>JAYKKT010000049.1:1200000-1845000 GCA_036023115.1 Brasenia schreberi
TCTCTTAGATTTACCTAACATATCTTTCGCCACTTTTCTAATATGTATAGTCATATTGTTCCACATATCACAAGGTGTACCAACATAATTCCAAGCATCTCCTTGAAGGACTTTCTGTTTAAATATATATTCTTTCTCACTTTTGAGGTTCCACCATGTAGTCTAAATAGCTCGATGCACTCTTTTCTTCTTTGTCTACTTTTTATTTGTAAATCTATAATTAAAAGTCGATGTTGGGTGGTTAAGCTTTTGCCTGGAATTACCTTGCAATCTTTACAACATGCTCTATCTTTTATTTCTACAAATAAAGGAATCAATTTGTGTTTGTGATAAGCCACTCTTATAAGTAATTAAATATTCATCTCGTTTTTTGAAGATTGTATTGATTATAAAGTGATGAAATGCCATAGCAAAATTTAAAATCTCCCTACCTTCCTCATTTATATCCCCAAAACCAAAGTTCTCATGATACCTTGATATCCTAATGCCTCTTAACCGACATGTTCATTTAAGTCTCCACCTAAATAAATTATATTCTTTTATGGAATTCTTTGAATCACCTTATCTAACTCTTCACAAAATGTTGTCTTTATACTATCTTTTAGTTCACTTGGGGTACATAAGCACAAAATATATTCAAAACCTCTGCTCCTAACACTAATTTCAATGTCATTAATTGGTCACCATATCGTTGTATGTCTACTACACTATCCTTTAAATCTTTATTTACGATAATACCAAATTTAAAACTTGTATCCTCAATTTTCTTTGTTTTTTCTCCAATGCACTTTGTATCTTGTAAACATAGAATATAAATCTTTCTCTGAATCATAGTATCTACCACCTACATTAGCTTACTAGACAATGTTCTGATATTCCAAGAACCAATACAAATCTTATTATCTAGGACTAGCTTCCTTACCCCCCGCATCCGTCCATATTAAAAATGTGAAGACCCTCTCTATAATTTATTTATTATATTCGAGCGACAATGTTGTGGGACTAACTTCTTTACCCACACCCGTCTATGATGTGGAAACCCTCTCTGCAAATGATTCACTACATTCGGGTGAAAATGTAGTGACTTTTGCTTACTTTTTACTACATTCAGGCTCTACAACGCGTCGCTAGATGGGGACGCACTAACACAATGCTCATAATTTGTATAATCCATGGTATAAAAATCTGACAAAGTTTTACGCTAACTATCGGAAGACTAACACAACCCTCTTATTTGATAATCAATAAACAAATTAATTATCTTATATAATTTTCTATGCTATTTTTTATGAAATTCATCTTTATGATGCATATTATATTATATATATAAGAAGCTTGGTATATATTAGCAACATTGCATGGTAATATATCTAAACAATTAAAAACCAAAAATACACATGCTTTTTTAAGTTTAACTTCAAATTTTGATCATCCATCTTTTAAGTTGGATGATTGAGATTTGTTTCGATATGTTAGTATATAATAATATTGCTAACACATGCAATGCTATATTATATATAATGAACTACGTGCTAACAAATTCACAAGTACCATTAAGCATAGTACTTCTCCCAAGTAATAAAATTTTAACTGAATCCTACCTTTTGTACTTTTCTTGTACATTCAAATCTTGGTCGACCATTGAAGTGATTCACCTATTCAGACATCTTATGATACATTTTAGAGTAAAAAAGAAGAACCTTGACATAGTATTTATCGATCTAGAAAAAGCTTATGATAGAAGGAAGAGATGTTCTTTAGGGAACCTTGGAAAAGAGAGATATCTTATTAATATATAGGTCTTATAATAGTCATATATGATGGTGCAAAACATGTGTGAAGACTTATGAAGAAATGACAGACTTCTTTGAAGTTAATATGGGGTTACATCAAGGATTAACTTTAAGTTCATATTTATTTATATTGGTCCTTGATGAGTTAACAAAATATATTAAGTTAAAGGTACCTTATTGTATGTTATTTACATATGACATTATGTTAGTGGATGAGTTTAAAGAAAAGATAATAAGAAATTGGAACTATAGATAGAAACATTATAAGGTTGAGATAGATGAGTGGTTAAACAAGGAAAGATAATATACATAATGAGATTATTAGAAACAAATTAGGAGTGACACCAATAGAACATAAAATGGAAAAAATCATTTAAGATGGTTTGGACATATAGAAAGATGACTAAAGGAAGATCGAGTAAAAAGGTATGAAAAAGTAGATTAAGAATATGATAAAATAAAAAGAGGAAGGCCACAAAAGTGTTGGAAAGCAACAATGTTACAAGCATGACACATGACAGTCTATGTGGAAACAAAGAATCCATGTAGCCAATCCCATCTAGTATAGGAAAAACTTCTTTGTTGTTGTTCAAATCTTGGTCAACCTATTTCTAACTCATCTAAAACTCGATGCTAACACTAACATGCAAAGGAAATGATTTATAGATTGGAACCGACTCTTTTTTCATGAAAAATTTGGGTGGGCAGATGCCATCCCTTGCATAGATGAAGATCAACTCCTTGTTGGAAGAATCCATAGAAGTACATGCATAAAAAACAAATATGCAACAATTATAAACATGCTAAAATTAAATATATCCATAGATCCAAAGATTAGCCTAAACAAACCGTATGAAAAACACAAGCAAACAATAATCAGAAAAGGAAACTTATCTATTGGGTAAAACTGCTTTGGTACCATATATCAACTCAAAAGGAATGGCATTGGTGGGTGTCCTAATGGAAGTTCTATATGCCCAGCCCAAAATGCATATAAGAGTTTTTCAGGCCATGTCCTACCTTGGTTAATGGTCTTTTCTATGATGCATATCAAGGTCTTGTTGGTTGCCTTCGCCTAGCCCCAAAGGATAATATGGCGAAGAGAAGGGCCAAGAGTCACCCTTATAGACTTGTCTTAAAGAAATCAATACCCTGCTACAAAGTATATATAGGTAATTGTGCTTTCCTTATAGGATCAAATGAACACACATCCGAAAGCCATGTACCTTGCTTTAGGTCATCCTTGACCACACCTAAGTTGCCTTAGTCAGAGAGAAAGAGGAGCAAAGTGTAACCACAACCGCAAAATCCACCACGGGCAGAGGGAGACACAAAGAGCAAAGATGGGAGGAGATAGTGTGATTAATAGAAAAGTATGGATTAGAGTTATCAACTATTCCTATGTAAACACATTTGACCATTACATCAAAAAAATTTCATGCAAAAAGATAGACCAAAGACAATTATCGAACTCAAGCCCAAGCCTACGCCCAATGCATGTGTAAGTACATGTCCTCTCCAAACTCTTGAAACTAAAGTTCATGAGCTATCAACTATATAAAAGGACATGTGAATTTTTCTCATTCTTCAATATGGGACTAAACATTGTCTTCTATTGGTCATCACATGCATAGGTCTCTCACATGTAACTTTTACACTTTAGGACTTTACATATATTAGTGATATAGTGATGCATCAATTGAATATTAAGGGATATGAAATATGAATTAAATGTTATTAATGCATACAATAGTAAAGTTTAAAGTGCCCTAACAAACAAGTCATCATATTATGCTTTCAATAATGGTACATTTCTATTTGAACTGTTACCATAGTTATCCAATATTACTCGTAGAGAAACTAGGTGAATATACGTCTTTAACCTAAACATTGGGTGTAAAGGTGTCTATTGGTAACAAAATAATAAAGACTATGGATGGGTGATGCATTAATTGCCATGAATCCATATCCTGTATCATGATTGACTTTAAGGAAAAACCTAATTCTCCTATTGTGACCTCATAATGTTCATCACTTAGTTGGGTATCTCCAAGGATATACTACTAACATCCAATCCTATGACTCGATCCCATTCGGAGAATAATCTCTTACTTAACTTATACTTATGACACTTAAGGTTTACATGGAACATACACATAGATACTAAAGTATCATATAATATAAAATGTGATCATATTCACCCAACAACTTATTACTACTACATTGAACATACTTCATGAGATCTTCACTCAGTTATATTGAGTTTTCACTGCTTGTAAATAAATCATAGGTTTCAGTCTCATTCACAACCTAGATTTCTTAACTAAAACTATTGATAGACCCTTAGTCAAAGGATCAATTGTGTTATCTTTAGATCCAACAAAATCTAAAGCCATAACCTCATCAGACACCAAAGCCCTTAGAGACTTTAGTTTGAGTTGGATATATCTCATTTGCTTTTGATTGTACTTGAACTACTGACCTTAGCAATCATAGTAATGTTATCATAGTGAACGAAAATTGTAGGAGACAACTTTTTATCATAGGTAAATTTTATATAAGTCCCTTAAATCATTAAGCTTCCAATCCAATCTCATCCAAATCATAAAGTTTTACTTCAAACATAGAATGAGACAAAATAGTTTGTTTCTTAGATTTTTAGGTGACAATGCCACTATTTAGAAGAAACACATATCCAATGACTTCATTACTTCAAGAGTTCTTTATAATTCAGCTAGCATCACTAAATCCTTGAAGAACATAAGGATGTTTATCGTAATGCAACCCAAGAGAAATACTTTCCTTCACACACCAAAGTACTCTGTCTAAAGTTGGTTTTATCTGAACAAACTAGTGTCTACTCAACTTACACATGTCAAAAGCAATATTCGGTCATGTATAATTGGTTAGATATATCAAACTACTAATAATCTAAACATATCATAGTTGAGGCACAAAACTACTATTTTTATTCTAATACAAAGCCTTAGGTGAATCATATGGGGTCTTAAGATTTTTTCTAGTGTTATAAATATCTTAATTTGGAGATTTTTTTCTTAATTTGGAGAGAGACAAAACATATTCAAATGAAGTACCTTGATGCATGTTATTTGCATATGATATTGTGTTAGTGGATGAGTATAAGGAAAAAGTTAATAGAAAATTGGAACTATGGAGAGAAACATTAAAAAGTAACGGCTTCTGACTTAGTAGAATAAAAAAAAAAATATGAAATGTAAGTTTAATTAATTGGGTACTTCAGAGGACATAAAAATTAAGATTGGCACACAATGCATCCCTCACAAGGAAAATTTTAAATACCTAAGGTCAATTTTTCAAAGTGATGAAAAAATTGATCGAGATGTTATGCATAGAATTAATGTCAATTGGTTAAAATGTAGAGGGATATCAAGGATTCTATGTGATAAGAAGATATTATTAAAGTTGAAAGGTAAATATTATAGAGCATCAATTAGACCTGTTATATTTTATGGTTCTGAGTGTTGGGTAGTTAATTACAAAAGATGTCCGTAGCAGAAATGAAGATGTTGAGATAGATGAGTGATCACACAAGAAAAGACCATATATATAATGAGGTTATTAGAAATGAATTAGGAGTAACACTAAGAGGATAAACAACAACAATAACAACTAAGCCTTTTCCCATACTAGACGGGGTCGGCTACATGGATTCTTTATTTCCACAGATCCCTATCATGTGCCATGTTAGCACTTAACTCCCAATAAGATAGATCATTCTTTATTGTTTCTTTCCAACACTTTTGTGGTCGTCCTCTACCTCTTTTAATACTTTCCAAATTTAGTTTTTCTAATCTTCTTACAGGTTCTTCTTTTGATCTTCTTTCTATATGTTCAAACCATCTTAAACGATGTTCTCTCATTTTATCCTCTATTGGTGCTACTCCTAATTTGTTTCTAATAACCTCATTATGTATACGGTCTTTTCTTGTATGACCACTCATCCATCTCAACATCTTCATTTCTGTCACAGACATCTTTTGTACATGTTGATGATTAACTGTCCAACACTCTGAACCATAAAATATGGCAGGCCTAATTGCTACTCTATAATATTTACCTTTTAACTTTAATGGTATCTTCTTATCACAAAGAATACCTGATGCTCCTCTCCATTTTAACCAACCAGCATTACTTCTATGTGTAACATCATCAATTCTTCCATCACTATGAAAAATTGACCCTAGGTATTTAAAACTTTCCTTTTGGGGAATGCAATGTATGTCAATTTTAATTTTCATGTCCTCTGAAGTAACCAAATGATCAAACTTACATTCCATATATTCTGTCTTTGTTCTACTAAGTCGGAGGCCTTTGCTTTCTAATGTTTCTCTCCATAGTTCCAATTTTCTATTAACTTTTTCCTTAGACTCCTCCACTAATACAATGTCATCTGCAAATAACATACACCAAGGTACTTCATCTTGAATATGTTTTGTTAACTCATCCATCACCATTATAAATAAGTATGGACTTAAAGTTGATCCTTGATGTAACCCAATATTAACTTCAAAGAAATCTGTCGTTCCTTTATGAGTCCTCACACATGTTTTTGCACCATCATATATGTCTCTTATAAGGTTAATATATGTCAATGGGATACCTCTTTTTTCCAAAGTTCTCCAAAAAACCTCCCTCGGTATCCTATCATAAGCTTTTTGTAGATCAATAAATATCATGTGAAGGTCTTTCTTTTTTACTCTAAAATGTTTCATAAGACATCTCAAAAGGTGAATCGCTTCAAATAGTAGATCTACCTGGCATGAATCTAAATTGATTCTCTGTTGTACTTGATACTTGTCTTAACTTACATTCGATAATTCTTTCCCATAATTTCATAGTATGACTCATTAACTTGATACCTCGATAATTTGCACAATTTTGAATGTCTCCCTTGTTCTTATATATGGGTATAAGTGTACTTACTCTCCATTCCTTGGGCATCTTTTGGTTTTTTCATATTTCATTAAATAGTTTTGTGAGCCAAATGATTCTTATTTCTCCTAGTATTTTCCAAACTTCTATAGGAATATTATCTGGTCCTACCGATTTACCACTCTTCATATGTTTAAGAGCCTCTTTGACTTCATTCTTTTGAATACGTCGGTAGAAATTGTGGTTTATATACTTTTCTGACTTAGCTAAATCTCCTAAACTAATACTAACATCTTTATTTTCATTAAAAAGATTATAAAAATAGTTTTTCCATCTATTTCTTATATCATCATTTGCCACTAGAATTTTTTCATCCTCGTCTTTTATGCATCTAACATAATTAAGATCTTTAGTTTTCTTATCTCTACCCCTAGCTATCTTAAAAATATCTCTTTCACCCTCTTTTGAGTTGAGTTTTTTACTATAAGTTCTCTCAAATCTTAGCTTTTTCTTCACTAACGGCCTTTTTTGCTTCTTTCTTTGCTTTCTTATAAGCTTCTAAAGTTTCACTAGTTTTCTTGGCATAATATAATTTGTAACATGCCCTCTTTGCCTTGATTTTATTTTGTACTGCTTCACTCCACCACCAAGCTTCTTTTTATGCTGGTACACCTCCCTTAGATATCCCTAACACATCTTTTGCCACTTTCCTAATATATATAGCCATATTGTTCCACATATCACAGGGT
Organism: Brasenia schreberi; assembly: GCA_036023115.1. NCBI lineage: Eukaryota > Viridiplantae > Streptophyta > Magnoliopsida > Nymphaeales > Cabombaceae > Brasenia > Brasenia schreberi. The sequence continues at coordinate 1,207,457 of JAYKKT010000049.1, forward strand.
GTGCCAACATAATTCCAAACATCTCCTTGAAGGATTTTCTGTTTAAATATATCTTCTTTCTCCCTTTTGAGGTTCCACCATTTAGTCTGAATACCTTGATGCACTCTTTTCTTCTTTGTCCATTTTTTTTATTTGTAAATCCATAACTAAAAGTCAATGTTGGGTGGTTAAGCTTTCTCCTGGAATTACCTTACAATCTTTACACTAAGAGGATAAAATGAGGAAAAATTGTTTAAGATGATTTGGACATGTAAAAAGACAAGCAAGGGATGCTCCCGTAAGAAGAAAAAATTAGATTGTGAAAATGTTAAAAGAGGAAGAGGGCAAACATAAAAGTGTTGGAAAGAAACTATAAAGAATGTAGCTGATAGTGAATTATCTGCTAACATGACACATGATAGGGCGATGTGGAAACAAAGAATAAGTGTAGCCGACCCTATCTAGTATGGGAAAAGGTTTAGTTGTTGTTGTTGTTGGAGAGGCAAAGGATCCTCTTTGCGGGAGTGAAGAAGTTTTTAAGCATCCTCTTTGAAAATTGGTTCAATCTTTTCTCTGTTTGGTATAGGAGCTCCGCTATAGAGATCCAGTTGGGTATGGTAGAGTTCATAGATTCTTGTAATCTTTACTCTTGAGGTAACAGATCCTCCTTTTGTTTTGCAATGAAATCTATAAAGAAAAAAAAAAGAGCAATTGTCTTACTGACTCTTACCAACATCAAATTCTTCATCATGACCTTAGGGGAAAAGCCTGAAAGGAATTAGTATACTCCTCCCAATCCATGTTGGCACGTTAGGTCTGAGAAACAGTTCCATGTTAATGCATAGGGTCAGTGGTAGTCATCCTAAACTCCTTTTCGTACTTTTTAAATATGTATCATATGATTAGATGAATATTATAATAACCATGCATGTAACTCATTTTTAAATAAAATTTTCAATTATCGTTAATTTATGATGCATCTCTTAACTGGAAGTTTTATTTGAGGCTATCCTATAATCAGAATATTTGCTTTCCTTCCCGTGTTGGTGTAGCATGGATTATTATCTTCAAAAGACACTACAAGACAGCATCATTGATATCTAATAGTTGCAAAGCTATTGCTGTGCTTACCGGACATACCATTGAAGTTTCGACACATGCTTATGAATATGGTCGAAATTTGGTGAGTATTTTTCCATTGAGGTTGTTTGCCTTCTATCTTTCTATTGTTTTTGTCTCTGTCCTGTCTTTGCCTTAAAAATTCGTGTTTGACTAGTAGTATAATCTAGTTGGGGGTTCTTCTGCATGAAACGATTGGAGGAATGACGATTCTATCTTAATGCAGTTGCCTCAAGATCAGGAAACAGTAGTTCTCTTCAGTATAGGAAGATTTATATTGATTTCTCTGAAGTCAAATTCTTAACCAAGAAAAATGCATTATTGGAGAAGGATCTATTTGAGAAGTTGACTAGCTGTTATGGAGATGGTGGCTGGTTTGATCACATGTTCTCGGAGTTCGTGAGTTTTGCTGATTGCATCATATATTATGAGCTGTGCATTTCCTCGTTTATCCAAAACAGTTCAAAGTCTCCCCATATACCATGAATATTTGTTCTAACCAAGTGAAACCGTGACATAATATTGGGTTTCACTTGAGGATGCATCACCAATTTTATCATCAAAGAGTTGGCTTGAATTGATGAGAATGATAACCCATTGTTTATGACCCTGAAATATCCTCAAGAGAGAGCTATCTCATGATTGATGTTTCGTCAATGTCATTGACACCTGAACCTTGAGGTCTAAGTACATAAAAGTCTCACTTCATTTAATATTTTATGGGATAAAAACTGTTTTCTTTTACGAGATTGAATGATCAAGTCTCGAACCGACCCCTAGAGAGTTGAGTATTGACTGGAGAATTCTCGATCATCCACCCGACCCTCATCTAGTCATTGGTTAGTTACTCATACACATAAGCGACATGCTCAACGAAGGAGGGCTCAATATAAAAAATAATTAGAATGTGATGAGTTCTCTGGTGGTCATGAAAAACATCATTCAAATGATTATTCTCAAGTCATTGTCGATTCCTATAAGGAATTAGAGCATGCATGATTGTCCCAAAGGAGGAGACAAAGTTCTTGACTCTGTGAGTCAGACAAACCTCAAACTAATAAGAGGGATTCACATTCATTTGATCCTATAACAGGGGATTCTACATAGGTAGGTGAGCCAAAAGTGGATATTAAGTATAAAGGGCATCTATATTTTCTATTTGAGGACCTAGATGAATGGGTCAAAGTAGTTCTCGATGAAGAGAGAAAAGGTTGGTGGGTTATTCATGATATATGAGATGGAGAATAAAGGCTCACTATTTTGTAGCAAGAAGGACATCATGCATACATGGCAGATGGTGCCAAGGAGACTAAGGGACCATACCAAGAGGCCTATGACCAAAAAGAGGAGATGTTAGGGTTGAAGATATTCATCAAGAACTTCGAGATACAATATGTTGCAGAGATTGAACCGAGTGCATGTGAGTTTTCGAGATCTAAAAGAATTATTGTGAATTCGCACAATTCATTATCAATCGAGTTTGTTAAAGTGTTGCAGATGTAGATTAGCAATAACTCATAATTGGAGGAAATTGCCAGGAATGATCACTTCTTAGATGTGATGTATATATGTAATGAAGACTTTAATGACGATCAATAGAATTCTTTGTACTTTTGGAAGGGATGGTTAAGATTTTGCTGACGAGTTTTGCTTTTGGAGGAGATGCTTGACTTATTTCAGAAGATAATTTTATGGCTCGCAAACATGAATGGATTACTTTGGTGAGTAGTGTTGATAATCTAATGGTATTTGAGAAACCACATGATGCTGTGAGATATTTACTATCATTATACATTACTACAGAGGTGAATGATTGTCCTTTTAAATGGGTTTTGGTAGATGATGGTGTTGTATTTGTTGTTATGTGATTCTATGATGATATATGAAGTTAACACCTTCCTAAGTTTAAGTGAAAAAGTCACACTGAACACACTGTTGTAATGTGTTCATATTCATCAGACGAGTACCTTGCTAATGGTGCTTCTTGTTACCATCTCGCTTCCTGACATGCCTTTATTTTTTTTGATGGGATTGTCAAACACAATAATACTGGTCTAGTTACAGAACGTTTAGCTTTTTTGTCTTTTAAAAATTTCCCTATTGGTTCTTTTCTATGATGACTAATTAACTAACATGAACTTTTTTGTTTTCCTAGGGACTAGCATTTCAGTTGATTGATGATGTTCTTGACTTCGCTGGCACATCATCATCCCTGGGGAAGGGCTCTTTGTCTGACATCCGTCATGTTAGCTTTTATTCCTTCATTCTTTGTGTCATCTTGATTTCTCTACATTTTATGTTAGCCCATGATCTAAATGCTGCTATTCGATGAAAAGGATGTGCTTTATTGAGATGTTGCTAGAATTCTATCATAATCTGCATTGGCCGGTTCAAGTTGCACATATCATATTGTAAGATGTACATTTTCTTGCAATAAAATTTTGCAAAAAGTGAAGAAGAAAATATAAGCATTGGTAGAAGAAACAGAAGTTCAGAAAACACATAAACGCATTCTCTCTCTTATGGGAATGAATAATGTCTATGACTTGTTAAATGACATGACAACTTGGGAAGCAAAATGTTTATCCATGTTTGGGGAAAAAGTAAGTAATTTGGAGTGAGAATAAAGAAAATCTATCTTTCCAGCTTTTGTAACACATCCTTTTTCTCTCTAAAGATTCAATGCAAAATAAGTAACAATTGACAAAGATAAAGTCCGAGGGGGTTATCATAGTGCAAGGGGACCTTGGCTGCCAGTCTGGAGTTTGACTTGGTGGGCGCCACCCTTATCCCAAATTTAACACGGAGCATAGGTCCATGAGTCCCATCCTCGGAGATTTTGTGTTGGGTTGCCCCAACCGCTTAAAGCTACGTTATCTCATTGATAATTGAAAATAAAGTATTAAAGGTGAAAGGGTATGTTTTGATTTTCAAGATTGTTTCATGATTACCCATTGCCCCTTTATAAATGCATCCAAGCTGGAGTAACGAAGATCTACAATTCATGAGCCTGCTCTTATCAGTTCAGGCCCCAATTCTGCAATGACTCTGGAAGCATGATTTTTGGCACCAAGGCTGTCAAGATTGTAGATCCTACTTATGATCACATGAGATTTCAAGCATCAAGGATCTTGTGATCAAATTGAGATCTTAAAGATCTTATATTATGAGCATAAAACTTTGTCAGACTTATCTACCATGGATTCTACAAATTATCAGCTTTGCGTTGGGGCGTTTCCTCTTAGCGACGCACTGCAGAGCCCAAATGTAGTGAAAAGTAAGAAAGAGCTTATATATCTTTGCCCAGATATAGTGAATCAATTGTAGAGAGGGTTCCCACGTCATGAACAGGTATGTATAAAGAAATTAGTCCCGCTACATTGTCACCCGAATGTAGTGAATAAGTTAAACCGAGAGTCTCTGCATTTTCAGCATGAGCACATATAGGGTAAGGAAGTTCATCCTAGATAATAAGATTTGTATTGCTACTTGAATATCGGAACATTGACCGACAAGTTAATGGATATGGTAGATACTATGATTCGGAAAAAGATTCATATTCTATGTTTACAAAAGTCAATGTGGGTTAGAGAAAAAACAAATGAGATTGAGAATACAGGTTTTAAATTATGGTATTAAGGAAAATAGAAAGCTCGAAATAGAGTTGTTATTATTATAAACCAAGATTTAAATGATAATTTGTAGACATACAACAATTGTTAAAGTGTAATAAAGTGTAATAGGCTAATTGGGTCAGTAGGGTGAGTAGGTCCACTAGGGGTGTCTATTGGGACTGGGTCTCAAGGGCTAGTCCCCCCTCTCTCCCCAACAACTACAACAACTAGGCATTGGGGACTCCCAACAGCTAGTTGCGTAGTCGTTGGGAGTCCCTGCTCCCAACCTTCACTCTCAATGACTCTTATAAAGCCTCTATAAATAGAGGACATTTGTTATCAACAAAATTTAGAGCTTTTAATGCTCACTTGACTTGTTTGTTGTTTGTTATTTAGTTTGGCTTATTGTACATCAAGTTTGGATTCTAGAAGATCTTTCAAAATCACTTGTGTTTGAGTTTGTGGATGATATTAACAAGATATTGGTGTTATTTTACATGGTATCAAAGCCACAAATTTCCGATTAGAGATGCATTGTGATTCGTGTTGATTGTGAAAAGATTCTCAAAATTTGGTAATTATTTGATCATCTTAAGAGAATCAAGATACTCTTCATATTTCTTACATTTGTTAAGAAAAATGAAAGAGAAGAGTGAAACATTTCGTTACTTGTTGGTACCCAACTCTTATCAAATTTGAGCACGTATCATGGAAAAATATTTTATCTCTAAAGACTATTAAGATTGTATTGATGGTATCATCAAAGAGTCCAAATGGATATAGTAAGGGTGTGATGATACTGACTTTTTCAAGTTACAAGAGAAATATAAACAAGAGTTAAAAAAATGGGAGAAGTATAATTTCAAAATCAGTTGGATTATTGTCCAAAATATGGATGAAAAGCTTCGTAGTCGAATTAATATGTTTGACAATGCTTTTGAGACTTGAAATATCTTAGAAAAACTCATTCCTAAGACAATTTTGTTTTTTAAATAAACTTGACTGAAAAATGATAATGCTTAAACAAGGTTCCATGAACATTAGCGATTATCATAATGAGTTTTCTAATCTTTGGAACCAACTTAGAAGTTTTGACAAATTCGAAAAACTTCAAAGTATGAATGAGTTTCAAGAGTACCTTGATAACCAATAATTTTTCTTGTTTATAAGGGGATTGAGAGACAAGTTTGAAAATATTAGATCAAATTTGATTCATAGAAAACCAAGACCCAAAAGCTATTAGATTTTGGCCGATTTAGTTATACAGGAAACTATATTGGAAAATATAAGAGACAACAAATAAGCGATTCTTGCTATCTCTAGACCCAAAAAATATTTAAAAACCTATAAACCTCCATGTATAAAAACTAGTGAAGGCAACGAAGAAATCAAGAGTAATATAGTGCCTTGGCCCAACAAGAACATAATTTGCCATAATTGTGAGGAGAATGGACACATTAAGACTACGTGTCCTCTCCTATTAAGGAGGTTCTCCCATGTTACTGTCATTGACCACAAGGAGGAAGTGTTATTATAAAAAATCAAGACCTATATTGATGAAATATTTTTAAAAAAAAGGCAAGCATCTTCGGGTCGGCACTATCATCTTCTTCCAAAGGCTAAGGTATGCTATGATTTTTAGATTTCAGTGCTTCTTTTCATATTATTAATGAATATAAATTGTTAGACAAATGCACTCTTTGATCATAATCTGATCCAAGAGGATTTGAATTCAGTTTACCTTCAGAAATTTACACTAACAGAAGTTAAATAATAGAAATATAAATATGATAACAAAAAATTAATTTGTCTTTAGCACTCCCCCTCAAGTTGGGTCCTGAATACTCAAAACACCTAACTTGTAGAGAGCTTTCTTTAGTCCACTTGCAGTAATAGGTTTTATAAGTATATCTATTAATTGGTCTTCAATACGAATATGTATGATGTTGAAAATTCTTTCAGTAATCTTCTCTCTAATAAAATGGCAATCAAGTTCAATATGTTTTTGTTCTTTCATGGAATATAGGATTCGATGCTATCTGAAGAGTAACCTTACTATCTATGAAAAAATTAATGGGAGTAGTCTTTCCTAGTTTGATTTCATTTAATAGAGATATAATCTATAAGCCCTCACACATGCCAAGAGCTATTGCCTAATATTCAGCTTCTGCACTAGATCTGGCCACTACCATTTGTTTTTTACTCTTTCATGAAACAACATTACCTCCTATACATACTATGTACCTTGAAGTGGATCTTCTGTCTTCTACTAAACCTGCCCAATTTGCATCCGAGTAAATTTCAATGTTCAAAGATGAATGTGGTCTAAATACTAACCCGAGAGTGATGGACAATTTCAGATATCTGATAATATGGAACACCATGTTCATATGATGTCTAGATGATGAGTGCATCCATCTACTCACATAACTTACTATGAAACTAATATTTGACCTTGTGATTGTAAGATATATTAGCTTTCCCACTAATCTCTAATATCTATCCAAATCTTCATAAGGTTCTTCAGAATGTTCAGCAACTTTTTTTTGTACTTCAATAGGAATGATACATATCCGACAATCCTCCATCTTGGTTTCTTTCAATAGATCTAGAATATATTTGCGCTGACTTAAAAATAAACAATCATTACATCTAACAATTTATTCAAAGGAAATAATGGAGTTTTCCCAAGTCTTTCAAGTCAAACAAAGTATGTAACTCCTCTTTTAATGAAATAATTCCTTCCACGTCATCACCAGTAAGAATGATATCATCAACATATACAATCAAGAGAATTGTTTTCTTTCTCTGCTTAACAAACAATGTGTGATCACTAATGTTGCGCTTGAAAACCAAGCTAAGTATTCCATCACTAAATTTCTCGAACCACACTAAAAGAAATTGCTTTAAACCATATATAAATTTCTTTAGTTTGCACACCTTATGTAGTACATTTTTGAGGTCATAACTCCAAGGTAAGTCCATAAAAATTTCCTCTATAAGATCTCCTTGGAGAAAAACATTCTTCACATCCAACTATCGTAAATCCCATCTCTGATTAACTACTATGCTTAAAAGAATTTTGATTGAATTTAACTTTGCAACTGGAGCAAATATTTCTGTGTAGTTACTGAATTTAACTATTGTTCTATATTGCCATCAGATCTATACTTTATGGTAAATATCCATTTGTAGCCTATAATCTTTCTCTACGTTGGTAAATTTGTAAGTTCCCATGTCTGATTTCTTTCAAGAGTTGTAATTTCTTCCCTCGTAGTTGTTCTCCATTCTAATACTGGATAGCCTCTTCAAATATCTTTGGAATATAAGATTTTTCTGCATTCATTATAAACAACTGATATTCTTTTGGATAATTAGTATAAAAAAACAGTTTCTGAATTGGATATTTAGTTGCTTCATGTTTTTCCTTTCGAAGAGCAATATGTAAATCATCTGAAATAATAGATGAAGTCAAAGGATTTACCAGAGTTGATGATAGAACTCATTGAGGAGAGTATCTTGATCAAGAGTAGCATTAGGACTTGGTAGAATTATCTTCCTTTCTCCTATTGAATAAGTACGTCATTCTCCCTGTTTAAAGTCCAGTTGTATAATAAGATATAAAATGTTCATGTGTGTGTGCATGTCTTGGCCTGTAAGACTCGAATTGCACTTGCAAAAAATTTTCTATTATGCAGGGTTCAGAATTTTAGGTATGAGCAGGAAGTGTTGGACGGTGGTATGACACCAACAAATGTAGTCATGCGAATTCTGAACAATCAGTTCGGTGCACTGATCTGGATCTATGAGAAGGTTGGTCACCCAATTCCAACCAGCCGAATTCAGCATGAACAACAACTTAGCTTTCTCAAAGCTTCACCCGATTCCAGCATGGTGGCCACTTACCATTTTGAGTCAGATGGACAACAACTTATCTTTCCTAGCCCTAATCAACCTCAACAAGTGGACAGCAACAAAGGAAAGGTAGTTTGAGCGAAATTTAGCAAGTGAAGGCCAACACTTACTATATCATGTGTTGGACGACTTTGGCAAGTGGGTGTAGCAGTTTTGGCTAGCTTTGGTAGGCCATTAGATAGCACCTTATCAGTTAATTTCAGCAACTTTCAACAAGACAACTTGCCATATACATTGGGCAAGTTGACTTACAAAGAACCATAGCAAAGAGGCAACTTATTGCCTATAAATGACTCTTAATGGGGGCTTCAAAGGCATCCAGAATTGAGTTCCATCAATCATCGAGTCCAAGGATCTCATCATCCCACAATCTAAGAGAGGGAGAGAAAGAGAGAAAGAGAGAGAGAGAGAGAAAGAGAGAAAGGAGAGGGAGACGGAGGTTCGCCTTTGCCAACCGTCGGCCACCATCTTCCGCTATAGGTCACTTCTTCTCTTGTTTTTCAATTATTATATTCTCTTATTTTATTAAAGTTAATGGGGTTATAATTAAGGAGCTCATGTTTCTATATTTATGTATTAATTAAGGATCATATGATGTCCCACCTCTTTTTCATTCACATATTATCTGTTATATGATTAATTTTTTATTCTTTCTATTGTAACATATAATATAAGATCATATACCTCTTAATCCCTTCCATGCCTAGTATATAATTATAATTTTATTATTTTGAATTGTTGAAGATTATTTTTAATTCGGACAAAAGCATGCACATATCTTCAAAAATTGAAAACATGTTTTCTACACTCTGTACATGTTCAATAAACGATTTTTATTTATTTACCTCCTACTCCGAATGTTCTAAAATTTTGTATATCCAATATATACATACAGATACACTATAAATAAAATTATCAAGAATTTTAGGATTGTGCAACATCATAAATAAAATCAGAGAAGATTGAAAAATCAGAACAAATTCTGTAAAATTTATAGTTCTTATAACAGAGATTGGGTAAAAATCTCATATCTTTGTATATAGAACCAGTTTAGAAAAGTTTTTCAAGACTTTGTAATAGAGGTTGAGAATTTTGGAGATTTAGAAACTGTCTAAAAAAATTAGAAACAAGTCTCTGAAAACAGAACCAGTTTATATTTTTCAAGACTTACAATGTTTCTGAGTTAAGAAGTAAAATCACGATTTTTGTCAAACTTTTGGAATTGTAATTTGGTTTTGAAAACTTACTGGATCTCAAACGATTTTCAAAGCATATAGGCTGGCTCTTGAGTATCGGTTCAAGAAGGCCTACGTCGAAAAGAATTCACTTATCCAAAATCGTTACTAAAGTCAGAAATCAACTTTGTTAGTTTGATCAAACTAACTAGCACGCTTGTGCACACAACGTAGCCTATGAATTTTGTTTCGAATCTCTATATAGACTTTGGAATAAAAATTAACATCTACATCTAGGTAGTATTGGCACGACAATAGAGGTAGGGGTGTGTGGTAAATTAGTCCCATCATCATCAAAGTATGAAATATTTTTATGAAATATCATGTCCATCATGACACAGCTCTTTCTTATTTAAGGGATCATAACACTTATATCCTTTCTAAGTAGATGAATATCTCAAGAAAATACACTTAACTACCCTAGCATCAAACTTGTCCCTTGCATTGTTGAAAATATGTATAAAGTAAATACATCCAAACACCTTTAAAGGTATATGGAATTGTTTTTAAGTAGTACATAAAGAATGAAATGGAGAATCACCATTGAGAACATTACTGGGCATGCGATTTATGAAAAACACAATAGTTAAGACAACTTCTCCCCAATAAATTTTTAGAATATTATTTCTGATTAACAAAGTTCTTGCAACTTCTAACATATGTTTATTCTTCTCTCGAAGACCCCATTCTGTTGTGGATAGTATGGCCAAGACGTTTGATATAAAATCCCATGACTTAAAAAATAAGAATGTAGTAATTATGACATAAATTCTCCTCTATTATCACTACGAATGACCTTAATAAGTAGCTGAAATTGAGTACGAATAAATTGATAATACACGGGTAGAATATTCTTCACTTCATCTTTGGTTTTCATGAGATAGATCATAGTGAATCGTGTGCAATCATCTATAAATGAAATAAAATATTTGTAGCCACGTAAGGAAGTAATAGAGCATGAACCCCAAACATCAGAATGGACAATTTCAAAAGGTTTTGAAGCTCAACTTTCATTCAAAGGAAATGGCACACGATAATTTTTAGCCTTTTGGCAAGTTTTACACTCCAAAATAAAATCCCTATAACTTGAAAATTTAGGTAATATTATCCTAATTTTGGATAATGGAAGGTGTCCCAATCTTTGATGTCATAATGTTAAAGCTTCATTTTCTCTCTTTAGAAAGAATAGATTGTAGTGTTGTTTGTCTAATCTCCTCAAAGAAATAAAGTCTTTTTTTTGCACTATCTCGACCAAAGATCTTTCCCGTCCTCAGTTCCTGAAAAATACACCAATTAGAGTTGAAAGTTACTAGACAATGTAAGTCTTTGGTTAAGGCATGAACTCATAAAAGATTGATGGAAATATTTGGGACATGTAAAACATTTTTAAGGGTCCCAAAACTAGTAACTACTCCCTTTTCCCATAATAGGGGCGTTAGACCCATCGGCCAACTTAATTCCAATCCCTTCCTAAATTGCTTGATAGTCGTAGAACAAGTCTTTCATGCCCACCATGTGGTCTGTTGAACTAGAGTCAACCACCTATATTCTAAAATCAGATGAAGGATTATTACCAAATGTCATAAACGAGAAAGGATATGTCGTGGTAGTCTTTAAATCACTAGCAGAAGACATAGATGCAATGTTTGATTCATTTAATTTAGATCTAAAGTTCTTCAATTTTCTTCTTCATATCAGCCAAAACATTAGTCTCCATAGTCTATTTCTTAATGTGATCACTAAAATAAGTTTTGTTCTGTCGATTTTGATTATAATTAGGTTTACCCACTAATTCTCAACATGTCGCTTTCATATGTCGAGTCTTGCCACAATGTGAATAGGTTAGTTTATCTTTTTCATTTGAATTAAATTGAAATCTGCCTCTGCCGCGACCACCAAAGCCACCTCTACCTCTAAATCCTATAGTAGAAGTTGAGTTTTAACTCATAAATACAGTTGTATTTTGGTTGATTTTGACTTTTTTTTCTAATTGCTTCGATCCTCTTCTCACAAGAGCATGGAATAAACTGTACTCAACAATGGAAGCTCTTCTTTTCTTAGAATATTATTTTTTACTGTCTCATACTCCAAAGAGATTCTCTATAAAAGATCGAACACTTTTCGTTCTTCAAATTCATCGTTCCTTTCCTTCATACAATTTTGGCATTTAGTTTTAGAATAATACTATAACTCTTCCCATAAACTAATCACTAATGGACCTTCTCCCTTGTCGACATTTTCTAATCTTCTCCATAATTTCATACTTTTTTGCTATGTTTCACAAAATCTAAGAACATAAACGTGTTTCCAATTGATGATGTCATAGATTGAATGAGTCAAGCGCTGACTAATGAATTTTCCTTATACCATTTGCGGTACGAATTATCATTTACATCAGGCATGAAAATATCTCCAACCAAATATTTTCATCGCCCCCTTGCCATCATGGCTAGTTCTATAGATCTAGCCCATTGAAGGTAGCTTCTCCTATCTAGCTTTAAGCTAGTGATCTGAAATCCAACATCTTTATCTGAAGAGGGATTTTTCCCACTTTCTACACACTTCTCTTTACCAGACATGGTAATCGCCTCCTGTTTTTAGGGTTGAGATATTACTTTTTTGGTTTTGAGAAGAAAACCTTTCAACTTTACTGCAATTTCTTTTTCGGAATGAATGATTCTTGAAATGTCACTCACTTGATCCAATGATTCTTGGGCAACACCTGATAAGCTATGCCCAAATCCTGTTTTTTCCTTGTAGATGGCTGCAAATGCATGTCAATCTTACATACAGGGCTTTGATATCATGTTAAATATCATCTCAATAAATAAGAAAATCAATAAACTACAAATCAGCAACACATCTAGAAATGAGGTTCAGCGGCTTCTCTTGATGTCATGCTCTTCTTCTCTCTTATTTCATTCTGTTACTTAAAATCGATTAAAATTAGGGTATTTTAAGTACATACTTATAACTTTGAAAGATGAAAATACCTTTAATTTATAATCCTAATGCTAGACGGATCATCTTGGATTAGAACCTGATCTAAGAGGATGTTAATTCAGTTTACCTTTAGAAATTTAAACTAACAGAAGTTAAATAACAGAAATATAAATACGATAACAAAATTAATTTGTCTTCAATAATATGATTAAGACCCAATTTGAAACTAATATCAAAATCTTAAGAACCGACTCTAGGGGTGAATATCTCTTAAATGACTTCAAAAATTATCTTGAAGAAAATGAAATTTGGCATAAAAGATAATGTACCAAAGCTCCTCAACAAAATGGTTTAGTTAAAGGAAAACATAGGCATATTATTAAAACTACTAGATTTTATTGTTAACTAGTAAAGTTACCAAACATTTGTGGGCCGAAGCTGCTCTAACTTTCGTATATTTGATAAATAGGATGCCATCATCCAAACTTAAAAGTTGTTCTCCTATAGAAAAATTGTATTCAAATAAACCTAGTTATGATCGGTTGAAAGTTTTTGAATATAAGTGTTATATTTATACCAATAAGAATGATAAATTAAGTTCAAGGCCATTAAATATGTTTTCTTGGGCATGGTATTGAGAAAAGGGGTATAGATGTTATAACCCAAAGAAGATAAACTTTATCCGTTTAGAGATGTCAAACTATGAATGTTATTATAGAAATGAGTATTAAAGCACATAAGATAGTTTTTGGATGAAATTTAGAGACCTTGAAACTAGAGAAGATATCCTAAGACCCTTTGAACATCATTATGCAAGGAGGAATAGAGAAAATGATAATGTTTCTAGCAAAAGAATCATAAAACTCCTTCAAAGATTTGTGTCTTATGAATCATTTCAACCATTACATGGAAACCATATCGAGTATCCTTGGACCTAGTCATTATGAACAAGCAAAAAATAACTTATAATGGAGGAAAGTTATGAATGTTGAATTAGAAGCTCTAGAAAAAATTTGTACTTGTGATATTGTTTTGAAACCCAAAGAAACCCAAACAAAAAAAAAATTATTTGTTGTAGATGGGTCTATAAGGTCAAAACTTATAGTGATGGTTCTATTGAAAGGTATAAAGCAATACTTGTTGCTAAGGGGTACTCTCAAGAATACGGGATTGAATATAAGGAAATTTTTGTGCTCGTTGCTCATATGAGTATTGTTTGTATTTTGATTTTGATTTATGCAATTAAAGAATGGGATATATATGAATTGGATGTTAAAATGCTTTTTTAAATGAAAATCTTAATGAAGAAATCTATATGCCTCCCTCTCCAAGAGTCATTATTCTAAGTAACTATGTTCTTAAATTAAAAAAACTCTAAATGGACTCAAATAAGCTCCTAAGGCTTGGTTTGATAGATTTCAAGATTTTATGCATGCACAAAATTTTCGTTCTTATTATATGACATTGTTTTGTTTGTAAGAAAAACTAATGCAGATATTGTGATCCTATGATATGATCATCACTGAAAATGGGATATTACAAATTAAAAGAGATTTGCATAAAAAATTTGAAATGAAATATGTCGGACTCGTTAGTTACTGCTTGAGAATGGAAGTAACCCATAATAACAGATGTTATTTTATGTCATAAACAAAATTTGCTAGTGATATTGTTAAAAGGTTATGTTTGAAAGATGACAAGAAAGTGAGCATGCCAAAGGTGATGGGGATCAAACTAAGAATCACAAATTGAGAAAAATTAGAGGATCCCACTCCCTATAGACATATGATAGGAGTTTTGACGTATCTTACTATCATTCGACCAGACAAAACACACGTAGTACATATGGCAAGTCATTTTTAACACGCTCCCACCAATATACACATGAGTGTTGTCATGCAGATTATGAGATATATAAAGGATACACTTGAAGGACCATTCTAACCTCATCATCTTCATTTAAATTAATTGCTTACATTGATGCTAGTTGGGGTAGGAATGTTAATGATAATCATTCTATTATTAGATTTTGTGTATTTTTAGGTGATTTCCTAATTTTTTTGAGATACAAGCAACAAAAGGTGTCTTTATCGTCTATAGAGACAGAATATAGTCTTGACCACCACAACAACTAAGTTATCTTAGATCATTGCACTTCTAGCAGACATGGAGGTTGCCCTAGAAGACTCTACAAAATTGTTTTGTGGTAATAAAAGTATCATCTATATTGCTTCAAATGATACATTTTATGAAAGAACTAAACATATTGAGATGTACTATCATTATATTTGGAAGGAATACTTGAAGAAAAGATTGACTTTATAATATGTTTCTTTAGAGCTATGGTTGATAGATTTTTTCACTAAGTCTTTGTCAGCCCCTAGATTTATATTTTTGTCAAACAAACTTTTGATATATATATACAGCAAGTTTGACAAAAATAATAAGGTAACTAGGTCAGTAGGGCCCAACAGGTCCACCAAGGGGGTTCCTAGGAGAGACAGGAATCACTTGACTCACAAGACTATTTAATGAAATATGGAGAAACCAAAAGATGTCTTACGAATGGAGAGCGACCCTAATTCCCATCTTCAAGAACAAGGAAGACATTCAGAGTTGTATGAATTATCGAGGTATCGAGTTAATAAAATATGGAGAACCCAAAAGATGTCCGAGGAATGGAGAGCGAGTACACTTTATACCCATATATAAGAACAATGGAGAAATTTAAAATTGTGCAACTTATTGAGGTATCAAGTTAATAAGCTATAGTATGAAGTTATGAGAAAGAATTATCGAATATAGGTTAAGATAGGTATTGAGTACAACAAAGAACCAATTCGGATTCATACCCGCTAGATCTACTATTGAAGTGATTCACCTATTGAGATGTCTTATGAAATATTTTAGAGAAAAAAGGAATCTTTACATGATATTTATTGATATAAAAAAAGCTTACGATAGCATGCCAAGAGATGTTCTTTAGAGAACATTGGAAAAGGGAGATATCTCATTAACATATATAAATCTTATAAGAGACATATACGATGATGCAAAAACTTGTGTGAGGATTTACGAAAGAATCACACACTTCTTTGAAGTTTATATTGGGTTACATTAGGGATCAGCTTTAAGTCAATATTTATTTATATTGGTAAGTGATGAGTTAACAAAACATATTCAAGATGAAGTACCTTGGTGTATGTTATTTGGATATGTCATTGAATTAGTGGATGAGCCTAAGGAAAAAGTTAACAGGAAATTAGAACTTTGGAGAGAAATATAAAGTAAAAGCTTTCAACTTAATAGAACAAAGACATAATATATGGAATGTAAGTTGATCATTTGGGTACTTCAAAGAACATAAAAATTAAGATTGGCACACACATTACATCCCTCACAAGGAAAATTTTAAATGCCTAGTGTGAATTTTTCAAAGTGACGGAAAAATTGATGGAGATATTACACATAAAATTAATGTCGGTTGGTTAAAATAGAGAGAAGCATAAGGTATTTTATGTGATAAGAAGATATCATTTCTGGTGAAAGGTAAATATTATAGAACAATTAGACTTGCTATGTTTTAGGGCACTAAGTGTTGGTAAATTAATTATCAACATGTGTAAAAGATGTCTATAGCAAAAATAAAGATGCTAAGATGGATGAGCATACAAGGAAAGACTGCATACATAATGAGGTTATTAGAAACAAATTTAGAGTAGCAACAATAGAGGATAAAATGAGAGAAAATCGTTTAAGATGGTTTAGACATGTAGAAAGACGACTCAAGGATGCTCTTGCAAGAATATATGAAAACTAGATTGTGAAACTGTTAAAAGAGGAAGAAGACGACCACCAAAGTGTTGGAAAGAAAAAATAAAGAATGATGTAGTTTATATTTAGTTAAAACACATGATAGGGCCCTGTGAAAACAAACAATCCATGTAGCCGATCCCATCTAGTATGAGAAAAGACTTAGTTGTTGTTGTATATATGCATATAAATTAATCATAAACATAGTTTAAAATGAGAATCATATGATTCATATATTTAACATATGCTTATTCTCTTTTATGTTGTATAATATTATTAATTGATCATATGCTTCATGAAATTCACACACACACGAACATAAGAGCATAAGTTATACCATAACAAGATATATTCATATTAAAACATCAAGATTCAAGCACATGAGAGAAATGATGAATAAATATTAGCTCTTAAGTCTCAAATTGATAACAACCAACAATTCGCTAAATTAAATAATGTTATATGGTGGGTTCATTTCTTTCCAACACTTTTGTTGTCGTCTTCTTCCTCTGTTAACATTTTTACAATATAGTTTTTTATATTTTCTTATGGGAGAACCTTTGGTCATCTTTCTACTTGTCCAAATTATTTTAAACGATTTCTGCTTGTTTTAACCTCTATTGATATCACTATCAATTTATTTCTAATAGCCTCATTATGTATACATTTTTTCTTATGTGACCACTTTGTTGCTTTTTATAGCTACCATACTTCACACACAATATTGAGGAGAAGATGAACTTGGGTTGGCGTCCAACCTCTTGCTATTGCAATGAAAACGATGCTTCAATATAGCAGTGAAAGACCGATGAATAAATATTACCACAAAGTGACTATCGCAAAGCCTTAAAAAGAACTATAATCACATTCAAGTGCAACGAAGGCACATCAAAAGTAACGGAAGATCAATGTTATTAATTATCCACACAAAAATTATTTATAGAGTATGTACATGGGAGATTTTATAGAGGAAAAAGGGAGAGAAGAGAAAGATGAAAGGCATCCCAGTCAACCCCCAACGGCTAGATGGATTAGTCGTTGGGGGCCTTGGTAGCCGTTAGGGCCTGGCGCTAGGGGCCTTGCAGTCAGGCTCTTTTGGACAGGACCCGACTATCCCTAGTGATCTCGGGTCTTGTTATACATTGACTGAAAAGAAAAATAGAAAATAGAAAAATATATCTTAACACCCCCTCAAACTTATGGCACCATGATCAAAAGTTTGTTAACTAAAAATTAAAATCATGCTTCTCACAGTGATTTGGTGAAGACATCTACAAGCTAGTATTCTGATCTCACATAGTGTAATGCCAAATTGCCTTATAGATATTCCTCACAAATGTAATGGCAGTGCATTTTAATATGTTTGGTGCACTCATAGAAAGTATAATTATTGGCTATATACATTACACTCTTATTTTCGTAGTACATAATTAGAATAACTTTAAATGATACTCTCAGATACTGAAGTAGTCGTTTAAGCTAGGTCAGTTTAGTGGTTGTGTTGACCATTGCATGATACTCAACTTCAGTGGAAGAGAGCGATACCTTTTATTGTTTCTTGCATTTTCATTATATAAGGGAGTTGTCAAGGAAAATATAGTAACCTGTTATGAAATGCCTGTCCTTTACATCACCATCCCAGTTGGCATCAATATAAACAATTAATTGAAGTAAAGACGAAGTGGATAGAAATACTCCTTTAGTTGTGATTTGCCGAACATATCGAACGATCCTCTGTCTGTAATGTTAAGACATGTGGATTGCATGAGTAATGTCAGGACGTGTTATGGTGAGATAAGTGAGTATCCTAGTAAATAGTAGGATCTCTCAACAACTCTCCATCAATATTGCGTAAGTATAACAAGTAGTATAATCATACAACACCATTAATTCAATCATTTTGTCAAACCAAGCTTTAGGAGCTTGTTTGAGACCATATAATACCCTTTTTAGTCATAAGACTTGTTTTTTCGAAATATTAAGACTAGGAAGAGGTTTTATATATACCTCTTTCTTTAACCAACCATTTAAAAAAGTATTTTTCAAATTGAATTGATAAATTTTTCAATGCTTAACAATATAAACTATTATAAAAATTATGATTGTTGTCATCCTAGCTACAGGAGCAAAGGTTTTCTTATAATCAATCTTATATTCCCGTGAGTAACCCTTTGCAACTAATGTAGCTTTATAGTAGTCAAGAAAATCATTACCATTATCTTAATCTTATATACCCACCTACATCCTATAGACTTTTTATTTTGAGGTCTAGGAACATCCCATGTTTGAGCTCTATATAAAGATCTAGTTCTTCATTCATAGCTTGAATACAAACCTGGGATGATTGGGCTTCTTTAAAAGTTCTAAAAGGCTCGATGTCTTGGTGAAAAACTATCATAGGAAACGAATCGTTTAGGAGGTCTAGAGTCATGATTGGATTTTCTAAGCATAAGTTGGGTAATATTATGAGGTATCCTAGAATAATGTTGATCAAAAGGAACTACATAATACCTTGAAGACGTGTCTTCATCCTGATCATTTTTTAGAGTTATCACATCGTCTCCTAAAATATCATTAAAAAAGGAATAAGTAGAATCATTAATAGAACTAATATCATCCATACCTTTAAACACATATTCATGTTCAAAAAATTTGATATCTATGGATACATAGAGTTTATCATTTTTATAGTCATAACATCTATATCCTTTTTTATTTATTTCATACCCCAAAAATTCACATTCTATGACACAAGAGGATAATTTATCATTTTTGTCAGTATAAACGAAACGTTTGCATCTGAAAATTCTTAGTCTAGAGTAGTTAGGAGAAATTTTAAAAAGTTTTTCTATGGGAGACATGTTTTGTAAAATGGAAGAAGACATACAATTAATCAAATAAATAGCAGCAATGATTGGTTCTACCCAAAAAAATTTAGGAACCCTAATAAATAAGAGTAATATTCTTTTGGTTTTTAGAATACGATGATGTTTACATTCTGAAATCCTATTTTGTTAGTGAGTCATAGTGAAATAAGATTGATGAATAATTTTGAATTTGAGAAGATAGTTTTTAAATTCTTTAGACATAAACTTCCCTCCTAAGTTAGTTCTGAAGCTACAAAAGATATACTCATATATATGCTGATATATATCTAGTGAAATCATCGATGAAAATAACATAGTAAAAAGATATACCTCCTTTAAACATAACGAGTGCAGGATCCCAAATATCTGAGTGAACAATTTCAAAAGGTCTCATGGTAACAAGTGTTTTATTTAAAAAAGGGTTCTCAATAATCTTTGTTCTAAGAGGATATTTATACAACTTTGAACGTTAAGATGTCATAATCTTTTGTGTCATAAAAGTGCATCATTTAGTAAAACATTAACATATCATATACTATGCAAGTAATCCATGATATAAAGTTCGCTCTCCCTATGACAACGACCAATCACCTTTTTCGATAGGCGATCCAATACCATATATCCCATGGATAAAAAAGTTACAACACAACTATTATCCAAAATTTAAGATAAAAACAGGCATACAAGGGCGTTCGTCATGACATGGAGGCCGGAGAATGAGAATGTAGCCGATGCTGGTGTCCAAAAGCCATACAAGGGCGTTCGGCATCGAAAATGGGGTAAGTGGGTATCGGAGATCCGATTGCCAGGTTCGAGGGACCGATTATGGCTGGGCTCATATTTGATCCCAGAAGCTGCAGCAATTGCTCATGACACTACTGTGCTCTACCTACGCGGCCCTGATGCAGTTCAACACTGAACTTCCCCACTGATGCCCCTACCTTCCTTGATGTCGGCATGCCACCAAAGTCTGTCCGGAGAGTTGCGACAGAGGCCGGCACGGCCATGGACACAGAGTTGACATCAAGGTTGCACCTCAACACTCACAACTTAGGCCATGGTTGTGGAGATGAAAGCACTCAGAACTGCATGATATGGGATGATTTAGAAGACGTCACCAAGGGCTACATACTAAACCAGCTAACAGAAGAGCAGTTGAGCATCTCAGTGGACGATACGGAAATTTTCATATAAAATTCAGTCTAATTTCTTCTAATGTTTATTTCGTGAATATCATCTTTTAAATATGAGAGGTGGCATTCGAAGATCGATTCACAGGTTCATTCTCATGCATTATGCATGTGTGGATCTGTTTTCAAATTTTCTTTTCTGGTGTAGATCTTCTCTTTTGCTTGAATTTGGCAAGCTAGGGTTAGGCAAACCCTAGCAAACTCGCACATCCCCAGAATTGAACTTATGAATTTCCACTTGAAGGTTCTATTGAGTCAACCCTGTAGCCAGGAGAGTTGTGGCTCCTTGTGCCGGTTTTCTTTTCGACTTATATATTACAGCCACAGATTCAACTGTGAACGATTGCATTTTCACTCAATCTTCTTCAATCTTCGGGTGTGGCGATTAACCTACCTCTGCTCAATGTAGATCCGCCACTCTTGATCCATTTAAGACATATATTAGCTAGTTGATGGTTGTCAAACAAGAAACAGGATGAGCCCGGATGTTTTGAAGCTCAAATCTCGAACCAATGTCAGCTGACCGCTTTTGTCTTGATAAGTCTGTAAGCCGAGCCCACTGGAGCCCGTGCAAACCACAAAACAAGTCAGACAACAAGCAGCTAGAAAGAGACGTAGTGCTTTGAGGAGAAAATCTCATAAACTGCAGCTATAGACACAAATCGTCTCTAATTTGAATTAACAGGCTCTTCCTAATTCCTTATCGTGATGATGATGATAACAACAAAAATGATGATGATTGCTGTGGAAATTTGATTCCAAAACACATGAAATCATAAAAAATAAAAAATTAGAAAAAAAAGAAGCGAACACAACATCATGTGAAAAGAAGTTTGCTCCAGATGCCTATTTCATGGGTACATCACAATGATCTCACGTACCAAACCTTAATACTTGTGCATCTCCCATTTATTTGCCGTCTCCCAAATTGTCAACAAGAGATAATTACAAAAAAAGAAAGTTTCTTTATAATACAGGGCTTTGGACCGTAAACTTTTCAGTTTTGGTCACAGTCTGTATCCAACACAAATTCAAGCCACGTCAGTAATGATGATGATGATGCCAGAAAAGCACAAAGGTCATTGTTTAACTCTCTTTTTTTTTGCCTAAAGCAATCTAGTCAAACTCTAACTGGCCTTCGTCGAGCCGACGGGGTCTCAGATAAAGGGCTATTACATGTCCATGGTTGTAGGGTCACACTAAGTACTATACTTATAACCTTTTGCAAGACTGACTGCTCTGAGGGATCGAACTCCCACAGATAACTAAGACTTATCGGGTCAAAGGCTCACAAACCACAGAGAAACAGGGAGAGTTGTTTGTTTGTATGGTTTCTATCACGCATCCGGCATTGCATGCTCTGTGCATATTTGGAATATGGATATGGAACATGTTAGGGATGGCAATGGGCGGGCCAGTTCTTCTCCATCAAGCTTCATAAGTACTGAGACCTTAACAGGGCGGCTTCGGGTTCTCTTTTCCCCAACAGGTACGGTATATATATATATATATATATATATATATATATATATATATATATATATATATATATATATATATATATATATATATATATATATCAGGTCAGGCCATGTATCCCCATAGCTGAACCTGATTGGGTCGGGTTGGATCAGGGTTGAACGGATTCGGTCAATATTGGCACCCCTAGACCATGCGGATTCAGAACCTTATTTGGATCATTGGGGGTTCATGTGCAGGAACCAGATCTGTTAAGAGTAGGATTTATCTTAATTACCAAGGTATTCAAATTAAAAAATCTGTTTGTGTGAAGATTGCAAAGCTTCATTTACATGAACGGAGCTGCACAAGGAGAGCTGGTAAATGTAGTGAGCTTCTAGTTATACATCACGGTTAGACTTGTGACGAGCTATTTTGGACTGAATCAAAAAAGTTAATGCTGATGCAAATTTTTAACAAATAAGAAAAAAATGAAAAGTTCCATTGCTTTTGACGTCAATTTCTCGTTGATAATGGGCTAGCAAAGGAGAAGAACGAGCCAAACAAGGGTATAACTGGTAGATCGTTTGATCCAACTCTAATCAAGTTCTTAATTATGGTCACCTTGTTAGCTCGTCTGAGCTGAGCCATGTTAGGTGAGCTGAATATGTGTTGCTTATTAAAGTTAAAAATCTTAACTTTCCCATTCAACTTTGAGTAGAAAATATAACCTTTCGTTAGTAATTGAGCTTGTTTTTAGTACATTTCTCGGTTAGATGGAAAGACTTGATCATTAAATTATATCATACCACCTATTTCAGTGTGTTAATATAATGGAAAGCCAGTTTACACCTTCATAGACTCCCCAAGGCTTTGGTTCCAAAGATGTGCATCAACCCAGTTTTTTAAGTGAAGCTTGCAATCCAATTGCCATTCCTCTCTCTATCAGGCCACCCAAAACCATGCATCCCCTTTGCGCACCATCTCAATTAAGTCTAAACACAGTTATTTAGCAGACCAACAAACCCTAATTGTTATAATTGCCTTACTTCATATACTAAGGACTTCACGGTTGTAGCATCTTGAGAGAACTTCAAAAAGGTCTTTTGAAGAATTTTTCTCAGGATGATACAAATGCTGAAATGTCAGCATAAAACATGCCTCTGTTGTGTCGTGTCTAGGGTTGGTAGGAATCGAGTACTTTGCGGTTCAGCTTCATTCAACTTGCTAATTGGTTTTTGTTCAGTTTATCCAAGATACAAATCAAATACGAGCCAACTCATTAGGCCTTGCAAGATGAACGTGAATAGGGTTTTTCATGGTTCGGTTGTAGCCTCAACCTCGAACCAAACCACTAGTTTCAGTTCTCAACTTTTAGAGAACCGAACCGCCGGTTCTGGTTTGGTTCATTTTTAAACCACGATTCTAGTAATTTAAGAATTTTGCTAAATACAATCTATTATGCCATGAGATTATTTAGATCCATGGTCCACACTTTGTGCTATAAAACTAATACATGTAAACTTGTCAAGATTTAAATCCATATAAGTATATATAAACTTTATGTATATTAACATTTTATAAACTTTAAATCCATATAAGGATATAAAACTCATATACATGAACTTACAAAATTATAAAGATTATATATAAGTTTTATAACCTTATATACATATAAAATGTTAATATATATATATATATAATGGTTTGGTTCCAACACCGGAACCGTGAAATGAACTGCCAGAATTTTTTCACCTATAACCGAATTGAACCGAACCACATTGACAGGCATCTAGAACCGAACTGAACCGACAGTTTGTTTCAGTTCTGACCGCTCCATGAACACCCCTAAATGTGAACAACAGTTGCTCGACTCAACTAAGCCAATTTCATGTTTTATAAATAGTTGAAACACATGCCCCCAAGTTCTATAGTGAAAGTTGAAAAGTTCTTCCTGTCATATTCCTTTTTGGTTTTAACCCTTAAATATCTAGCTATTATCGGTTGTATTTCTTTTGTCTTCCTGGTGAGGTTGGCGATAAGATGATGCCTGAAAAGATCCCAGCAGTGGTTTACCATTGTAAAGGATCTCTATGAGTGTCGAGAGTCGATATGCAACAACCACGGTAGACGGTACCTGGGGCGCCCCACAATAAGTCGAGACCTAAAGCCAAAATTTAAATTTGGGGCCTAAAATTATAAGAGTTTTGGGACCCAGCTAGAAAATTGGATATTAATCCTCAAAGTCTAGCACAGAACCATGGGTGCTCTCAACCACCAGAGGGAAGGATCAAGTTTGGCTTGTTAGCACCCATTGTCCATAATGAGATGCTCGCAAACATGCTGTGTTTCTAAATAAAAAACATTGACACGGCTGCAAACGAGACAAATGACAGGAGGCTGAAGCCTAACACAGACACATGCACACTCCAGGAATCGAATTCACCACCAGCCATGCGGGAGTCCAAGAGACCTGCTAAACGAGCTAACGAAGCTCTGCATCTGGATCATTTCAATCTTTTAGTTGCCTATCTCCAAAAGCATCAGTTGGTTGTTTTGCCAATTTCCAACTCAAGGGTCAGGTCTCATGAACCTGAGTTTGAAGCT
Organism: Brasenia schreberi; assembly: GCA_036023115.1. NCBI lineage: Eukaryota > Viridiplantae > Streptophyta > Magnoliopsida > Nymphaeales > Cabombaceae > Brasenia > Brasenia schreberi. The sequence goes on from JAYKKT010000049.1 coordinate 1,232,197, forward strand.
CAAACTAAAGAAAGGATCACGTGCAGGTGTGACTAAAATCACCCATATATATTATGCCAAATGACAATTCGTTAGGGCATGTAGGATTTACACACAATATAATGCATGTCGCCAATGTGGGATCTAGAAATTCTTTTGGGATGGAGCGAATGGCCCCTTGAACGGTTTTGGTTGGGGAGAACTATGTATTATATAGCCCATGAATCACACCATGGTTTATATAGACTTTAAGTTGATTATATACCCCCACATCGGCTCAAATGTAGATCCCGCCACTGCATGTCACCCAATTAGTCACAAATTTGTTATGCATAATTTCCCAGAGAAACAAGCAGTTTTCCTGGACTATGTGAGCTCTGCATTATCTTCAATAGCTTGATTAAGGATCCCCATGTCGTTGCGCATAAGCACTTTTATGAAAGAATTCTCCAGCATTCTCTAGGCACAAATCAAAGGAATCCTTGCTACTTAACTATTTGGAAGAACCATTAAATGCTCTAGCGTAAGATCCAGAGAGAGTAGCCGAATGCAAGTAAACTTGAATCTTTTCTAAACGCGCACACATGCGCACCAATCAGAAGACCTAGTGTGCGCATACGCTTTATAGAAATGGATGCACCACTGCGTATTTACTATTCTCTTATCTAAACGCTAAAATAAATTTAAACGCCTTATTTGAGGGAGGCCCTTTCCAAGTAAAGTTGAATGTTGAGCAGCCAAATAAATGAGATTACAGTTATCCATTTGGTCGTTGACACCAATAGAATTGGTCTTGGAACTTTCCTTTTCTCGTTAGATTTGATGAACTTGTAGACGTACAATTAGCTTTTCAAATATTTAGTCTAAATGATAACGACTTGCAGGTTCCTCATTTTGCTCTCCAATAACCTCACGCTAATTGTATCATCTGTGTTGCCGTTGAACTTCGTATTTACGCAACTGTTGATGTGGGTGGACAGAGAAAGTGGATTTTCTGTATCATATTTGTGTTGGGTATTCGTGCCATGTGTTACATTACCTGTACCTTTTTGTTTTCAGTTGTGTTCGTGTCGTCTTTTGTATTCGAGAGTGTAAAACAGGTCAACTGAAGAATGACTTGAATTATTTATGTTATTTTTTAGTGGATATATTCATATTCATATCTATGTCACTTATTGCCAACCCTAAGGCACAAGCATGTTCCGTTTCGGGTTCTAAAATTAACAAGCAACTCGGCTCTCTCTTGTCGACGAGCAGTAAACAGGCAGACTTATCTCGGTTCAATTGAGACAAGTTCCACTCAAACCAAGATTTAGTCCGACTCGTCTTGGTAAGCTTGACTCACTCTCATAGGCCAACCCTTTGAATCTAACAGGGCATTAGCTCATCTGATAGGGCGTTCTGACTCACAGAATGCAGGTCCTGAGTTCGATACCTGGGGTTTGCGTACGGGCCTTTGGCGTCCCCGTTGTAACCAAAAACAAAAGCGTAATAGCTCAAGTGACTCACCCAACCGAGCAGACAATGACGGAATCCAAAACATGATGTGAAAGGTTTAAGCTGTCATCATCTCTTGAATGAAGGTAACAATCAACGGTAAGGACATCAACCACAAAATTAAATGGAAGTCATCAAATGCCAATATCAACTTTTCTATGGTGCTCCCTTTCTTCGTTGGATTTGTATGCAGAGGGTTGGGTTACTTCCGGTCTGGGTAAGTATTAGGTTGACACGGATCCGACTCGGGTCTTTGTTCGGCTCCATGTTCAAGAACGGACACCACATGGTCACGTTCAGGACCCTCGCAATTCGCAGGTCAACCCAACTACATCTCTCTCTCTTATGTGCATTATATACATACATATATATATATATATATATATATATATATATATATATATATATATATATATAATATAAATTATAATACACATGTGTGCCATTACTTGTAACATGGAGCCGAACAAAGACCCGAGTCGTGTCCGTGTCAACCTAATACTTACCCAGACCCGAAGTGACCCAACCCTCTGGTTGCCTTTTACCAGGATTGGCTGGCGCAAGGCTGCTTTAGAATTAAATGGTTGGAGTGACGCCCTGCCTCCGACTCGTAGAATAAGTAAAATAACTTTACAAGTAATGGCACACACAAGTGGGAGTTTGGCTGGGGCAGTTCATCTCTCAAAAGACAAAGTAAGTGGCTGAAGATAGCTCGAAAATCTCGTATAAAACAAAATGGTTTGATTCTATTTTGCAGTAAGAATATGAACCATGAAAGCGTGGCCTATGAATGGTGGTGCACCGTAGTGGAGACCCACATGTTTATATGCACTTATACACGTATATACATATAAACATCAACAATATACCTTTTGTAAATACAGCAACTAAGCCTTTTTCCATACTAGATGGGGTCGGCTACATGGATTCTTTGTTTCCACAGGGCCCCATCATGTATTATGCTAGCAGTTAACTCAATATAAACTAAAGTATTCTTTATTATTTCTTTCCAACACTTTTGCAGTCGTTCCCTTCCTCTTAATATTTTTATAATCTAATTTTTTATATCTTCTTACTCAAGCGTCCTTGAGTCGTCTTTTTATATGTCCAAACCATCTTAAACGATTTTTCCTCATTTTATCCTTTATCGGTGCTACTCTCAATTTGTTTCTCGTTACGTATACGGTCTTTCTTTGTTTAACCATTCATCTATCTCAACATCTTCATTTCTGCTACACACATCTTTTGTACATGTTGATGATTAATTGTCCAACACTCAGAAACATAAAACATAACATTTCTAATTACTGCTCTATAATATTTAACTTTCAACTTGAATGGTATCTTCTTATCACATACAATACCTCATGCCCCTCACCATTTTAACCAACTATCATTAATTCTATGCGTATTATCTCCATTAATTTTTTCATCACTTTGAAAAATTGAACCTATGTATTTAAAACTTTTTTTGTGAGGGATGCAATGTATGTCAATCTTAATTTCTCTATCCTCTGAAGTATCCAAATAATCAAACTTGCATTCCATATATTCTATTTTTGTTCTCCTAAGTCGAAAGTCTTTAATTTCTAACATTTTTCTTTATAATTATAATTTCCTATTAACTTTTTTATTAGACTCATCCACTAACATAACGTTATTGCAAATAATATACACCAAGGTACTTCATCTTGAATATGTTTTGTTAACTCATCAATGACCAATATAAATAAATATGAAGCTAAGTTGGTCCCTGATATGACCCACTATTAATTTCAAAGGAATCTGTCATTCCTGGTTTTGCATCATCCTACATGTCTCTTATAAGATTTATTTATGTCAATAAGATACCTCTCTTTTACAAGGTTTTATAAAGAATATCTTTTAGCACCCTATCGTAAGCTTTTTCTAGATCAATAAATATCATATGAATGTTCTTCTTTTTTGCTCTAAAATATTCTATAAAACATCTCAATAGGTGAATCACTTCAATAGTAGATCTACCGGGCATGAATCTGAATTGGTTCTCTGTTGTACTCAATATTTGTCTTAATCTACGTTTTATAATTCTTTCTTATAATTTTATAATATGACTCATTAATTTGATACCTTGATAATTTGTACAATTCTGGATATCAACCTTGTTCTTATATATGGGTATAAGTATACTCGTCGCTCTTCATTCCTCGAACATCTTTTGGATTCTCTATATTTCATTAAATAGTTTTGTGAGCTAAGTGAGCCCAATTTCTTTTAAGATTTTTCATACTTTTATAAGAATATTGTTTAGTCATATAGATTTACCAACCTTCATATATTTAAGAGCTTCTTTGACTTCATTCTTTTCAATACGCCGATAAAAATTATGGTTTACATACTTTTATGATTTGGCTAACTCTCTCAAGCTAGTACTACCATCTGTATTTTCATTAAAAAGTTTATACAAATATTTTTTCATCTATTTTTTATATTATTAATCACTACTAGAATCTTCTCATCCTCATCTTTGATGCATCTAACAAAAGTTAGATCCTTAGTTTTTTTATATCTAGCCTCTAAAAATATTTCTTTAACCTTCTTTTGAGTTAAACTTTTTATATAAATCCTTCCAAAATTTGGCTTTTCCTTCACTAATGATCTTTTTAGCTTCTTTCTTTGCTTTCTTATAAGCCTCTAAAGTTTCACTAGTATTCTTCGCATAATGCAATTTGTAACATGCCTTCTTTGCCTTGATTTTATCTTGCACCACTTCACTCCACTACCAAGTTTCTTTTTGTGTTAGTACGCTTCCATTAGATTTGCATAACATATCTTTTGTCACTTCTCTCATATATATAGTCATATTGTTATGCATATGAGAAGGTATAGCTACATAATTCCAAGTATCTTCTCGAAGAACTTTTTATTTAAATATATCTTCTTTCTCATATTTAAGGTTCACCGTATAGCCTGAATAGCTCTATGCACTATATTATTCGTCCATCTATTACTAAAAGTTGATGTTGAGTAGTTAAGCTTTCTCTTAGAATTATCTTGCAATCTTTATAACATGATCTATCTTCTTTCCTATAAAGAAAATAATTAATTTGTATTTGTAACAAGCAACTCTTACAAGTATTAAAATGTTCATATCTTTTTTTAAAAAATTTATTGGTTATAAAGAGATCAAAAGTCATAGCAAAATTTAAAATCTCCTACCCCCTCATTTATATCCTCAAAACCATAGTTTTCATGAATACATTAATATCATAATGCCTCTTTATCGACATATCTATTTAAGTCTCCTCTCAAACAAATCATTTTTCTTTGTGATTTTTTTTGAATTACCTTATCTAATTCCTCACAAAAAGATTTTTTTATAGTATCTTCTAATACTACTTGGAGTGTATAAGTAATATTCAAAGTCTCTACTCTTAACACTAATTTCATTATCATAATTCGGTCACCATATTGTTGTATATTTGCTACACTATCATTTAAATCTTGATTTATAATAATGCCAACTCAATTTTGAGTTGTTTCCTTTTCTGATTATCATAATTTAAAACTTGTATTCTCAATTTCCTTTGTTTTTTCTCTAATACGAATCTTATTATCTAAGACTGGCTTCTTTACCTCCCGCATCTGTCTATACTGAAAATGTGGAGACTCTCGTTGTAACTTGTTCACTACATTTGGGCGACAATGTAACGGGACTAACTTCTTAATCCATATTCGTCCATGATGTATGAACCCTCTCTGCAATTGGTTCACTGCATTCGAGCGAAGATATAGAGGTCTTTACATACTTTTCAATACATTAAGGATTTGCAGTGCAGCGTTAAGAGAGAACGCCCTAACATACTCATAATTTGTAGAATCCATGGTAGATAGGTACGATAAAGTTTTATGTTGGCTGTCGGAAGCGTAACCAACCCTCCTCCTTTATTTGTGATTGGGACTGCCCATGCAAGTGTAATCCCTTACATGGGCAGAGTTACCTTTGTAAATATCATAAATAATTTATATATATATATATATGTGTGTGTGTGTGTGTGTGCGTGCATGCATGTACGTATATATGTGGGTACCCGACTGCAACAGGTTATATGCATCAAAACCAAGTCCTGGTTTCATCTTCCCACATGATCGCGCCTCGTGCCCGTGGCCAAGTTTCCCGTACTTGTTCACATAATTGTTGGCAATAACCCAGGTCATATGTTAAATATTTTATACAACACAAAATAAGAAATCCATGTATATGTTTCTAAAATTAAATTGTTGGTTATGTGGAACTAGAATTTCTGATGTGCATAATATATAGTGTTTGATGCTCGAGCAACACTTCAATTACCGGGTTTCAAGAAAATAGTTTTATTCTTTGCACTCACAGGGATAGCTCACCTAGCTAGGGGCTCGATCACAAGTTGCAGGTCGTGAGTTTGATACCCGAGGTGTGCAATGCCAGGCTTCGGCTTGTTTGTTTCATGGGATTTTTCTAAGGTTGTTCAAATAAGCTCCAAATTAATGTGCATTTAATTCGATGATTTCTCGATTTGGCATGAATTCAAGCACCATGGAGTTGAAGGTCATAAATCGATCGCATGCATGTCATTATATATCATCATGTTCTATTCTACTTGGATCAATCTTTTTAGTTTGGTCCATTTCAACCTGGCGGGTTTGGCTTGGTTCAATTTCTTAGCTGGTGGTGCTTTCAACGGTGCAACAACCATGTTGCTGTAAACCGGTGAGTTCTTTCGCTTCATGGGCAACCTCAAGTAATGACCTCTCCACTACCAAGGTAGTCCTGGTGTATGAAACCCAACCAGGTGGTCCTCAGTTTTGGGTTTGATTTGACCAGGTCTTGTTGATTTGAATCTGTTCCAGTTTGAACTGCATGACTAATTCAACCTCGGCCATGTCTGTGTAGAAAACATTTGGAAATCTTTAAACAAATGAACCCGTTTTGGTTACTTCTGATTGTCACTGCATTCAGCCCCCAGCTTCAACATTCGGAGTTCTCCTCTCTAGCCCTGATTCGAGACAGCTAGTTTCACCGCCAATCCATCAGTCACCGGTAGACGACGAGTCAGTTTATCATCCCCTTGACATTCAATTTAGTGGGTGTAATTAAATGAAATACATTATGCGCAGGATCAAGAACCAAGTGTCGGATCTCTATAACAACTCAAAACTGAACCAAAACAATGTAGCCCTCAACTTATGGAACCGGAACCAAACAAGGACTGAGCTGATTTTGGTTCCGTTTGATTCCTAAGTCTCTCTGAAACAGAAAAATAATTAAAAATATAAGAAAATATAAAACCACCAGCTTCTGTTCCATGGATGGTGGAACTGAAACCAAACGGAGTAGTCCCCAATTTTGGATCTGATTTGACCGGTCTTGATCTTTGGCCCGGTGTGATTCCAGTTGAAACCACCTGGACTGATCCTTCCAATCAGTGCCTACCAAATTCCTAGTCTACACAGCTTGAACCCAAATGCAATCAAAGGATCATGTTTGTTTTCTTCTTTTTCAATGACAAGCAGGGATTAGATCATACCCTATTAAATATTCATGCCGTGAAGTATAGAACTCCTTCAATTGAAAAGTTCTTGAGCCAAATGCGCTTTGTCTAATGAGAAAGACGCATATAGATACATCTGCTTTTTTAGACAGATGCGCGTAGGCACGTTTGACTCAACAATTTTGCTTCTCTTTGATTCTGGTTCTCTAAATACTTTTATTTTCATGTATAGATAGTTGTAGACAACTAGACAGATGTGTAATCACTCCATATGAAAGGATCAAACATGTTACAACTATTTTATATAGAGGGCATGTCTGCTGCTCGAAGAGAACAAAGAAATGGACCTTTCAGTACCTTCGAAGGAGAATGACCTAGGATCAACTTTCATAGAGATAATGTAGTAGTTACTATCGATACAACTACTTCATACCATAATGATGAGGTCGGTCCTTCATATCCTTTATAACTATATACGCACCTTTATTCCATAGAGAGCAACGTGATGATTTCTTAGAGATTGACAATGTTGATTCGATAGAGAGTGAAGAGGTTAACCCCCTCTTATTTTGGATTTATTTAGATCATATCGCGTGATGGGCCATGTAATTGTAAACCTTTTTAAGTTAATGTTCATTTGATTTCTATTTAAAATAATTTTTCTTAAATATGATTATGATTGACGTGTTTCATATGAATATATAGAGCATGTTAAAGTGATCATCACCCATATATGGTACAAAATAGCATAACAGTGGAATCTAATAGTAAATAACAGTGACGATATAGAGCTATTTGAAGAACATTGTATATCAGTCTAATTACATATGCAAGGATAGCTGGTGTACAAGGTGTTGGACCATTCATTGCTTAACACTTTTATCAAATGGTGGTAGGTAACCGACAATAGCTTCCAAATGTCATGAGATGACTATCACCCTACATGATTCTCAGCTTTTGTTGCTCTTACACAGGATATTGAGGTATAAAAAGAGGAAGTTATCTCAACAATCATTATGAACATGAATGTGGAGGATGTGGAGGCACAAATAAAATCTTGAATTGTAAAGTTGGATTTGCTCCAAGCAAGTACATGCACCTGTTCATGCTAGAGACACTCACATTGTTGTATTATTTGTATCATATCATGTGCACACTCTACTAGGACAAATCAAGAGATACAATGCCAACCATAATTGTATAGTTGTTAGCTGACGTTGTTTGTAGATTCAATGAGTATACCTGGGATGTAACATGCTAGCTTATTTGTATAAATAATTGGAAAAAGCTTCCATCATTAAGGTGCACAATCAAAATACTTTATTGCAAGTAATAGTTAACCTTAGTACGTTGTTCAAGTTAATATAATAAGTTTCCTGTAATATGTTAAATATATATTGTCGGTTACATATACAAAAGTTATGAGTACACAGGAAGGTGTTTGATTACAGATACAAAATTGGAACTATAGGCCTAGTTTTTAATCAAACCCGGCCTCGTAAAGAAACATCCCATTAAGGCCTTTAGAGTGAGCCAGAGACCGGAATAGGTTGAGGGACATCCTTGAACAACTTGATGGATAGGGAATATTACTTATAGGGAATCTCCTATATTGCTCAACTTTCTTTGTAATATAAAAAGTTGGCCCCGACAATGGCATATGAGGTACATGAACTAGATATATGTTTGAAATTTATTCTATAAAGTTATATATTTGAAAATAATATTAATATCATTTCTCTCTTTCATTCTAAATTAATTGACAACCTTTTTTTTTGAGGAACTATATCAATAGAAAGTACAAACTATCATAGTACCATAAAAGTATATATTGTTTGGATGTCATGTTCGCGTATATGCCTTATTGGTTTGTTTGTTTGTTGCTTAGGTCATTGTCAACACTCTCCCTTTCTCCATTTATGTTGACCATTACACATGTTAGAGAAGTCATTTGCATATAGGGTGGAGTATGACATGCAAAACAAGTGTTGGTAGACTCAAACCTCATATGATTTTGATATGTCAGAATACTTTGGTATTAAAGGGCTTAATTGTATGGGTGTGAAAAATCATACATGGATTAGTACATCACTCACACTCATTGAGCTTTGGTACATTAGTATGGCTAATCGCTCTCTCTTTCAAGCGGTCACCCCATAACATCGAATGTAGTGCAAGTAAAGTAGTACTTTTGTTATGCTCTTAGTAGGGTTTATTAAATGAAGATGTTAATCTAAACTCTTACAGTTGAGTTTTCAACCAAGCAGTCACCCTATAACATCAAACCTAGTGCAGATAAAGTAGTGATTTTGCTATGTTCTTAGTAAGGTTTATTAGATGAAGATGTTAATATAAAGCCATATTTTATTTTGTAATGTCTCATGGAGATGAGATTAGTGATGGACTAGTTGAACAAGGGTAGATGGTTGGCATCTAGAAATGTCCTTGAGCATTGTTGTACTACGTATATCGCTTGGTTGTGTATGGTCTTACTCCCATCTCTAATGCTAATGATGATGGCATGATAGATTATAATAATATAATATCTTACTAACATTAGTATTTGTATTTATTTGATGTTATTAATGCAAAACTCATATTCTTATTTAATGTATGTGATTGACTGATGTGTTCTCTTTCTCCTCTCCTTTGACTTAATTAACTTGAAACCTATATCTAATTGAATATTGAACTGAACTAGTACTGTCACAATAAACCTTAGGCAATATCACTAAAATTAACTTCAAAACCGCAAGCCATCACCAATGCATCATATATTAGATACTTTAAAGGACAATGGCAATAAGACACAAGATATCATTAATTTTGAAAGAGTTATGTATTATCAATTTATTACAAATTAAAAACATAAACTAATAACCCTGAACACATTGAATAATATCATCTCATGGTCCTCTTAGTAGTAAAATCTCAATTAACAATGTTTTCATACCGATATTATTTTCACATTGGACACATAGATGGCATTGGAGTTCTATCGATCATATATAATCGTAACATAATAAAACACAAATCAAGCATATATATTTGTAGGAGAATAAAAAAAAGGCAAAATGAAGAATGTCCTTATCGCTTTAATTCATGATAATATATGTACCATACATTGTGCATTGTTGGACAAATATTATTAAAAAAATAATGGTAAGAATGTTGTTAATCTTCTTCTCAAAACTAATACTAAGTTAATGTTTCTATTCGATAGCAATTACCTAACCCATGTCAAGCATTAATACCCACTAATTGAATTTGCATGGAGAAATCTTATAAACAATATGATAAAAATGCCATATACACTATCCTCTCCTATAAAAAATTGAGAGTATACATGATGAGATGTATATACTTTCACAAAACATTTCCTATGAATCAAAGCCCAACATACCTCTCCTCCTGAAAGATCTTCGTAGAAGTACCCGTAGTTAACATCTATAGCATTCACCCATCTAACAACATATGGTACTATAAACCAAATGTACCTTATCACCATAGGATGCTTGATACTGAGTCGATGTGAAATCAACAACACTAGATAGGCAAGCACCACCTAATGAGGAAGAAGGCTCATGTCTTGTAGACACCCTAAATCTGCCAAAGAACTCTTTATAGAAATATATTTTTATGAAGAAATATTCCTTTCTACATACTCTCATGAGGACAACTTCCTCTTCAATAGCTTCTTTGTTTCTATATAGGTAACAATGTATTTTTTTATTCTCTTGACATCTTTTTGCTTTTCTATATGATGTGTTTGAATAATTTTATAAGTGAAAGACATATTAGAGTTGCCCCTGTTTACTTATATACTTATGGTTTATTTTTTATATGATCAAATTCTTACATATTTATAGTATTTTTCTACTTTTTTATTATTTTACATTTCCAATCATGAGGCTCGCCTCAAAATTTGAGAGAATCACCCCTACAATAAGTAAATTTAAATACTCTATAAGTAAGTGGTATGAAGACAAAATCTAAAGTAGAAGAGTACTTCACCAAGTTTAGAGACGGTTTTGCAGGTCTTAGCAAAATACAATTATTTAGTAGTATTGTGATTGAAAGAAAAATAACACTACTACACTAAAAAAATATTGGTGCTTATAAAAAAATTCTCAAAAATATAGATGTCAGATCAGCCATTGGAAATTATATCATTAGGATGCACATGTCATTTAGTAAGGGTGTTTAAACAAAGCCATTGGAGACTACTAATGAATTGTCATTTAGTATCTCACATCATTCTTTTTCCATATCAAGATTTCTCCACAATAGATCAATTGTTGACAACTATATCACTCCTACACTTTCAAAAGAATGAATGTCTCGTAAATATATGGTAACTCATATAAACTTCACAGCTAGCCCCCACATGTCGTTTTATTTGAACATACTATTTTTTTATGATTTGATTCTTTCATAATCAAATTAAGTGCATGATGTGAAGCCTTTTCCTCTAATATCCAAACAAGTTTAACAGCATCTGTAATATAATGTCTATTGATGGTTCGAGTTTCTTCAAATGATTTTTTACTTAGTAACCTATAATTAAATTAACAAATCAAGTTGGGTCCATATGATATCTTATCTCCCAATCAAGTGCTTGATAAATCCTTTTGATCTTGCATGCGTCTTGGCCATATACACCAACATAAACAATATCATTAGGACATTATATATATATATGGAAAACTTCAAATAACTACCGTGTGCTTTAAAATCTTTTCTATAGTACTCTATGGTTTTTGGTTGTGTATCACATTATCAAAAACCATTAATGGTATCATCGAAAGATGTTGTAAAGAATAGTTTCACTTGTTTGGACACATCTCTTGCCATGTTAGCTTGTCTTAGTTGATTAATCTACCGCAACATCACCTGCTATCTCAATTGTCACACCTACTTATATTAATTATTATAATTAAATATCAATTAATATCAAATTTAAATATAAATAAATGCTAGATATTCTTTAATATTATTAATTTTGTATGTTAAATTTAATAGTACTAAATTTATATTGAATGTTAATTTAGTATTTAAATATTAAAATAGTTAACTAGTATTCATTAAATATTAGTTTCTATTATATATTATTTTCATGTTTAGTATCTAATAATAATTTAGAATTAGTTTAATTATACTTAAATAATAATTAACATTAAATTTAAATATCAGTGAACATTTATTAAATTTAATATTACTAATTATATGCTAAATTTATTAGTAATAAATTTATATGATATTTTAATATTAAATTAAAGGAAAATTTTCACAAAACTACCATGTGGTATTTTGCTTTGACACTTTTGGACCTTAATTCTTCACACAATAAATCAGAGACCAAATGTTTTCTTTATTAATAAAAAAGAGACCTCTCAAGTAATGTTATCAATTTCATCTTACCTAAAGCCTGCATGGATACATTGATGTGACAGTTGAGCCCAATCAACTATCACATCAACCAAAATAGATTGGATCATGTTATTAAATTGGATCGATATGCTTGATCCAATTTGAGAAAACAACCAAAAAAATTCAAATCAAGGAAAACCTAAATCCCCAAATAAGAAAGTTGTTGCTACCATCTTGTTCTTCTACTCCTCCACCATTGCCACCTCTCCACCATTCCATCTTCCCATCAAAGCTTTCTTCTCCATCATTGTGTTTACCTTCCATCATCTTCCCCCTCGTCTCCATTTCTTATTCCTCCACTCCACACGACGTTTTTCTTCCTTCTCCACCACCATCATCTTTTACTAGGTGGTTTTTTAGGTAACTAGAGTTCCTTTCCTCTGCCTCTATCATCACATTTATGACTTTATTGCCATGGTCATTGTCATGCTTATTATAATTATCACAACGATCTTAGATAGGATTATGACATCTTGAGGTATTGTATATAATAAAAAAGAGACTTATGGTTTAGAATTCATAAAATAGGTACCTGTAGTTTGAGCAAATATTTAAGCGACTCATAGTTTTCATTAAGTCCTTTTAAAGATATGTGGCTTTTCAAGGAATCAATTTAATGGGTCATAGATTTTGCTCGTGATTGAATGGAAAGGTTTATTGTGTATTCATTGAGTATGTTCTTGACATATATCAAAATTGAGAATGAAAAATACAAGTTCACAAATATGTTGAAGCCATATATTGTACATATGAACATAAAGAGGATGTGAAGGTTACTTATGCAAGGTTTAGAAAAGAAAGCTTAAAGTATAAAAAGCTAAATATTTTTATTCACTAATCAATGACCATTCCACAATATATAATTTTCTTTGTTCATGATTCAAATGGATGTCCAACACTACCTGAAATGTGGTTCTGACATGGGTCTATACATTTCAAAATGTGGAGAGACCATTGGTCATCACTATTATGGATGTCTAAATAAAGTAAGCACATATATTTTAGGAGTTAATCATAATGGTACCTTATACATGCATTATGTCAGTCTTGCAAGTTTTTACTTTGGGGATGTAATGTGAAAAGCAATGTTGAGGATATGCAAACGATTGTAGACATTGGTAGAAGTTCCAAGGATGCTGATGAAATCTCCAAATTGAAAATAAAGATTAAGGAACTTATATTAGAACTATGGAAAACAAGAATAGAGAGACATGACATTGGCGGAATGTAATATGAAAATGTTGCTTCATTTTAGTGATATGAAAACCAAAGACGATTGTGTTGAGCACAATTTGTCTTTTCCTTAATAAATTCTTAATTGTAATGTAAATATGTGGTAGTTGATTATTTAGATGAATAATCAACATAGCCAGGACATAAACCAACTGAGCAATTTCTGGTAAATATGCATTACAGTACCATGTTATCAACATACATTGAAGAACCAGGCCATCCAACATTAAATTCAACAGAAGTTGCTCCATTGTTGAGCATATCCTGATAACCACCATGTGTACAAACTAACAAATATAAAAAACCAATACATATAAAACTAATGGTTTAGGCAACATAAACAATTATATGTTACAAAATTATATGAGCACATTGATAAAGTAAAGGCAACACATAGTATAATGCCATCAAAGAATTAAAACATAGTACAACCAACACATAGTAAAACATTATCAAAGAGTTAATACATATGCAATCTTTCCTCCTACTCATAACCATCCTAACAGAATTTCATACAACTCATAATCTTTATCATTGTTACAAAAGCCAACTCATATAACTCATAACCACGTAAAAGAACAAAGCAATAATGACATCCTAAACCCTGCATGGTGCCTTTCCTCTTATGACCTCACTTTTCTTGACCTCTACATTGGGATGTTCTAATACCAAGTATGCCCGTAATAGATACTTGAGATCCAATGTTTTGTAAGCCCTGTGGCAAGTAGTTGTGACTCACATATAAGGCTAATTAGTGAAATTAGAAAAGTATGTTATACTACAACTACAAATTGTAAACACCAATTATACCTATGCATTTCTAGTGCATAACATGTGATTGGTAACTCTTTGAGCAATTGATCCCTGCAATGATACAACACATGATTAATTAAATTATGTATTCATTAATAGAATCAATTATTGTAGTACAACTATAACATCAAGTCAATAGTTATACTTGTGTGTTTCCAGTGCAAGGCCTACAGTGCGTAACTCTTTGACTAATTGACTCCTAGATGGATGCAAATGCATGATTAGCAAATGACAAGATATTTATAATAATGAAAGTGATAATATGTTAAAGATAATAACATTATATACATCTAGTTCCTTAATAAATGAACTATGATACTCATATGGTTTTGCACACTTTGTAAGGATCCTCAAACAATTCCAAAATAATGGTAGTCTATATCACGAACAGCCATAATATAACCAAAATAAGTGGGTACTAACATAATTTTGATCCTTGTAATTGACAGAATAATTCATCAACGAGCACAAGACAAGACATCTAAAAATGGCATCATACGATTATGAACTCTAAATCCAAGAAATACTTAAATTCAACAACTTTATCAAAAATATAACATGTGGCAGTTCATTAGATCCACTATTTGGAGCTATAGAAGTAAAGTTTACAAAAATGTAGTGACTAATTATACCCAAGAAGAAACGAAGATATAAAATGTTAAGGCTTAGAACATACATGTGCATTACTAGGTCCTACAATATCAATTAGTTATTCATTTACACCTTGTCTTCTTGAACTATTTATATATACCACAAATTGATCCCAACAATAGGTAGAAGTAAATACAGGTCAAATATAGGAAAAGAAAAAGATAAATAAATTACATGTGTACTGTTAGGAGTTGCAATGTCTTGTATGAGATCGTTTGTGTCTCTCCTTGTTGAACCCTATATATATCATGAATCAAACCTAACTTAGCAACAACTAAGAATGATTTCCACCTAACATAGCTTGTAATTAAAAATGAAGTAGTCACAAAGGCCATTGTCATGCCTCAATGTTAGTACCGTGACCTCATTGTTGGAGAACTAGAAGTGGTAGTCTTTGCGGAGCAAGTCCTTCTTGTAGCCTATAGAGAAATAAAATAAGTATGAAGTGGATACTCTATTAAATACAACAACAACAACTAAGCCTTTTCCCACACCAGATGGACTGATTACATAAAGGAAATATACAATATGCCTCTCCAATATCACTTCATAATTTGGCATCCATCTCCCTCTCCATACTATTTTTTATCTATAACCAAAAGGTTTCTCCTATCCTAGCAGTCGTACATCCTCTAATATTATGCAATTCCTAACCAAACTCTTGATACCTTGTGGGAATGATCTATCTCATCATACTTCCTCTTTCTTAAGTCTTTTAGGAGTCTTTCAAATTGTTGAAAGGTATAATATTCTTGCTCACTTGGTGGCCATCCTTCTTTGCTAGAAATTGGTTGGATTATGTGGTCGTATATGACAAGATATGTTTTTTGTAGGTAATATATATATGTGTGTGATCTCTTCGTAATTCCCTATTAACATATAGTTGAATCACAAGTATTGTATGCTTACAAGGAAAGTGACTTAACTATCACTACCTGCATGCATAAATTTGATTGTGTTAAACAACATGTTGAATCATAGTATACCACCTTATATACACTCATCTAAATAATATCAGAAAACAATTTTGACTTTCTTGTTTCCATTGGATAGCAAGAGATAGTAGACCTTTGTAGGTCAATTCTTTTATAGCAGACGTTGAATGTATTATTAACTTCCTATGTATCCCCTCCAACATACTAATAATGGGCTTATCTCTGTAGTCAAGAATGTAAGAATTAAATAACTCATATATATTGCTCATTAGATAATCTGATTTATGGTATTCATAGAAATGGGACTTAGCCCATGTAGATAGAGGATTCTTCATCAACCACCTCCACCTATTTAATGTACTTGCTTTCGCTGAAGTCCAAAGTAGAAGCTTATATCTCCTCCAACGGATTGAAACTTGTTTTTCAAGTTGTCATATAAGTGGTTCAAGCAAATCTAGTTTCCATTGTGGGACATATATCTCTCATAATCTCTTGTAGTCCTTGTAAATATCATAAATTAAACATATTAGCCAAGAGTATTATAATCTTAAGAAAAAATATCACAAATTCTTCCATAATCATCTATTAGCTACTCTAAAGTCATTTAATTAAATACTTGTCTTCTATATGTAGGACATAAAGACAAATTTCATGTCATCAATTCTTCCATAGTTTATCTGCTCCAAGAACCATTTTCATGACTCCTTTGATTCAATGTTAACAACTATGACTGCAAGGAGAAACATGCTATCATTTGCATCTCCCGTGATGACACATGGAAATTGTCCACTAAACATCCTCTTTAAATGGCCATCTACATACAAAAGGTCTAACTTCATAAAAATATCTCTTTCTATGCATTAAATCTTACATACATGTACTAAAAAAGTATAATCAATGGAAATAGAAAACATAACTTCTCTCCCTTCACTTACTCTATCAACATAAGTCCACCTACTTATCCTTAATACTGTAGATACCTTACAATAGCTCCCAACATCAATAGTTTGTATCATTATAAAGTAATCACAGATTATGTAATACTGATATGCAATAGAACCCATAACATCTTTTGCCACTTTCTTCTTAGCCCTATAGCATTGTTGCAAGGTGACTTTAGCTTGCAACTTCCTATTCAATTAATTCTTCATTGCTCTAGCTTATCAATTAGGATTGGTGTATATATCATCCTTGTATTTGCTAGAAATATAGGTAGAATTAACCAATCAAATGTTATGTTATTGTGCTTTGGCTTCAAATTCTTAATTTGAAAAGAATCGGTTCCCTTCTACTTTGAGGCATGCATATAAAACCTATAATTTTTTTTATCTTATAGTCACTCTTGATGTTGTATTGTGTACACACGTATAATCCTACCCCCGTGTATCACAAACTAATCATTCAAAGCATTTCTAAATACAAATTTATTCTTCAACAACGTATCTTTACAATGTTATTGTAGAACATACTTTCATCAAAGTCTATGATATCAACACTTGACTTCTCATCATCATATACAACATAGTTGTGTATATATTTCCTACATATAGCTACTTCAAAGCCTCTTGCACCTCTAACTATATTTCATCTTCTTCATCTTCTGGATTATATCCTTTCAAATCAAATTCATCTTCATCTTCATCTTCTTCAATATCATCAATATTATCACCATTTCTAGCTATACCCATTTCTTCTCTCCATCGCATATTAGATTCTCGATCATCTATTGCCAACAAAGGAATGGCATCTATATATACATGTATAGGACAATATCCTTTATTATACTCTAACATATTTTACGTACTATGATTTGAAAGTAACTCTTCCAACCCTATAGTACCTATAAGCCCTATAATTATGTACCATATTTGAAATGAATTGTATCCTAGTTTTGCAAAAAATCTCACACTTGAGAAGTCTAGTGCATCTCGATTGAGGCCACTCTTTGTAATAGTTTGACCACTAACATACTCCATGTGATGACTTTACCATGTGCCTCCATAAGTGTAATGTCCACATACTTATAAATCACTACAAATATTGGATGCATATGTAAAACTTCAAAATTTAAAGATGATAATGTCTTCTATAAACATGAAAAAATATAGCAAGTAAAGCACAATAGTACCCACCAATGCACTCATATGTGCACATTTGCATATAGAAAAGTGTGTGAGTGTACATCTGTGCAAGAAGTATGCATGTGCAATGAAGGAGAATTTCTTTGCAAGGCATTTGGTTGAACAAACTCAATGTAAATGGTAATTGATATAAAAAAGGAAACAATCAAGCACAACTCTACTACTCATGAGGATATGTTGTGCTTATGATGACCATACGCATCTAACCCATACTACACTTGTAAAGGTTATTTGAGAATGATTGTGAACAATGGTTACTTAAATACAATACAACAAAAAGTTATGAATAGAAATACAAATGTGCTTACATAATGCCTTGGGAATTTATGGCTCAACCATCATCACCACCCCTTTCTAATTACTCTTATGTATGGCATGGCCATAAGTTGTAAGGAAATCTCAAGAGTAAAAAGCAACACTATCAATTGGATATGTTCACCCATCTAATCAATTGGATAGCATGCTTTTCCTTAACATATACGTGCATAAATATTACTCACTCAAACAAAATTATAAGAAAAAAAGTAAGTTAAGTTATATTGGATAAACCTAATTATTGACCTATTTTATAAACCCTTTCTAACTTTGTGAACATGTCAAGAGGTGGATAATGGATATCGAACAAGAGACCTCTTGGTAGCGCTTTGGCTCTTCTTTGGTTCTTTTATAAGAGGAAAAGATAAAGATTGGTTGCACATGCTATACAATTCAAAATGTTGGGTTTAGCTTTTTCTATATAAAAATAAATTTGATCAACGCAAAGATTCAACCAATATAAAATTGAGAAGACTCCAACCAATACATATGTATAATATTGGTATAGAGTCCTCAAATTAGTTTGTTTTTATATAATTAAGTGTTTCTCAATTATGGTTAATAAACTACCACCAATGTTGGGAATCCATATGAATATGTGTGGAAGAAAAAGTGAGGAATTGCTATAGAGGTAAAGCATGTAAGATCAAACACTATAAGTCTCATCAATATCATTGTCACCAATCTTTTCTTATTACTCTCATCTGTCAAGAGAAAAAGAGGAAACTAACCAGAAAGGGAGCATTTGATAAGAGGGAGAGAGACATTATCGGTCCAGATAGAGAGGGTGTGAGAGAGAGAAAAAGATCTTTTGTCTAGAGAAACCATCTGCTATGAGAGAGAGAAGTCTTTGCCAAAAGGAGAAAATAAGGTTCTAGGGGCTTCTCTTTCTTCTTCAAATGGGTATTACTTATTAGATCTGGCTTAATATCGGGATCCAATCTATTTTGGTTGATGGGACAATGGACTAGGCTTTGCTGCCATGTTATTGCCCATGTAGGCTCCACATAGGATGAAATTGATGGCATTACTCGAGAAGTATCTTTTTATTAACGAAGAAAACCTCAAGTCTTTGATTTATTGTATAGGAATTAAGGTCCAAATGTGTCAAAGTGGAAAAACTTATGATAGTTTTCAGAATTTTTCCTTTAAATTAATACTCAATAAGTATTAAGTAGTTCATAGACACATGGATATGTGTGCTACATCGGATCAAACTAACAACATTAGGCATTTGTTACTTATTTGACTAATGGTGAAATCCACATGATAGCATGGAGAACCTTTCAAACCATAGATACCAAAATGAAAAATGGAATCACATGGTACATTTATGAAGTTTTCTTACATAAATATAAGAGGAACATCCCCTACCATTAGTCTTGTGAGTGTCATAGTTTATAACATGATTAATATACTATCTTTTTCTTATACGGACCTAAACATTGTTGCTTAATATACTATCCTTTTCTTATCTAGACCCAATGACTGTTGCTTAACATACAAAAGAATAATAAAAAATTATTTTACTTTGCTTGGATTAAACTTATATAAAAAACTTAACTCAAAAGAGGGTGAAAGAGACATTTTTAGGATAGCTAGGGCTAGAGATAAGAAAACTAAAGATCTTAATTATGTTAGATGCATAAAAGACGAGGATGAAAAAATTTTAGTGGCAAATGATGATATAAGAAATAGATGGAAAAACTATTTTTATAATTTTTTTAATGAAAATAAAGATGTTAGTATTAGTTTAGGAGATTTAGACAAGTCAGAAAAGTATATAAACCACAATTTCTACCGACGTATTCAAAAGAATGAAGTCAAAGAGGCTCTTAAACATATGAAGAGTGGTAAATCGGTAGGACCAGATAATATTCCTATAGAAGTTTAGAAAATACTAGGAGAAATAGGAATCACTTGGCTCACAAGGCTATTTAATGAAATATGGAAAAACCAAAAGATGCTTGAGGAATGGAGAGCAAGTACACTTATACCCGTATATAAGAACAAGGGAGACATTCAAAATTGTGCGAATTATCGAGGTATCAAGTTAATGAGTCATACTATGAAATTATGGGAAAGAATTATTGAACGTAGGTTAAGACAAGTATCAAGTACAACAGAGAACCAATTTGGATTTATGCCAGGTAGATCTACTATTGAAGCGATTCACCTTTTGAGACGTCTTATGGAACATTTTAGAGCAAAAAAGAAAGACCTTCACATGATATTTATTGATCTAGAAAAAGCTTATGATAGGGTATCGAGGGAGGTTCTTTGGAGAACTTTGGAAAAAAGAGGTATCCCATTGACATATATTAACCTTATAAGAGACATGTATGATGGTGCAAAAACATGTGTGAGGACTCATGAAGGAACGACAGACTTCTTTGAAGTTAATATTGGGTTACATCAAGGATCAACTTTAAGTCCATACTTATTTATAATGGTGATGGATGAGTTAACAAAACATATTCAAGATGAAGTACCTTGGTGTATGTTATTTGCAGATGACATTGTATTAGTGGAGGAGTCTAAGGAAAAAGTTAATAGAAAATTGGAACTATGGAGAGAAACATTAGAAAACAAAGGCCTCCGACTTAGTAGAACAAAAACAGAATATATGGAATGTAAGTTTGATCATTTGGCTACTTCAGAGGACATAGAAATTAAAATTGGCACACATTGCATTCCCCAAAAGGAAAGTTTTAAATACCTAGGGTCAATTTTTCAAAGTGATGGAAGAATTGATGGAGATGTTACACATAGAATTAATGCTGGTTGGTTAAAATAGAGAGGAGCATCAGGTATTCTTTGTGATAAGAAGATACCATTAAAATTAAAAGGTAAATATTATAGAGCAGCAGTTAGGCCTGCCATGTTTTATGGTTCTGAGTGTTGGGCAGTTAATCATCAACATGTACAAAAGATGTCTGTGATAGAAATGAAGATGTTGAGATGGATGAGTGGTTATACAAGAAAAGACCGTATACATAATGAGGTTATTAGAAACAAATTAGGAGTGGCACCAATAGAGGATAAAATGAGAGAACATCGTTTAAGATGGTTTGGACATATAGAAAGAAGATCAAAAGAAGAACCTGTAAGAAGGTTAGAAAACCTAAATTTGGAAAGTATTAAAAGAGGTAGAGGACGACCACAAAAGTGTTGGAAAGAAACAATAAAGAATGATCTAGCTTATTGGGAGTTAACTGCTAACATGGCACACGATAGAGATCTGTGGAAACAAAGAATCCATGTAGCCGACCCCGTCTAGTATGGGAAAAGGCTTAGTTGTTGTTGTTTGTTGTTGTTGCTTGGATTAAACTTAATTGTATGATATAAATTCTCTCGTCTCTAGACATAATAACTTTCTTTCAACTTACACAATGTAGTGACATTCCCTTTTCTCATCAGTTGTAATATGTCCTTCAACTTACACAAAAATGTATACTTTTTTTAAAGCCCTTGTTATCAAATTATCAATCAGCTCCAAAATTCAAATTTGTGTGGACATACCTAGACATGGGTTCAAACCAGACCCTACATGTGAACCCGAGTCCTCCAATATGACTCCCTTTTTTACAAATTGGATACAATTTCATAGCAAAGCTCAATTTTTTTATTTTGAATCGGGTTTAAATTGAATCCATTGATATGGACCATTCAAGTTAGACTTGTTGATTTCGGGTAAACTGTGAGTGCTTCTTTAGAACGTGCGATTTTGGTTTCGCAAACACTTGGAATGGAAAACAAACTGGCCCCCTCCAATTCCCGTTCTAGTTCAATATATATTCTAACTTTGGTTTTGGTTTTAGTCTAAAAGAGTAGATAATATATTGAAAGTTAAAAATTAATAAAAGAAGTCTTAGAGCCGGCCGGTTCCGAGTGAACCCGTCGGGGCGGGTTGGAACCGGATAGGTTTTTCAGATCTTGCGTAAATCCAGAGAAATTCTATGGGTACGTTCGTCACTATGGATCACCGTCTCCCGTCGAAGAGGAAGAGAACGAGAGGAAGTGCGACGCGAGAAAGAGGTATCATTCTTCCGCTTCGCTTTTCTCTGAATCTGTATCAGGTCGAATGGTTTACGGTGTGATTCACCTTCGTCCATTATATACCGCTTTTATGGTTTTAGGGTTTTAGAGAGTGATTTTGCTGACGATTAGATGGGGGAATTGCTGGATCTATGATTTTGAGTTTCGAACTTTCCTTTGATTGTTATGCTTTCTTGAATTCAGAAATTGTAGGCCTTGACTATGGGTCCGGGATCCGCGTTGCTTCGTTTTTCTCTTTTCTCCTGTGCTCTGTTTTCTTCTTCTTGAATATCCAATATAGATTTCAGCGTTGTTGATGAATCTCCGGTAGCCTTCCTCTTTTCGTTATTTAGGTTCGTCTTCCTGTAACGTTTATTTCTTCTAATTGTTACGTTGTATCCTTTTTCGTCTCGTTTCATTGCGGTGAAAGTTGACATTGGAGTTTGGGATTTAGTGATCTAGAGGACCAGTATACGTGCAGCTTTCCACTTTCTTCCATGACTAATTTGGATGGCTTACTTGTCAGGCACAAAATAGTGGAACAGAGTATCTTATTCTAATACATAATCATCTTCTTACACGTTTGGATCTGTTTTTTCGTCCTTGTATGATCAGCTACATGTAGTACCTTATCTATGGATTTACCTAATAGGATTTGCTTGATGCGTCACATACTCTTGATGTACTTATAGTGTTTGAACTAGACCTTCCCATTTTTATTTCTTGTTTGCTTTTGTTACCATGGACGAAGAATTAATGAGAATATAGGTCTTCATCTACCGTTTAGGTTTGTGTTTCGGTTGCCTTACATTTGTTGGGTAGTATGTTTCTAATTTTTTCCTTTCCCGTCCTTTTCTTGTTCTGCATTCTTTGTTGGGTGGTATGTTTCTAATTTTTCCCTTTCCTATCCTTTTCTTGCTTTACTTGTGCCTCTTTGCAAGTTGTTAAAATAATTATAATTCTAGCGTTCATGCCTTTGCTTTTCAATTTACGATTATTCATGCATTTCGTAGATTTTCTACTATGTTTTTCATAACTTCATAATATATTCTGAAATCGTGTACTGAATAGTTGTCTTTAAAGTGCTTGTCGTGTGCTCCTTTGTGGGGATTAATTGCCATCTTTGGTTCACAGGACTCACCTTGGAATTCTTTTCTCATATTTTCATTAAGTTATTTTTTTTATTCTTGTTAGCTCTGAAACCAGTATTTCATATTGAACATGTGGGGACTCGAATATGCCTGACTTATGCTTTAGTTTCTTATTGTTGAATGTCTGTCTTATTGAGACATCTTGATTTAACTCTAGATTCAAGTTGATTGAATTCTTTGGTGTTCTGACCAATGTTGTTCGACGCGTATTGTATCGTGTATCGTTTTGGTTCATGCGTAGTGTATCATAAT
This sequence comes from Brasenia schreberi, assembly GCA_036023115.1. Taxonomy (NCBI): domain Eukaryota; kingdom Viridiplantae; phylum Streptophyta; class Magnoliopsida; order Nymphaeales; family Cabombaceae; genus Brasenia; species Brasenia schreberi. Next base: position 1,256,142 of record JAYKKT010000049.1, read on the forward strand.
TTAATATTAAAAAATTAGTAAAAAGTCTAAAAAATTGGAAAAAATAGAAAAAAAATCTGATAATTGCAAAGAATTCATATAATACAAAGTTTAGTACATATTATCATTCACATTTAACAATTAAAAAAGAATACATATTTTAAAGTAAAAATAAAATACATTTATATTTACATATTGTAATCAATATCATCAACTAAATAATCTTATCTTCTCCTTACTGAAGATTCTCACCACTTTTTGCTTCAAAATAAAAATCTTCATCTCCTTGATAATGTTGTTGCGTTTCTTCCAAATTAATCCATACAATGTCTTCTTGTGTTAGGAGTTCATTTTCTTCGTTATCTTATAATTCACTCCTCTAATATATCAAAATTATCCAAACTTATTGAATCAAATTGGCTTTTTTCTCTATTTAACTTTTTTAATTGCCTAAAAGAAAGAAAGAAAAGTAATTAGTAAATAACATTAATAATTGAAGTCAAACAAAATATTGAATTAAATTTTTAAGTAGTAACTAATATAAGATTAATTTTGTTGGAGCCGAATATTACAACGGATGAAAACTAAGTCATTGAGTCACTTATATTCTAATATGTTGTGCTTCTTTGTGTGGATGTGTTCATACTTCAATTCCTTTCACAACCCATTGGGTTTGACTCAGAACTCTTACTACAAAATCTCTAAGGTTTAGGCAATCACTTTCAAACCTATTCTATTAAATATCTGTAGAAAAAGACAAACATGAGGGACTTAATCCACAATAAATATAAGATTTAAGAAACTTAAATACGAAGATAAACAGTTTATCTAAGCGCATATTAGTGTGGTTGTGGATTGGTAAAGGCAAATCCATCAAGTGAAGAACATTATCATAGATCTCCATTTCTCGATGTATAACATTTGCTCTACTCTCATTAGAGACTAATCTGTCTATTCAATCAATGTTGTCTCGATTAACCTCATCGTTCATTTTAAAGCTTGTTGAGTACTTGAATATTGGGTTTAGGTAATATGCTCATGCATGAATAGGCTGATGCAATTATTTGTTTCATCTATTATCTATAATGTTCTACACATGCACATAATCCCTCTTTCTTCCATTGAAGTTACTTCTAATGGCTTCTTTTATCCTATCGATGACTTCATAATGGTAACCTCAAGTTGCTGAAGTGACAATGGATCCAAAAGCAGCCAATGGAAAGCAAAAGTCATGATTGCAATCTTGCAAAAGCAGCGAGTGGAAAGCAAAAACTCATGATTGTAATCCTCCAAGTTGCTGGCAAATGAATGAACTATATACCATTTGATCTCTATTACACAAGATTTTGTAAGGTGTAAGAAAGTGTATCATAGAGGATTTTTTCTGTTTTTTCTCTCGTTCCCCACCGTTTCATTCCCTTGTATTCTTCCTCACAAAACTGACGAGTTTTTACGAATAGAAATATTTTCCTTCTCATATTTCTTTTATTTACAATTTTCTTTTTCTTTTTTTTTCTTTTGGGTTTTACCTCTCGTTTTTGTTTGCATGAAGCCTCGTTTGTGCAGTGTTTTCGTGTGAACTTGTTGTAACATATTTGGCTGAATATTTAAGTTTTTTCTTTCTTTCCAACTCCCATGTGACTGGTTTCAAACTTGGATATGAAAGGACGAGTTGCGTTAAGCTTATTATACGTAAAACTTTATCGAATTTATTATCACCACTTATAGACATTGTATCATTTCGTTAGGGTGTCCTCTTTTAGTGATGCATTGTAGAGGCCTTTATGCTTTCACTCATAATCAATTACAAAGAGGGTTGTCACATTATGGATGAGTATGGGTAAATAAATTAGTCCCACTTTATTATCATATGAATGTACCGAACAAATTATAGAGAGGTTCTCTGTATTTTCAGTGAATGAATGCAAGGAATAAGAAAGTTAGTCCTACATAATAAAATTCATTATTGATACTTGTAATATTGAAATATTGATTGGTAAGTTAATAGATGCAAAAATATTATGATTAGGAGAAAGATTCGTATCCTATATTTGCAAGAGATAAAGTAGGATGAAGAAAAAGCAAAAGAGATTAAGAACATATGTTTTAAATTATAGGTATTAGAGAAAGAATAAACTCGGAATGGAATTGGTACTAGAATAACATAATAGACATTCAATGACATGGTGATTGAATAATATTAGTGAACATTTAATTACTTATAAGAGTGGCTTGTCATTAAAACATAAATTAATTATTTTGCTTATAAGATAAAATATAGATAATTTTATATGGATTAAAATATAATTTCTGGAGAAAACTTAACTATCAATCATCGACAGAATTTTTAAATAAAAAAAACACAAAGAAACAATAGGTATATAAAACTACTCAAACTAAACGGTAAAACCTCAAAAATGGGAGAGAAGATATATTTAAATAAAAAATTCTTAAATTATAGCTTGCGATATGTGTAATAATATGACTAAATATATTAGAAAAGTGACCGAAGATATGTTAGGTGAATATAAGAGAGGTGTACCCGTACAAAAGGAAGTTTGGGGGTGGAGTGAAGTGATGCAAGATAAAATCAAGATAAAGATGACATGTTATAAATTACATTATGACAACAATAGTGATGAAACATGGGACTTATAAAAATGTAAAGAAAAAAGGAAAAAAGGTTGTCGATGAAGCAAAAGTCAAAACTTAGGAGGATTTATATAAAAAACTAAACTCAAAGAATGTGAAATAAATATTTTTAAGATAGGTAAGGCTAGAGATAGGAGAACTAATATCTTATTTTTATAAATGCATTAAAGATAAGGATGAGAAGATGTTTATAAAGAGGTGCATTAAGTAACCATCAAAGTTGAAAGGTACATATTATAAAGCAACAACTAGACCCATTATATTAAATGATTCTGAGTATTGGGCACTTAATCATCAACACATACAAAAGATGTTTATAGAAAAAATGAGGATGTTGATATCAATGTATGGTAATACAAGAAAAAATCATGTATATAATAAGATTATTAGAAACAAATCCGGAGTGATACCAATAGATGATAAAATGAGAGCAAAATACTTAAGATTGTATGAACAAGTAAAAAGGTAACTAAAGAAAGCTCCAAAAAGAAGGTATTAAAAAACTAGAGAGTGAAAATATTAAAGAAAGAAAAAACTACAAAAGTATTGGAAGGAAACAATAAAGACTAATCTAGTTTATATTGAGTTAATTGGGTACATGATTTAGTTCTATGGAAACAAAGAATCCATATAGCCCATCCCATTTAGTATACAAAAAGATTAGTAGTTGTACTTAATGTAAGTTTCAGGTGGTCACTTTTGGCCCCAATAATATGCACTAGAGAAATCAGGGAAGAAAGACCTTCTTTACTGATTTCTTGATATACGTTTGCAAAAGTAAAATTATTTTTAAAAGAAGTTCTTTTGCTTTATTAAATCGCATAAAAATCTCACAACCATTTTCATATAAGTTAAAATGGAAGCCTTGGATAGATATACAAAAGGAAGTGTAAAGCCTAAGAAAAATATAAGAAGAAACTTTCTTAATGCTTGTATTAAAACATGAAAAAGACTTTTCTTTTAGAAAACCTCTTGGTGGAAACCAATTACCATATCAAGATCTTCATCGATTTCAAGCTTCTAAAAGATTGCATCTTTGGTCTCCTCGTACTCTTCTTCATTGGTATCAGAGCAACAAATTGATCCTCAAAAGCTTCATTAGTGTTGCTTGATCTTGTAAATAGATACGCTTCATGTCACCATATAGATAGAGCATTCATTAAAAGAAAAAGGAGATAGTTGGTTTGAATCAAGGAATGATTGGTTTATGTTTTTTATTCTGAAAGAATAGAAACTGAGAGGCTTCTACTTGATTTGGAATAAAAACAAGAAAAGAAAAGAGAGAACATGAAGGAAACTCTTATTTGTTTAGGTTCTAGAGAACCCCTAATTGTAGAAAATCCTCAATTGTGGCATAACTGTCATCTAACACCCGTTTTGCTTCTTTTTGATATTTTTTTCTTTTCATCCCTTGTTTATATGATTCAAACGAGAGAGTTTGTCTACCTTTGCACATGTTTTCAATTTGAACAAAAATCAAAAGAGATGAAACAAGATAAGAATCGGTTATGCTAAAACTAAATAAAAAAGAAAGAGTAGGTTGTTCTTTCTCTTGAACTTCGCCTAAGAGCATTCAAATCGTAAGACAACAAGCCAAAACTATTGGTGAGAAGTCTCGTTGTAGGCTTTGTAAAACTAGAGACTCATTAAGAGTCTATATGAGACAACACCAAATGGAGAAGATGACTTCATCTCTTAGAGACTCTCTAATCTCTCTCACTTAGAAAAAAAATAAGCAAAAGGCATGAAAACCAGTCATTGGTTTTTTCATAAATTTGCTTACAAAGTGATTTTTGGAAAACTCCCTCCAAACAATATTTTTTGAGAAACTACTTTGGGTTTCTAGAAAATCAAATAATTTTGAATTTTAAAATTCAAATATCATGTAGCAAATTTACCATTTTGCCCATATTATTGTTTGAAAATTACAATTACCTAGAAGTAAATTTACCATTTTGTCCACTTAATATTATTATTGGTTTTACGAAACCATTTTAGAGGGCAAGGTTACCTATTTGTCCATTTTAGTTATAGAAAATTAAAAATAGTCTAGGGGCTCAAGTTACAATTTTGCCCTAATCTTTTGTTGTAATTTTAGATCAATATATGGTGCATGGATTTACTATTTTGCCTATATCTATTTATTGTATTTACTAAATGGATAATAAGGTCGAGCTTATTGTTTTGCCTCTTTGCATTTGAGGTTATTATAGGATCCCGACAAAAGAGAAAATTACTCTATTGCTCTTGACTTCTAGTGGAATTCCATAATCCTATTTTAGTTTATATCTTTTGGGTATTTTTCATTTGGTGCTTGAAATGTTTACATATTTACAAACATATGCTAGTAGCTATTTGCATAATAATATACACTATTTTATAATATTGCAAATAGGTACTTGGCTAATTAATTGTTTTTATTCTTTAGATGCATATCTAAATATGATTATATATTGCTTGTTCTTGATTTCTTGCTTAAAGTTAGTAGACCCTCTATTTGTGATTTTTGTCAAATGTGTAAAAATGATTGCTAGAGATGTATGTCCTCAATTGTCAAAAACTAAAATTAAATAGTCTGAATTTTCAAACTTGGAAGAGGAGAATCCCTTTAGCCTTAACCTTATAGGGTGTGAACTATGTTTTGAAACAAGCAAAAACCATGAGTACTTCAGAAGCAATAGATGGAGCAAGAGAAAAATAACAAACTTTTTTCGGATCAAGTGTTTTAACTATGGCAAGATGAGACACTTTAAAAGGGATTGTCATGGCCGAAAGAGAAATAAGGAAACTCACACTAACGTGGGGAGAAGGAGATGCAAGAAGTAATATGTGTCATTTCTGAGTTCTTATACATTAATCATCCTGTCACTAGCTGGTGGATGAATTCTAAAGTAACCCAACAAATTTTGAAAAGCAAGGAGAGAATCATAGACCTAAAAGAGTACAAACTTAAATAACATCAATAATATATGAAAAATAATCATTTGGATGATGTTCTAATGGTTGGATCCTTTAGGAACATTATAGGTGGCACACTTGTCGTTCTTACTGATGTATTAATTTTGTTGTCTATGAGGCACAACTTAGTATATGTGCATGTCCTGAGGTTAGGTTTGTCCCTAAAGAAATCATTGTGGAAAAACCTAATAATTTTTTTATTCTTTTAATTTTGAATATAGATTATTTAAACAGAATGTTAATGATAATCAAACATCAACTTCTACTTATATTGATTGTACATTTATTGTTGATGAGAATGCACAACATAAAAGGTTAGGGTATATAAATTTAAATAAGTTGAGATAATTAGCAAACTTTAACTTATTGTCTAGATTTTAAGAAAATACTTTTAACAAGTGTAAAGTCTGTATAGAAGAGAAAATGACACAAAAAACATTTTCTAAAAAAATAATTGGGGTTTAACCTTATTAGAAATCATTTACATACATATATGTAAAACTTTTAAAGTAATATCTCATCATGAAAAGGTTTATTTTATAACCTTTATAGATGATTATTTAAGATGTAGATATTTATATCTCCTATCATACTAGGTTGTTGTGTACAAATTTTAGGTTTTGCAGAACTCTTAACTTATATTCAATATTCTTAATTTTATCAAAATAAATAAAAACTAAGTCAAGAGTGACTCACTCGTTATTCACTTTCCTTTTTATGTGTTATGAGCCTTAATTAGATTTTTTTCACAAATCACCTTCTTGCCCTGACGGGCAAAGAGTTGTTCTTGCACTACAAAATTCTTTACTAATAAAAAAAAATTACATGTACACTTAGAAACAACCAATCTCTCCTTTAGTTGATTTCTTGCGATTTGAGCGTACTTAAGGTTGGGCAAGTTTCTCTTTCATGGAGCTCTCAAGATTGGCACATAGCACACTAAAAGAAAAGAGAAGAGGGGAAAGTAGGATGACCTTACTTGTTGAACACCTTAGAAGTGTAATTGTTGGTTGATAATAAGAGAGATATCATTGATGCTTCATGGATAAGAGAGATGAATACAATAGGAGGCCAAGGGTCCTATTTATAGAGGGGATCCAAACCCTTTAAAAGTAAGAAACAACCATATTTGGTCCCTACAAAATCTCTAACAATTCTAAAAAGACTTTAAAGATTTGAAATATTTTTATTTTTATTTTAAAACTGTATATGGCTAAGTGACTTCTATTTTTGCTTGATGACATGGCTGACTCCTGCATGGCTTGGGCTCCTTGAGTGGTTCAGCTTGGTTTGAGGCAATGACATGGCTTGGACAGCTTCTCAAGGTGGCTCGATTCCAATTTGAGTGCTTGTCTTGACTTAAAACCTTGATGAAGCTTGATAATTATTGGCTTTGAAGCATCAAATGTGATATGGAGTTGATTCCAATAAGGTGAGTTGAGTCATAGCTAAGGTAGGCTTGATTTGACTAAAAACTGAATTTTTAATATAATGCTTGACTAAGTAATTTCACTCAAAATGAATTTTCAGCATCATTTTATGGGTCAACTAGAACAAATATGGACTCAATAAGCTTGGGTCACCTAGGCTAGGTTTAAATAAGACTTAAGCTTAATTGAGTCAAGGCTTGAGCCATGTACATAAATGTACAATAAGCCTTTTAAATAAAGACTATTTTTGCCTTATTTTTTGAATGTAGACCTTTTTAGCAAAATGGTAATGATAAGAGCAAAAGGAGAGCATGTAAGTGTCGTCCATAGATTTTGGCTTCTCCTATACATTTATGTATTCAATAATGCCCAAAATATAAAGTGTTTATGAAAAACTATCCCTACACATATAAAACAAACCTATATTCAACAATGCCCAAAATACACAAGTGTCATCCACATATCAGTATTTTTATAAATAGAGCCTCATTTGGTGCCCTAGATGTGTTCAAATTTTTTATGCATAATAAATATAAAAACCAACCTATATTAAATATCTAATATAAATATTTTTTCTTTTAATAAAATCTCATAGCCCCGTCTAGTATGGGAAAAGGCTTAGTTGTTGTTGTTGTTGTTGTTAATAAAATCTCATAGATAAATAAAATAAAAGTAGGTTTTTTATTTTGGCTTGCTAGGGCTTTTATAGGTAAAAGCGGGTATAATTGACCAAGAAATTTTAAATGAAGTTTATTTGGGATGAGAAACACCTGAGGGGTAAAATACCAAGACTCAGGGCACCTAATGACCAATTTCAAGGCATATAGGGTGAGACCTGAGTCATAGAATAAATTTTGGGAAAGCCTACTTTGTCATCTGGATCCAAAAGCCTTCTAAATCATGAGACAAAATCCCATAATTAAAAATATTTTGGAAGAGAGAAGAAGAAAAGAAAGAATTTAGGAGGCTTTTGGCTCATAGAGTAGGCTTCTCCAAAATTTATTCCATGACTTAAGGTCTCACCTTATATGTCTTGAAATTGGTCTTTTGAAATCTATTTTTAAAAGTATATTTTCTTACAAAAATTATGGGTGTTTATAGTTGTTTAATTAAAGTCTTAAAATCTAACTATGGTGGTGAGTACATCTCTACAAAATTCTTAGAATACTATAAAGATTTTGGCATTTCAAAATAGAATATCATGCTCATGATACCTTAACAAACTGGTGTAGCTGAGTATAACATGACCTTATTTAATATCACTAGGTTCATGTTATTAGATACTTTTCTACCTAAGATATTTTAGGGAAAAGCAGTATCCACAATCATGTATATATTAAATAGAGTATCTTGTAAAGTATTTTTTATACCATATAAGATATAGTTTCATAGAACACCAAACCCGAGTCGCCTACAAAGGTGGAGATCTATTGCATACATAAAGATCCTTGGTCACTCTAGAGATAAGTTAGACAGTAAGTCCTTCATGTATGTTTTCACTTGATTCCCAAAAGGTTTAAGGGATATAGATTTTATAACAAGGATCATAGCTTAATAGAAAGTATGGGTATTGAATTCTTATAAAATTCTAAGAATGACATTCTTGAAAATGATAATTAAAGCACTTATGATCTAGTGAACCTAGATCCACCATCATTTGAACTCATAAATAGTGATACAAATGATTTTCTGATTCAAACTGAAACTTTAAATGAATATAAAAAGACCTAGAGAAAATGTTTTATTCAGTAGATTTAGATGAACTGGTGATAACTTGACTTATCAGTAAACTATCACTTCAATCATCAAACTAGGATAAAACCATAGATGAAGAAATTGAATCGATTAAGAAAAAACAAGCATGAGAATTTATAGTTTTGCCTAAAGGGAGGGAAGGTATTGAGTGCAAATGAGTTCTTAAAAAATATAAAGTCGATGGAATAATCGATAAATTTAAGAAGTTAGTTGCAAAGGGTTTTTCACAAAAGGAGTTGATTGATTATCTAGATATATATTCTCTTATTATGAATTTTGTAATCATAAGGATTATTTTGGATATTTCTGTATTTTATGATTTTGATTTATATTAGGTAGATGTAAAGACTATCTTTCTAAAGGGTGATTTGAATGAAATCATTTATATATAACAGCTAAAAAGATATGTTGTTGAAGGTCGAGAAAATAAAGTATATAAGTTAGAAAAGTCTCTATATGGCCTTAAACAATTATTTCATCAATGATATTTGACTTTTTAAAATGCTATATCCAAACTTGAGTTTGTAACTAATGAACTTCACCATTGTGTATATATTTGAAATAGTGAGAGCCACTTTATCATTCTATTTTTATATATAAATATTATATTATTGATTTGAAATTATCATAAAATAATTTTCAAAATCAAGTCATGATTAAACTCTAAGTTTGAAATAGAGGATATGGGAGAGACATTCTATATCCTAGGTATAAAGATTTCTCATCATATAGAATCTAAACTTCTTTGTTTGAGTTAAGAGAGATATGTTGAATATATCCTCAAGAAATTTTGAATGGGTTATTACAAACCCACAAACATAATCATTGTTAAAAGGGTTAAATTGAGTAAGATTGACTATCCTGATGAGGGACAAAATAAGCTTAATGTTCCTTATATACAAGTTATGAGCAACTTGTTATATGTTATGTTATATACAAGACTTAATATCAGCTTTGTTGTTAGTTTCGTGAGTAGATATTGAAGTAATTGTGGTTGACAACACTAAGTTGCCATAAAAAGGATACTAAGATATCTAAAGGGATCTAAAGATTTAAGGTTATGCTTTCAAACAGATGAACTAAAAGTGATAGGGTACTTAGATACTGACTTTACCAGTAGCGAAGATGACAACAAGTCAACCTTCGATTAAATAATTTTATTTGGAGGTGGTATTGTTTTTTAGAATTCAAGAAACAGGGTTGTGGCATTACATATAAAAGAAGTTGAGTATGTTTCCAGCATATTTACAATAAGTATCGGTTGGATAAATTGTTTTATACATGATTTGAAGTTGGATATAACCAATGCGCCAATTGTCATCTACTGTGATAACAACACAACAATTAGTTTGATTAAAAATAAAATTGATAACCAACGAGCCAATTGTCATATACTAGTTAAATACCACTATGTTCATAATATGCTTAAAAGAAATGAAGTATCTATATTTTATATGCTAACCAAAGACATGTTGGTTGATCCCTTGACTAAAGGTATTTTTGGAGATCTCTTTAAAGCATTTAACACACATGAGTTTGAGATATGCCTAGAATCTTCGTGTAAAAACATATAATGTGATTGTTATGTAGGAAAGATATATTGATTACAAAAACTACATACGGATAAGTTGCAATTCTTGTGCAGTTGTAAAATGATGCAACTTCAAAATCCATGAAATAGTGAGAGGAACTCAAGTGGCCAAGTTGAAGATATAAGATATTGAATCACTTTCGACCCCGATAACGTACTCGAGAAATCAAGAAAAAAATGGCCCTCTTCATTGATTTCCCAAGTTGTGTTTGCAAAAGTAAATCCGTTTTCCAAAACAAGCTCTTTTGCTTTATTAAATAGGGCTAAAATCTAACTTAAAATAGAAAGCTAAGGATGGATATACAAAGAGAAATGTAAAGCCTAAGAAAAAAATAAGAAGAAACTTGACTTGTTTATTAATACATATGTTACAACACAAACAAACACTTCTTTTTAGGAAAAACTAATGGGGGAAACATGTTACCATATCAAGATCTTCATCGTTTTCAAGCTTTTGTCGGACTACATCTTTGGTCTCCTCGAACTCTTCTTCATTTAAGTACTTTCTTTCTATATGATTCTTAATTTCCACATCATTTTGTTTAGACAAGGTTTAGGTGAATAATTTTCCTGTTAATTGCACCATAAAACATGGCCTTGCCCCCTTGAGGCATATTGCAACGGCTTGCCCGATTATGGTGAAAGACTATGAAAAGGAGCCTATGAGCCCTCACTTGCATTGCATGGAGCTTAAGCTTGCACTATTTCAAGTATTGTGACAAGCATATGGGTGGTGACACAAACACCCCATATAGCCCTTTTCATTGTATTGCTCATTTTGTTTGGACGAATTGAGTGGTGTTGATTCACCGAACAAAACTAATAAAAATTAACCTTTGCATAGTACCCTTTTTTTTTAAAAGTGAGCACTAATTTCAATCATGAAACTTTGACAATCCTTGCTTTCCACTTCAAAGCACACACCACCAAACCGGATGAAACTTTGATGTTTTGTGAAGGTATCCTTCATAGATCCAAAATCTTGGTTTATTCCAAAGCAACCTGAACCCCATCGGAACACACACACATTGCTGTGGTATATATGCTCTCTTTATAGCTGGTACAATCTTTAAAAATGAGATGAACATTTAATTACTTATAATAGTAGCTTGTCACAAACACAAGTTGATTATTTTGTTTATAGGAAAAAAGACAGATTGTGTTGTAAATATTACAAAGTAATTCAAAGAGAAAACTTGACTATCTAACATCGACTTTTAGTAATGGATTTTTTGATAAAAAAGTGGATACATAAGAAAAGAGTGCATAGAGCTATTTAGACTAAATGATGCCTTAAAAGTGAGAAAGAAAATATATTTAAACAGAAAGTTCTTCAAGTAGATATTTTGAATTACGTATATACCTTATGATATGTAGGATAATATAACATATTAGGAAAGTGACAAAAGATGTGTTAGGTGAATCTATTTGAGGCGTACTAGCACAAAAAAAAAGCTTGGTGGTGGAGTGAAGTGGTGTAAGATAAAATTAAGATAAATCAGATATGCTATAAATTACATTATGTCAAGAAGACTAGTAAAACTTGGGAGGTTTATAAGAAAGGAAAGATAGATACAGAAAATGCCGTTAGTAAAGCAAAAGCTAAAATTTGAGAGGATTTAAATAAAAAACTTAATTTAAAAGAAGGTAAAAGAGTATTTTTAGGATAGAGATAAGAAAAATAAAGATCTTAATTTTGTTAAATGTATCAAAGATAGAATGAAAAAATTCTAGCAGCAAATGATGATATAAAAAATACATGGAAACTAAATAAAAAAGTATATAAATCATAATTTCTATCAACATATTCAACAAAATAAAGTCAAAGAGGCTCTTAAACATATGAAAGTTGGTAAATCTATAGGATCAAACAATACTCCAATAGAAGAAGTATGAAAATTCTATGAGAGACAGGGATCACTTGGCTCACAAGACTATTTAATGAAATATAAAGAAATTAAAATATGTTTGAGGAATAAAGACTGAGTACACTTATACCCATATATAAGAACAAGAGAGAAATACAGAATTGTATAAATTATCGAGATATCAAGTTAATGAGCAATGTTATAAAATTATGGAAAAGAATTATTGAACATATGACAAGTATTGAGTACAATAGAAAACCAATTCGGATTCATACCAAGTAAATCTTCTATTGAAGTGATTCACCTATTGAGACATCTTATAAAATATTTTAGAGCAAAAAGAACCATCACATGGTATTTATTAATATAGAAAAAACTTACAATAAGTTGTTAAAAGATGTTCTTTGAAGAATCATGAAAAAGAGAGGTATCCCATTGACATATATAAATCTTATAAGAGACATGCATGATGGTATAAAAACATTTGTGAAGACTCATGAATGAATGACATATTCCTTTGAAGTTAATATTGGGTTACATTAGGGATTAACTTTAAGTTCATATTTATTTATATTGGTCCTTGATGAGTTAACAAAACATATTCAAGATGAAGTACCTTGGTGTACATTATTTGCACATGACATTATGCTAGTAGATGAATCTAAGAAAAAAGTTAATAGAAAATTGGAGGTATAGAGAGAAACATTAGAATGTAAATGATTCCGACTTAGTAAAACAAAAACAAAATAAATGAAAATTAAGTTTGATCGTTTAGTTACTTTAGAGGATATATAAATTTAGATTGTCACACATTGCATCCTTCAAAAGGAAAGTTTTATATATATAGGGTTTGTTTTTATAGTAATAAAAAATTTGATAAAGATGTTATAAATAAAATTAATGCTAGTTAAAATGGAGAGGGGTATAAGGTATTCTATGTGACAAGAAGATACCACTAAAGTTGAATATAAATATATAGAACAACAACTAGAGTACTATGTTTATGGTTCTAAGTGTTGGGCAGTTAATCATCATGTACAGAAGATATCCGTGATAGAAATAAAGATATTGAGATGGATAAGTGGTCATATAAGGAAGGACTATATACATAATGAGGTTATTAAAAATAAATTAGGAGTGATACCAATAGAGGATAAAATGAAGAAAATTAGTTTAAGATGGTTTTCATATGTAGAAAGACATAAGAAGGTATAAAAAACTATATTGTAAAAATATTAAAAGAATAGAAAAACTACAAAAGTGTTAGAAAGAAACAATAAAGAATGATCTAGCTCATGTTGAGTTAACTACCAGCATGACACCTAATAGGCTCTGTGAAAACAAAGAATTCATGTAGTCGACCCCATCTAGTATGAGAAAAGACTTACTTCTTGTATATATATATAACGAGAGGGCAATGTATAATGTTTAAATTACATGATCTTATTAAAATATTTTCACTATTGATCTCAAAGATCAAGCGGTGAAAATGCTTATAAAATTTTATGCACCAAAAGACAATATAAATTAACCATTTTTCTTATATATGTTGCTCCTATTGAGCAAGATGTTGAATCACTCATTTTGCATAGTTCCATTGGTTATAACCTCTATCGTCTCCTACTATTCCTTCACTATCCAATATCATTTATCACTGATCAAAATTGTTGCCAACACCATCAAAACTACTTAAAAAATAGAAAACTATGTACAAATACAATTATTTACGTTTTAAGTGGTTTTAATGGTGATAAAGGCTTATTTTGGGCAATTGAAGAATAGTGAAAGATGATAGATGTGATCGGTGATAGAATTGGTGAAACCATGCGAAACAAATGATTGAGTAGCAACCACTATATATATGTGTATATAGATGTGACCGGTGATAGAATTGGTGAAATCATACAAAAACAAATGATTGAGTAGCAATCACTATATATATGTGTATATATATAAATAGAGAGAGAGAGAAAGAAAGAAAGAGATTGACCATAATCCATGTGCACACTCACCCAAGCCCAATTCTATTTAAAGATCTTAACCAATTGATAATTGAGATTAAGAGTTGAGGTCTTTAAAACAAAGTAAAATAAAATCAAGTGTATCTTTCAAAGTACAATAGTAATTTTTTTAATTCAAAACTTAACAATTGATCTTAAAGATTGAAATGATGACATCTTTAAGATTCTTTGTGCGCAAATGGGTGTGTGCATTTACTACATATATATATATATATATATATATATATATATATATATATATATATATAGCAAAATTGGATTTGTCCACATTTACATGCTCAATCATTACTTTTGGGTGTGATTTTAAATTTTGTATGAAGCTTTGAAAAGTACAAAGAGTATTTTTATTACACTCACACCATAAAAAAGAATGGGCGGCAAGGTGTTAGCATAGGTAGGATCCAATCAATATATATGTATGTACATATATAGGAAAACCACCTATTACTTTTGGGTTGTATAAGTAAAATTTCAAAATTTGTAAGGAACTTTTAAAAAAAATATGAAATTATTTTTATTATACTCATGTCACCTAAAAGCAATGTGTAGGTATGGATAGGCAGGTGTCAATATGGAGAGGATCCAATCACTAATATATATATAGGGAGAGAGAGCATAGTTCATGCACACATAAATCTACACTTAAATCTTAACTGTTAATCTTCAATATCAAACAATTGAGATCTTTGAGAAGATTAGACTAGATTATGTGCATATGGATTAATTTTCTCTCTCTCTAAATTATCCAACCTTTTCTTCAGGTCATTTTTCGACATCGAAGTCCAGCCCTGGCCGATGGATTTGCTACCCTTAGTTGCGGTCTCGTTTTGGAGATAAGATTCATACGCTATCTGCTCCTGGTTAAAATTAATGGTCAATTGTTCAAAGAGGCCAATTTGGCCTCAGATGCATTGAAAGCAAAGCGACATAATATGATCTTGCTTTATTAAAATTATTTTTTCATTATTTATTAAACTTGCTTTGTTGAAGTTAACATTGCCCATGTAAGGGATCATCCTTGCATGGTCGGTCTCAAGCCCAAATAAAGGAGGAGAGTTGTGTTACACTTTCGACAATCAGCATAAAACTTTGTTAAATTTTTATACCATGGATTACACAAATTATAAGCATTGTTTTGAGTCGTTCCCGTCTAGCGACACGTTGCAGAGCCCGAATGAAAAAATAAGCAAAGGCTACTACATTTTTGCCCGGATGTAGTGAATCAATTGCAGAGAAGGTTCTTACATAATGGATGGGTGTGGGTAAAGAAGTTAGTCCCCTATATTGCCGCCCGAATGTAATGAATAAATTATAAAGAGGGTCTCCGCATTTTCAATATAGACGGATGCGGTGTGTAAGAAAGCTAGTACTAGATAATAAGATTTGTATTGGTTTTTGAAATATCAGAACATTATCCAGTAAGCTAATGGAAGTGGTAGATACTATGATTCGGAGAAACATTCATATTTTATGTTTACAAGAGACAAAGTGGGTTGGAGAAAAAGCAAAGGATATTGAGGATAAAGGTTTTAAATTATGGTACTTAAGTAAGGAAAAGGCTCAAAACAGAGTTGGTATTATCATAAATAAAGATTTAAAGGATAGTGTAGTAAACATACAATGATATGGTGGCAGAATCATGACGTTGAAATTAGTGTTAGGAGCAGAGGTTCTGAATATAGTTTGTGCTTACGCACTCCAAGTAGGACTAGAAGATAGTATAAAGACAATTTTTTGGGAAGAGTTAGATAAGGTGATTCAAATAATTCTATAAAGGGAAATGATTTGTTTAGGAGGAGACTTAAATGGACATGTCAGTAAAGAGACATTAGGATATCAAGGTGTTCATGAAAACTTTGGTTTTAGGGATATAAATGAAGAAGTTAGGGAGATTTTAAATTTTGCTATGGCATTTAATCTCTTTATAGTCAATACAATCTTCAAAAAACGAGATGAACATTTAATTACTTATAAGAGTGATTACTTTATTTGTAGAAAAAAAGATAGAGCGTGTTATAAAGATTATAAGATAATTTCAGAAGAAAGCTTAACTAGCCACATTGACTTTTAGTTATGAATTTATAAATAAAAAAATAGACAAAAAAGAAAAGAGTACATCGAGCTATTCAGACTAAATGGTGGAACCTCAAAAGTAAGAAAGAAGATATATTTAAACTGAAATCCTCCAAGGAGATGCTTAGAATTATGTTGGTACACCTTGTGATATGTAAAACAATATGGCTATACATATTAGGAAAGTAGCGAAAGATGTGTTAGGTGAATCTAAGGGAGGTGTACCGGCATAAAAAGAAGCTTGGTGGTGGAGTGAAGTAGTGCAAAATAAAATCAAGGTAAAGAGGGCATGCTATAAATTACATTACAGTGAAGCAAAAGATAAAATTTGAGAGGATTTATATAAAAAAAACTCAACTCAAAAGAGTGTGAAAGAGATATTTTTAAGATAGCTAGGGCTAGAGATAAGAAAACTAAAGATATTAATTCTGTTAGATGCATCAAAGATGAGGATGAAAAAATTATAATGGCAAATGATGATATAAGAAATAGATGAAAAAACTATTTTGATAAGTTTTTTAATGAAAATAAAGATATTAGTATTAACTTAGGAGAGTTAGCCAAATCAGAAAAGTATATAAACCATAATTTGTATCGACGTATTCAAAAGAAAGAAGTCATAGAGGCTCTTAAAGATATGAAGGGTGGTAAATCGGTAGGACTAGACAATATTCTTATAGAAGTTTGGAAAATCCTAAGAGAAACAAAAATAACTTGGCTCATAAGACTATTTAATGAAATATGGAGAAACCAAAAGATGCCCAAGGAATGGAGAGCAAGTACACTTATACTCATATATAAGAACAAGAGAGACATTCAGAAAATTATGAATTATCAGGGTAGCAAGTTAATGAGTTATATTATGAAATTGTGGGAAAGAATTATCGAATGTAGGGTAAGACAACTATCAAGTACAACAGATAACCAATTTGGATTCATGTCAGGCAAATCTACAGTTGAAGTGATTCACCTTTGAGACATCTTATGGAACATTTTACAGAAAAAATGAAAGACCTTCACATGATATTTATTGATATAGAAAAAGCTTATGATAGGGTACTGAGGAAGGTTTTCTGGAGAACTTTGAAAAAAAAGAGGAATCCCATTAACATACATAAACCTTATAAATATGATGGTGCAAAACATGTGTGAGGATTCATAAAGGAATGACAGATTTCTTTGAAGTTAATATTGGGTTACATCAAGATCAACTTTAAGTCCATACTTATTTATAATGGTGATTGATGAGTTAACAAAACATATTCAAGATGAAGTACCTTGGTGTATGTTATTTGCATATGACAATGTTAGTGGAGAAAGTAAAGGCTAAAGACTTAGTACGACAAAGACAGAATATATGGAATGTAAGTTTGATCATTTGGTTACTTTAGAGGACATAAAAATTAAAATTGCCATGCATTGCATCCCCCAAAAGGAAAGTTTTAAATACTTAGAGTCAATTTTTCAGAGTGATGGAAGAATTGATGGAGATGTTACGCATAGAATTAATGCTAGTTGGTTAAATGGAGAGGAACACCAAGTATTCTTTGTGATAAGAAGATACACTTTAAGTTAAAAGGTAAATACTATAGAGCAATAATTAGACCTGATACATTTTATGGTTCTGAGTGTTGAGCAGTTAATCATCAACATGGCCAAAAGATGTCTGTGACAGAAATGAAGATGTTGAGATGGATGAGTGGTTATACAAGAAAAAATCGTATATATAATGAGGTTATTAGAAATAAATTATGTGTGGCACCAATAGAGGATAAAATGAGAGAATATCCTTTAAGGTGGTTTGGACATATAAAAAGAAAATCAAAAGAACCTATTAGAAGGTATGAAAAACTAGATTTTAAAAGTATTAAAAGAGGTAGATGATGACCACAAAAGTGTTGGAAAGAAACAATAAAGAATGATCTAGCTTATTGTGAGTTAAGTGCTAACATGACACTCATAGGGCTATGTGGAAACAAAGAATCCGTGTAGCCAACCCCGTTTAGTATAGGAAAAGGTTTAGTTGTTGTTGTTGTTGCTTTGTTGAAGTTAGATGCTAAAATAAATAGTAAACTATTCACAGCTGATCTCACTTGGTGTCTTTGGGTGTAATTGAGCTTTGTCGACGAGCAAGTTTGACTTGTATTGGTAAGAAAATAATCAGCACGAGCTCCGGTCCTTAGGCTTGTGCTCGAAATGGAGTTATGTTACCAAGATTGACTTGATTAAGGCCAGCTCAATATCGATAATAAATTTGGATTTGTTTAAATATATAAACCTTTTGAAATATAAACAAATCTATATTATATTAGAAGAATTGCGAGATGCTTCAGTACAGTACCGCCCGAGTCAAGTTTGCCTGAAGCTTGAAAAGAGTTCGAGTGGCTTGATGGCTCACTTTCGCCCTTATCAGTGTCGACCTTATACTATAATGTCCAATTACGTTTAGAGGTGTCGATTGGGGCCGAGTCGGCCAACAATTTTCATAGGTTAGAATTTGGCAGGTTCATATCTTAAATATATTTGTGCTACCTATGTAGCATAAAGATTTTAATTAACTTACAAATGCTTTCTATTTTATCATCTGAAAGATTGAACGATTATGATGGGTTTTGGGGTTTTCTATTCTTGTAGGTACTCTAAATCTAGACTCTTCATATATATAGTTGTTTATTATATATAATATTCTTATGCAATATATGATTATACACCTATATATTATATACATATCCTTCTTTTTACAGCATTGTCCAGCCCAACTCAGCCCCAGGGCCAGACCGGGCTGAAAAAATGGGCAGGAGAATCCAGACTCAGCACCCCATTTCCCCAGGGTTGGGTCAGGCCCATTATATATAAGATGGAGGGTTCTCATCCCACGAAATGGGTCTGGTTCAAGACCCGCATCCACCGATGCAGTTTAGAGGGGTCACATGTCATTGATGTAAAAGGATATGGGTAAAATTAGAAAACGAGAGAACCCCAACCGCTCGTAGTAATCGTATATGTGCAGAGGAAGTTAGAGATATTGGGGGAACCGTTTAGCTTCGGGACGACCACCCTGAAATTCCCCAAATGAAACACACGTCTCTCCCCTCTTCTTCTTGAGCCATTCACTTACCTCTTTTGAGTCCGACGGAAATCTAGGAAATGAGCAACGAATAGTAAGTTTTGTTATGATTATCTTTCAAAAATTCGATTCTCTTGATCTTCTTCTTTGCTTCGTTACATTTCGCATCGATTGAATTAACGCGGGATTTGGGCCCCGTTTCGTAGCGATTACCTCTTCAAGCTCCTATTGATCGGAGATTCTTCCGTCGGGAAATCTTGCCTGCTTCTCAGATTTGCCGTAAGATCGATTTTGAGGGTCTTTTTGCTTCATTTTCTGGTTCTTTCTGTTTTAGAGAAATGGGTTCTTCGGATGGGGTTAATTTTTGGTTACATGTAATTATTACCTTTCCTTATTCCAGGATGATTCTTATGTAGACAGCTACATCAGCACTATTGGCGTGGATTTCGTGAGTTGAAATTCTGCTAATCCTTTTGGGTTTTTCTTTTCAAATAAATATTACGTTATTGTTTTTGCTATTATTTTAATTTCTTAGTACTTATTGATACTGATATATTGTTGCAATAATTGTCATCACTTGTGTTTTCTTATTTCTGATCTCGCTTTTCTTTGAGAATTTCAGAAAATCAGAACGATAGAATTGGATGGGAAAACGATCAAGCTTCAGATTGTAAGTAATTAAGAAGAAAATCATAACTCTCATTTTCTTCTTTGATTTAGTAAAGTGTTTGTGATTACATTTCCTAATGATTTTCTGGTTGTCTGTGGATTTAAAAGAGCAATTTAGCAAGAGATTTGGTTTTAAAGTTTTCAACTGGAATAATTCGGTTATTCTATCGCTGGAATCAGATATGAATCAAGAAACTGGAACCTAAATCTTGGGGAGGTTGTAACTCGTAACAAGACATAACCTAATGGCTTGTTGGAATTGGTTTTTTATGATTTATCTGGTTTCCTGTGGTATCTGGAAGCGTAAAGATGAGAAATCAGGAAACCGTTCCTTGAAGTTCATATTCTAAGTTTTGAACAATCGATTCCCTGAAAAGGTTCTTTTGCTCGAATTCTTTTGAATATTTCAATTCCCTAAAAGAAAAGGAACTGACATTTTACTACCGTAGTGTTGCACATCATCACATTTGGCGAATTGGTTCTAGTTAAATGGGAAAAATATCTGTGATCTCTCTCTCTCTTTTCTGTTCATTCTTATTGCACATGATGTCTTCTCAAGTGAATTTTTTTTTCCAAGACTCAATAGACTTACTCCTAGTGTTAAATTCAGTTTGAACTCATATTTTACCCTTGATTAGTGGGACACTGCAGGACAGGAACGATTTAGAACTATAACCAGCAGCTACTACAGAGGAGCCCATGGGATCATTGTAAGTTTTCTTTGATCTGGCTTCAATTTACTTGATCATGGATGTGTGCTCAGTTCTTGTGGGGCAAAAATGTGTTCATAACAAGGGAAATTATCTTAGTTGGTTTATCTCTTTTTCATTTTGTGTAACTCCTTCACTCTCCTTGTTCGCCACCCTCTTTCCCAAATTTATATAATGCTGGTTATTTTGAGTATAAGTTACTTGGTTCTGAAAGGTCTCAGTCAATCTTTAGCTGTTTCTGTGGGAGTTGGAAATTCTATATTATATGTTGCTTGACTTAGGTTTTTAATTGTCTGCTTTATAGTTATTGTTCTGGCTTTATTGTAGCTGGCAAATCGTTTCTAATATTGTGTGTGCTATGCACACATTTCCGTTCTTAGGGTCGGTGCTTGTAGTGAATGTGAGTTGATCTTTTTTCTTTGATATAGTATGTGTCTCTTTTGTTATGTACCTGCACAAGTTTAGATATGCATTCACATCAGATCCAAAGCCTTGCTCATTGAGCAGATGACACTCAGATTCAGCGCTCTGGCCTGAAATCAATCTCTTGCTACCTCTGGTATCTTAGTGTCCTCGCTCTATTGTTACTATACATCTTCCATAGTTTAGGACAGTTGTTTCTACCGCATCATATTGTGTATCATTTTGCTCCATGATATAGGTGTATCATACATATCGTAAAGTTTTTTAAAAATTGTTTAAAAATTACCACAAATATAGAAAAATAAGAAAAATTCACAAAAAATCAAGACAATTCTAAACAATTCCTATAATTCAAAAGTTGAGTAAACATTCATTATTTACCATTCAAATTTCATTGTATAAGCTTTTAAGTAGGACATCTTTTTATTTAAACAAGTAGTAAAATTACAACTTTCATAATTGAAAAAAAGAATTACATATTTAATCCAAATCATCAACTAAATAATCTTCATCTTCTTCTCCTTGTTCAAGATCTTCACCACATTTAGTAGCAAAATCAATATCATCATCTCCTTGCTCATATTGTTGCGCTCCTTCCAAATTAATCCATTGAATGTCTTCTTCAGTTAGGAGTGTATTTTCTTCATCATCTTTCATAATCCACTCGTCTAAGATATCAAAATTATCAAGGCTGATTGGATAAAATTGGTTCTCATACCTACTTGAGTTTAACTTTCTTAATTACCTACAAGAACGATAAGTAAATGCAAATTAAAACTAAAAAATTCAAGAATAAAAGTAATAAATTGAAACATTGAATTGAATACTTAATTATTAAGTAATCCTTAATTACCTCTGTTGAAGCCACATGTTATAATGGATGAAAACTAGGTCACTAAACCGCTTATATTCAAACTTTTTGTGCTTTTTTTTATGAATATATTAAAAAACACTCCAATTCCTTTTACAACTAGTTACACTACAGGTTTGGCTCAAAACCATTGTTGTAAAATCTCTCAAGTTTGGACAATCACTTTCAAACGTGCTCCACTAAACATTTAAACGACAAATATAAAGATTTATTCTAGTATAAATATAAGATTTAAGAAATTAAAATATTAAAATAAATGATTTATATGCTTACTTGGGCACATATTAGTATGGTTGCGAATGACCATGTGCAAACCCATCAAGTGAAGAGCATTATTGTTGATATCTATTTCTTAATGTATAGTATCTAATCTACTCTCATAAGGGACCAATCTGTATATGCAATCAATGATACATCTATTAACCTCACTATCTCTTTTAAAGGTTGCAAAATACTTAAATGTTGGATTTAGGTAATAAGCTAATGCAATTGTTTGTTTTATCTATTATCAATAATCCTCAACAGAGGTACATAATCACTCTTTCTTTCATTAAAATTATACATGCTAGCTTCTTAAGTTCTATCCATAGCTTGATAAAGACAGCACATAGATGGTTTCTCCTCATATTGTCAGTCGGTCTCAAAACTTTAACCAAAGGGCATGTGATATTTAATAATCTAATATAGGAGTTTCAAAATGTACTTTCAAAGATTGTCTCTGAAATCTCATTAAGTTTTATATTTCTCTTATTTTGAGGCAACTCTCTAAACTATTGTCACTCTTTAAGGTACACATTTTTTTGAAGGTTTGTTTTTTTTTAACAATGCTCTATATTGACAAGAAATTAGTTGCAACTCATGTAGCAACCATACGAAGGAGCTTTGCACCATATGTATATCTCCTCATCATAGTTAATACAAATGCATGGTTATAAATAAATTTAGTGATATATTGACAATACTTAATTGTTGCCTTTACCTCATCCATCTCACCAATATTTTTAAGGATAAGATCTAGACCATAGGCTGTACACGGTGACTAATAAAGGTCCCATAACTATCAACTAACTCCTTTGTAATTGCTTTATAGTTAGTTTCATTATGTGTAATTAATTGGACTACGTTTTCATGCCCAACCTCCAATATCACCTTATCAAACTCTTGTTTTAGAACCTCTGCAGTATGACACTCCTCTAACATGTCTATTGATCTAAAAAACAAAAGACATTTTGGACAATAGACAATAAAGTTTAATAAAGTCTTTTCTCACCTATCTTACCATCCATAGTGCATCCTATCTCTTTCCATGATTCACTCAAAGTCGAATAATACTTTTCGACTTCAAAGACGATCTTATCCAATAGTTTCCCTCTCAATTTACTATAAAATGATATTTTATACCCTTGACCAATGTTAGCAATGACATCTATCATTGCTTGAAAATGAAAAGAATTTGCTAGATTAATTTGAATGCATGTATCATAAAACCATCTCCCCATTGCAAGGTATGCTTGATTATGCAATTGTTCTGAAACCATAGCTACACGAAGTTGAGGTTGAGCACCATATGTAATATTAGGAGCAAAAAACGATTTTATGCCAGAATAAGATCTCTATTTAGTTCTTCCTCTTCTACAACTTGTAACTTTTTCAACAACCCTCTTTTCTCTAGTTGGTGGTCGAGAACTACTACTACCAACCTCTGTCTTGAAAGGATGTTATCATCATTACCACCATAAAGTCTAACATCCTCCTCTTCAAACATCTTTGCATCTTCTTTTTCTTGTCTCTTTTAAACTATACTCTCAATCATTTGTAGGCATTGTCATTTAATGACTTCTCGTACTCTCTTAACTTTGCTCGTGCCGGGAGCAACCTCATTTCTAGTCCTTGTTAGGTGATATTTTAATCGAGAAATTCCACTGCTCATCACCTTATTACAAAAATTACATTTGATTTTCAATTTGTTTCCCTCAATTGAAGTATCCCATTGTCATGTTGGATCTTCAGACCTTGATTGAGATTGCGTAGTACTAACACTCCTTCCTGCCATCTTAATTTATCACTTAAATCTTAATAAATCTAAAAATAAAAGCATTTCATAAATCTCCAATCTTTACTTCATAAACCACTAAAACACTCAAAGACAATCTCTCACTTCATAGATTACCACAAATATGTAAATATTTGTTGATGTATGAATATTGGGGTGGCCAAGTCGCAAATCATCAATGTGTCGGTGGAATCATCAAGATATCAATGCATCCAAATATGAATATTTTAAGTCAATAATACACAACAAGAGTCAAGAGTCAAGAAGGAGACAAATCCACGAATCAAAAGGTTGTATAAGACAACTTATTATTAATGTAAATAATGACTCTATTTATAGAGCAAGCACAAGAGAGTTTACAGGATAACTAAATAAGAGAGGAGAGAGGAGGACTAGCTGTTGGAGGCAGCTTGCCTCTAACGGCTAGTTGAGGCCAACTCTCCCAAGAGAGTCGTTGAGAGTTGGAAGCTCCTAATGGTAATATGACAACCGTGTCATTCTATATTACATTTAACACTCTCCCTCAAACTTACAATGTATATATTGAAAGTTTGTCTAACTAGAAATGAAAGCGAGTAGCAGAAAGAAAGAGATCTGTTGAAGAAGTCGGCTAACTACATTACTGATATAACATAACACAAGTTGATCTTTTTCTCTAAGCATTCTTCACGAACAAAGAGACAGTCCATATCAATATGCTTCGTTCATTCATGAAAGGTGTTGGAGGCAATGTACATGGTGCTTTTATTATCACAAACATAATGGCAAGTTGTATAGTAATGCCCATATCTTTCAGAACCGTTTAATCAAAGAGATTTCTGTAGCAGCAATAGCTATCACACGATATTCTGCTTCGGTAGATGAAAGTGACACCTTTTGCTGCTTCTTACACTTCTATGAGATAAGTGATTCACCTAAAAAGACACAAAAACAGTCGTATAATGACTTTGTTAACATCTCTACTCCAGTCAGTATTAGTATACACAAATAAATCAAATGACGAGGAGGATGTTAAGAGTACCCCCTTGTAAGTAGAACTTCTTAAATATCGAATAATTCTCATAACGACATTCATATGAACAGAAGTGAGTGCTTATTGAAATTGACTAGTTATATGTATTGCATGAGAAACATCAGGACGAGTAATAGTAAGATAGGTAAGAGCACCTATTAGTTGTCAGAGTCAAATCTTCTAATTTTTCTCCATAAGTGGATCTTAACTTAGTACCAAGGACCTCAGGAGTACCAACTTGCTTGTTGTCAGTGATACCAGATCTTTCAATTACATTATTTGTAAATTTGGTTTGTGACATAAAATACCCACGACTATTTCTAACAATTTTGATACTCAAAAAATAATTAAGAAGACCTAAATCTTTCATATCAAATTGTAGATGAAGGTTATGTTTAACCTTTAAAATCCCTGCTTTATCACTCCCAATGATGATCATATCATCCACATAAAAGAGTAAAATAACAATGCTTTTATCTGACTTTATTACAAATAAAGCAGTGCCAATATAACAAGATGTAAAGTTATGTAGATGTATAAAATTTTTAAATCGATCAAATCGAGCCTTGGGGGCTTGTTTTAATCCATACAAAGCTTTCTTAAGTTTAAGAACATGATCTTAGGGAACATCAAATCCGAGAGAAGTCAAGTAAACATCTTCAGTTAGATGTTCATTCAAAAAAGCATTTTTAACGTCAAGTTGATAAATATCCCAATTTTGAATAGCACTAAGAGTTATGAGTATTCTAATAGACGTCATCAAGTTGATAAATATCCCAATTTTGAATAACACTAAGAGTTATGAGTATTCTAATATACGTCATCCTAGCAATAGGAGCAAAAGTTGTCATAGTCGATTCCATGGTCTTGAGCATAACCCTTGACTACCAGTCTGGCCTTATATCTTTCAATATTACCATTATTATGTGTTTTGATTTTATAAACCCATCTATATCCAATAATCTTTTTATCCTTAGGCTTAGGAACAACGGTCAAAGTTTGAGCTTTGTCTAAGGCACTAAGTTCTTCACACATAGTAGCTTCCCATTCCGAAATACCCTTGGCTAGAATTTGTAATCAAGTTTTTATGTTGATGTTCAAAAGATTCATAGGAGACAAAACGTTGTGGAGGTTTTGAAATTATAGGTTCCAATCGAGAATTATCTTGCTCTCTATGTCGTCTAGTATAGTGTAACTGAAAGAGTTCAATAATAGGTTTAGTGTTATAAGTTTCATCTAAGACATCAATTGTATTATGGGAAACATCATCACGATGGACTTCTAAATCACTATCATTGTCTTCCTCTAGATTGAAAAGATCTTGTGAAAAGAATTTTTCATTATTTTCAAAAGATTTAGACTTATAGTAGTCATTTTCAAAGAATTTTACATCTTTAGATACATATAATTTATCATTAATAAGGTCAAAACATCTAACTTTTTTTGTCAATCTCATATCCAAGAAACACACATTCAATGGCCTTATAAGATGATTTATTATTTTTATATGTATAAACAAAGAGAGATTATATAATTTTTCAAAAGAGAAAATATTTTCAGGATGGGTCAAAGACATCCTATTGATAAGATATACTACAATAAGAGTAGCTTTTGCCCATAAGAATTTAGGAACATTACTAGCAATTAAAACTTAAAAGTGTTCTACAAGTTTCTATAATGTGACAATGCTTTCATTGTGCCAAGCTATTTTGTTGTGGAGTTTTGATGTAAAATTTCATTGGTTTAAAAAAAAATTTGAAAATCAATTGATGATTATTCTCCTCTAGAATCAAACATAAAAAATTTTAATGGTGGAATCAAATTGATTCTTTATCATATTGTAAAAAATAAAAAATTTATCAAATACCTCTGATTTATATTTTAATAGATATATCCAAGTAAATCAAGTAAAATCATCTACAAATATCACATAATATTGGACTCCTTCCTTGGAAACAACAAGAGCAGGGCCCCAAACATCGGAATGTATTAATTTAAAAGCTTTGCTTGGTACATAATTCTTTCTTTAAAAGGAATATGATGCATTTTTTTGAAAACACATTTATTATAATCAAATTTTTGATCTCCATTTTTTTTCAATAAAAGAAAATTATATAGTTTACGCATATCCAAATGTTCAAGTCGTTTATGCCAAAGAGTAGCATTATGTGCTATATTACAAGATTCAAAATTTGACATAAATAGACAATGCATTTTGTATAGTCCACTTTCTCTTTGCCTTCACCAATCACCTTCTTCGATAGGTGATCATGGACCACATAAGTCTTCAAGAAAAAGTGACTATACAATTATTATCACAAATTTGAGCAATCGAGAGTAAATTTAAATTAAGTTTAGTTATGAAACTTACATTTTGTATTTTAAAATCATCTTTTTCAAAATTCTTAATTTTTTAATTTAAAGTTTTGTATCGTCAGCCGTAAACACATGTTTTCGAAAAATATATTGAGAATTTTTTAAAGATTTTTTGTTATGAGTCATATTAAAAGAAGCACCCGAGTCTAAGAATCAAGACATACCTTGAGAGATGGAGAGAGCGTTTTCGGAAATGATTGCCTTTTTTTTAAATGTTTTTTTCTATTTAATCTTTGATGTTGGAAGGAAAGACTCCTCCGTCTTTGTCTTCCATGGCTCTCATGTTTTCATATTTCTTTCAAAGAAAAGGAACTTGAGATGACCACTTTCCTTGCAATAATGGCATTTCGTATCCTTTTTGTTCATGATCCCATGGGCTTTTTGTTTGATCTCTATCTTTTTGTCCTTTGAAGTTTTTGACGTATCTTTATATTTGCTTCCGGCTTAAAAGCGGCAAAAACTTCTTTTGCAACACTTATATTTTTTAATCTAGTTTTCTCTGTAACTAGACGAACCAAAAAAATATCTCCCTTTGGTTTAGGTTTTTTATATATTAGATTTGATCTAATATTTTCAAATTCATCACTTAATTCCCACATAAATAAAAAAAATATATTAATTGTCTAAAAACTCTTGAAATTCATCCATTTTTTAAAGTTTTCTAAATTTATCAAAACTTCTAAGTTGAGTCAATTTCGAAAACTCATTGTGATACTCTCTAATTTTTATGTTGTTTTGTTTAAGCATTATCATTTTTTTTATTAAATCAATTTGAAAAATAAAATCATCTTGAGAATGGATCTTTTTCAAATATTTTTAAGTTTCAAAAGCATTTTCAAATACATTAATTTGATTTCTAGGTTTTTCGTCGACATTTTGACAAATTATCCATGTTATTTTTGCATTCATTTTTTTTCAAGTTTTAAAATATTTTTTGGGGGGCTTTGAAAGCATCATCATTGTTTAAATCTTCAATATCTAAGGTAGGTTCTTGAATTGTTTCGTCTATTTAATCCCAAAAATCTTTAGACAAAAATACTTTTTTATTGTTCTTGCCCAACTTTGATAGCATTTTGGGTCAAAAATAAATTTAAAAGACTCATTTTTGCTATCCATTTAAAGAAACAAACAAAGATCTTGATGTTACCTTAAGTTTGGAGTGTTAAACAAGTGATATCATGAACTTTTCAATCTTTACATGCTTTTCGATGTGGTCGAATTCTTCAAAATAAGACTCTGATACTATATAAATACTTGTTGATGTATGAATATTGAGGCGACCAAGTCGCAAATCGTCAATATGTTGATGGAATCATCATGATAGCAATGCATCCAAATATGAATGTTTGAAGTCAAGAATACACAACAAGAATCAAGAATGTGACAAATCCATGAATCAAAAGGTTGTGTAAGACAACTTATTATTGATGTAAATAATGGCTCTATTTATAGAGCAAGCATAAGAGAGTTTAAAATAAAAAGATATTCACTAATTTACCACTTAAATCTTAATAAACCTAAAAAAAAACACTTCGTAAATATTCAATCTTCACTTCATAAACCACCAAAACACTTAAAGGGAGTGTTTTCTACTTCATAGATTACCACAAATAAAATGAAAGATATCCACTCATTTCATATATTGTCATTCAAAAAAGAAGAAAACAAATAACACAATAAGATACAAAATACACATATAAAAAGAGGAAAAACCCTATACCAAAACCACCGGATTGCCCTTATTTCGCTGCTGGAGTGATGGTCTAAGGGAAATCGTTCCCTTCATATAGCGAAACACTCTGTCTAGAGCTTTTCAATGGATTTTATGCAGACCTTGTGATTTTAAGCCCTAAAATCACATTAACCATACCCATGCCCTTAATCTCAAACTTATTACATAAAAATGACTTAGTCTCATTTATTATTCTCATATCGGAACCAAACAACAATATATCATTTATGTATAGGCAAATAATGATGAAAGCATTATTGACTGACTTGTAGTAGACACACTTATTATAATCATTAAAAATGAAGAAAAAAATGATATCACATAATCAAACTTTTATGTCATTATTTTGGGGCTTGTTTCAAATCATATAATGATTTAACAAGCTTACACACCTTCAACTCATTCTCACAAGCTACAATCTCTTTGATTGATCCATATAAATTTTCTCAAGTAGGTTACTATAAAGAAAAATAGTCTTCACATCCATATCATAGATTGTGAGGTCAGTGCTATAAGCACTCGGATGGTGGTCATTCGGAAAATTGAAGAATATGTATGAAAATAATTTATTCCTTTCTTTTGTGTATATTCTTTGGCAACTAACATCGCCTTATACTTATTGATTGTTCTGTTTGAATTCAATTTATTTTTAAAGATCCACTTACACCCACAATAGAACAATGAGAACAACGAGGAGGCAAATCGTGGGACTCTATTCGGGTGAGAGAAAGGGGTTAAAAGAAATAGGGTGTATCGCCTATATTATACGATACGACCCATGTCGCATGATACATCGTTAAATGACATACACCATAATACAATATACCCTGTATTGTATGATACGGGGTGATACAGATAACACCGGTTTTGGAAAATAATTAATCTCCATCTTTCTGTTACATGCAGAATTGCTCGACACCCATTTAAGTATCTCAGTTAAGACATTCAACACCATTCTTGTTGAATTTTCAACTATCTGCTCCTGTATACTTCCTCTCTTTCAATTTAAGTGATCCCTCCTATGTCGTCCTATACTCTTTGTCTGTCTTTCTGTCTCTCTCTTATGTGCTTTTCTTACATATCTTTTCCGCCTTTGGTCATTAATTGTTTTAGATTTTATGTAGATTGTTTATGATGTTACGGAGCAAGAGAGCTTTAACAATGTTAAGCAGTGGCTCAATGAGATAGACAGATATGCAAGTGATAGTGTATGTAAGCTTCTTGTTGGAAACAAATGCGATTTGGTGGATAACAAAGTTGTAGATGCACAAAATGCGAAGGTAATTTTTCATGTGTTCAAATTATTTCATGTAACTTTGGTTTCTTTTCCTCAGATGCACACATATAATACGTGTTTGTCAGCATGCTTATCGTACGTGCATACTTGTGCAGTTCAAGAACCAAATCAAACTATACTTGCTGGACAGGGAAACGGATTTCTTTTGTTTTCCTTGAAGTTAATGCAAATCCCTTTGACGCTTAAATTTTGACATAATTTTATTTAATCTCAGGCTTTTGCAGATGAGCTTGGAATCCCATTTCTTGAAACAAGCGCTAAAGACTCCGTTAATGTTGAGCAGGCTTTCCTGACAATGGCTGGAGAAATTAAGAAGAGGTAAATTGTCCTTGTTTGCTTGTCTGATAGACTTTGATACTTTGATCGATATGTCGAGGCATTCTGGTCATGGTTTCTTGCCTCGCATTATGTGCATCAATATGTGTATATATATATATATATATGTATATATATATATATGTATATGTATATATATGTATATATATGTATATATATAGAGAGAGAGACCATAGTCAATATACTGATCTGCAGTTAATCCAAGTATTACGCCTTTTTGTCTTTCGTATGAATTTCACAGGATGGCAAACCAGACTGGTTCAGGCAAGCCTCCAAGTTCGGTTCAAATCAAAGGGCGGCCGATTCAACAGCAGCAAAGCAGTTGTTGCAGTTAATTACTAATTGTATTTATTTTGATCTCCTGTGGTCTATGTTCCTGATTGATGGACGCCATTGTGCTTTAGGAAACTGAATGTACTTGTGTATATGCTTGGACAACTTGCATTTGATTTCTGCAAATTCGGCCAAGTTGCATTGTTTGACTTCCAGAATGAGGTGTGGTGCAAATATGGAGCCCTAGTAGGGCTTCTAAACAAACCGAGTTGCCCGTGGTTGGCTCAGTTCAGGTTGTGATGAGCTCATTGAAGCTCGCTTTGCAATTCAAACAAAGCGGACATGATTTGAATGCAGAGCTTTTACGAGCTGAACATGAACAATGTGTGTTTGGTTCTGTCACAGCTCGTAAGCTCATTTAGTAAAGTACATGGCAATGCGTTTTATGTTTGGCAAAGCTTGTCCGTGTCTTGTTTAGTTATGTAATTAAATGATTGAAGTTTTCAATTTACAAGACTATTGTATAAAAAGTAGACTTAGTTTCAATCTAGAAATTTTAAGTTTTTACTGAAAATTATATGTGAAAACTAAAAAGTCGCATTTTAACTTGGAGAATCTTGTTTTCAGCTCTATAACTCAGCGCTTTCTGGGTCATGTTTGGCTTGAGTGAGAGGCGAGGAGCCAAACATGAATACTTAGGACGAAGGAAATAGCTCCTTCTCAGTCGGTTGGGCCTCATTTACTAGCCCTAACATGTTGAGGGTTCCTCTTCAATGTTCATCCATTGGGGGTGGTGAGTCGGCCTAAGACCAGGGCGAACGGCGTAGCCAGTGGATTTAAGATATTTGAATATGTAAACTGAGGCTACGGATTTGAAGAACCTAAAAGCTGAAAATGTCTAATATGACATGAATCCATTCCTTAGTTATTCTTTTGTTGTAGAGGGTTTGTTGTACAGAGGGTACATGTGCCCGAGAACTCGACTTTTGGTGCTTGCAATTTAGTTTTGTTATGCATCAAACTCAGAACTTGTTGGAGTCATGGGTTTTATCAAACTCAGAACTCGTTTTCGTTGGTGTGGAATGGTTTCATGCAGTCCAGAGGAACTCGACTCATGCGTTTCGTCAAACTCAGAACTTGTTGGTGTGGAATGGTTTCATGCAATCCAGAGGAACTGGACTCATGGGTTTCGCACGAAATTCCGAGCACCCTCTCTCTTGTGTTGCTGTCCCATTTCATACGAAAACCCAAGCGTAAGTTCTACCCACAGATCAAATGGTGACTCCTCAGAATCATGATTACAAGCTTATATGGGTCTTTAGTACCAGGGTGGCACCATGAATCAAACACACCCTCGAAGACTGTATTCTCTTACGAATGTTGCATCCATTGGATTACCCTTTGGGATTATAATCCTCCCATGACCCATGCTCCATGCTAATTCGAGTCCCATTAGAGCTCCTCATGCCTCAGCTTCAATGGCTGAACCAGTCAAACGAGAAAACCGTTTGATCCAAGTTCCATGAGAGCCTCGTACAAATCCTTCGCGTCCAGCTTTCGGTCACCAACATGAACCATCAAAATTCACTTTTGGACAGCCCGTACCGGGCGATTCTCACTTCACGACTTCTTCTCCTCTCTCTCTCCCCCCCCTCTCTCTCTGATAACCGCCTTATTAGTTGATACCCCATATGCTTCAATTCCTTTCTCAGGGCACCTTGGGAACGCAAATTATGAATGCTAGATGCCCATGTCCACAAGAACCAACAGGTTATACCAAAGCTAATTTTTCAATGAGGGTTATTTAAAAACATCCTGATTCGATTTTGAAATCATCAAGTAGAACAAGCAACTTCTTAATCCGGGTTGAGTTCTAAGTTGACCAGGTTTTGAAACAAATTGAGTTCTAGTGGACCCAGGTATAAATTTTATACCCATTAAGCCTGACCTGACGTGTAGCTGAACCAACAAATTATGATGGAAACACAGACCCGATTCAAAAGCTGGTGAAACCAGATCCAACCTTTGATATCGATCCCCACGTGGTGTTTGCTCATTTATCTAGTGGGGCTTGCCTAATGTTTTTCCTTTTCTTTTCTTTCTAAAAATAAAGTAAGTAGTTAATTAGATATATAATCTGTTCAAAGAAACCACACAAACACAAAGGGATTTTTAGTTTGACTGTAAAAGTACCAAATGAGTTTATGGTTAGCGTTTGGAAGAAATGTTTATTTTTTAATTGTTTGCTAATTGCATCTATAAGTACCCCTAGGCGGGTATAGCCTAAACCCGTCCCTTACCTGTCTCGTATCACAAATAAAATCCTCCCCACACACGAGGTGGCATTGTCCTTCGTGGGATGGGTTGGGTACTTGCCAGTGGCAAACCCAATTTAGGGTGAGGTGCGGTATGCGCCTCGCGTGAAATCTAAAAATTCTAGCGTCCACCACCATGTAGAGGAAAGTATCAAAAGGCTGGTACCAACTAGGCTCGGCTGGCTGAGCCCAGGCTGCACCTTTTAGATGGCACCATACCTCTTTTTTTCCAGAAATAAAAGTTACCTCACATAATAAGCCTCTTTTCACCGCCCTGCATCATCTCTCTCTATCTTTTTTATTTATGAGCCCAATCCATATCCATCTTATTTATGAGCCCATCGATGAAAAGCATGAACCACCTCTATATCTCACGAGCTTTAAGTCACAGCTTCTACCTTTAGACACCCCATCGAGACACTAGATCTGCTTTCTCTACCTGTTCTATTCCTTTTTCCACTTTTTGGTTAAATTAAATAATTTATTATTTTAGCATTCAAATTTATTGTCTCTATAAATTCCCTTTCTATGCACTTCAGCGCCATCAATACCTAGTGGTGTTTCATTGTCTGACATTTGGTGACTTGAAAAATGGGTCTTTCGATTGCGGTGCTTATGGGTCTCGGTCTGGTTGTTCTGGCTGGGGCAAGGCCGGCAGGCCCCCAAGTACCTTGTTTGTTCATATTTGGCGACTCCCTCATCGACAATGGCAATAACAATGGGCTTCTGACTCTGGCTAGAGCCAACTACATGCCATATGGGATCGACTTAGCCGAGGGCAGCACAGGAAGGTTCACCAATGGCCGGACCACTGTTGACTTCTTAGGTGTGCAACAAGCTTGAATTGCAACTAGTTGGTCAATGGGCGGAACCAAGTTCATGAGCTTTCATGGAGTTCATGAACTTGGTCTCTATTAATCGCAAGATCATGTCAAACACATGCAAACTGGTCTACAATCTTGGGCATGTAGAATAAGGGTGCCACACACACACACACTCACTTTCATGCATTCCTTGAATTTCACGAGGAACTATTTTGCAGCTCAATTTCTTGGCTTTAGACGGTACATACCGGCATATGCAGAGGCCCGGAATGTAGACTTTCCCGGCGGGGTGAACTATGCATCTGGTGCAGCTGGAATAAGGGATGAAACTGGCATGAACTTGGTAACTCTCTCTCTCTCTCTCTCTCTCTCTCTCTCTCTCTCTCTCTCTCTCTCTCTCTCTCTCTCTTTCGATATATATATGTGTGTGTGTGTGTGTGAAAGGTCAAAATTCTGCAAATCATTGTTGTTATTATTCTTTTACCAGTGATAAAGCTTTTCGATTATCCGATGATGGTAAGTCAGCTCTCTCTCACTCACTCGCTCTAATGGCTATGTAAGAACAAGTTCAGGTTTGCTTAGTCATTAGTTTTTCTAAAAAACGATGGACATAAATTGTACATGTACAGGGAGATCGTTTAGCGATGAATCAGCAAGTGGCTAACTTTGAAAGGACGGTGAGGCAGCTGAAGAGGATGTTTAGAGGCAACGACAGCGCTGTGACCGAGCTGCTGAGCAGGTGCATATTCCATGTGGGGATGGGAAGCAACGATTATCTCAACAATTACTTTATGACAGACACCTACGACACCAGCACCCGCTTCACCCCAAGAACCTACGCTGCCTCCCTCATTCACGACTACTCCATCCACCTCACCGTACGTTCTCCCTTTTCTATTTTTTATATATATACCTCTCATATCTCTACCTATATATAACATGAATTTAATTTAAATTTTTTTAAGAGTTTTGATAAAAAAATTTATTATACTCATGCTTTTATAAATATGATCATAAAAAGTGAACATTGGTAGACAGAATCAATCTCCCTTTGTATATAACTACAATTATCACCAAACCTTTTTCCACATTAAATGGCATCTCCAGTCCCCTCCATAGATTTTTTATGTCAAATCACGATCTTATATCATTATATATATACCCAAAAAAGTGAAAAAGTGAACCTTAGCTATATATTACTTTTTGGTGCTTGTATAAACATCTTCAATCTTCGATCTTTTATATATATAAAGGTAACTTAGTTTCAGGAGGTCACAGTGCACACGAAGTACACATAATTGAACGTCGCACGCATATTTCATACAAGTTGCCAAGAGTTGTTTCCTACCCACTCTATGTGGGATGAAAATGGATCAAACTGCGACAAACTAAAGTGCTTTGCGCGGCAACCGCAAACTCGATCATACCTTAATTACCTTGTATTTGGGTTCTTGTGTTGGAACATGTATCAGAGTATTCAATATAAAAAGTTATACAAAGTAGGAAAACACATGCACTTATTTAAAAATTATTTTTTTTACTTTTAAATATGTTAATTTGAACCTTTAATCTCTCCTAATCCAGAGATCAAGATTTGGAAGGATGTCGAAAGACCCTAGCACAGACGCAACTCTAGACACCACACATATATTATTTCTGTGCATGATGAAGAACATTTGATTAATTATGATATCTAAATTGATGACATTCATGTGTACACGCTCGCCTGGGGTTGGCACAGTCGCTGTACAATATGGGAGCAAAGAAGTTTGTGGTGACGGGGATCGGGCAAATCGGGTGCATACCATACGAGCTGTCAAGGCTGAGTAGGAATGGGAGTGAGTGCGTAGGAAGCATCAACAGGGCGGTGATGATATTCAACAACGGGCTGAGGTCGCTGGTTGACCGCTTCAACCGCGGCATGCCTGACGCCTACTTCGTCTTCTTCAACGCCTATATTGCCTTCCAAGACATCCTTGACAAGGCTGCCTATTATGGTACCTCTCTCTCTCTCTCTCTCTCTCTCTATATATATATATATATATATATATATATATATATATATGTGTGTGTGTGTGTGTGTGTGTTCGTTGAACAGTTCAAAATCTTGTAGGTGTAGGTGTTTAACTCGATTTAAGCCAAGATGGAACAAGAACCAAATATGACACGATAAATGAGT
Source organism: Brasenia schreberi (assembly GCA_036023115.1). Taxonomy (NCBI): domain Eukaryota; kingdom Viridiplantae; phylum Streptophyta; class Magnoliopsida; order Nymphaeales; family Cabombaceae; genus Brasenia; species Brasenia schreberi. The sequence continues at coordinate 1,292,606 of JAYKKT010000049.1, forward strand.
TGGACAGAGCTGCTAGTAATACTAAAAGTATAAGTTTAACACGTGAATTTGATTCTAAGAGTTGAACTTCTAAGTCATGTATCAAACACATGCCATTAGTTGGGATAATATGGTCTTATAGCATGAGAATACTTACATCAAATACTCTCTCTCTCTCTCTCTCTCTCTCTCTCTATATATATATATATATATATATATATATATATATATATATATATATCACTTTGCGAAACAAACTTGTACCAGCCAAGCTGATTAACTATATGAAGAGTCCAAAATGTCGGTATGATGGATTAAACCTAACCTGTAATCTTAAAAACTAAATCCAATTAGCATGGGTTATGATTTCGGATACCAAAACCAATCAATAGATTTAAGGAACCATAATTCCGAAACTGTTTTTTTGTTACTGTAATTAGGATTATATACGTATACATCTCCATGCACACACAAACACACACACACACACACATATATATATATATATATATATATATATATATATACATATATATATATGTTGTGGTTATTGCTTTATGCTCACTCATTTCACATGGTTCCACTATTTCAACTATTCGCCACTATATATATATATATATACATATACATATATATATATATATATATATATACATATATATATATATACATATATATATATATATACATATATATATATGTTGTGGTTATTGCTTTATGCTCACTCATTTCACATGGTTCCACTATTTCAACTATTCGCCACCACCCTTTACTATCTTCCACCGGTCTTCTATTATTCATAACTATCCTCCACCAGTCAAGATGGCTACCACTACCACGAAAACTATCTATGTACATAGATTTTTTTAGGTTGTTTACATAGCTTTTTTTTAGGTTGTTTGATGGTAGTATTGACGGTCTTAACTGGTGAGAGCAGTTTTGACCCCTGAATGAATAATGAAAGGTGATCAATGGTTGGTAGAACTATAGGAAATGGTGGACTGAGCATCATGCTCAGTTGAGGAAGCACCACTCTCTCTCTCTCTCTCTCTCTCTCTCTCTCTTTATATATATATATATACGTACACGGATCTTCTTAAAAGAATCTGAAAAAGCATGAAATTTGAAAACTAAGGATAGCAAACTTAAGTTTCTGTACAAATCAAACTGAAACCAAAATCAATCCAACTGGTCTGGGTGGGTTCCGCTTCATAGATTCTTAGATGTTCTGTAGATGTCATAGGTAATGCAAGAAGTTATATTAAATAATAAGTAGGAAGGTCATGCTTTTATATATTAATTCATAACGTTCTGTGAAATGTGCAGGATTTTCGGTGATAGACAAAGGTTGCTGTGGAGTTGGAAGAAACAACGGGCAGATCACGTGCCTTCCCTTACAGCAGCCTTGCGATGATCGAGACGGTTACCTATTCTGGGATGCATTCCATCCGACGGAGGCTGCCAATTTGATCCTCGCTACCAAATCTTACACCTCTCCATCTCTCGACGAAGTCTATCCCATCAACCTGCAACAACTTGCACGAGCTTGAGAGAGAGAGAGAGAGATTTTAGCTTATCCATTCCAATGGCCACTTTAAACAACCCAATTAAGTGATTATATTGCATCTGAAATATTCCTTAATTTGCATTCGGCTGATAAGTTTCCCCTTCCAAAAGAATAAACAGCATCTACGTTCCATCTCTCTCTCTCTCTGTGTGAGCGCGTGGACAAAGACACACACATATATATGTGAATTATTAACAAAATTTGAAGTATGATTAGAGGGTTTGGTTCCTCCTGTAGAGGTTGAAGGTTAAGAAGAGAAAAGTTATTCATCCCAATACAATAATGTGTTTCTTCTTCCCGCTTTTGCGTCAATGCATGGGCTCAGATGTTTGCATTCGGAATCCAGTGACCAGGTTTTTCAACATTACTACCAAAAGTTGAACTCGACCGTGTTTAAAGAATAGCTGTGCTGCAATCGCTGTGCCCCTTTCAGAGGAAGCAACAAGGCATTGACAGCCGATGCTCCAAGGTGAGCCCCCACCATCAGCAGCGAAGCTACTCAAGCCATGGTGGTCATACCTTCACTTGAGTACGTTTACCTCGAAGAGGTTATTCATAATCATCTTCTTCATCACAACAACACAACAATAATAATAACTAGCTATTGCTCATTTTTGGTAAATAAGCATCAAGATTATATTCTACCACATGTAAATGTATCACACAGTGCTGTAGGGAAAACAGTAAAACGGTGGGGGGAGGAAATTTATGTTGGGTAACAGGCTAGTTGAAGAATATGTGAAAATACTACACAGTGCAGCTTATACAAGGATGAAGCAGAGAACTAGGGTTTGTAAATGAGCCGGTTGAACCGAACAGAGGTGTACATGGCTTTTGATAAACTCAAACTCTTCTTCATGAGTTTGTTAGCTTATCAGAACCTGGCCAACCATAAAACCCCAACCTAGTTAATTGACCTTAACAAAAGCTGCAGGTGAAAGTTAGAAAAATTCACCTCTTCACATATAACTTTGAGTAGATAATATAATTGCTTCGCTAAAAAGTATATCAATGGTACAGATAATTTTCCCTTCACAAGCCTTTTTACTTGTCTTTTATTTTCTGTCTCTATATATACGTATGTATATTTGTACCTATGTAGTGTGTTTGCGTGTCTTGATAAGTTTCACTTTCTTCTCTTATTGACGGGTTCATGGTGTTCCACTTCCTACAACACCACTCACCCATGTGGTCACTATTTAATTCTGGATCAATGAAGAACCTTTCTATTCTAATATGCATGCCCCCCACTAAAACTATTTATATATATTTCCTTGTCACCCTAGAATCTTTCATTTTGAACAAAGAAAAGGGGCGCGTCCTCCGCATGTTAAGCTAGGCGAAAGGGATAGTAATGTCCGTCGGAAGATGGGCAAATGCAAAGGTACATGAAGCTGGGCTACTTAGGGATTTACTTAGCCGACACTTTACCTGGGGATCAAGATTGCGAGAGGTTAGGTCATTCTGAATTCGGGTCAAAAGCAGACTGAATCGAATCCAACCTGTCTTTCTTTTCAGGTTATTTTGCAGAACCTGTCAACGGAACTCGACTGTGACCTAATATATATATAAAAAACTAGATATGCATACCTCTGAATGCCTACTTGTCCTCACTCATTACTCTTCTGTGAGTACAATTTAAAAAAGTTTAGAATTTTTGTAGAAAGAACAGAGAATAATATTATTATATACTTATATATTTAAAAAGTAATAGTTGAGTGAACTAATGATGGGACATGAATAAACTATGTAGTGATGAATAAAATCCAATCTCCTTCTTTTGTCTCTATGTATATATAGTTTATGTATATATAGTTGAGTTTCAGTCTAGGACCTAATTTTAGCCGGATCACTTCAAGTCGACCAAGATAAGACTAAAGCTGTCTAAAGACTGAGCTTGACCTAGATTTTTCAGGTGGGGAGGCCACCCCCTATAAGCAGCGTGTTATTGGACTACATGCTTACCCCTTCAAAAGGAGTGAATTGGTGGACTCCTTTTGGGGAGTTGTTTATTGCGGGCAGTTCTTTAAGCCCAACAGCTAAAGCGGGCTACAGAAGCAACCCTTTCTTTGGAGCCCCTGGATAACTAGCCATAGTGATGCAGACAAGCCTGCCTTCTTTGTTTATTGTTGGCAATTAATTTATATGAGGCGTTCTTTCTTTTTCAATCTACTTTTGCGAAGCTGCTCTCAAGAGGCTTGCACTTGGATAACCTGCAGGCATAAAACTTCGAATCTAGGATCATCGCCCAAAGCCTACACTGGCTTTTTCCTTGGCAAGTACTCCATGATGATCTTAAAAACAAACCCCAATTTCTAGTGTGACAGTAAGTCGTTCATGAGGATGGAACACCATTAATGTTGACGTTTTCAAACTGGGGATGATAAAGTTTACTCCAAGAATTATCAAGTTTCTGGATAATCTTCAATAAAGAAAGAAAAAGGTTTTGGTTCTTTAAATATTTAAAAAAAATATTATCATTGGAAGTGACAATTGAAATGACACTTTCAAGAACCTGCTGGTAGAACTAGACATTTGATCGTCAATAGAAAGCATGGAGTTGAAAAAAGGTGGTGCTCAAAAGAGTTTTGGCAAAAAATAGAATAGAAAAAATAGTCATTTTTCATAAGTGCAATTGTTTGTTGCTTCATGTCCAAAGTTATGAAACTAAGAAAAAAAGTACAATTTTGCCACCCAAGTTTTAAGCTAAGAACACGAGTACCCTTAAAGTTATCAATCTATCCATTAACTTTACCAATAGGATTTTAATCCCCTTAAACATAATACATTTATTTCTTTAAATAAATACCCTCCATTAATCTCCACCTTCTGCTTAATATGACTCACCTTCTCCCTCCCATATGAAACCAGCCACTATCACCCCTCCCTCACTCCAACAGACCACATCTCTCTCTCTTTGAGATGTCAAAATGGGTCTGGTTCGGGAGGTAGGCCCGGTCCGACCCTACATTTTTTCAGGACTGGGCCAGAGAAGTCCAACTCATATTTGAAGCAGGGCCATATGGTCCTGGGTGCCCACGAGGGCTGGATCATGTTTGCTCTTAGGGCCACAAACCCATTGGACATTAGATCGGGTTTTATAGACCCGATCCAAATATGCTTGAAATCTAAATCCAACCACAACGTTTTAGGTTTCAACAAGGAATATAGACATACATATGTAATAATAATTTATTTATATATATATATATATATATATATGTATATGTATTATATATACACATACATGTAAAAATATATATATATATATATATACATGTAATGAAAAAATGTATATATATATATATATATATTTATATGTATACATATATGTATATATAATATAATAAAAAACTATGCATCTATACATGTAAATATGTAATTGAAAACTATATATATATATATATGGGCCAGCTCGAGCCAGCATTTTACAGGTCCAACCCGTATTGGCATATATACATCTCAAAATAAGCTTACAGTTAATTTTAATCTTCACAAGAAACCAAAAAGAAAACACTGAAAACAGAAAAGAATTGATCACCTAAAAGAAAGGATCTTCCTCGTAAACCTTGTGAATCTAATAGAATTTTGTTAAATTCAAACAAAAAATTGTTGATGTTTACCTTGAATAGCATATTCCTTGTCAATTGAGATTGAAAATTACAAGTAAATAATAGCATAATGTTAATCCCTTGCCTTTGGTGTGTTTGGCATAGCGTTCATGGATTTTGGAGACGCAACGAGAATAGAGTTATATGATTGTTTTCTTAGTAGAAAATTTCCATATGAAGTTATCGTTTCTAAACAAAAAGTCTCAAACCGAAAAGTGAAACTAAAATCTACACGAAGAGAGTCCAAGGAGAGAGAGATCTTCTATTGAAGGAAAAATGCTTAAGGATATTTTAGTGAATAACAAAAGGTTTTTTCTGTAATCGTTACTAAAGGGCAGACTTGATGATTTTAGTAGCCTTGAGGGCAATGCTAAGTCTAACATATATATATAATAAGATGTTGCACTATTATGAATTGTTTGAAGAAATATAAAAAGCACTCTTTCATGTCGACAAGGAGCTCTCTGTGCTTTGTGATGATGGTATTGGTCTCATCATCTTCATTATTATTGTTCTATTCTTGCATTGCATCTGTATCAACATACTATACTAGTTCTTTCTTCAACAGTATAATCTTCGGTGTATATGTTAATTAGTATTTCTTCCCATTCCTATACTCAATGCTTTGCTTTTGTCTAATCATCTGGGTGCTCTTGAGCTTCCAAAGTCTCAGGTTGTAAATTAGAGTGATGTTGGTGTATTATATTTCTACTTGTACAAAATACTTGCTCCACAGAACAATTGAGGCTAAAATAACATACACGTCCTTCAATAGTATAATGAAGATGATATTGGTCTCGTCATCTTTGTTATTATCGTTCTATGCTTGCATTGCATCATTATCAATGTACTATACTAGTTTCTCTTTTAATAGCATAATATTTGATGCATATGTTAATTGGTACTTCTTCCTGTTCCTATGCTCAATTTTTTGCTCTTGTCTAATCATCTAGGCGCTCTTAAGCTTCCAAGGTCTCATGTTGTAAGTTAGAAAGATGTTTGTCTATTATATTTCTACTTGTACAAAATATTTGCTCCATAGAATAATTGAGGCTAAAATAACAAACATGTCCTTAGAAATTAAAGATAAAATAGAATAAGTAAGTTGATACTCTCACCGCCATTTTAAAATAACAAATTTCTCTTCACCCTCATCATCTTTAAATTCATGAATATCATAATGAGTAGCATTATATACCTCAAACTTAGTCGAATCCATAGATTTTAAATATTTTCTAATCCTTGATTTTAAAATGTAACTAAAACCTTACCACCAAAAGAGGAAGATTATTACTTCTATTTGTCTTCTTCTTCTATTTGTGGAACAAGATGATTATATATAAAACTATAATTAATATGTAATTGATTGATGATCGATCTTGTATCATTAATTATACTATTAATATCCTTAAGTCTATCTAAAAGATATTATAATAAGCATTAAATAATACTTCTAAACCTTCTAATTTTAATCTAAGATTTAATACAACAACAACTAAACTAATAGTATGAAGATATGTATAATAATAAAACTACTTTTTGTTATCTCCTACACATTATGAGCTAAATAAAGAGTTTCACAAAATTATCATAATGTATGAACTACTTCTAAAGCTTGATAAACAAATAAATGACAAGTTAGATAGTGGACACCATATAATATATTTATAGCATTATTAAAAATATACAGAAGCTCCAAAAGACTGGTATAAGCATCACAATTCGACTCAAACAAATTTGACTATGGAAAATGAATGTGCATAAAACCCCATTAATAATTCTTTGTAGGGAATAATAAGACAACATTTGATTGGTTGAATTTTAACGATGTTCAACATCCTTTGAAATTTTTTTTGGTCTTTTACCTTTCTTCTACAAAGACACCTACCTATTCATATCTAACGACTCCACAAGAATTAAAGGTGTCTCTAATAGGTTGTATTTTAGGTTGTATAATCTTCAAACCATATTGTACACAGAAGTTAAGTACACGACAAGAAAAAACTTATTGCCTAAAATAGCCTTACATATCCTTTTATAACTTATAAATAGTGTAAGTATTTATAACAACATTATCAAGTGAAATTAAAAAATCTTAAAAGATAACCATCATTCTTCAAAAATTAATTTTAATGTATAGCAAATATTTTGTACAATTTATAACTTATCAAAACAACACAATAGAAGAAGATATTTTTGAATTGATCCACTCTCATCTATAACACCCATGTTTACATGCAAGTACAAATTACCAGTCCATATATCAACACACAATAACAAACTATGCTCAAATGAATTAAACTCATTTTTTTTCTCTCTTTATATAATTATGGATATGTCTACTAATCGATTGCCTAGAAATAAGTGCAACTAAAGGATTAAGTACATTTTTAACATAATCAACAAATCCAAGTTTGTGATCAAAATTAAATAAATGTTTTACTGAAATAAAATATGCAAACAACTCTCTATCTCGAGTAGAGTTGTAGTGAAAAATCCCCATAGAAGGAGATTCACTATTTAAAAAGCTTCGTTACACAGAAAATTGAGTTTGATGAACATCTAAACCCATTACTGCTAGATGTACATAACATGGTTTCTTAGTATGTCATAACCATTTCCAAGCTTAAAGTTGTAGACCTTGTCACACTAGTTGCAGTTCTCCTAACTCACCATATCTTGGTGATCGTATCTTTATAAATTGAATCTTAAATATGTCAAATCCCTATCACTTGGCTTTTCGAAGGCATCCTCCATGTATAGGTTGTATTTATGGAACTTCCGGTGGCGAAATAATTTCCTACAGAAATAATATGTTAGTACCACAACTCTTAGTTCGGTTAACAAAAGTCTTTCTCTTTGTTTTTCGAGTTGGAAGAGTTATTATCATGGCAAGCCGTTGACTTAGTAATTCAAATGTGCTTCTATATTCGTTGTCGAAACAAGTGCCGCATGAGTGAAAATGAAAGCATCCAAATGAGTCGAGAGTAGGAACTCGAAGAAAGGCAAGAGCTTGTGAGTTTTGTGGTTTTCTATTCGTAAGAAATGCTATTTATAGAAGGAGAAATATTATTCAGGAATACTGTGTTTTTAAAAAATATTTGTATTCATGAATCCAAGCATTGGTCGATCAAAGGTTGTTAGCTCTTGACACCTGGTCTAATAGGTGGGCACCACATGGGGCCCATCTATTTTTATTTTATTTTCCAAATTAAAGTTGTTAGCGGGTCAATCAGGCAGTCAACCTCATTAACCTAAAGCCAATGAGCGAGCATCATGTTGCGCCCACATATTTTTGTAAAAACTTTTTTTGAAAAAGCCAGTCAGGTGGCACCTTAGGCGGTCAGCCTGATTGACTACTAACTGATAAGCAGGCGCCACACGACACCTAATCTCATGCACTTCAAAGGCAGGAGGCAGGCATCACCTACTGGCAAGATGATAGTGGGTCAATTAGCACTTGATTGATTCTAGTCCAATAAGCAGGGGTCCCATAGTGCCTACTTTTTTTTAATTTGTTTATTGTTGGTTTCAGGTCGGAACTAATAGGTCATATGTCTAAACCAACAGTTCCAATTCGGAACCAGTTTGGCGATTCGGACTGGAACTGAACTTAAGTTTTCATGCCAGTTCCGGTTCCACATGGTTTGTTGGTCGATTTGGTTCCAGTTCAACCTAATAAATGTTGTCTGTAACTCTGCTCTATAAAAGACCTATTAATGGACTTTATACACCTCTATTTTCTACAATTTAATTTGTTGGAGTCTACTTGAGATGTCTGGACGAGTCTTTCGGATCTCCTATCTCTTAAGTATTATCTAGTGTTTATTATTCAACTTATAATTTATTTGTTTATCAAGATTTAGAAGTAGTTTATACGTTGTCACAATTTCGTGAAACTCCTTAGTTCATACTATGAAGGAGATAAGGAAAAATTAGATTTATTATTAGATAGATCTTCTTGATATTACTTTAGTTGCTATTGCATTAGACTCTAAATTAAAATTAGAAGTTTTAGCAAAGTTATTTATTGACTACATTATAATGCCCTTTTATTAGATAGACTTAATGGTATCGGTAGCAAAATTAATAATATAAGATCGATCATTAATCAATTATGTATTGATTATAGTTTTGTATATAGTAATCTTACTCTATAAGTAGAAGAAGAAAGCAATAGTAGTCATACATTTGCTTCTTTTGGTGATAAGTTATTTGTTCACATTTTGAAATCAAGATTTAGAAAGCATCCAAAATCTATTGATTCAACCGAGTTTGACTTATATATTGTTACTCTTGTGATCTTTGTGAATTTGAAAATGATGAGGATGGAGAGAGATTGACTTTTTTAAAATGATGGAGAGAGTACAAACTTATTTATCTTATTTTATGTTTAATTAGTAAAGCTAGAATATTGTGCTCGTGAAGAAGTATCATTTATATATATATCGAAGACATTTATACTATTAAAAGAGGAACTAGTATGGATACCATATACACTTACACAATATAATCATGGAGTGATAATGATGATTAAGTTTAGAGTATATCAGTTCAATTAAGGAGTTCTTGCCAAAAGGTAAGAGGACTACATGGGCTTCAATTCTCTCTAGTTAAGAGGACACATAGAAGGCGTAATTCAAAGGTAAGTAAATTATGGTCAAACCCATTATTTATTTTAATTTTTATATGTATATTGTATCCCATATGATTGTAATTTATAATGTTAAAACTTAAGTATAATGGTTTATATATAATATAATATTTGTAATATGTACATTACATATATATTGACATAGTTACATATGTATAATAGTAGAAGTATATATTACTTAAAAACTGAAACTGTATCTGAAACCAGATCTCAAACCCAAAACCGTCTTGAAACTGGAACCAAAACCGGCTATGGGACAGTTTGGTTATGGTTCATGGTTTTCGGCAAACAGAAACCACCGGTCTCGATTTACCCGAAACCTGATATGTCTACCTGAACTCATAGATCTTAAGTTTGAATTCATTGGTTGTGTCTTGAAACTGGAACCAAAACCGGCTATGGGACAGTTTGGTTATGGTTAATGGTTTTCGGCAAACAGAAACCACCGGTCTCGATTTACCCGAAACCTGATATGTCTACCTGAACTCATAGATCTTAAGTTTGAATTCATTGGTTGTTGATTTCACGTCAAAATGATGAGTTCAAGTGCTCGTGTTATCCAATGGACCGGGTATCACTTAGTCAAACCCGTTTTGGGGTCTTTCGGACCCTATAGTTGGGTCTTAGGAATCCGACCTCTTGCTTGTAACATCACGTAGGACACGAGTGTCTATTTCATGTTAATCAAAAGCCGTTTGTTCAGTTGTATTAGCTGCGAGACACATGGTAACTGTCCTTAGGTCAAGGCTAGACCCGAGTGAAGTTTGCAAAATACAAACATGCCTCGTTAGAGCATGTCAGCTCGAGCTTGTTAGAGGGTTTTGGGTTACTGTGATTCATGGTCGTGTTCATTAGGTCGAATACGAGTGTTTTTTTTTGTGTAATCGAAATGCACCTCGTTATCTGGTGATTTCTCAATCTATTTTCGCTTGGTATCCAAAAGTCAGGTCTTCAGCTCCAACAGGATGATGGTATGTTTAGACACACCATTTGTCTCCAGGTGTAGAGATGGGGTGCCACGAGGCCTCGTGTTCAACTTCGTTTAGACGTTGAGGGTCTTTAATTCAAAGCATGCATACGGCTTGCTGGAACTCTTCTATGGTGGGTGACATGAGAATAAAAAACACTCTACTTTATCATGTATCCGCCCGCGTAAGGCCTATCTACATGCTTTCAAAATGTAGCATGAATATGAAATTGTTAAAAAAACTTATAATGTCAAATATAGAAGTCAAAATTATGTCTACTTTTGATGATTTTTATATTCACAACTATTGAATAGGGTGATGAGTTAGTGAATGATTGGTGACTTATATTGACTAGGATATATTCAGAGCTATTGATAATGAGGTTATCTTGCAATGTTTTTAAAATATGAAAACTCGAAGTACAATTTCATAATCATTAAGCATATTTTGTAACCTATTCAAACTTCTATGAAAGCATATTTTTAAATATTTTATTATTTAATAGTCCCCCTTTGTTTCGTCCCATCATGATGAGCGGTACTCTCGCAACTCGAACTCAATTTTGTCCCTTTGCCATCATCATAAGGAAGAGTATGCATTATTCTCTCCCTCGTGATGCCAGCTAGATGAGGAGAAATATTGTTGGTCCTGTGGTGATTCTCTTGCCTGATTCTGACTTCTGTCGACCTTCGAATTCGTTGTTATCGAGCTTTTTCAGGTACACCTGTAGCGGAAGATTAAGGTACATGATTTTCTTTTTGGTTTCGAGGTTTCCACATAGCGGATTTTTCCTGGGAAGGAATTCAGATGTTTTTCTATGATTGTATATTTCGACTGTATGCACTGCTTTGTATTTATAGAGTAGTTCGTATCCCTTTATCCAAACAATTACCATGATATCTGGTAACAGTCCGACATTTATGATTTTATGATCGTTACGACCATTCTCTCTATAACCGTGAACACGGGTAATAGCTGGATGGTCAGTCTAGCCATTACCATGCTGGGTTGTCGAGAATGACCACAGCCTTACATCTCCCACTTGGCCATTCGAGTCAAGTGTACTGCCATACTGGTTTTCCTCCTACTTTAGCAGGGTTTACCTAGTAATTTCCTTTCATGATTGCTACTGAAGTCACTGCCCGTTGTGTGGTTATTTCCCTACACAACAATCAAATATATCTCAAACCCATGTTCACAATATGTTTTGAGAAAAGTTCCTTTGTCATGCCTTTAGTCAAGGGGTCTGCCCATATATCATTTGTTGGCATGTATGAGATGGATATTTCATTTCTCATAACCATATCATGAACATAGTGGTATTTAACCATTATATGCTTACTTTTTGAGCAATCAGCTCCACTTTTGATAAGAGTAATTGTTGTGTTGTTATCAAAGTAAATGACAATTGGCTCGTTGATTATTTCTAGCTTCAAATCACGTATGAAGCGACTTATCTAGACAACATTCGTTGCAGCCATACAACCAACCACATACTCGCTTCTTGTGTATGCAATGTTACACAACTCTATTTCTTATATACCCAAGAAACAACAATACCTCCAAATAAGAATATTTGCCCCGAGGTAGATTTATAGTTATCTTTGCTTTTAGCAAAGTCAGCATTTGAATATCCTACAACTTTCAGATCACCTGCTTGAAAGCACAGTTTCAAGTCTCTTGTTCCTTTCAAATATCTTAAAATCTTTTTACAGCTATCCAATGTTGCCATCAATGATTACTTTGATATCTACTTACAAGACCAACAACAAAGCTGATATGAGGTCTCGTACACAATATAGCATACATCAAGCTACCCACAACTTGTGCATAAGGAATGTTAGGCTTATCGTCTCCTTCATCGGGACAATCATCCTTACTTAGTTTAACCCCTTTTACAACGAGTGTAACAATAGACTTGCATTCACCCATTTTGAACTTCTTGAGGATATAATCAATATCTCTCTCCTGATTTAGGCATAAGAGTTTAGATTCTCTATCTTGACAAATCTTTATACCCAGGATATAAGATACTTTTCCTATATCCTTCATTTTGAACTTTGAGTTTAACCATGACTTAGTTTTGACAATCATCTCATTGTCATTCCAAACATATACACAGTGATCTAGTTCATTAGCCATAAACTCAAATTCTATAATAGCATTTTGAAAGGTCAAATATCATTGGCGAGGTGATTGTTTCAGGCTATATAGGGATTTTCTCAACCTATATACTTTATCTTCTTGGCCTTCAACTATAAATCTTTTGGGTTGCTGTATGTATATGATTTTATCTAAATCTCTATTTAGAATAGTTATCTTTATATTTAACTGATGTTGATCCAAATTATAATATACAAATATTGTCAGGATTATCCTTATGGATGTAAATTTCGCAATGAGGGAATATGTCTCAACATAATCTATCCCCTCTTTTTACGAAAAACCCTTTGCAACCAACCTCGCTTTAAACTTGTTGATTGAACCATCAACCTTGTATTTCTTTTTCAGAACTCATTTATAACTTATAGCTTTCATTCCTTTTGGTAAATCAGTCAATTCCCAAACTTGGTTTTTCTCAATGGATTTAATTTCCTTATCCATGGATTTCCCCTAGTTTCTTGCTTCCGATGAGTTCATAGCTTGCTAATAAGTAAAGTTATCAGTCAACTCATCTAAATCCACCGAATTACACATTTCTTCTGCAAGATAAGTGTGATAATCCTTTAAGTAGGACAGAGTGGTCCTAGGCCTTTTATGTCTACTTAAGGTTTTGGTTTTTTCAGGAAGTTCTTCTATACGCTCAAATGATGATTGATATAGGTCTACTAGATTATCAGTATATTCATCATTATTTTTCAAAATGTCATTCTTAGTATCTTCTAAGAATTCAACATCTCTACTTTCAATCAATCCATGATCCTTATGATAAAACCGATATCCCTTTGAACTTTTAGGATATCTAATGAATATACATCTCAATGATCTACTGTGTAGCTTGTCTTTAGACTGATCAAGGATCTTTATATTGATATTCTATTGGTATAATGAATACAACTTTACTTGATATTCTATTGAGTATGTATACTGTTGTATTACTGCTTCTCTCCAAAATATCTATAGTAGAGAGACATCAATCAACATTGACCTTATTATATTCAATAAGTTCCTATTATATCTTTCAGTTACACCATTTTGTTGAGGTGTCCTGGGCATTGTATTTTACTTTATAGTACCAAAGTCTTTATAGAATTCAAAAAATTTTGTAGTGACATATTCACCACCTCTATCTGATCTTAAACTTTGATTAAATGCCCCAGTTGGTTTTCAACTTCTTCCTTATATTCTTTAAAAGCTTTTAGTTCTTCAAATTTATGTGCCAAGAGATATAAATACGTATATATCAAGTAATCATCGATAAATATTATAAAATAAAGCTCTCTATGATATGAACTTACTTTGAATGGTCCACATAAATTTGTGTGAATGACCTCCAACAAGGTTGTTGCTCTTGTTTTCTCTTTGGAAAAAATTTTTCTTATCATTTTTCCTTGTATAAAAGCTTCACACTTGTTGAAAATATTTTCCTCAAATCTATGCAGTAAGTCAAAATTGGAAATTTCTTCAACTTTTATAGACTTATATGCCCAAGGCATTTATGCCACACATTCGCATCAACATTAAAGGCACAGTCACTATAAGCAGAAGGATTTCCATTTTCATTCAACATGAACAACCAATGTTCTATATTAAACTCCCTAGAGAATAATATTCTCCCATATTTCCCCACAGTCACCTTGTAAGGAATAAACTTGACCTCAAAACCTTTTTTTTCTAAGGTAAGGACCGAAACTAAATTGCGCCTTATTGATGACACAATTAATGCATCAGTCAATACAATCAGTTTGCCTTTTACAAAGATTTTAAAAGATCCAATACCCAAAACATCTGAGAAAGTATTATTTCTATATACACCCGATGTTCTCCTGGTTTGTATTCCTTTAGATCCATTGTCCTTTCTTTCGTCTTCGAGATATGTTTGGTTGCTCAAGAGTCGATCTACCAATCAATCACTGAGTGATCCATATAGAGACATTCTCATATCACGTAAATTATGTTCGACTTATCTGATTGTACGCACTGTGAGTTATTTCCTCCACCTTTTATGTTGCAGCAATCCCTCTTATAGTGTCCCATCTTTCTACAACTGAAATATTTGATCCGAGAAGTGGTTTCCTATATTTTCTTAAAAGATTGACTACTCTTTTTGTTATTCTTGCCAAACCTTTTGTTTGGTTTATTTTTCTTTTGGTTGGATTTGAAGCTAGACCCTATCTCATCTTTTACCACTAGCAATTTTTTTTTCTTGTTTTTACTCATGTGTTCTTACTCTATTGTTAGTTTCAAAGGCAATTCATAAAGGTTAATTTCTGACCCTAATCTAAGAGCAGTAGTGACCATGTTCCATGATGGGGGTGGACTGTTCAAGATAGTTGATATCTGCATCGGTTCCGGGATGATTGACTTTGTCACAACTAAGTCTCTAGCCATTACCAACATGTGGTTTACATGTTCTAGTACATTGTCTCCTTCTTTCATTCTGAATGAATTGTATTTCTTTAATAGCAACTGTACATGTAGTTTGGCAATTGTGTCATATTTGGCTGTTGTGGAGTTGAACAACTCTTTTGCGGTCTCGAACTCTTCGAAGACTCTTATCAGGTCATCCTCCATGTATGTTAACATGACAGTTCTTGCTATTGTGTCACATTTCTATCTGTTACTTAGTTGCATTTGGTGGTGGCGGACGCACAGTTTTCTTTAATACATACTCTACACCTTCAAGTATTAGAGTAAATGAGATTATTCTCTTCGATGTTCGAAAGTTCAGATCGTTTAGCTTTTCGGTTTTTGTCAATTCTGATACACATATTCTTGAGTTCATTTTTATGTGTTTGGCAATTATAACAATTAGATGGTCTTCAAAAAAAAGGAAACATTTAAATAAGCAACAACACACATAGTAAGAATCTGATTAGAATGATCCAGAACATCGCAAGAATGAGCTGAAAAAATAACTTATTTCTAATGTATAAACAACCTGGGATAAATTTGTAATTTTCTCAAAAAATTCTACCCTTAATATTTTCTCAAAAATATCAGGGGTAAAACTATAATTTTAATTGTCTGTCGGCTTTGGTATTTCTGTAAAATTCACAACTGATCAGGGATAAATATGTAATTTTGCCTCTAAATTTGGAATTTTTAAAAAAAGATAGGGATAAATCTGTCTTTTGACATAGTGACAGTAATAACCTGAACTGGGAAGAGTAATAATGTAAAATAACAACCCGGTATTTTGTAATTTTCACAAACTACCGAAGGGTAAACTAACTTTTTGCTTAATAAGGGCAAAACCATCTTTTTACCTGAAAATATCTCAATATTTTCGTAATTTTGTCCGGTGACAGTTTTGCTTAATTGGAGTTTTTATCCTCTATCATGTCACGACTCAAATAGAGTTCTATGCTCTTTCTTCTTCTATTTTTTTTTTAATTCTAATTGCGTACCTGTTTTGCAGAGTCAAGAATGAGGCCCTGATACCAAATGTGGTGATTCTCTTGTTTGTAATTTTCTCAAAAAATTCTACCCTTAATATTTTCTCAAAAATATCAGGGGTAAAACTATAATTTTAATTGTCTGTCGGCTTTGGTATTTCTGTAAAATTCACAACTGATCAGGGATAAATATGTAATTTTGCCTCTAAATTTGGAATTTTTAAAAAAGGATAGGGATAAATCTGTCTTTTGACATAGTGACAGTAATAACCTGAACTGGGAAGAGTAATAATGTAAAATAACAACCCGGTATTTTGTAATTTTCACAAACTACCGAAGGGTAAACTAACTTTTTGCTTAATAAGGGCAAAACCATCTTTTTACCTGAAAATATCTCAATATTTTCGTAATTTTGTCCGGTGACAGTTTTGCTTAATTGGAGTTTTTATCCTCTATCATGTCACGACTCAAATAGAGTTCTATGCTCTTTCTTCTTCTATTTTTTTTTTTAATTCTAATTGCGTACCTGTTTTGCAAAGTCAAGAATGAGGCCCTGATACCAAATGTGGTGATTCTCTTGCCTGTTGCGGCTTCTGTTGATCTTCGGGTTCATTGCCTTCTGGCTTTTTCAGGTACGCTTGTAGCGAAAGATCAAGGTACATAGTTTTCTTTTTAGTTTTGAGGTTTCCACACAGCAGATTTTTCCTGAGAAGGTATTCAAATGTTTTTCTGTGTCTGTATATTTCGACTATATGCATTGCTCTGTATTTATAGAGCAGTGCATGATCCTGCCTTTCTCGGTTTGTCCCGCTGGGCTTTTCTCTTCAGAAGCCCCTTTATCCAGACAGTTACCGTGATATCCGGTAATAGTCCGGCGGTTATGATTCCATGGTCGTTACGGCCATTCTCTCTATAACCGTAAACACGGGTAATGGTTGGATGGCCAGTCCAACCGTTACCGTGCTGGGTTGCCGAGAATGACCACAACCTTATTGGTCCTACTCTAGCAACCAAGCCAGTCCTACTCTAGCAACCAAGTCGCGTAATTCTGAAGAGTATCAAGCCACAAGTGATCTGCCAACGTTATGGCTCTTGGGGGATCAATAATTTAATTCTCTTCATCCCTAAGTTGAGTACACCTTTTCTCTTCTGGAGAGACGTGGATTCTGATCGAAAGGCAGAACATATAACCATGTTCGCTTTTCTATAGATGGCATTTTACAAGGTGACGGTGCAAAAATTGTCACCCTCAAATGATTTGATGATTTCTACTTGCAGAAGATCACTCACCCTCCTATGTAATTGTATCATTCAGACTTTGTATAAAAGGGAGTTCGCCAGAACTTCCTATTCCTGCACAGTGTAGAAAGAATTGTAAGAGGCCCAGGAGTGGATCCTGAGACGAGGTCAAAAGTTGGACAAGTAATTAGGCATTCTATATGATTATTGGTAATAGATGGTATATGTATAATAGGGCGTTGCATGCATCTATGGTGAGAGACCTAAAAAACCCTAAGAGTCTCCATTTGGCGATAGTAATCGGGTTTGTTTGTTAGGTTTTTATTTAGAAATGATAGAGATTCAGAATTATCTCCTCCATTAAAGATTGTTCATGCTCTTCCTTTTTGGGACTGTTGTTAGTTTTTCAAGAACTCCATACGATTTGAGAAAGGAATTAAAGTAGCAATATTCTCCCATACACAGTAATCAATTTTTGTTTGTGATAAGCCACGACTCAGATTCAAATGTTTCAGATGATGAAAGAAACTCGATTTTGGAGCAGAAGGCATCAACATGGTATTGTGTTGCATATCATCCACGCTGGGTCCAGAAAACCATGGCATTGCGAGATGATGATAACAGGTCCCACTGCTACGAAGCTTTCCTTGGATTGCAGTGGACTCCCTTGCTCGGTTGAAAATTAGGCGACAAGCACAAGAGCATCTTGATGCCCACAAGCCTATAAATCATCTTGCAAGGTATCTTGCTGAAAGGATGTAAGATGCCTTCTCTTTGGCAAGGCCACTCTGCCATTTTTGCGTTTGAAGTTCTTTAGTATAAATGCCTACCGGCATCTGATGCCATGTCTTAGCTGACCTTCACCTTGTGTAGCAAAAGGCTTGGTTGAAGGTATGTAAGTGCTGTTGTTTGGTTAGGAGCCTCTTTGTTTGTCTTGCAAGTGCTTGTACATGCTTGTTTTCCATGGGTACATGATAATACCCTTGACATGGTCATGGTCTTGAAATCATGAAGATACAACCTTTTATTGGAGAAGATTGAACTGTCACCACCTGTAAAAGATAAAGCGAAAGACATGCTCAAGGTGATTTTGACGTTGAAGGAGTCATATGGAGCTTCAGTGAAAGGGTGTGAGAATTTACATTGTTCGGAGAGGGATGAATGCATCTGAAAATGTTTTGACCCTTACAAGGAAAGAATAAAGAAGGATGTTGCTTTTTTGGGTTTAAATTCTATGATTGAGTTCAATGAATGTAACTAACAATCCATGCAAATGACGCTGGTTAGTGTGGAAAAGGTTTTGTTTTCATTTGCTCGTGTACGTACGTCCGCTTTTTCTTGATATGGTCACCAGAGTTGAGTTCCAACTCCGGACTTGAGGGTTCACTCAGGAAAATTGGACTTCAAGGCCGAGAGCTTGTTATTCAAGGAAATGCATATCCAATCTCTGCTTAGCTTGAACTTGTCAAGTAGGAAATTTTCCATTGCTGATATATATATATATATATATATATATATATATATAGAGAGAGAGAGAGAGAGAAAGAGAGAGAGAGAGGCAGGATAAGTGTTTTGTATATCCATAAGTCCATCTTATTTTTATATAACAATATCAACTAAGGCTTTTTTCATACTAGATGCGATCGACTACATGGATTATTTATTTTCATGGAGTCTGATTATGTGTCATGCTAGCCGTTAACTCAATATAAGTTAAATTATTCCTGATTCCTTTCAACACTTTTATAGTCGTTTTTTTTATAATATTTTTACAATCTAGTTTCTTATATGTTCTTATCGGAGTTTTTTTTTATATCTTTCTACTTTTTCAAGTCTTTTTAAACATTTTACCCTCATTTTATAATCTATTGGTGACATTTTTAATTTGTTTCCATTAACCTCGTTATATATAGTCTTTTCATATATGATCACTTATCTATTTCCGCATCTTCATTTTTTTAACAGATGACTTAATGTACATGTTAATGATTATCTGCTCAACATTTTGAATAATAAAACATAATCGGTCTAATTGTTATTCTATAATATTTACCTTTCGACTTTCATGGTATATTTTTGTCATATAGAATATTTGATGTCCCTCTTCATTTTAACCAACCACATTAATTTTATGCATTACATCTTTATTGTTTTTATTGTTCTAAAAAATTGACCTTAGTTACTTCAAACTTTTTTTACGATAGATACAATGTGTCAATTTTAATTTGTATGTCATTTGAAAGAATAAAATGATCAAACTTACATTTCATATATCCTCTCTTTATACTAACTCAAAAGCCTTTACTTTCTAATGTTTTTTTTTATAGTTCTAATTTTCTATTAAC
Source organism: Brasenia schreberi (assembly GCA_036023115.1). NCBI lineage: Eukaryota > Viridiplantae > Streptophyta > Magnoliopsida > Nymphaeales > Cabombaceae > Brasenia > Brasenia schreberi. The sequence continues at coordinate 1,312,527 of JAYKKT010000049.1, forward strand.
TTTTCTCTTAAACTCATCAAGGTATTTCATCTTGAATATGTTTTGTTAACTGGTCAATGGCCAATATAAATAAATATAAAATTAAAGTTGATCCTTCATGTAATCCAATATTAACTTCAAAAAAATTTGTCACTCCTTCATTGAGTCCTTGCATGTATTTGTATACCATCTTACATGTCTCTTGCAACATTGATGTATGTTAATGAGATACCTCTCTTTTGTAAGGTTTTCTAAAGAATATCTCTTAATACTATCATATTTTTTTTATAAATCAATAAGTATCATATAATGGTTTTTTTTTGCTCTAAAATATTCTATAAGACACTTCAATAGGTGAATAGCATCAATAGTAGATCTTCTTAGCATGAATTCAAATTAGTTTCTTGTACTCGATTCCTTTCTCAACCTCTATTAAATAATTTTTTCTTATAATTTTATAGTATAATTCATCAACTTGATACTCTGATAATTCGTACAATTACTAATGTCTCCCTTATTCCTTTATATAAGTATGACTATACTTGTTCTTCATTTTTTAGGTATTTTTTTGTTTCTTCATATTTTATGGAATAATCTTGTAAGTAAAATGATATCTATATCTCTTAAGATTTTTCATACTTTTATAGGAATATTATTTGGTTCTACAAATTTATCAACCTTCATATGTTTAATAGTTTTTTTCGTTATTTCTTTAAATACATCAATAGAAATTTCAGTTTATATATTCTTCTAATTCAGGTAACTCTCAAGCTAATACTAACCTCTATATTTTTGTTAAAATGCTTATGAAAATTATTTTTTTATTAATTTATTATATCATTACTTATGACTAGAATCTTCTCATAATTATCTTCAATACATCTATCAAAAGTAAGATTCTTAGTTTTCTAATCTCTAGCCTTAGTTATCCTAAAAATGTTTCTTTCACTTTTTTTAAGTTAGTTAAGGTTTTATATAAATCATCTTAATTTCATATTTTATTTCATTAACGGTCTTTTGCACTTCTTTCTTTACTTTGTTATAAACCTCTCAAGTTTCACTAGTCTTGCTGCCATAATACAATTTTAACATGTCCTTTTCACCTTAATTTTATCTTCCACCACTTCACTCCATCACTAAGCTTCCTTTTATGCCAGGATGTCTCTTAGATTTACCTAATATATCTTTTATTACTTTTCATATTATTCTACGTATCAGAAGGTGTACCTATGTCATTTCAAGCATCTCCTCGAAGAACATTTTGTTCAGATATATCTTCTTTCTCATTTTTGAGGTTTTACCGTTTAGTCTAAATAATTCTATATACTCTTTGTCCTTTTTAATCTACAATTCCGGATAGTTAAGCTTTTTCTTAGAATTATTTTCCAATCTTTACGACACAATCTATCTTTCCTCTTGCTTAATCAATTTGTGTGTTTGTGATAAACTAATCTTATAAGTAATTAAATGTTAATCTCATTTTCTGAAAAGTGTTTTGACTATAAAGAGATCATATGTCACACCAAAATTTGCATTTTTTTTACCTTCTTAATTTAAATTCTCAAAATCATAATTTTCATAAATACCTTCATATCCTAATGCCTTTTTACCCACAAATCTATCTTATGTGATGATTCAATGAAATTTAAATTCAACAAGTAAAAAGTATGTTTGTACTTTTTGCCAGTGAGCTTTATTCATATGAATACTTTTTTAATCTAAATTTTAATCATTTATCAACTTTAGATAGATTATTGGGATTTATTTAGATATGTTAGTACTAAGTGTATTAGCATATACTATATTCTCTCTCTCAAATTTTTGCATAGATTGTAAAGGTCTCTCACTCTCTCTATAACCTAACTCACATTGCATAGGCTAAGACAGTGGGAGGAGATAAAAGTATTTGTTATGCTCATCCATCTAAGCAATCACATGCACACAAGCGAGAGAGTATTGAACATTCTTTTTGGAGAAAATAATTTGAATAAGTGGAACATGTAAAAGTTACTACAAATATATAATTTATTAATCGTAAAGTTGATGCAAAATTCTGAGCCTACATGCTTAATAGGAACAGATTGGGACCTTAAAATATACAACAAAAAAATTACAAGTTTTGAATGTGTGTACATATATATAGTAACTTGTTCTTGTGTACCTCTGTCACTGCATTCATGTCTCTTTGTTACTGGACATGAGTATCATTTAAAATTTAAAAATGATGTTTAGAAAAATAAAAAAGAGCAATCATATTATTTTCGTGCCATTTTAAAGGAAAGGCATGAGTCAATATTATTATAGGTGTGGAGGAACAAGGTTAATATATATACATATAGAGAGAGAGATAGTTCATGTCTATCTTTAATGTTACCCACTCATTCTCGATTATCGTTTTTGGGAGTTTGAGTATAGTAATATTGTTATTTGTATTTTTTCAAAAACTTTTAGAGCTTTTTAAATTATATTTATACTATTGAAAAACAATGATTGGGCATGAATGTGTATTGTTAGTAGTGGACAAGAATCATTTTTCCTACACATATATATAAGAAAATTGAATCCTACCCACTCATGTTCACTCATTAATTTTAGTAGCATAAATATAATTTAAAAAAAACTTAAGGGCTTTCGAAAAATGATAGAAAATGTTATTTCATGCATGCTCCTGAAAAGCAATAGTTAGATATGAGTAGGCAGTATTAATGATAGGAAAACTGAATCATGTCTATGCTCACTTATACTCATGCATTGCTTTTTCGGTAGCATGATTTCTATTTAAAAAATAATAATGTTCAAAAAATTAAAAACAATATTATTACACTTGTGTCCTAAAAAAGCAATAGTAAGACCTTAGTAGATATTGCAACATCCAATCTCTCTCTCTATAAACTTTATATATACATATGAAATTTTATATAGAGAGAGAAACAATGATAGAAACATAAATTGGATCTTTAAATTTTGGAAAGTGTTTAGGATATTCTCTTGTTACAGTAGTCGATTCACTAAATGCCCCAATCAAATTCTTCATACTATTACTCTATGTATGCACTACTCTGCATTACAACTTTAGCCTTTTCTTCCATTAGAACTGCAAACTCCATTTGGCAAGACAAACCAATTCCGGCATCTAAAGAAGTGTTAATGAACCCGAAGGTAAGGATTTCATGCGTGGGGTGGGGCTGGGGATTAAAGTCCCTACCCTATTTCCGTTTCAGAACCTTGTCCCCAACCTCATCTTCATCTTCACGACAAGACCAAAACCGCTACCATCCCCATCTCTATGTTCACATGGGTCCTCGTGGGGACCTATTGGAGAAAAGAAATATGCTCAAACATAGGTTGGAGCTTTCTTTTACATATGAAGTAAAACCTAATTTATGTAAAATGCATATAAATTCAAACATATTATTATGGATGAAATGTGGAGAATGGCGATGAGTTCACGAATTCAAAAAGAGGTAATGCTTTTTTTATTTATTTTCTCTTATAATTTGTTTTATTTTTAAATGGGCCTAACTTTATAGAATCAATTAGAGGAAGGGTCAGGGCTAGGTTCATGGGGTGGGTACATGCTATCCCCATCCTAACCCAATCCCCATTGGGGATTTCCTTGCTCTCCCCATCCCTCTTTCCACTTTCCAAATCTGCCCCATTTGGAGTAGGTCCCTGCAGGGATCCCTCTCCATGAGCATCCCTACCTGGAGCGAAGAGCTTAACCAATCATGATAAAAATAGTTACTTAACTGTCATCTTAAAAAAGAAACAAAATCATAAAATAACCCAAAAGCTAAGAGCCTTGAGAGGTTTTCTTAATTCAAGCCCATGGTAAGTGTTTGATTTCCTACACTAGGTCCTAAGCCAAGTTGGATCATATGAGTACACATCTTAAGTATTCAATTGACGGCCTTTTATTTAGTTCTCCTTTTGAGTTTGCTTCCCTATCAAGAAGAGAGATTGTATGCATCAAATCAATAATCTCAAACCATCAATACACTTTCCACTGAAGTCCATTTTTTCAATGCTCCACAGTATTAAATAGAGTTCTAAAATATCATATCTCAAACCAAAACATAGGTCTGAAGGATTCAAATGCACCTGATCTTCTTGCTGCATTAGGCAGATTTAAAAATAGGGTTCTCAAAATCGAGTTAGTGGGTCATGTCCATTTGGTTATGGTTGAAAGTAGGTTGCCATTAATCTAACCAGGTTTCTCCATTGGGCCTTCCTTTGACACGACATGGTTGGGTACGTATTGACCTAACTTGAGCCCCTTCATATACATGTGTGACAATTCGATTAGCTGCTTGGAATGACATACTAAAATAGTAGAAAGTTGTGTTTTGCTTTTTGAGTGGGTGCACTTGAACTTACATTGTTATTATGAAAAGCAAAGGTAACTTTTTTGCTTAACCATTAACCATACCAGATCGAACAATCATGCATTTTGCATGGAATTTGGTATAAACTGTGCAAGATTTTTCCATGTTGGCATGATAAAATGTTTAAATTAGAAATAACAAAACTTCCTTTTGATTTTTCATAATGGCAACAACAAATAAAAATACACTCATTAAAAGGTAAAATACAACTTTGTGTTTTGGTAAGCCTTTTATCATGCATGATCAAATAAAAACAACAATTTGCATAAGGTATAAAATATATGTGTGTACAAAATATAAGAAGCTTGGTAAATGGCAGCAACATTATATGTTAACATGTTCGAACAAATTTGAACTATTAAACTTAAAAGATAGATGATTGGTATTTTAATTTTAAAAGTAAAAAGTACACTTATACTTTTTAAAGTGTAATTAATTAAAAAGCAAATTTTTACTTTTTGAATTCAAGTATTAAGTATCTATCTTTCAAATTAGGTACTTGAGATTTGTTTAGATATGCTAATATTTACCACCCAATATATATAGAGAAATTGGTATATGCTAGTACAATTAGGTGCTAGCAAATCTCAATCATCCATCGTTGATGATGAATGATTGAAATTTGAATCTATAAAGTAAAAAGTAAATGTGTATTTTTTGCAGGTACGCTTTATTCACATGAGTACTTTTATTTTTAAAATTTTAAATCTCAACTATCTCTTATCAAAGATGGATTGTTGAGATTTGTTTGAATTTGCTAGTATCTGAATATGCTAGCATATATAAGTTTCTCATATATATATATAATACTGAAATTAATAAGGGAATAGTGATATTGATTTTGTTGATGAATGTGTTGATTTTGAAAGATGACCAAAAGAATATTATTGAATGACTTAAGTTGTAACTTTAAAAATGTTTGCTACTTTGAATTGATTTAATAATAGACTGACTCTCATAATGTATTTATATTTCATTGGTAACCTCTCAAGAGTACAAAGGAGATCTATACTTCCGTCTCATTTGGCTAATTTATATAATTTTTGGTCAGTACTGTTCCTTTTCTATTTTTTATGCATGTGGTTGCACACACATATATTTCTATAGTTTCTTTTCTACGTAATTTTTTGAGATTTATGGTCCTCCGATCTCCGGGTTCCGTTTCACTCCGATCATTTCTACGTAGTATATTGTATGATTGGGTCTGAAATTTGACACTCCTGCGCATTAAGAGCGTACTTCTTTTTCTCCTTCTTATAGGCAGCTGCGTCTCGGCAGAGCCCTACAGCACGCACCGGGAAACGAAATGGGTCTAACTTTCATAAACGATCGACCCTGGGTGGACCGTAGCTCTGTGTGCATAAAACAGAGCTTGCTGGAAGGACACTCCGCTCCGCACGAGAGAGAGCAACCACGGGGAAAACAAGCAGTTGCCTCCCCAATACGATGTGGGTGCGAAATGGGACGCCTGTTTGAACTTTACCATCCGTCGAGTCGTCGTCTACTCTTCCTTGGCTGCCGCATTTGGCGGTCTCCCCTTCTTCCGTGAGTGCTTCTTCTTTGCCGCCTTTCTGTCTCTTCCGCTGTCAGCGTTCTCTGATATAAACTGTTTTTTATTTACTTTTCTTTTGAAAAAAATGTTGGAGTGGTGTTTTTGTCTGGAGATTATGGGGTTTCCAGTAGAGGGTTTATCTTGTTTCTCAAAAATATGAGACGGTTCCCGTGGTTGCTGAGAATTGGTGAATACTTTTATCTTGTTTCTTAAAACGTGGAGATTTTCAGATGTGATTCTTGTTTTTTTCCAGTTCTCTTTTTAGAAAATGTAACATTAGTTTTGTTAATATTTTGTTACTTGTTGATCACTCGGTATTCCAGTCGTATTTTTCGAATTTGTTGTATCCGTTGGAAATTATTTGTTGGTGAGTGAAGTATCAAATTAAATATGGTATGAAAGTAGATTCTGTAGTTCTAATGATGATTTTGTTAGTCTCATACGTTGATTCTACTTCGTTCCTTTTAAGATGCTACAGAAGTTAAGTGACCTTTTCTGGGCAATCAGTAGGAGATGGAGTGATGTTTTGATGTGTCTATGTGAGGCAACATTGAGAAGTTTATGCAATCTTTTGTTTTTCCATAGTTCACCGTTATAGAAGTAAGTCCTTCTCCTTGAGCGTGCAGTTGAAAGCATGTCTATCACTAAACACAAAACTTCTGCTGGATGATTTACTTTCTTACTGCATTTTGTGGCATTGAGCCCGTTAGCATGGCATGTCATGAAAAGACAAAGGGTTTAGAAACTACATGCGTCAGGGGAGGAGGTTCAATGATGGTCCAGCATTAACTGTCCGTCATGAGTGACTTCTGCATCATGCTGGTTTGAAGTTATTGGGCGTTTTATTGAATAGATAAAGTTGTCAAGTTTTAAGAATGACCATAGTTAAGTTTGCCTATCGTAAAAAGCCACAAAGATAGGTAGATCCTTAACTCTGGATAAAAAGATAATGCCTATTGCAAGGATGTTGAGTTAATGAGGACCAAGAAAAAAGAATCTTTCAGGCTATATGTTAACCTTTGAAAAAAAATTCTTTATGATTCATGGTTTGCTTGGGATCCTCTTGTTGTATTTGGACACGTTCTTTGTTGTGCCTGGGCTGAAGCAGATTGCAGATGTAATTATATTGGTGGAGGAGTTGGACATGCTTTACAGAGGCCTTGTTTGTGGCCCAAATGAATGCCTTTTGATGTTTCATTCTACTGGCGAGCTACTCCAATTATAAAGGAATGCTGAAAGGCAAATGCATTGTTCTTGTCCTATTTATTCATCACTTTGCCTTTACATAGCATTTTGAAAGAAATTCAATCATTTAGACAGCTTCTACTGGAAGCTTGCATAAAAATTTGGCCATTAGCATTGGTGATGATGTCAAAACGGTAGCTGTCTACAGCTTCATGTTTGCTTGACTGAAAAGCTGCGGGCCAGCTTTTGGAGAAGGTAGCAAGCATTGCTCCATCTGTAAGTCCATATTTTGTATATGAAATGAGTTTGTACTTGTGCATTATTGGTTATATGTTGGACTCAGTTGGAAAAAGGCAGCTAAGATTAGCCATGAAGATCCTAGCTTGAACTTCTAAGGTGAACGATTGGCATCATTTTCCTTCTATCTTCAATTTTATATCCTTTTCTTCTTAATCCTTCAAATGTTAGGGAACAAATCGACCACATCTAGTCTTGGTAATAAAGTGTTAAATTGTAATAGGTTAACTGGGCCAGTCGGACCCAACAGGTCCACCAAGGGGGGACCATTGGAGCCAATCCTCTCCTCTCTCTCCAATGGCTACACCAACTAGCCGTCCCTCTCTCTTCTCTCTCTTAATGACTTTTGTAAAGCTTCTATAAATAGATGACATGTATTATCAATAAATTAAATAGCCTTTAATGCTCATGTAACTTGTTTATTATTAAGTTTGGCTTGTACATCAAGTGTTTGGTGGTTTATTTGGTAATTTGGCTTGTTAAAGATCTTGCGGGATCATTTGTATTTGAATTTATGGATATCATCAACAATATATTGATGTTGTTTTTACATGGTATAAGAGCCAAAAAGGTTCTATTAGTACTGCATTGAGATTCATGTCGATTGTGAAAAGATTCTCAAAATTTGAAAATTGTTATCTTAAGAAAATCAATGTACCCTTCATATTTCTTATTATTGTTGAGAAAAATGGAAGAGAAAAGTGAGACATTTCGTTGCTTGTTGGTGTCCCACCCTTCGTTGCTTGTTGCATAATTTTAAGAAATTACATTGAGATACACAATCCAGTGAATCCTTTTGGCAAGCTTCATAAGCGAAGCTAAGTCGAACACATAGTAAGTTAGGTCAAAAACCAATCTAAACATGTTAGGAATGAGCTGAACTAAGCCCTTTTATGGGCATTTGCTGCAACCCAGTTCAATTACCAGTCCTATTGCTTGATCCTTTTTATGAAAAACAAAATTAAGGGTGTGCGTTGGATAGTTTGGTTCAACAACCAAACCAAATAAACTAAAACCAAAGTGAAAATACTATAAACAAAACTAAACTGAAAAAAAGGTATTACTAAACATACACCCATTTTTACTTAACATACACCCTCTCCTTTTTTTTCTAAAATTGCCCCTTACTCTCATTCATGTTTCTCTCACTCGCTTGCTCTCCCATTCTCTCCATCCTGCTTTCTACCCCTTCTTCTTTGTGCCTTTGGTCATCATCAAAGGATTGTGCTTGCATTAAAGGATTGACTCACTCTTCTCTCTCTCCTTCTAACCGTCATTGACATTGAAGGGTCGTGCTCATATTTGCCACTAATCATCTACAATTGATTTGATTGGCATCAAGTTTGGTAATCTTCTTTTTCTTCTTTTTTTGGCTATTGTGAAGCATAGGGCATCACAAAAGAGTCATGGCGTGCTTCATTTCTTTCTTTTTAATGGTGTATTGAAGACACTACTTAAATTAGTCAACTCATTTAGACCACCATGCTCGGTGTGTTTAGGCCATGTCCTTTTGCTTAGCATGGTGCGCCTAGGTTGTGTCTCTTATTTCAAATGCAACCCAGCCACACCGAGTTTCCTCTATTTGATATATATAGATATATGTTATATACATACAAAATATATATTAGATACATATGTCACACACACATGCAATACTACCAGTTATATTATTGCTTATATTGCATATCTTTGTATATTCTAGTGAAACATTTCTTTTGGGTCTTGTAATAGAATACTTCATACTCACAACAAAATTACAAAACAAACTCTTACTAACTCCAAAACATCAAAAGATCTCACTATAGGTCCATTACGAGTCACAAGCTTCGATAACTTTATTCTTATTTCTTATGGGACTAAAGTCAAGTTGGGGAGCCTGTAGGATGATCATAAGTTCTAGTAAAGTGACATGACGATCACGAACAAACTCGATGTATCTTGCATCTCTAACAAACATGAATTTTGTGCATCCAAAATGCTTTGAGCGTTCCCGCCATTGGAGATCTCAAAGAGATATGAGAGCTTGGAGCACTAATCACGACAAGTTAATCACAATAAATAGTAAAGAGGCTCTTGCTCCGATCTCTCTTTGTTAACAGGCATTTGTAGATTTTGTTCTATTCGTATATCAAATATTGAATCATCCATATCGTACACGCTTAGCCTCATAAAAGCGATTTATTTTGCCTCGTATACTAGAAGTAGTCAGGCCTCAGTCTCTGTCACACTCTCCGTGCCAAGAAAGCAATTGCTCATGTAGCTAACAGAAACATATGACCCTGATGCTAGATCATAATGTAGTTATGGTCAAAATTACCATAATGGTAATGCAAGCCAGTCTCATGTGGTACTTCAAGAAAGGTCGATCTCCTATAAGGAAGATATAATCTTCTGGCACCTAGATACCTCAAAATATCGCTTTGTACCGCCAATGAGCCACACCGTTTGTGATACAATTATCTCCCTTAGATCACTTGAGAAGCAAGCAGCCCCACCAAGAATGAGACCCGTACAAACTCGGGTATACAAGCAAGGTCTACACGTAATAAGATAATGCAGACTTTCTCCATTTCAAAGATTATCATTTTATCACTTAGAGGAGACTTACCATTATAAGTTAAAGTCTATAGCTCACCCTTATTCCTTTTAAAGTATTTTAAGACAACGGATTGGACAAGATTTCATATTAAATCCTTACTTCAATTGCTTCAATATGAGCTCGGTCTTCCCTCTTATATAAACGTATACCATCATGTATATGTCACACGCGGACATCTCAATATCCTAATACAAAAGAGGCATCACTCAATATCTTTCATATCAAAATGTGTTGTCAATATCCGCTTAGTCTTATTCAGAAAAAATAATATCATTACTAACCAACAATACATATCAACATGTAAACAAATCAAACAATATTTTCCATGATGAAGTATTTTATAAATACATTTGTCTAATTCATTTATTTTGAAATTATTTGGAAGAACAACTTGATCAAATTTTTGATGTCATTGCTTAGAGGCTTACTTTAAATTATATAAGGACTTGACTAATTTATAAACTTTACATTTTTTTTAGTACAACAAAGCCTTCAGGTTATTCTATATATACCTTCTCTTCTAATTCACTTTTAAAAATACCGTTTTAACATCCATTTGATAGAATAACAAGTTTATATATAATGCAAGTGTTAAAAGGACTCTAATTATAGCTATTCTAGCTACTAGTCCATACATATCAAAATAATCAATTCATTTTTCTTGAGAAAAACCTGTAGCAATAAGCCCAACTTTAAATTTATCAATTGTTCCATCAACTTTTTTTTTCTTTTTAAAAATCCATTTACAACCAATTACTTTACAACCGGGAGGAAGGCATACTAATTTCTAAATTTTGTTATTCATTATTGAGTCCATCTCATCTTGGATGGCTTCATTCTAAAATGCCGAATCAAGAGACTTCATAGCTTCTTGCTAAGTCTCAAGATCATTTTTTGTGTTACAACAAAATGATATTACTTATAATTGAGTCACAAGTTCATTTAACTAGGAAATATGGAAAAATAATCTAAAGGTCTTTATCTTTTGTTTCACCTAGGCATCGAACTCTCTATATTATCATTACTAGGTTCAACATTTTCTAGAACATGTTCATTTTCATGAATATGTCTTGTAGATCTAAAAATTGATTTAATTATAATGAATTTATATGCCTTACAATATTTGGCATATCCGAAGAAGGTACATTGAATTCCTCTTTCCCAACTTTCTTTTGGGTTTCAAAACTTTGACAATAGCCCTACAACTCCAGTCTTTGAGAAAGTTTAGGTTATGAATTCTCTTATTTCAGAGTTAAAGAAAGGATAAAACTTTGACCTTGTAATAACCATTTGACAAACTAGAATGTGTATACAAATTTTAGGTTATGCAAAACCCTCCACTTGTATCTAATCTTCTTAATATATTGAAAGTAAATAAAACTATGTCAAGGAAGTGTCACTCTCCTTTTTTGTGCTTGTGGCCCTATTCAGATTCTTTTCAAGTCACTTTCTTGCCCCGCGGGTAAAGATTGACTCGTGTGCTACAAATTGTTTGGCTAATAAAAGGGAAGTATCTTTCACGCTTGAATTGAAATGTGAATAAAAAAGAGTTCCTATTCCTATTGGTCTTGGGTCATAGTTGGATATGTGATTGTAATTGGATCTGGATCTAAAATGAATATGGGTCTTTAAATTGGATATGGTATTCTAATTGGGACAAGGACCTAAAGTGGGTAGGGATCCTAAATGAAGTATGTGACCTAATATGGATATGGATCCTAAACGAGTATTGATCTAAAATGGATATGGATTAAATGGGTATTGGTTCTCTAAATGGATATGGATTCTAAGTGGGATATGGGTACTAAAGTCGATCAATTTGAGTACTAGGCTGGTTGACCTAAGCTGGATGATTCTCAAAAATGCAAGAATAACTATTTAGGATGCAGCAATTGATTCTAATGTTGCTGAATTTATGTGTATGAACGCTGAAAATTGTAGGTAATATAGAATTTCATGTAATGCAAATCTGATCCATGTGCTATGGCTATCTATATGATGCTGTAATATTTCTAAGTATGCTGCAACTAAGTTGCAAAAATTAGTCCTATGGATATGCAGAAAATATTTTGATGCTGAAACTGTATCTTATGTAATGCCGGAATCACTATATGATCGTTGAAATCATTATGATACAGTCGACATGACTAAGCAGAAACCAAGTATGCTGTATTTATTTATATGATGCAGAAATAATTATGTCAATGCAGAATTATTTATGTGCTGTGATACGAGATACTGAAATAATTGTGTGCTAGGGTGCTGAAGCTGTGATAAATGTGGAGAATTCAAGATGCTGATATCTAAGTACAGTTATATGCTTATATGCTTGAAGGTTAGATGATGCAAATGAGAAATTAATTGATGCTTTGAGAATCCTTATATGCCTAATGATTTAAAGATGTCCGAATAATTTCTATTATGATGCAATGATAGCCGATGTGATTAAGAAGCCAAAATATAAGGGAACTCATAAAAATCTAGGATGCTATTGTTTTGAAATAATTATGAATGTGAAGATGGTGTAAAAAAATAAGGCTTGTGCAGAAATACGATGCAGCTAGGTTAATCAAGATCAAATTTGAGGTTTTATGAAACTAGATGATACGAAGGGTAAAGCCTATGATGCATGCGATTATACGATTACAGATGGAATAATTTTAATAAGGACATCCTTATTTAAAATGCTAAGAGGTTCAAAATAAGAAAAAAGGATTGGGTTAAAAGAAAACTATGAGGAAAATTGGGATTTAAGATGCAAGAGATTTGAAAACTAGGATCCACGGGATCAATATCAAATCAAGAGGGGTAAAGTTAGGTGGGAAATCTGGGTTTTTTTAATATTGTAATGTAATAATGAAGAATAAACTAGGATGGGGTGATAACTATGAATAGTTTGATTGGTGACTATGATATAACGATGCAAGAAGGTCAAAAACTATGGTGTTCTAAAGGAATGAATGTAGCTTGAAAGGGGTAATGGTGATGAGAGGGATCTAAACGACTTACTATATCAGGGGGGTTAGTGGACGTTGAGAGAAATAAGGGATGCTATGGTGACTAAGAGATGTTATGATGACATATGACATAAAAACCGGATTTGAGAAGAAAGGAATGAGGATGCTAGAGGATAAAAACTCTTTAAGAAATTCTAAATGCCAGGACCTGATAAGTAATGCAAAGACGTATGAATTTAGATAATCTAATATAGTTAAGTAGAAACAAAAAATATTTAAATTGCTGAATATCTAATATGGTTAAAACTAGAAAATATAAAAGACAGGTAACTATTGGGGTCGGCCGGCATTAAGGATTAATACAGGCGGCAACTAAAGGGGAATAGGTTCTTAGGGTAATGATGACTAAAAGAGATGCTGGGAACATAATCAAACTAAAGTTATAAACATCAAGTATTATGGAACTAAACAAAATAGATGGGACAAGTGGGTTTTTAGGGGAACTAAGGAGAAAGAAAATCGGACTCAGGTTTGGGCGCCTCTTGCTGATTGCTGACCCCTTGGATGGACCTCTCTTAGCCGCATACACAAGAGGAAGGAAAAAGAGAGTTGTTATTGATGTGACCATGGATGAGAGATGGGTTACATGAGATGCAAGAAGCCTATTTATAGAGGGGGAGTCTAGCCCCTTAGAGATAAGATTTTTCATCCCTAAAATATCTCTAACAAATCGGATAGGAATTTAAAATGTTAAAATACATTTTTCTTTGATTTTAAAGCCATATGTGGCTAAGTGGCTTCCATTTTGGCTTGATAGCATAGCTGACTTGGAGTCTTTAAGGGTGGATCAACTCAACTTGGCTTGGCTTGAAAAAGAAGGTTAGAATAATTTTATCCTTTGGGGCGCGATAAATATTAACCTTTAGGTTTATTTGCCATCAACAGTATCAAATAATTGAATGTAATGGAACCCGACAAACACCTTCAAGATACAATGAAGACCCTGATTTGCCTTGCACGAATGCAACTGAGTCTTAAACAAGTTTGAAAAAACAAAGATGATAATATTGTAAATCCAATTAGCATTACAATAAGACTTTCAAACTCTCTTTAAAAGTAAGTAAGAAATGACTCACCATATGAGAGAAGTTAGATGAATCTTGTTTATAATACTACTATATATAGAAATGATAAAAATGTAACTCATGTTGTGCTACTAATGAGCATAATTGTCACTCAAGAAGGTGACTCTTAATGCCATAACAAGGCTGCTAAATATATATAAGTTAAAACCACTATCAAGTGTTACTAATGAGCACAATTATCACTTAAGTAAGTGGCTCTTAATGCCATAACATGACTGGTAAATGCTCATGAGTTACAACCACTATATGTGCTACTAATGAGCATAATTATCGCTCAAGTGGCTCTTAATGCCATAGTTGCAACTATAACCTTCACCAAACATTTTTAGGCATTTTTAAAATCACCCACCATCTGGTCTTGTAAATGATAAAAACCATGGTTACTTTTGAACGTCAACTTAGGATTTCAATTACGTTTCTCGCTCTCTTGTAAATGGTAAAAAGCTACTTTTCATGGTGAAAACCACAGCTACTTTTCAACGTCACTAAGGATCTCAAAGCCGCACGTATTATTACAATGCTAAGCATTGTGTGGAAGTGGAAGCAGAAGGATTTTAGTGAGCATGTGACGACAGTGATGAGGAGTCCAACACCCAAATACCGACTGTTCCTGAGGTAGGTTGGCTTCAAATAAATGATGATCATAGGTGGGAATTAGCTTGACAACAATCCAAGAACACAACAGGATGGACAGCGCATGCATCTTCCTGTCCAATTCCACGTGTCTCCTAAGTGGGTATAGTTGATAATAATATTTCTGCATGTAATACCAATGCAACCACAAGAGCCGCAGAGGACCTAGACCAATAGAGACCATTTGTCTGCCCAACAATTAATGGCTAAATGTGAGTGGATCATGATTGCAGGCTTCACCAATGACCTTGCATACAAATAGTTCGATTATGATTTCATCTTCCAGTCTATTCGCGCACGATGACCTTTGATTCATGGTCTAAAACTTTGAGGCCTTTCAAGATGGTTTCTTCCTGATACATCCGGCTAATGAACAACAAAAAATCATAATGGCACGATGATGAATATGGTCGGTGGCATGCAGACCATTGATTACCAATACTGGAAGTTAGGTATGCCATATCGATTGGATGTTGCTTCCGTAGTTATGATTTTGACAAAATTGCCAAAACTAACGAAGTGCGTTGGCCAATAAAAATCTACGAGTAAATTGCAAAAAAAAAAATTTGCAGGATATGTTGATACGGATGGATCTATGTATATGAGATAACTTGCGCTAGTATTCTCCTTGTACCAAGGTGTAAGTGCGTCTTAACTTATATCTCCTAGTAATAATATAAATTTAAGCATGAGAGACGATTATATAAGAAATTTATTATGAGTATTTTCAAAATAGATGTATTTGGCTATAATCCAATTATGGATGAATTATACCTATGTAAATTGCTGAATAATAGCATGTGGTTATAATTCAGTTATGAGTGAGCTTGTAAATCTCATCATCTTGGTTTGTAAGTGTTGTCTACGACTCAGTCATGTTAGTGCAAGACGAACAGAGGATCTTCATTGTAACTTGAAGGTGATCCCTAGGGCTATTACATACAATAATTTGATGTTAGCGGTGGCAATAAATCTAAAGGTTAACATTTAGGACGCATCAAAGAATAACTTTTTCTAACCTCCTTTTAAGGTTAGAAACTTCTCGAGAATCTAAGATTTGCTAACTAAAGGAAACATCATTTTTGTGCAGGAAACCTCGATTGTTGATGCCGTCCAAAAAATGCCATTTGCCAATTACAAAAAAGGCAGGTTGTTTGTCGATTGTCATTTCCCGGTTCTAGAAAAGGCTAATTACCAATGTCTCTCAAGGATTCAAGTCATCTATCATAGAAGTCCACCAACTACAAGATCTCTAACACTAGCAATCTTTAGGTTTATTCGTCAAGATGACTATTTCTTTCGAGAGATAATATTTGACTCCATTAAGTTGGATAGGTTTGATGGCGGCAATTTCCTACACTAACAAAAGAAGATGCACTTCTTACTCTCAACTTTGAAGGTCATTTAACACCATACCAAGAGCGGAGGATAAGAAGAATGACTCTTAAAGAAGTTCACATATAACAAAAGTGAGACAATGATGATTATATTTGCATAAGCCATATCTTTAACAGCATGTTAGATGCCTTATTCAACATCTACCAAATATTGACATGTGCAAGGAACTATAAGGTAAGCTTGAAGCAACATACATGGAGGATGTAACAAGAAAACCTACTTCAATAAGTGATAGGAATCCAAGAGCATGCAAAGACAAGCTGGGCATGAAGAGGACATCCCACTTGAACAATTGTTGTGTCCAGATTCAAGAGTCAGTTGAAGGACCCATGACTCAATCTAGAGCAAGGGCTCTGCAATTCCAAATTTAGTGGATCTGTTTTAATGCTTAAGTGTACCCATCAAAATTTGTATTATAGTCTAGGGTTCCTGTTTTGAGCTTTAAAATGCACTTATTTCATCTTTTGTTCTATTTGTTAAGTGGGAGGTGGGTTGTTTAATTATGATTATATTGCAAAGAGCAATATTTATTGTTGTCTACTTGATTGGCTAAGTTGAGAGGCCTGTTTCCATAATAAATACCCATATTTTTGAATGAAAGTCACTTTAGATGAATTACATTAAATGAAGTTACAAATTTGTTCTTCTATTATCTAGGCCTTCAAGGTTTACGGGTGAGTCCTGACTTCCTCTCCTTATCAACATCCCTTGTTGTAGAGGATTTGAAGCCGATTAATATTCTTTTTTTTCAATTTCTTACTTCTCATCAATCCCATTTCCTGAGGTATTTTGTTTCAAGGTGAAGCAAGCACAACATTTGGTGCTTTCATTGAGATTTCATATGAAAAATCATCATTATACTTGTTGATACATATTTTGATATCACGAGTGCCTTAAACAATAATTTGATAGTTGTATTGACTCAAATGGCTCCCCTCTTTTTTCAGGAGTATCTTTCGATCACGTCAAATTGTTGGTTGTAGAAAGAAGGCTGGAAGAAAATATTGCTCAAATGAGGCAACTATTACAAATGATGATACAACTAAGTATCATTGCACGTGTTCAATTTGATGAACAGTTCCAGTATCCATCTAGTTCCAACTCGCCCATTGCAAATTTAGATGACGAAATAGAAGGAGAAAAAGCCCTACCGTAGATACATAATAGGCGAGTAGAGTTAAGGGTAGCACAAAATGAATTAGAACCACATCCAAAACTTAATATTCCTACTTTCAAAGGATCAAGTGCACTCAAGGAGTACTTAAAAGGGATCTAGAAGGTAGATAAGATTTATGAGTTTTATAGTTATTCTGAAGAAAAGAAGGTTAAGCTTGCTGCATTAGAGTTTATAGAATATGCGAACTTATAGTAGGAGAGCACCAAAGACCAGCGGTGGCGGGATGATGAAGAAGAGGTTAGAAGCTGGAGACTCATGAAAAGATTAATGAGCAAAAGATTCGTTTCGGAATATTATTGGCAAGCACTTTATTTACGCCTACAAAATTTGAGACAGGGAGGAATGTATGTATATTAAAGACTTTGAAATGCTTAGATTGAGTGTGAATTACAGGAGCCTAAAGAAAAATTCATAGCCTGATTCGAGTGATAAATTATGATATGGTATCAGAGCCTATGAGGTTGATCCACACGTGAAGACAAGAATTTACTAGTGCAGCTGCGAGACAGAAAGACATAAAATAGATATGATGAGAATCTATCTGCCATTTGTTTGTGAGAATACATCTGCCTAGAAGAATAAAAGAAAATGGAAGGATGACTAAAAGAAGAATCCCAAGTCGTCACATGTGGTAATGAACAGAAAGTACAGCCTTTTCAGATTACAAACATTCGATTTGAGGATCAAAATTATAGCAAAGGGGCAAAGATCAATCGAACTTATCCTAAAATCTAGAGGTAAGATGACACTTATTGGCAGAAATCATAATCGACCGAATGAAGACAATGCAAAATTTGAACGTTGGTCTAAGGATGACATATTGGTGAGTTCTTGGTTGATATAATCTATGTCTCCTATGATTAGTAAGACATTCATGTACATGGAGTCCATTGTAGAAATCTAGGCTGTATAGAAGAGGCATACTCTCGACAATGCAAAATCGCTAAGGAGTATTAAATTCTTAAAAGATAGGGAAGTGTCACCAAGGGGACAGATCCATAAGTGAATACTATGAGAACTACATGATTTATGGAATGAACAAAGGTATATTATTGAGAATAAGTGCAACCACTGCATTAAGGAACGTACGACCGATAGCGAAAAAAGTGTTTGATCTCTTATGGAGAATATCCCTAGAATATGAGTCTATGAAACTTGATATTCTAAGCAAAGAAGATATGACCTCAGTAGGGACAGTCTATGCTCATTTCTTGAGAGAAGATGATCGAAGAAATTTAGAGAAAGGAGATCAAACTCAAGTTGAGAAATTTGCATTTGTTAGAAGAAGCCAAATTAATTTTCAGCGAGATAAAAGTCTTGCAAGAGGTCGAGGAAATGGTAGATTCCAACACTATGAAAAGAATAAATTACAGTGTTCACATTTCGGGTAGAGGAGACATACATGCAACCAATGCTGGTAAATTGTTGGTCGACCAACTCATTATAAAGAGTATGAAAGTCATGTGTTAGCCACCTTTGAGGAGAAGAATGAATCAAATTCTATGGAAGATATGATTGAATTAAAGAAGAAATTAGTTGATATTGAATTAAGATTGCGTAAACAACCTTCTACTTCCTCTCCTAAAAATGAAACAAATGTTCTACATCCTATAACATAAGTGGTAACTCGTTTTTTAATTTTTCATATCCTAAATTTTGAGTTATAGATTCTGGTGCTACATATCACACGGTAGGACATAAGTCAAAGTTTATGAGGTATGAAAATACTTTCATACTATAATACGTGAAAGTTGCTAATGAATCTTTAGTTCGAATGGAATAAAAGGGAGTGATTCAATTAAAAATTTTTAGACTTGATTCAGTGATTTATATTCCTAAATTTTCAGTCAATCTATCATTTAGCTCCTTACTTAAAGACTTGAATTTTTTTGTCATTTTTCTCCCCTTTGGTTGTATTTTTCAGGATCTGAGGATGAAAAAACCTTTGAATATGGTGAATTAAGGAACGAGCTATACATACTTTTAGAAGAGGAATTTTCTTTGCAAGAAAGAGCATTAACAACTACTACTCATAAAGAAAAATTAAGGATATGACATAGTTGGTTAAGTCATTTGTCAGTTTTGAAAATAAAAGAGATAGTTTCAATTGATTGTTTTCGTGATTTAGTCCTTTAGTGCGATGTTTGTCAAAGGGCTAAACACCATGGAGTATCATTTCTTAGTAGTGAATCTAAGTTATGGTCCATTTGAATTAATACACTTAGATGTATCGGGTCCATGTTTGATACCTTCTCTTGGAAAGTTCAAATACTTTATTACTTTTATTGATAATTTTTCTTGACTTACCTTTGTTTACCTTATGAAATCAAAATCTGAGGTTTCTTCTATCTTTTCAATTATTCATAAGCTCATCATGACCCAGTTTAGATATGCTATCAAAATTCTAAGATTAGATAATGGTGGTGAGTTTGTAAACAGTCAGTTTCAAATGTATCTTCAATCCCATAGAATTTTACATCAAACTTATTGTGTTTATACTCCTCAACAAAATGGTGTTGCTAAACAAAAAACTACACATTTTAGAAGTGACCAAAACTTTGCTTTTAGAACATAATGTACCTAAATGTTTTTGGTTTAGGCAATTCTTACAACTGTGTTTCTTATAAATAGATTTCCGTCAATTATTCTTCAAGGGAAGTCACCTTTTTATATGGTTAAACTAGGAGTTGATCCTTTTCAGATTACTCTACGGGTTTTTGGATGTCTTTGCTTTGTCTATGTACGTGACCTATTTCGAGACAAGTTAAACCCAAGGGTTGTTTGTTGTGTGTTCATTAGATACTATATTGAAAAGAAAGGTTACATTTGTTGTGACCCCCAAACACATAGGAAGTATGTGACCATGGATGTCACTTTCTTTCAAACTACTACTTATTTCCAAATTCAAAAGGAGTCTACAATTTCTAGCATTCAAGAATCAATACTACTAATGAACACAACCAATTATGAATTGTTTGAAGAACCAAAAGTATGTCCAATCCTCATGACACTATCAACCAAGGGAGAGACTCTTCCTCATATCTAAGTGGTGATGATTTCTTTGAAGAACAACGCAATAAAGATTTGAACATTTTAATTGCTCTTAGAAAAGGTAAGAGGATTTGTGCTATGTGAAATAAAATGCATCAAACATAAACCTCGAGAATTGAATGGGAAGAGCATAGGGTATCCCGCGACCCTCCTTGGGTGTCTACGGCTGATACAAGTCTATCTCACTCTTAAAACCTAATGGAAACTCCTATTTTATACTAGTTGTTCTAAATTGAATGACTAATTTACTCCTATTTAAGTATTAACTCTATATTACACATTAGGGGCAAATCAATCCATGTACAAGATACACAATATTCTTTCACACTCCCCTCAAGTAAAAAAAATATATTCAATACTCCCATCTTGCTGCACAATCTGTCTAGAGTAGCTTTTGGTACTACTTTAGTTAACATGTATGCAATCTGATCTACTACAACAACAACAACAACTAAGCCTTTTCCCATACTAGACGGGGTCGGCTACATGGATTCTTTGTTTCCACAGATCTCTATCGTGTGCCATGTTAGCAGTTAACTCCCAATAAGCTAGATCATTCTTTATTGTTTCTTTCAAACACTTTTGTGGTCGTCCTCTACCTCTTTTAATACTTTCCAAATTTAGGTTTTCTAACCTTCTTACAGGTTCTTCTTTCTATATGTCCAAACCATCTTAAACGATGTTCTCTCATTTTATCCTCTATTGGTGCCACTCCTAATTTGTTTCTAATAACCTCATTATGTATACGGTCTTTTCTTGTATAACCACTCATCCATCTCAACATCTTCATTTCTGTCACAGACATCTTTTGTACATGTTGATGATTAACTGCCCAACACTCAGAACCATAAAACATGGCAGGCCTAACTGCTGCTCTATAATATTTACCTTTTAATTTTAATGGTATCTTCTTATCACAAAGAATACCTGATGCTCCTCTCCATTTTAACCAACCAGCATTAATTCTATGTGTAACATCTCCATCAATTCTTCCATCACTTTGAAAAATTGACCCTAGGTATTTAAAACTTTCCTTTTGGGGAATGTAATGTGTGCCAATTTTAATTTCTATGTCCTCTGAAGTAGCCAAATGATCAAACTTACATTCCATATATTCTGTCTTTGTTCTACTAAGTCAGAGGCCTTTGTTTTCTAATGTTTCTCTCCATAGTTCCAATTTTCTATTAACTTTTTTCTTAGACTCCTCCACTAATACAATGTCATCTGCAAATAACATACACCGAGGTACTTCATCTTGAATATGTTTTGTTAACTCATCCATCACCATTATAAATAAGTATGGACTTAAAGTTGATCCTTGATGTAACCCAATATTAACTTCAAAGAAGTCTGTCGTTCCTTCATGAGTCCTCACACATGTTTTTGCACCATCATACATATCTCTTATAAGGTTAATATATGTCAATGGGATACCTCCTTTTTCCAAAGTTCTCCAAAGAACCTCCCTCGGTACCCTATCATAAGCTTTTTCTAGATCAATAAATATCATGTGAAGGTCTTTCTTTTTTGCTCTAAAATGTTCCATAAGACGTCTCAAAAGGTGAATCGCTTCAATAGGAGATCTACCTGGCATAAATCCAAATTGGTTCTCTGTTGTACTTGATACTTGTCTTAACCTACGTTCAATAATTCTTTCCCATAATTTCATAGTATGACTCATTAACTTGATACCTCGATAATTCGCACAATTTTGAATGTCTCCCTTGTTCTTATATACGGGTATAAGTGTACTTGCTCTCCATTCCTCGGGCATCTTTTGGTTTTTCCATATTTCATTAAATAGTCTTGTGAGCCAAGTGATTCCTATTTCTCCTAGTATTTTCCAAACTTCTATAGGAATATTATCTGGTCCTACCGATTTACCACTCTTCATATGTTTAAGAGCCTCTTTGACTTCATTCTTTTGAATACGTCGGTAGAAATTGTGGTTTATATACTTTTCTGACTTGGCTAAATCTCCTAAACTAATACTAACATCTTTATTTTCATTAAAAAGTTTATAAAAATAGTTTTTCCATCTATTTCTTATATCATCATTTGCCACTAGAATTTTTTCATCCTCGTCTTTTATGCATCTAACATAATTAAGATCTTTAGTTTTCTTATCTCTAGCCCTAGCTATCCTAAAAATGTCTCTTTCACCCTCTTTTGAGTTGAGTTTTTTATATAAGTCCTCCCAAATCTTAGCTTTTGCTTCACTAACGGCTTTTTTTGCTTCCTTCTTTGCTTTCTTATAAGCTTCTAAAGTTTCACTAGTTTTCTTAGCATAATGTAATTTGTAACATGCCCTCTTTGCCTTGATTTTGTTTTGTACTACTTCACTCCACCACCAAGCTTCTTTTTGTGCCGGTACACCTCTCTTAGATACCCCTAACACATCTTTCGCCACTTTCCTAATATGTATAGCCATATTGTTCCACATATCAGAGGGTGTGCCAACATAATTCCAAACATCTCCTTGAAGGACTTTTTGTTTAAATATATATTCTTTCTCACTTTTGAGGTTCCACCATTTAGTCCGAATAGCTCGATGCACTCTTTTCTTCTTTGTCCATTTTTTTATTTGTAAATCCATAACTAAAAGTCGATGTTGGGTGGTTAAGCTTTCTCCTGGAATTACCTTACAATCTTTACAACACGCTCTATCTTTTTTTCTACAAATAAAGTAATCAATTTGTGTTTGTGATAAGTCACTCTTATAAGTAATTAAATGTTCATCTCGTTTTTTGAAGATTGTATTGACTATAAAGATATCAAATGACATAGCAAAATTTAAAATCTCCCTACCTTCCTCGTTTATATCCCCATAACCAAAGTTTCCATGAATCCCTTGATATCCTAATGCCTCTTTACCGACATGTCCATTTAAATCTCCTCCTAAACAAATCATCTCCCTTTGTGGAATCTTTTGAAACACCTTATCTAACTCTTCTCAAAAAACTGTCTTTATACTATCTTCTAGTCCTACTTGGGGTGCGTAAGCACAAACTATATTCAAAACCTCTACTCCTAACACTAATTTCAATGTCATGATTCGGTCACCATATCGTTGTATGTCTACTACACTCTCCTTTAAATCTTTATTTATGATAATACCAACTCCGTTTCGGGCCTTTTCTTTACCTGAGTACCATAATTTAAAACCTGTATCCTCTATCTCCTTTGCTTTTTCTCCAACCCATTTTGTCTCTTGTAAACATAGAATATGAATCTTTCTCCGAATCATAGTATCTACCACCTCCATTAGCTTACTGGATAATGTTCCGATATTCCAAGAATCAATACGAATCTTATTATGTAGGACTAGCTTCCTTACCCCCCACATCTGTCCATAATCAAAATGCGGAGACCCTCTCTGAAAATTTTTCACTACATTCGGGCGGCAATGTAGCGGGACTAACTTCTTTACCCACACCCGTCCATGATGTGGGAACCCTCTCTGCAATTGATTCACTACATTCGGGTGAAAATGTAGTGACCCTTGCTTACTTCTTACTGCATTCGGGCTCTGCAGCACATCGCTAGGCGGGAACGCCCCAAAGCAATGCTCATAATTTTTGTAATCCATGTTGTAGAAAATCCGACGAAGTTTTACGCTGGCTGTCGGAAGCCTAACACAACCCTCCTCCTTTATCCGGGCTTGGGACCGGCAATGCAAGGGTGATCCCTTACATGGGCGGAGTTGCAATCTGATCTACTAATTTTATATAATTTACTTGCAGTGTCTTGTTTGAAATCCAACTTTTATATGCTTTGTCCTTTCTTGCTCAACTGGATTGGTGGTTATTATGCAAGAATATCATTATCATGTGCAACAATATCATTAAGGAAAATATTTAGAAAACTTCAATAGATGAGAGGGCAGCGAAGAGGCAGTCGATTGCCTCTGTGCAACGTCTTCCTGTACCTGTTTCTCCTCTCTTTTCAGACTTCAACACTCTCCCTCAAGTTGGAGCATATAAGTCAAATGCTCCAAGCTTGCAACAAATATAATGGCTTCGAGGTCCTCTAAGGGGTTTTGTAAAGATATCTATTTAGTTGATCATTTGAACTAACATGGGGGATTGATAATAATTTTCATAGAAATGACCATTTCTCTTGAACAAAGTGACAATCAATTTCGATATGTTTCTAGTTCTAGCTCACAAGAAACACAAGATTAGAGGCTATGTGAAGAAATTTGCTTGATTATCCACAAAAAAAAAAAAAAAAAAAAAAAAAAAAGTCCTTCAGAGATAAACACGAAGAAGTTGTTCTGCTTCTAAATAAACATAGGCAAAATCTGGTCAGGAGTACCAGTGGGGCCATTTCTAAACTTGAAGTAATGTGTTTTTTTTTGACGCAATTTTTCAATTGTGTTTTCAACTATTTTGCTTTTTATTTTTCCATGAAACAAGATTTTCACTAATGAGGACACAATTTTTTTGAAAGCCTATCAATAGGAGAAGGCCTGTTAATCAGCATCACAAGGCCATGCGATTTCCAATTAGCGAGTTTCCCTTTATTTTTACAAAAGAAACAAGGCCTTGTCTTCGAATAAAGTTTTCTCATGTATTTCGAATTTTTTTCTTTGCATCCCGTTATATTTGAAAGGTGGAGTTAAAGTGCATGAATTGGACTCACTTTATACCCAATCTGCAAGGAAAAGATTGTCTCGGTCTTGTTTTGAGATAGTAAGTTTTCAACCAAGCGTTTCGATAACCTTTATAAGAAAAGTAGAAGCTAATCGATTTTGATTTGAAGATAATCAATTTATGACTTTGATCCATTTCATTTTTACAATTTACAACTCGATTAACATTGTCATTTTTTCTTGAGAATAGATTCCAATAAATACTTCCTTTTCATGGAGATAGCTATGCCATTCCTTGATTTGGACTCCTTTTCAATACCCTGTTAAATATTTTAATTTTTCCTAAATCTTCCTTAGTTTGAAAATGATTGACGCGATTGTTTCTTCAATGCAAGAAATTCTTCTCGTGATCATTTTCTCTCTGATGACTATAACATCTACATAGACCACTAAGTAAACACAAATTATGTCTCGGAGAAGTATGTACAAAATGTTAAGGCTGAAAGCTGTACTTCCGCTTTGCTGCGTGTTTTAGTCTAAATTCTTGAATAATGTGAAAATAAAATTCCCTTTCCAAACCATGCTACTGTGGAGACTCGATTGAACCCATAGTATATTAACGTGGTAGTTTTGCAAACTAGTCTTTCAAACTCCGACACTGATTGAGCAACTTTAAACTTCGGGCGCGTTGCTCCATATAAATTTCCTCTTCTAGCTCTCCGTGAGGAATGCAATTTTAATATCACAATTGATATAGTGGACGGATGACGAATGGTATATGGCCATGGCAAGAGTATGGATTACAATTTTGATTTTTAGGGAGCAAAAGGTATTCTCCATGGTCAAGGACATAAATTTGTGTATAATCCTTTGGCGCTAAACGAGCTTTAAGATGATCAATCTATGTCAGCCATCTGGATCCAACTGATAGTATACCATCTACCTACATCCAACTTAGTTGTCTTCTGCCTCGGAGGAAGGGAAACTAACTCCCCAAAATACCATTTGTTCAAAGAGCTTGCATTTCATCAATCATGGCTACGCGTCATCCTGGATGATCAAAAGTGCCTCCACCGAATATTTTGGATATTGAAAATGATGATGGACAAGGCATGATACAAAAGAAGAATACTAAGGAGATAATACGATGATAGCTTAAGAAATTATAAACGGGATGAGCTCATCTTGGATCAAGAGAGACTTTCTGGAGCTGATCGGCTCCAAGTCGGCATGGGTTGATAGGTCAAAGTCCGTAAGTGGGTATAGCCGGTGGAGAGGACATGATCTCATTTCATTACGTTCTTCTTCAACTCCTATGTAATGTTGGATGGGAATACACGGGGCGTTAACGCCGATACGTGATACAGGAGGTGAAGATGACTTCAGTGGGGGCTTGCAATGAGAGACTGGCGATTCGTTGGGGCTTCCATGAAGAAACTTGACCTTGCAAAGGAGAACAGAGATGGACCAAAATAGGGAATAGGTATAAGCGTTAAGGATAATGTTAGACTCGAAAGAAAGAGAAATGTGGGAGTTTCTTCAAAAGAAGGTGACATCTCATGACGTGTAATAACGATTATTGGGCTCAAGAATAACAACACCAAAGTATCCTTTCTTGCGAGTCCTAGAATACCCTAGAAAACATATTTTAATTGCTTTCGAGTGAGAGTTTGTCTAAACCACGGAGAGAGATCATGAACAAAACAAGTACAACAAAAAACAGCGAGGAAGCAAACATGAAACAATGGTTCTTTAGGAAATAAAATAGAATGTGGAACTCCTTATTACCAAGAGAAGAAGAAGGCATCCGATTTATTAAAAAACATGCGGTGAGAATTGCATCAACCCCAATAACAAACATTGCATTTTTGCATGAAGTATGGCAATAAAACAACGGCAGGTTTCAACTAAGTATGTCTATTTTTTTTCTTTATGCGTTATTCCATTTTGTTGGGGTGTATGAGGACAAGTTAGACTGTAGGTAAAATCCCTTTTGAAGTCGAAAGGAAGAGAAAAGAAAATAATAGAAAATATTCTCTTGCATTGTCACTTTGAAGCAACTTAATTTTCTTACCAAATTGGGTTTCCAACCTCTATATATAAAAGGAGGTAAAAAGTAGAAAAAATGTTTAGAATCGTTCTTTCATTAAGAATACCCAAGTACATCTTGAAAATTTGATCAATGAAAGTAAGTAAAGTATTTAAAACTTCTCAAAGAAGGTATCAAACATGGACCCCATACATCAGAATGAATTAAATCAAATGGAACTGATGACTTAGACTCACTACTAGAAAATGAGGCTCTATGATGTTTAGTCGTCTGACATACGTCACATTGGATAACTAGATCCCTTGGAATTACAATAGGCACAAATTTACGAAGCCTAGACACTGGTAAATAACCTAACCGACTATGCCAAAGTCTTATATCTTCTTTTGTAGAGGTGGTTGCTAAAGCTCTTCTCTGTATTGCAGTGTGTGGTCTAGGAAGTAGATACGGCCCATTCCTTAGTTTACCACGTCCGAAGGTTGGCATCACCATACCCGTCAGACTTCTCGTGCTGACAGCCTACCTCTTCTCTACAAGGTAGTTTCCTTGGAGGTGTAGTGGGCACGTCTCTTCCCTCCTTCAGTTCTACGACATTAGTTTTCGAAGACACCCTAGCTATCTTTTGCAACACCTTACAACACCACTTCCAACGTGCCATCCCCTGCTTTTAACCATCTTCTAGTTGAAGCGCTGACACTTTTCGAACTTGACCATCATCCAAAGCCATCACGCGAACAATACATGATAAGCCATCACGCGAACAATACATGATTGATCGCAATCCATAAAGACTACAATATTCGAGGTTGGTGATATCTCTGCATGGCTTGCTCTTAAGAACTCAAAGCCCAATATTACCCGATACTCATCCAATGGTACCATAGTGAAGTTTTTTACCCCGCGCCAACTCCTCCCTCAAATCGCAACACCAACTACCTCCCCTAGTATGAGTTTGGACTCTCAATTCACAACTTTGATGTTGTTCAGATCCTGAAAAACACAACTAGATGGAGAAAATATAATCGAACAGTTCATGTCTTTAACCAAGAAACTTACAGAAAGTAGATACACTGAAAATTTGGGAATGTATATCACTGAATTAAGCTTAAGATTTTTTCTTTCAATTATTTCCTTTCCTTCCATTGGGATCAAGAAACCGTCTGCCACCTTTACATACTGAGGTGTTTAAGTAACTTCATAATATGTAAAGTTAGACTTATCGCCCCTACCATATGATCAGTAGCCCCTAAATCAATTACCTAGTAATTGGAACAAGTAGAATTTTTATAAGAGAAGTTACCACTGATACTATAGAAAGTAGGAGAGGTTATTTCAATCTTCGATGCTGAGGTTGAAGGCTAGTTACACAGTCGTTGTTTTATCTCTGCAAGTTGCCTCTTCAATTCAGTTATTTCATCTATAAGACTTATTCTGTCTTTTCTTTCTCACATGTAGCTGCCACATGACTGCCATAATTCTTGTACTCTACTGGTTTTCCAATTATTTTCGAGCAGTGTTCTTGAGTGTGTCTTTTCTTTCTACCTCTTTTATAGCCTCTGATTGAATCTCTACCTCTTTGATAATTAATGTAACATTTACCAGCAAATGCAGATTTCTTAGTTTGAATATGTTCCTCTTTCTCTAAATTTTTTCGATCTTTTTCTCTTAACAAAAGAGAATATACCGTTCCTAGTGATGATAATTCTTCTTTGTTGAGAATATTCAACTTGATTGATTCATATTCAGGTGAGATTCTCTAGAGTAGATCAAATCAGTGTTGTTTGACGCGTATCGTATCGTGTATCGTTGGGTTCCACGATACGGGCGTATCGTATCGTATCATACTTTAATATTAAAATAATGTAAAAATTAATTAAAAATCAATAAAAATTAGTAAAAAATCGAAAAAAATCAGGAAAAATCTGATAATTGCTTTAAATTCATATAATGTAAGTTTAGTACAGATTGAGCATTCAACATTGAACAATTGCATCCAAATTTACATATTTTGAATCCAAAAAATAAAATACAAACATAGTTTACAACTTTATAATGTTACATTTTACAAATTGTAATCAGGATCATCAACTAAATAATCTTCATCTTCTCCTTGTTGCAGATCCTCATCATCATCATCAGCCACGCCCACACCTTCTTCTTCAAAATCAAATTCTTCATCTCCATAATGTTGTTGCGCTCCTTCCAAATTAATCCAAGCAATGTCTTCTTCTATTAGGAGGGCATTTTCTTCAGTGTCTTCCATAACCCAATCTTCTAATATATCAAAATTATCCAAACTTATTGGATCGAACTGACTTTCTTCTTTATTTACTTTTTTTAATTGCCTACGACACAAACAAAGATAAACAATTAGTAAGTAATATTAACAATTAAAAACTGAAGTTAAATAATATTGAATTGAAAATTTGAAAGTAATACAACATTACCTTTCACGAAGGTGCATGTTACAACGAATATAAACCAAATCATTAAGCCTTTTGTGTTCCAACCTGTTGCGCTTTTTTGTATGGATGTATTCAAAAACACTCCAATTTCTTTCACAACCTGTTGTACTACAGGTTTGGCTTAAGACTCTGACTGCAAAATCTCTAAGGTTTGGAAAATCACTTCCAAACCTGTTCCATCAAATATTTGTAAAAAAAATACAAACATTAGAGACATAATAATCCACAGTAATGTAAGATGCAACTTAAATATGAAAATAAACAATGTACCTAAATGCATCGTAGAGCGGTTGCGAATTGCAACAGGCAAACCCATTAAGTGAAGAGCATTATCATATATCTCCATCTCTCGATGTATCGCATCTGCTATGCTCTCATTAGGGACTAATCTGTCGATACAATCAATGATTCCTCGATTAACCTCACCGTCCCTTTTGAAGGTTCTTGAGTACCTGAATGATGGGTTTAGATAATATGCTGCTGTATAAATAGGCTGATGCAATTGTTTATTCCATCTACTATCAATTATTTTCTACACGGGCACATAATCTCTCTTTGTTCCATTAAAATTATTTCTGATGGCTTCTTTTGCCCTGTCCATGGCTTCATAAAGGTAGCCTATAGATGGTTTCTCCTCGCTATCAGTCAATCTCAAAACTTTCACTAATGGATAAGTAATTTTCAATAATCTGACACATGCATTCCAAAATGAACTTCTAAAAACTGTTTCTACAATCTCATTCAACTTTCTATTTCTTTTGTTTTGAGGCAACTTTGCAAATTGTTGCCACTCATCTGAGGAGAACATTCTCTTCAAAGCTTGCTTTTGTCTCACAATACTTTGTACAGATAAGAAGTTTGTTGCGAACCGAGTTACAGCTGTGCGAAGAAGCTCTGCACCTTCTGTATATCTCCTCATCATACACAAAACAAATGCATGGTTGTAAATGAATTTTGTAATATCTTGGCAACACTCAGTTGTTGCCTTTATTTCATCCATCTCACCAATGTCCTCGAGGATGAGATCTAAACAATGGGCTGCACATGGTGTCCAGTAGAAAGTCCCATAAATAACAGCTAACTCCTTCCCAACTGCTTTGTAGTTAGCTGCATTATCTGTAATCAATTGGACCACATTCTGTAGCCCAACCTCTTATATAATCTTATTAAATTCTTCTCGTAGGATCTCTGCAGTATGTCTCTCCTCTGCAGTGGGCATCTTATATCTTGGACCAATGTTTGTAATTGCATCTACCATTGCTTGAAAATGAAAACTATTTACTGCATTAAATAGAATGCATGCATCATAAAACCATCTTCCCACTACAAGGTCTGCCTGATCATGCAGTTGTTCTGAAGCCATAGCGGCACGAATTCCTAGTTGAGCACCAGGTGTAGTGGAAGGAGGAAAGAACGAATGTATGCTAGAAGAAAAAGCTCTTCCTCTACTCCTTCCTGAACTTCCTCTTCTGCATCTCCAAAGTCTTCAGCTGCAACCACTTTCCTCTAGTAGGTGCTCGTGAACTGCTACTACCAATCTCTGTTCGAGCATCTGAAGGCAAACTATCAGTGAATCTAAATCCAGTGGCAGTAGCATCATTAGCTTCTTCATACATCTGAAAATCATTCTTTTGTTGTCTATGTTCTTGTATGTTCTCAATCATCTGTAGGCATTGCCATTTAATACCTTCTGGCAAACTTCTAACTCTGTCTGTGCATGGAGCAACTTCTTTCCTAGTTCCTACTAGGTGGTGTTTCAACCTTGAAATTCCACCACTAACCACCTTTTCACAAAATAAGCATATGATTTTTAACCTTGAACCCTCAACTGGTATACCCTATTGTCATGCCGGATCATCAGACTTTGAATGAGAGTCTCTACCACCGCTTCCTGCCTTCTCAATGGAGTACTTTAATTCAAACAAAAACCTGAAAATAAAAGCACTTCGTAAATCCCCCAATCTTCAAATAACACTCAAATCGAGTGTCTCCCACTTCATGAATGCAATAAAAATCGTATACACACACTTAATAACTTCATATTTTGTCATTCAAAAAAAAAAAACCGAAATAACACAAAAAACAACAAATATAAAGGAAAATAATGAAAAAAACATTAAAAATATACCAAAATCCGAGTTTGGAGGCTTGCACGAGCACCGTAGGGCATGATTTTGGAGCTTTGAACACTAAGGAGGCGAAAATCGCGGGTTTCAGTCGGCCCGGGACCCTTTATAAGGGTCCCAGGGCGTATCGATACGCACCGTATCGTGCGATACGGCCCGTATCGCACGATACGGTGCGATATTGTGGGTTTCATGATTCGGGCCCTCGTATCGTATCGTGGTGGCCCACGATACGATACGTACGATATGGTGCGATACGGATAACACTGAATCAAATACCTTTTTAATTTCACCCTCCGCTGTTCTCTCTTTTACATAGTGGTTGCACTTATTTCTACAATATATCTTTGTTCGTTCCACAGTTCCTGTAATTCTCCGTAATACTCACTTACTGATTTGGTTTCTTGATGACATTTCTTTATCCTCTCAATGATCTCATATTCTTTGGCAATGTTTCTTTATCGAGAATATGCTTCTTCAACTACAACCCAAATTTCTGCAGCCGATCGAGACATAGTTGATGCGGTGAAACTCCAATTCTTTGGGAGTTTGGAAGATATCTTCAAGCTCGCTGTAAAGATTGAACGATAAGTTAAGAGAGATACAAACAGAAACCACACAAACATGACAAATGAATGAATGTTCAACATAGCCTCAAGGGACATGGTGCAAAAAGACAATGATAAGCCTTCAACAATTCTGCCAACCCAAGTGACAAAAGAGCATGGTAAAAATCTTGGCATTCAATCTCCTTCTTTAAGGATCAGAGACATCATATGCTTTAAATGCTTGAGAAGAGGACACATTGCCTCATAATCCCTAATAAAAAGGTGATAATCATCAAAGGCACGAGAGAAGAAATTGGGAGTGAAAGTGAACCAGAACTAGAAATTCTAGACAATTTTGAAGCCAATAACGTTCCTTTCAAGGAGTTGGGTTCTAATGAAGTCGACAAAGCTACAAGCAAGCAGATTGAGCCTTGCAACCATGGCATAGAACTTGTTGGCCAATATATCCTATCTAATTTTGTATCATTCCTTCTTGCCAGCAAGTCTACTAATCAAGAGACTAAAGATTTAGATCCTCTTGACCTTAATCTGATTCAACTTCCTGTAGACCCAGTTGGCTCTTTCTATAATCCTTTCTTGAATTGGGCTAATGGGTGCCAACATAAAGTAGTAGCAGATTCGGTTGCAGCAGGCCTACTAAGTTCAATCAAGCATGAACTCGAACTGGTGTATATGAATACAGGAGAAGCTCCTCTCTCTTATGCCAATGTGGCATGTTCAACTAAATTTCTTCCAGGCATCATGAATTCATCTAGAACGAACACATGGAAGTTTATCATTGCAATAGAGATTAAAGCTCCAAGAGTAGCCCTACTATTTTCTGTACATAGTACCTAGGGTAGAATAATTTTACTTTTGAGTCATAGTTTTTTCTAGTTTAGTCATAGTAGGTATTTGCTTACGTTGCTTTTTTTGGTAGTTAAGTGTACTAGGTCTCGAGTCATGTAAGTATCTTGGTAGGAAAACCTTGTAATGAATAGTGGAGAGAACTCTCTACAAACAGCTCATGGGAAATCACCTTGGTGTGAAAACTGAAGTTCACCAACTGTTCGATTTGAGATAAATCCTTATCAACCCCGAGAGTATGATAGGAATCTAAGAGCATGTAGAGACAAGTTGGGCATGAAGAGGACATCGAAGATACACCCCACTTGAATGGTTGCTATGTCCACAGTCAAGAGTCGACTGAAGGACCCATGACCTAGTCTAGGACTAGGGCTCAACAATTCCAGATTTAGTGGATCTGATTTGATGCTTAAGTCTACCATGAAAATTTGTATTGCAGTCTAGGGTTCCTGTTTTGATCTTTAAAATGCACTTATTTTACATTTTGTTCTGTTTGTTAAGTTGGAGGTGGGTTGTCTAGTCATGATTATACTGTAGAGAATAGTATTTATTGTTGTCTATTTGATTGGCTAAGTTGGGAGACCTATTTACAGTATAAATATCCATGTTTTTAATGAAAACCACTTTGACTAGATTGCATTAAAAGAAGTTGGAAATTTCTTTTTCTCTTATTTGAGCCTTCAAGGTTCAGTGGTGAGTTCTGACTTTCTCTCCGTTTCAACAACCCTTGTTGTGGCAGATTTGAAGTTGGTTAGTATTCTTTTTTCTCAATTTCTTACTTCTCATCAAACCCATTTTCTGAGGTATCTCATTTCAAGGTGAAGCAAGCACAAGAATAAGTATAAGGTCATAGATAGTAGATCCATTATAGAGCAATTGCATGAAGTCAAACGGTTCTTAAATAATTTCAAACAATATAAAATGAGCATAGATAAAACAATCATTATCTTTGTTCTTTCCTTTCTTAAAAAGATTCTAAGAGAACTTAAAACACAAGAATGAATACATTTCTCTTAAGCAATTGTTAAATCATTTAATGCTTGAAGAACACCAAAAGCAAGATAATTCTAAGGACTAATCTTCTCAAGAAAAATTACATGTTACAAAGGAAGCAAAGTTTAAAGAGAACTTAAAGAAAAAAATCAAGGCTTTAGAAATTCTCATGGAAACAATGGTAAGACACCAAGCCTAAGAAATGCCAATGGTACTATTATAGAAAACCCCATCACTATAAGTGTGATTGTGCTAGTTGAAAAAGTTAAAATCAAGGCTTCTAATTCTTTGAGATGCAACCTTGTATCCGTCATATAGGAAGTCAATATAATAGAAGATATTGAATATTGGTAGTCAACTTAGTTGCTACCCATCATGTGAGAAAAAATCAAAGTCTCTTCAAAAACTTAGTTAAATAAGACATTGGTTTTGTGAATGTGTAATGCTTCTACAACTCAAGTAAAAGGTAAAGGAATGATTGAACTCAAACTTACTTTAGATAAGGTCCTTACTCTTAATGGTGTGCTCTTTACATCATATCTAAGGAAGAGTTTAGTGCATATTTGCTTAATAAGTACGAGTTTAAAAGTGTATTTGAGGGAATAAGTTTATATATATATATATATATATATATATATATATATATATATATATATATAATGGAGGCTTATTTATTGAGAAGGGCTACCTATTAGAATCTATATTCAAATTGAATCTCAATAATAAGAATATTGTTTATGCTTATATGGTTCACTCTTGTGATTTGTTACATTTTCTCTTAGGCCATATGAATTTTAAAAAATTACATAACATGGCTAAATCAGATTTAATTCCAAAACTGGGCAAAATAATGTACTCATGTTTTACATGAATGGATAATAAAATCCATAGACTTTTATTTTCAAGAGTTGAAAGGAGTTCCAAAATTCTGGATATTTTATATCTTTCATTGATGATTGTACTAGATTTTGCTTTCTATATTTAATGCATACAAATGATAAAGTTTTGAAAAAGTTCACAAATTTTAAAATACAAGTGGAACTTCAACATGAAACTTTTATTAAGTGTTTGAGAATCAATAGAAGAAAAGAATACTATAATCAACTTTACTTTGAGTCTATGGAATCATTCATCAAGTTATGATACTATGTTTTCATTTATTAAGTGTTTGGCTAAAAGGAAGAATAAAGTGTTACAAGGAATAGTGAATACTATGTTTTCATATTTCACATTGTCTAATGGTTATTGGGATAACACATTATTATCTGTTTGTTTTATATTAAATAAAGTTTCAAATCAAAAGAACTGAATTATCTCATACAAACTTTGGTATAAAAGAAAGTCTAACCTAAACCATCTTAAAGCTTGAGATTGTAAGACTATTGCCAAAGTTTCAAAACTCAAAAGAAAGAAAATAGGTGAAAGGAGAACTATATGTATCTTCTTGGGATATGCTTAACATAGTAAGATATATAGATTCATTGTGATTGAATCAAATAATTCATATCCTATTAATATGATAATTGAGTTAAGAAATACTCTTTTTCAAAAAGATAGATTTAATTCAATTCCTATGTCTACTAGATATGTTTATGAAAATGATGTAACTTATATTGACAATATAAAGTTTAATGCTTAGTCTAAGCAAAAGACAAAGAAAGATAAAATACCTTTGTACGAGATTTTCATATGTTACTAGTTGAAGGAACATGTGACTCAATAGTAAGTTATATGTCACTTTGCCCGAGACTTATGAAAAGCTTATGAAGTCTCTTGATACGACCGTTTGGAAAGAAGTTATCCAAGATGAGATAGACTTAATACAAGTAATAAAATTTAGAAATTAGTAAATTTCTCTTTTGGTTCTAAAACAATTGGTTGTAAATGGATTTTCAAAAAGAAAAAGAAAGCTGATAGAACTATTAATAAGTTTAAAGTTAGGTTTGTTGCTAAGGGTTTTTCTTAAAATGAAGAAATTAATCATTTTGATGCATATGCACCTTTAGCTGAAATAGTTGCAATCAAAGTGTTTTTAGCACTTTGTATCTATATATAAACTTATCATTTACCAAATGAATATCAAAACGGTATTTCTAAATAGTGATTTAGATGAGGTGTACATGGAACAACTTAAGGATTTTTTGTTCTCGCAAAATAATATAAAGTTTACATAATCAAGTTAATTTATGATTTGAAACAAGTCCATAAATAATAAACAACAACAAAACAGCAACTAAGCCTTTTCCCATACTAGACGGGGTCGACTACATGGATTCTTTGTTTCCACATATCTCTCTCTTGTGCCATGTTAGCAGTTAACTCCCAATAAGCTAGATCGTTCTTTATTGTTTCTTTCCAACACTTTTGTGGTCGTCCTCTACCTCTTTTAATACTTTCCAAATTTAGTTTTTCTAACCTTCTTACAGGTTCTTCTTTTGATCTTCTTTCTACATGTCCAAACCATCTTAAACGACGTTCTCTCATTTTATCCTCTATTGATGCCACACCTACTTTGTTTCTAATAACTTCATTATGTAAACGGTCTTTTCTTGTATGACCACTCATCCATCTCAACATCTTCATTTCTCTCACAGACATCTTTTGTACATGTTGATGATTAACTGCCCAACACTCAGAACCATAAAACATGGCAGGCCTAATTGCTGCTCTATAATATTTACCTTTTAACTTTAATGGTATCTTCTTATCACAAAGAATGCTTGATGCTCCTCTCCATTTTAACCAACCAACATTAATTCTATGCGTAACATCTCCATAAATTCTTCCATCACTCTGAAAAATTGACCCTAGGTATTTAAAACTTTCCTTTTGGGTAATGCAATGTGTGCCAATTTTAATTTCTATGTCCTCTGAAGTAACCAAATGATCAAACTTACATTCCATATATTTTGTCTTTATTCTACTAAGTCGGAGGCCTTTGCTTTCTAATGTTTCTCTCTATAGTTCCAATTTTCTATTAACTTTTTCCTTATACTCCTCTACTAATACAATGTCATCTTCAAATAACATACACCAAGGTACTTCATCTTGAATATGTTTTGTTAACTCATCCATCACCATTATAAATAAGTATGGGGCTTAAAGTTGATCCTTGATGTAACCCAATATTAATTTCAAAGAAGTTTGTCGTTCCTTCATGAGTCCTCACACATGTTTTTGCACCATCATACATGTCTCTAATAAGGTTAATATATGTCAATGGGATACCTCTTTTTTCTAAAGTTCTCCAAAGAACCTCCCTCGATATCCTATCATAAGCTTTTTCTAGATCAATAAATATCATGTGAAGGTCTTTTTTTTTTGCTCTAAATGTTCCATAAGACGTCTCAAAAGGTGAATCGCTTCAATAGTAGATCTGCCTGGCATGAACCCAAATTGGTTCTTTGTTGTACTTGATACTTGTCTTAACCTACGTTCGATAATTCTTTCCCATAATTTCATAGTATGACTCATTAACTTGATACCTCGATAATTTGCACAATTTTGAATGTCTCCTTTGTTCTTATATATGGGTATAAGTGTACTTACTCTCCATTCCTCAGGCATCTTTTGGTTTTTTCATATTTCATTAAATAGTCTTGTGAGCCAAATGATTCCTATTTCTCCCAGTATTTTCCAAACTTCTATAGGAATATTATCTGGTCCTACCGATTAACCACCCTTCATATGTTTAAGAGCCTCTTTGACTTCATTCTTTTGAATACGTCGGTATAAATTGTGGTTTATATACTTTTCTGA
Source organism: Brasenia schreberi (assembly GCA_036023115.1). NCBI lineage: Eukaryota > Viridiplantae > Streptophyta > Magnoliopsida > Nymphaeales > Cabombaceae > Brasenia > Brasenia schreberi. The sequence continues at coordinate 1,350,287 of JAYKKT010000049.1, forward strand.
GTTGGCTAAATATCCTAAACTAATACTAACATCTTTATTTTCATTAAAAAGATTATAAAAATAGTTTTTCCATCTATTTTTTATATCATGATTTGCCACTAGAATTTTTTCATCCTCATCTTTATGCATCTAACATAATTAAGATCTTTAGTTTTCTTATCTCTAGCCCTAGCTATCCTTAAAATATCTCTTTCACCCTCTTTTGAGTTGAGTTTTTTATATAAGTCCTCCCAAATCTTAGCTTTTGCTTCACTAACGGCCTTTTTTGCTTCTTTTTTTGCTTTCTTATAAGCTTCTAAAGTTTCACTAGTTTTCTTAGCATAATGTAATTTGTAACATGCCCTCTTTGCCTTGATTTGATTTTGTACTACTTCACTCCACCACCAAGCTTCTTTTTGTGCCGGTACACCTCCCTTAGATACACCTAACACATCTTTCGCAACTTTCCTAATATGTATAGTCATATTGTTCCACATATCACAGGGTGTGCCAACATAATTCCAAACATCTCCTTGTAGGACTTTCTGTTTAAATATATCTTCTTTCTCGCTTTTGAGGTTCCACCATTTAGTCCGAATAGCTCGATGCACTCTTTTCTTCTTTGTCCACTTTTTATTTGTAAATCTATAACTAAAAGTCGATGTTGGGTGGTTAAGCTTTCTCCTGGAATTACCTTACAATCTTTACAACACGCTCTATCTTTTTTTCTACAAATAAAGTAATCAATTTGTGTTTGTGATAAGCCACTCTTATAAGTAATTAAATGTTCATCTCGTTTTTTGAAGATTGTATTGACTATAAAGAGATTAAATGCCATAGCAAAATCTAAAATCTCCCTACCTTCCTCGTTTATATCCCCAAAACCAAAGTTTCCATGAATCCTTTGATATCCTAATGCCTCTTTACCGACATGTCCATTTAAATCTCCTCCTAAACAAATCATCTCCCTTTGTGAAATCTTTTGAAACACCTTATCTAACTCTTCCCAAAAAACTATCTTTATACTATTTTCTAGTCCTACTTGGGGTGCGTAAGCACAAACTATATTCAAAACCTATGCTCCTAACACTAATTTCAACGTCATGATACGGTCACCATATCGTTGTATGTCTACTACACTCTCCCTTAAATCTTTATTTATGATAATACCAACTCCGTTTCGAGTCTTTTCTTTACTTGAGTACCATAATTTAAAACTTGTATCCTCTATCTTCTTTGCTTTTTCTCTAACCCATTTTGTCTCTTGTAAACATAGAATATGAATCTTTCTCCGAATCATAGTATCTACCACCTCCATTAGCTTACTGGATAATGTTCCGATATTCCAAGAATCAATACGAATCTTATTATGTAGGACTAGCTTCCTTACCCCCCACATCTGTCCATAATCAAAATGCGGAGACCCTCTCTGAAAATTTTTCACTACATTCAGGCGAAAATGTAGTGGCCCTTGTTTACTTCTTATTGCATTCGGGCTCTGTAGCACGTCGCTATGTGGGGACGCCCCAATGGCTCATAATTTTTGTAATCCATGTTATAAAAATCCGACAAAGTTTTACGCTAGCTATCGGAAGCCTAACACAACCCTCCTCCTTTATCCGGGCTTGGGACCAGCAATGCAAGGGCAATCTAAATAATGGAATAAAAAATTTGATTACGTTGTTCTTATAAGTGGTTTCAAATAAATAAATCAGATAAATATGTTTAAAATCATTTTCATTGTTGAAAAGTTTCTTTGATTTGTTTATATATTGATGACATGCTTATTTTTTTGTATGATTTAAAAGAAGTTGAAGTTTCAAAAAGTTTTTGTCTAGGTAACAAAATAACAAGAAAATAAAGTGATATAGGTCTTTCACAATCTCATTATATTAAAAAAGTTTTAAAGAAATTTGTCTAATTTGATTACTTTATCATTTGATGCAAATATCAAATTAGTACCGAACAAATGATGCCTTATAGCATAATTGGAGTTTGCTAAAATCATTAGATGCTTCATGTATAATAGTCATACACATTGCATATACAATGGGTGAATTGAACCAGTATATAAACAATTCAAGTAAGGACCACTGACATGGGTTACATCGAGTATTAAAATACTTGAAAGGAGCAATTAACTATAACTTAGTCTATAGTAAAAGTTCTTTAGTTTTAGAAGGATATATAAATACGAGTTGGGTTAGCTACTAAAAAGATCGTACTTCTACAAGTGGTTGAATCTTCACATTTGGTATCAATACAGTTTCTTACGATTCCAAGAAACAAACATGCATAGCTGACTCTACTATGACTATTGAGTTCATTGTTCTAGCTACAAAGATAAGAAGTAGAAGGGCTAAAAATTTTGCTCCAAGAAGTTCCAATATGACCAAAGCCTATAGTATCCATATTGATGAACTATGATAGGCAAAGTACATTGTCGAATGCTTATTGTCAAATGAATAATAGTAAGTCCAAATATATTAGTCTAAGATACAATTTTGTAAAAGAACTTTTAAAGAATGATGTAATTTTTATTATTTATATAAGAATAGAACTAAATCTTGTAGATTCTTTTATGAAAGGTTTGATAAGAGATTTTGTGCGAAAGGCATCAATTACGATGGGTCTATATGCCTGCTATATAAGATCACCAAGTGGAACCTCGACCCACACTGAGTAACAACAAGTCTTGAGTTCAATGAACTAAAGTACATCATTGGAGTGATCACAAATATCATGTAATTAATATATAACAACATTTGTGGGGGACACTTCTAATATTGCCAACCTACGTTAGTGTCAAGTATGGTTACTTCTTGCCGTCTTCAACTTGATTCTTAAAGCACTCTTGAAAAAGGGTACTCGATACAAGGCTTATACAAATATCACTAGTATAATATATAACGGTATTTGAATCTTATAGGAAGACATGCACACTTATTTAAATGGATTGGATAGTATAAAGCTTATTGTTTAATTTGGATGAGTGAAACTAATGTTTTACTAGGTAAGAGTTTAAATCATGAGATATCTTGATCAAAAGTATAAGATTTATAAAGCGATGAATTTTTGAAATATTTAAAAAATGATGGAGATTATGAGTATATTATCAAAATAAATGTGTTCGGCTATAACACAATTGTGGGTGAGTTGTGTCCATCTAAAAGAGTGGGTCACCTATGGTTATAATTTAGTCATGGGTGAGTTAAATTATAGTCAGTTATCCAAGTAAATGATTGAGTTATGGTCAGTTATTATGATTAATTATGCTACGAAAGGCCTACAAAAAGGCATGTCTCATTCCTATAAAGGCATGAGTAGAGAACTCACATCCCCAACTACATCAATCTTTCTCCCACCAAGTGTTTTTTACGAGTCCTATTTAGTAAGAGTAGGACTTGTAAACCTCATCATCTTGGTTTGTGGATGTTGTCTAGGACTCCATTTGATTAGTGAAAGACGAATCAGTGTTCATTATATCCTAAAGTACACCTCGATTGTGTTAGTGCGAAACAAGCCGAGGGCCTTCATTGTATCCTAAAGATAATCATTAGAGTCCATTGTATCCGGTAATTTAACATCAGTGGCGGTGAATAAACAAAAAATGTTAGCATTTAACACCTTAAAGAATAGCTTTAGTATGCTATTGTAATCATTAGAGTCCATTTATCTTTTTTAGGGTGCTGACTTTTCGAGAAGTGAAGATATGTTGAAACTTTGAAGAAAACGTCGTGTTTGTGTAGGAAATGCCGATTGTTGATACCGTCCAAAAAGTTTGCCAATTGCAATTTATAGTTTGTTATCACAGAAAAGGCCGATTTTTGTTTGTCGTTTTTCATTTGCCGATTGCAATTTTTTGTTTGCAATTACAGAAAAGGTAGTTTATTGTAGCTGTTGTACTTCCATCAGAATCCACCCGTCTTCAAGCTATAGTTATTAGCATAAATTTACTAACCAGAAATTACATTTAGATAAGATCAAGGAAACTGCAAAAGATGAATAGCTTCTGAATTCTTTTGCCTTACAGCCTTTTATTCAACCATCTCACGAAAGATAGACTACTGAAATTAAGAAAAGGCTAAAGACAAACGCCTAATGTTGGAAATGGGTGGTGTCTGTAGATCCTTGTGTTATATTAGGAGACTGAAATTATACATGTTCAAAAGAGAACGACTTCTTTGCATGATAATTTAGATAATATGAACTTACACAAACTATACTCCTTTGTGGATGAAGAAATACTACACAAGCTAATACAAAATTCACCAAGCATAACATTAATTTGGTCTAAGCTTCGGAGCTAGCAAGTTAGATAAGTTCTTTGTCGACAAGATGGGGTTAATCTTTCGTCGACAAGCCAATTCAAGTCACACTCCAAAGAGAAACCGTTGTGAAACATTGATCCAAAAAGACAGTACATAAATGTGAAAGTTAAAACGGTTGTAAAAGAACTTCTTATTCCATGGTCATGGAAGCTAGTGAATTTCTTAGCCGATAGAAAATTGGCTATTCGGGCAACATGAATAAAAATCCAAAATAGATTATTAAAAGGGATTTGGAATTAATGGAAGAGGAATTCAAACTTGGGGATAAACTTGAAACATTGTTAGATATAGATAAAGCTTCCTTCTGCCAAAAGAGTTGTGGTGGCTTTATAAAGGAGATCTTAACTCTGCATATTTTAATGTTATCACAGTTATGGAATATTATTCAATATTCTTACCGAGATAAAAGAGTTAGCAGTCAATTTATGCAGTAAACACTTTTGCTAAAAAGGAATAAGTCGCAAACAACTAACAAGCCTCCAGATCTAGGGTAAGTATTATTGATTCAGGCTATCAATCCACAATGAGAGGGCCAGTCATGCAATCAAGCTTTTTCATATAAAACTCTTAAAAGGCTCACGTGGTTGGTGCGGTATTGATGGGGAGCAAGTGTCGTAGCTGCAAGGAGAAATGGTCTTTGGATAATGACACTATAATAAGATTTTGGCTTAACTTTTAAGACAACAACAACAACAACAACTAAGCCTTTTCCCATACTAAACGGGGTCGGGTACATGGATTCTTTGTTTCCACATATCCCTATCATGTGCCATGTTGGCAGTTAACTCCCAATAAGCTAGATCATTCTTTATTGTTTCTTTCCAACACTTTTGTGGTCACTCTCTACCTCTTTTAATACTTTCCAAATTTAGTTTTTCTATCCTTCTTACAGGTTCTTCTTTTGATCTTCTTTCTATATGTCCAAACCATCTTAAACAATGTTCTCTCATTTTATCCTCTATTGGTGCCACTCCTAATTTGTTTCTAATAACCTCATTATGTATACGGTCTTTTCTTGTATGACCACTCATCCATCTTAACATCTTCATTTTTGTAACGGACATTTTTTGTACATGTTTATGATTTACTGCCCAACACTCAGAACCATAAAACATGGCAGGCCTAATTGCTGCTCTATAATATTTACCTTTTAACTTTAATGGTATCTTCTTATCACAAAGAATGCCTGATGCTCCTCTCCATTTTAACCAACCAGCATTAATTCTATGCGTAACATCTCCATAAATTCTTCCATCACTCTGAAAAATTGACCCTAGGTATTTAAAACTTTCCTTTTGGGTAATGCAATGTGTGCCAATTTTAATTTCTATGTCCTCTGAAGTAACCAAATGATCAAACTTACATTCCATATATTTTGTCTTTATTCTACTAAGTCGGAGGCCTTTGCTTTCTAATGTTTCTCTCTATAGTTCCAATTTTCTATTAACTTTTTCCTTATATTCCTCTACTAATACAATGTCATCTTCAAATAACATACACCAAGGTACTTCATCTTGAATATGTTTTGTTAACTCATCCATCACCATTATAAATAAGTATGGACTTAAAGTTGATCCTTGATGTAACCCAATATTAACTTCAAAGAAGTTTGTCGTTCCTTCGTGAGTCCTCACACATATTTTTGCACCATCATACATGTCTCTTATAAGGCTAATATATGTCAATGGGATACCTCTTTTTTCCAAAGTTCTCCAAAGAACCTCCCTCGGTACCCTATCATAAGATTTTTCTAGATCAAAAAATATCATGTGAAGGTCTTTCTTTTTTGCTCTAAAATGTTCCATAAGACGTCTCAAAAGGTGAATCACTTCGATAGTAGATCTGCCTGGCATGAATCCAAATTGGTTCTCTGTTGTACTTGATACTTGTCTTAACCTACGTTCGATAATTCTTTCCCATAATTTCATAGTATGACTCATTAACTTGATACCTCGATAATTCGCACAATTTTGAACGTCTCCCTTGTTCTTATATATGGGTATAAGTGTACTCGCTCTCCATTTCTCGGGCATCTTTTGGTTTTTCCATATTTCATTAAATAGTCTTGTGAGCCAAGTGATTCCTATTTCTCCTAGTATTTTCCAAACTTCTATAGGAATATTATCTGGTCCTACCGATTTACCACCCTTCATATGTTTAAGAGCCTCTTTGACTTCATTCTTTTGAATACATCGATAGAAATTGTGGTTTATATACTTTTCTGACTTGGCTAAATCTCCTAAACTAATACTAACATCTTTATTTTCATTAAAAAGATTATAAAAATAATTTTTCCATCTATTTCTTATCATCATTTGCCACTAGAATTTTTTCATCCTCGTCTTTTATGCATCTAACATAATTAAGATCTTTAGTTTTCTTATCTCTAGCCCTAGCTATCCTTAAAATATCTCTTTCACCCTCTTTTGAGTTGAGTTTTTTTATATAAGTCCTCCCAAATCTTAGCTTTTGCTTCACTAACGGCCTTTTTCGCTTCCTTCTTTGCTTTCTTATAAGCTTCTAAAGTTTCACTAGTTTTCTTAGCATAATGTAATTTGTAACATGCCCTCTTTGCCCTTGATGTGATTTTGTACTACTTCACTCCACCACCAAGCTTCTTTTTGTGCCGGTACACCTCCCTTAGATACCCTAACACATCTTTCGCCACTTTCCTAATATGTATAGCCATATTGTTCCACATATCAGAGGGTGTGCCAACATAATTCCAAACATCTCCTTGAAGGACTTTCTTTTTAAATATATCTTCTTTCTCGCTTTTGAGGTTCTACCATTTAGTCCGAATAGCTCGATGCACTCTTTTCTTCTTTGTCCATTTTTTTATTTGTAAATCCATAACTAAAAGTCGATGTTGGGTGGTTAAGCTTTCTCCTGGAATTCCTTACAATCTTTACAACACGCTCTATCTTTTTTTCTACAAATAAAGTAATCAATTTGTGTTTGTGATAAGCCACTCTTATAAGTAATTAAATGTTCATCTCATTTTTTGAAGATTATATTGACTATAAAGAGATCAAATGCCATAGCAAAATCTAAAATCTCCCTACCTTCCTCGTTTATATCCCCAAAACCAAAGTTTCCATGAATCCCTTGATATCCTAATGCCTCTTTACCGACATGTCCATTTAAATCTCCTCCTAAACAAATCATCTCCCTTGGTGGAATCTTTTGAAACACCTTATCTAACTCTTCCAAAAAACCTGTCTTTATACTATCTTCTAGTCCTACTTGGGGTGCGTAAGCACAAACTATATTCAAAACCTCTGCTCCTAACACTAATTTCAACGTCATGATTCGGTCACCGTATCATTGTATGTCTACTACACTCTCCTTTAAATCTTTATTTATAATAATACCAACTCCGTTTCGAGCCTTTTCTTTACCTGAGTACCATAATTTAAAACTTGTATCCTCTACCTCCTTTGCCTTTTCTCCAACCCATTTTGTCTCTTGTAAACATTGAATATGAATCTTTCTCCGAATCATAGTATCTACCATCTCCATTAGCTTACCGGATAATGTTCCGATATTCCAAGAACCAATACGAATCTTATTATCTAGGACTAGCTTCCTTACCCCTCGCATCCGTCCATAATCAAAATGCGGAGACCCTCTTTGAAAATTTTTCGCTACATTCGGGCGGCAATGTAGAGGAACTAACTTCTTTACCCACACCCGTTCATGATGTGAGAACCCTCTCTGCAATTGATTCACTATATTCGGGCGAAAATGTAGTGGCCCTTGCTTACTTCTTACTGCATTCGGGCTCTGCAGCACGACGCTAGGCGGGGACGCCCCAAAGCAATGCTCATAATTTTTGTAATCCATATTATAAAATCCGACAAAGTTTTACGCTGGCTTAACTTTTAGTATGGAGAAAAAACTCTTTACAACCTTCTCCTAGAGTCTTCGTTGCAAATGAAATATAAACTAAGGGCAATAATAGATGATGACCTTCCTCAAGTAGGGATTAGCTTAATTATATTGAACCAGAATTCCTGGTTCAGTTCGGTCACCACTAAGACTCAGTTTGGGGTTAGTTTGGTAAATTTAGGGAATTCAGCACTCGATTCCAAGTGATCCAGGACTAAATGAACTGAATAACCAAAATACCTTAATATAATTGTTATTCGTACATCCCTTTTTACAAAAAGTCCTCTACTCCTTGTGATGAACTATTTGTATTATGTTGGCTTCTCCCTTTTTAATCGTCCTCCCTTTAAAGATCTCTTTTAATATTGTTTTCTCTCTTAATCGTTTCGATTTCTCTCTAAATCTCACTCTCTTCTATCCTCTTTTTTCGAAACTTTCTCAAGTTGCTTTTGATCTCTTTATTGATCTCTTTCTGACCTCTTTCTCTATTACTCTCAACCTTTATCTCAATCGCAAGATGAATCTCGTAAAAAATAGATAGAAAATAAAGTTCTAGGAGTCATTTACCACAATAGAGAAAACAATCATAAGGGACATTGTATTTAAAGGACAAACGTACCCTCAATAAAAAGGGGTGTATGTTTAATAAAAAGGAGTCTATTGATAGGAATCCAAGAGCAAGCTGAGATAAGCTAGGCGAAGCCAATCAGGATGTCCAATCAATCCATAGGACATGGATTGATCGGGCACCAACTTGTCCAACTCGATACTTTAGATCGATCTATTTACCCCAACTCAAAACCAGCTCAAGCAACAAAGAATAGGATTCCAAGAGATCTACGCATAAGTTATTATTAGCCAACTTATTGAATTAAAAACAAGAGTTAATTTTCCATCTTTTCAAGAAGTATTAGATTCTCTAGGAGTTAAATGCTCTTTTCATTTTCCAGGTAGTCATTAAGTGCCTTAGGTAGCTCCTAGGCGACAATAGTTAGTTAGATATTTTAAATTAATTAGGACATAATTTTTATTGTTTTGAAAATTATATCATTTAGTTTTAGTGCTCAGCTTAAAGGGTTGTTCTAAGCTATCTAAACCCATCCATATGAATGAAAACGGGGGTGGTGATTTCTTACAGAGTTTCTGTATTTCAAATCTCTCTCTTATCCTTAACCGATGGGTGAGTTGGTCTTTATCACCTTGGTGAGTCATATTCATTGTTTGGCAGATTGTGTGTGTGGGGGTGATAGTTGGTGAGTCATATCCAACTCGTGAGTGAGTGTGTGTTGGTGAGTCACATCCAACAAGTGTGTGTATGAGCCTACTAAAAATGTGTTCAGCTAGTTTCATTTGATGCTTTTCGCTTAACGAGGAGGATCCTCTCAACTCGTGATTCACATCATTTGGTGCTTTCATCGTTGGACAAAACCCAAACCAGTCTTGGCCTTGGGACGTTACTAGAGGAGCATTAAACTTAGTAGAAGGGCTCAAGTCAAAGGAAGTCTCGTCATGCTCAACAAGCATGAAATGTTGGTCACTGAAACTCTTGAGTTGCAAGCTCAACTTTGTCATGAACAGCGAGAGAAACTCTTCTGCACTTGCTGTACTATCAAGAATAAGGTTTGTAATGTCATCATAGTCAACGGGAGCTGCATGAATGTGGCTTCAATTGATCTCGTGTGAAAACTTGAATTGGTTGTGTGGGATCATCCTCATTCGTACAAGATTCATTGGTTAACCGTTAAACAATGGAAAGGGGTTTGACATCACCAATCAGGTTAGCATTCCCTTCTCCATTGGGAAGAACTATCGAGATGAAGTACTACGTGATGTAGTTCCCATGGAAGCAGGTCACTTACTACTCGGGCAGCCATGACAGTTCAACCGAAGGACCACCTATGATGGGTTTCACAATATCTATTCTTTTGTGAAAGGCATAAGAAAGTCACTCAATACAAAGTAGAAAGAAAATGAGCCCGAGAACAATAGTGAGAATTCTAAGCCAAATCTTGTTGTTCTTTAGCAAGAAAAAAAGGATGATCTCGTTTTCCTCAGTCTGGAACAAAATTCTAGGAAAGAGAGTTGCACACCAAAAGAGACTCGATAGTCTTGCATCAATCTAAGTGACAAAATTGTTGCATTGGATTCGATAAATGAGAAACTAGAGACTATCGTTGATCCAGAAACTATTGATGCTCTCTTTAAGGGTTGGATTCCAACCTGACCCTAAAAAATGAAGGTGAGGAAAAGAATGCAGAATTCAGCCTCTTGTTTTCAAGTAAGGCGTCTGAGTTTGAGTTCAATGATGAGGTTCATCTAAGCAAAGACCCTGATGCCAAGCAAGCAATCCAAACAGGTTTTTCGCAATTAAAGCTCAATAATCAAGAATACTACGTTGCACCGAATTATTGTGCAACAAGAGTAAGTGTTGTTATGGAGTTTTGCTTATTGCATGTGGTAATGATATATTTGAAGTACCTGTAACTCTTTGTCCGCAACTCAAGATGAGCATTTTATTCCTAACCTTAACTAAAAAGGAAAGGCCACGACAAAGTTAACCACAAAAGATATCATCATTGTTTTGCAGGATACGATATACTCAATTGTACTATTTCATGTCTCTACACTTGATATTGTTGCAGCAGGCCTAACACTAAAAGTGAATGTGTGAAAGTTTTATCATCGTAAAGAAATTTGAAGTTCCAAGAGCAATCCCACCATTTTCTTTACATAGTACCTAGGGTAGAATATGTTTACTTCCTTAGTCATAGTTTTCTCTAGTTTTGCCATAATATGTATTTGCTTATGTTGCTTCTTTTGGTAGTTAAGTGTATTAAGTCTTGAGTCATGTGTGTCTTGATAGAAAAACTTTGTAACAAACACTAGCAAGAACTCTTTGCAAGCAATTGATCGGAGATCACCGTGGCATGGAAATTGAAAATCACCAACTACAGGATTTGAGGACAAATCCTTACCAAGTTCAAGAGTATGATAAGAAATGATAGGAATCCAAGAGCAAGCTGGGCGAAGCTAATCAGGATGTGTAATCAATCCATAGGACATGGATTGATCAGGCACCAACTGGTCCAACTCAATACTTTAGATCGATCCATTTACCCCAACTTAGAACCAGCTCAAGCAGCCAAGAATAGGATTTCAAGAGTTCTAAGCATAAATTATTATTAGCCAACCTATTGAATTAAAAACAAGAGTTAATTTTCCATCTTTTCAAGAAGCATTAGATTCCCTAGGAGTTAAATGCTCTTTTTATTTTTCAGGTAGTCATTAAGTGCTTTATGCAGCTCCTAGGGAACAATAGTTAGTTGGTCGTTTTAAATTAACTAGGACACAATTTTTAATGTTTTGAAAATTACATCATTTAGTTTTAGTGCTCAGCTTAGAGGATTGTTCTAAGCTATATAAACCCATCCATATGAAAAAACTAGGATCCTCTCGACTCATGATTCACATCATTTGGTGCTTTCATTGAGATAGAGAGGATTCACAACACCAATTAATCAATTTCATTCGACCTTCTCTTCTTTCTCTCTCATTACCATTATCACTCTATCCACATCCCTTGCCACTCATTACCATCATCTTGCCTCTTTCACGTGCACCCAACCCTTGTTGAATTTTATTCATTGTTCTTTACTCTTTATCCTAAAAGCTCAGTCCTTTACTCTTTATCACCCCTGTATGCACCAAGCTATAACTCACATTTTTCCTTTTATTACTGACACTACACCTAACTGAACGTCATACTTCCCTCCAAAGTTCTCACCATTGCTTTTTTTCATATAGATGGGTTTATATAACTTAGAACAACCCTCTAAGCTTAGCACTAAAATGAAATGATGTAATTTTCAGAACATTAAAAATTGTGTTCTAATTAATTTAAAACGGCTAACTAACTATTGTTGCCTAGGAGCTGCCTAAGGCACTTAATGACTACATGGAAAATGAAAAGAGCATTTAACTCATGGGGAATATAATGCTTCTTGAAAAGGTGGGAAATTAACTCTTGTTTTAATTCAATAGGTTGGCTAATAATAATTGATGCTTAGATCTCCTCGAATCCTATTCTTGGTTGCTTGAGCTGGTTCCGAGTTGGGGTAAACGGCTTCGCCCAGCTTGTCTGAGCTTGCTCTTGGCTTCCTATCATCTATGGATAGTAATGTCCTGCCTTAAATATGGTTAAAATATCAGTTTCTAAATCCAGACCTCCTACCCCTACCGTAATCAGTTCTACTCTCGCCACCCATACCCTAATCAGCCCTACTGTATGTGGCCATGCTCGGTGTTCTCTCTATCAACCAGTTGCAACCATCCTTTTCTGTCCCTTCTGGGCGTCAAGCAGCTACAATCATCCTCACTGTCTAAGCTTCAACCGTGTTCTCTGACTAGGGTAAGGTGTTTATTCTTTTGGCATGTTGAGTAGGTTGCCATTTGTGTGGCAATGAGTTCCTGTCTTTCCTAAGCTAAAGGATATGGGCTTTGACGCTGTTCTGATTCATAAAATCAAACCTTACCAATAAAAAATCTGTCGTCTACGTTTTGATTATTTGACTATGAGAGGTGTTCTTGTTATTTCCCATGCCTTGGTAGGTCGCTGTTGAAATCGACATGATAACGAGCAATAACTGGAAATCTCGTAATGAAATGATACTTGCATGTAGATGTAGTGGCCAGCAATTTGCAAAAACCGTCTTGTTTTGATTGCAGTAGCATGGTATGAGAAGGTCACCTCTATTTGATTTATAAGTGGGGTCCTTGTGTGCAAGCGGCGAGATGAAAGTGTCAGTGAAGAAATTTGATTAAACAGACTATAAGGATTAACCGACTAAACCGAACTGAAATGTTTCAGCTAGGTTCAGTTCAGCATGTCATAATCGGTTTCGTTTTGCTTTTCCTATGATGTCGCCCAGAGCCACCTTTCAATTGTTCTGTTCGGTTATTGAACCGAACCGACCAATGATTAGGCCTATCAAGAAGCACACAAAATTTGCAGCGAAAAAAGTGGAATATAGATGTAAAGAATGTAGTTCAATTGCTTCTAGCTGTGAAGTTTAGCATTCGAAGTGCCCCAGATTTCTCTAGAGAAAAGAGAATCAAGTCCAAAATGTATAAACCAATTTGGTTTTCAAAGCACTTTCACGAAGTTCTATTGTATGTCTTAACAACCAATTGCTTATACAAGAGAGACTATGGAGGTATAAATTTAGTTTTCAAGGTTAGTGCTCCCTTAAAAAGCAATATGAAGATTCATATCATCTATTTATTGGCTACTCAGCTACAAGACCGATTTGGTCTTGCGTCACCACATTATTCAAGCAAAACTATAGACCGAGCTCAAAACCAAGTACTGTTCAAGCAAAACTATATATAAAGTTTGGGAGTTGGGAAACTTACAACATATGTATTAAAATGAGCTACCCTTACATCACTAAATCTTAATGCAATGCTTATCGATAATAAGAAAATAAGGTTTCAATATGTCAAGTAGCTAGAATACTCTAGTGAAAACGTGGATAAAATTTTACTTAATGGATATTTTGCATGCAAAGATGTTTCAAGGTAAATGTGCTCCAATGAAAAGCTGAAGAAATTTTAACTGTGGATATCACATATGCAAAGATTTTGCAAGGTAAATATCATTAGTTTTTTTTATCGTCATCAACATGAGTGATGGGGGAACTATTCGTTGCTTCTGTAAAGATGAGAAATTCGAGATGGGGAATGGAGCATTTTACCTTTATTCTCCAAAAGATTGAGCCTACCATCATGTGATCATTGAGACTTCTTGAAATGATTTAGTTAGCCGTATCAAAGCCACCCTTGATGATTGAAGGCATAGCAAACGGATCATTTTGAAAAAGCCATATGGAAATCCAATTTTGTAGTCATACACCCAACAAAACTAGTTAAGTTGGGGGTGGTGAAGTCCTCAAAGGATCTTTCCCTCAATTGATACCCTTCATCTATATAATTATAAATTTTTAGCGTGAAATCCATTTTGTTTCTAGTCTCAGTTTCATGTGTAAGTGCTTATAGATGTAGATTCGCTTCTAATATTTCGTGAATTCTCAAGTTGGAGCATGGACAAAGCCAGCATGGAACTGAGACTTGAAAACCCCAGTTCGGTACCACGTACTTTTTATGTCTGAGGAACCAAGTATCAGAGTGGGCATCATCTTGCACAAAGGCCGATTGATCTACATCTACATGCCAGCCTCTAGTTATGGCAATCAACAGCATTTGTAAAATAAGCAAGTTCCTACACGTCGCCGACCGGTGGTAGCAAAAGAGCCGGGTTTTAGACAAGATTTGTGGTACAATCCTTTTTAAATTTAGAAACAATTAGGATTTGTTGCATTGGGTCACTACAAGACAAGTTTTGTACTGATACTTGCAACACCGCATAGGACCACAACTAAGGGTGGCAGTTTGAGACACGAACTTTCCACAAGAACGCGAAATGATCTAAATTCGTGTCCACTCCAAATGAGACTATATATCAAAGCCCATTCAGACTGACCTCTTTTTTGTTACAGTGGGAGGCTGAAGCCAGATGCACAGGCACCCTGGATGTCGAACTCATGACCTTTATCTTGAGAGTCGACCCCCTGGCCAGGTGAGATATTGCTGGCCGTGCCATATTGAGAGGGAATGAGATGACACCATCATGACCAGAAAACACAAAACTGCTGGCAATATCAGACAACATAGAAAGCAGACGAACAGCACCGAAAGTCGGTGTCCTTCCAAAGTGACACAAGAAGGATGTTCGAGTTCATCTGGTTCCATACAAACACGAAATGACATCATACAGGATGCGACCAGGAGTACAAAATTGCCACCCCCGACCACAAGTGGATGAGACAGAAGATATTCAGAATGATTAGGGAAACCAATTAAGATGACTTGCAAAATTATCAACTGATGCATTCCCATTCAGCAAACGCTTCCACCGATTATGAAAGGTTCGAGACACTGTTCACGTACCATTGGTCTATGGGTATTTTTGTTCACTCGCCATAGGTTGGATTGATAAGAGAGAACTAAGAATCTATCTCACCACTAATTTTAAACTAAATTAGATAAGAGAACACAAAATTCGATTGACGATATCTTCTTCATTCTACACGAAGTCTATTTAAGCTTGAACAAGGGCCCCAAAGCTAGCCATACATAAATAAATCAAAACACAAGTTCTCATGCAACAATTAACACGGACGGTAGGTTTCCGGGGTGGTAAATGTAATATTCTATTTCTCAGGCATTGAGAACACAAAACACAAGTTCTCATACAATAATTAACTCATGGTGCACATTCTCAAGGTGGTAAATGCATCATTCTATTTTTTGGAGCATTAAGAACACAAAAACTGGTTTCCTAAATAGCTACCATGTTTCGATGGTGTTTGGACGAATTCTTGTTATAATTACCCTAAAAAACACCATCATGAATTAATTTACAGTTTGATAGTTTTCTGCATTTAAAGCTTAAGGTTCATGAAGAGTGAGGATGTTTTTGGGACTTTGTGGAGTGGGATTTCAACCGCTTTTAATGGAGAAGTTCCAACATATTTCTGAACCAGTGTGACCAAGTGGTTCATGTCGGAGATTTTGGACTGATGTCCACATCATTCTTATGGTTGGTTCTTTGCATCCAGCTCTAGTTGGACTTGATCAAACTTGGCTAATTCAGTTTCTGTTCGCATCATTTAGTTTTTTATTTTTCAGCTTTGATGTCCGCATCAACGATTATTGACTTAACTTTCAACGGTGCATCGAAAACCTCATCTCCTAAACACCTTAAATAACTAGGTAGTGTTGTATGTTCTTAATCTACAAAGGAAAAGAAAAAGAAGCCAATGAATAGATATTAAAACAGATAAGCAGTTAAAATTTGTAAGATCGCAAAGCATTTCCTCTCCCAAAAGAAAAGCATTCAAGGCTCAACAAAACAGAAATATGCAAATGGAATTCTCTTCGAGCTACCCTGCTAAATGACAAAAGAGCTCAATTCCCAAATTTTCCTAATTTACCAGCCCTTACTCTATTTTCAAGCCAACCTCTGCGCAGCTTCTTTAGCCAGAACCTTTTCCGTATTTATCATATTTGTCGTTGAAATTTGCCTGTCGCGCAAAGTAGGTCAGGTCACACGAGTTAATGCAAATGCCTCTTAAAATGCATGAAAACTTGGAATATGTCATCACGATATATTTGTATTGTAAGTTTACCTTCACGGCCTCAATAATCTTGCTGAAGTCCAGCTTGTCCTCATTTTTCACTGAAAACACAGAGCTGTGGCAGTTTTCTTGTGAACAATCTGAAGAAAGATAAGATTAGTGATCAAGATGTAAACAGACATCTATAGAGAACATCAAATACATCAAGGAAACCAAAGAAATGAGTGTGTTACCGCTCCCAAACGAGCTTTTCCTTTCACAATGCAATACGGAATATCCATCTTCCGGCACAAGGCAGGCAACCACACAACAAGCTCAACTGGATCCACATCATGAGCAATGACAACCAACTGGGCCTTGTTCTGCAGAGAGCAAAGTTAATTAGTTTAGGCAACACGAGAAATGCATCAGGCCACAATACCTATTTAGGAAGACCGAAGGTGAGACAACAGCTTGGGCTTACCTGCTCTATAAGATGTCACATGGTTGATACCATATTTCACAACAATTGGCTTCTTCACTTCCACAGGCTTTCCTTCAGCTTCTGCCTGGGCCCTCTTCAGAAGTCTTTCCTTCTTAGCAGCCTTGTCTTCTGGACGATATTTGACCAGCATCTTGAACAGGTTTGTTGCTTGAAAGAGAGAAACGGAAACAAGTTAGGTATGAATCCATACTGAAGCGAAAGCAACATGCGGAATTTCGCATGAGTTACAAATTGAAGGAACCATATGGAAAGAGTACCGCCAAGATCTGGATGCCAAAATCCACTAGGTTCAAGGAAAACTAGTGTGTGATAATGTATTATAAAGATATGTTAAGAAAGAAAACAAGGCAAAGGATGTAAAGCACTAAGGGGAGAGAGAGAGAGAGAGAGAGAGAGAGAGAGAGAGAGAGAGAGAGAGAGACATGAAAGGTAAATTTAATACCAAAACCTTGTGGCCTAAACAATCAAGTCAACCCATAAATGAACACCAACAGAGTTTTAAGAGTAGACTGAGTACATATATGAATTTCAAGCAGGAAATCAAAACTCAAGGAGGTTATGTCTTCACTGCATATTATGCATATGCACAAAGTGACTTGTCAAGTGTCTTTGTGAACTGGTTTAGAGCAGGAGGAACCTTCAAACGTTGCTTTAGAATCCTGCGTTGCCTTTGAATGCGAACAACTTTTGGCCATTTGACAAACCTGTGCAGATCTCTTTTAGGTGGCAAAGCCCCACCTATTCCAAATTGCTTTGGCCACTTTTCAAACAAAGGATTCACAACCTTTTCCTTTACGAAAAAGAGAAGGAAAAGGGATCAGTAGAGGATATCACATGATCTCCAACTCAAAGGCATTTGGAGAATTATAAACCCATTATTAACCAAGTAGATAGGGCACCAGCAATGTCACAGACAGCCCAATCAAATTACACAAAATATCCAACAAACAAGTAATAGTAACTTACCGATTTCTTCTTGGCAGGTACTGGTGCCTTTCCACCTCTTTTGGGGGCCTGAAAAGAGATTCCCAGTAAGTCGAGCAACAAATATAATTTTGCTATCGAGAATTGAAAGCTAAAACTCTTGAAGCTCAATGTTTCGTTACTCTATGTAAGCCAGACACTTCCCAAGTCATTTTTGCATTTTACTCCAGAACATTTCATGAATGACGAGCCCCTTATAAATTACCCACCCAAATGGAATCCTGCATCTGGGTGGAATTATAATAAGAAAAAATGGTTCAAAAATGGATGTCTACATTTTCAATTTTAATAAAGACTGCTCCTTTTTGCTTTAATAATCGACAATCAGAACGACGAACTTCATAGTAATTACTAGAGTTAGAATCAGAAATGCTACATAAGTTTCAACTTCTGAGGGACAGCACAGAAACAGAGGCCTACTGGAAATTCATCTCGGAAGCAGGTTACCGGAATAGAAGCATTTATTTTACGGTCAGCGGAGGGAGGCCATTTTAACAGAAAACTCTGCATTTGAATGAACATGGTCTTTTGAGTAACGTGAACTTCATAGTAATTAATAGAGTTAGAATCAGAAATGCTACATAAGTTTCAACTTCTGAGGGACAAAGCACAGAAACAGAGGCCTGCTGGAAATTCATCTCGGAAGCAGGTTACCGGAATAGAAGCATTTATTTTACGGTCAGCGGAGGGAGGCCATTTTAACAGAAAACTCTGCATTTGAATGAACATGGTCTTTTGAGTAACGTGAAACCTGTCTGCACTTTTCACTACCACAGGATGATCTGCTCGTACTCAGAAATCAAGAGAAGGGGAAGATATGTTAGGATCCAGCTATGTCCAGTTATGCAACAGATGAAACCTGAAGACAAGGAGAAGAGGAAGCTTTGAGTTTTTCCAGTTTTCACGCAGCCGGTTATGGAGGAAAGATTCTGTTTTTCTTTCCTTTCTATTCGCCGTGTGTTTGTGTATGTGCACTGCTCTGTATTTATAGAGCAGCACCTGACTCCTTCAAGATATTAAGGTTGGGCTTTCCATTTTAAGAGCCTTTATCTGGCCGGTTATAGAGCTTATCCGACCGGCTGTTACGGATTTGCTCAGTAACCGCCTTTACTTTCACAGACAATCTACCCGTTCTTGTAAAATTGCCGAGAATGGTCATTTCTCGACTTCACATCTCTCACTTACCGTTTGAGTCAAATAATATGACAATGGTTTTCCTCTCACTTTTGCAGAGTTTTCCAAGTAATGTCACTTTATGATTTGCTATTGCAATCATTACCCGTTGTGTGATTTTTTACCTATACAACAATCAAGCATATCTCAAACCCATGTTTGTAACATGTTTTGAGAAAAGATACTCTATTATGTCTTTAGTAAAGGGGTTTGCCAACATATCTTGTATTGGCATGTATGAGATGGATATTTCCTTTCTCATAACCATATCATGAACTTAATTGTATTTCACTGTTATATGCTTGCTTTTAGAGTTGTCAGCTCCACTCTTGATTAGAGTAATTACTGCATTTTTGTCACAATAAATGACAAGCGGCTCGTCGATTATGTCCCTCTTCAAATCTCATATGAAGCAGCTTATCCAGACGACACTTGTTGCTGTTACACAGCAAGGCACATACTCAGTTTGTTGTGTATTCAACATTAAACAACCTTATTTCTTACATGCCCAAGAAACAACTCCACCTCCAAATAAAATAAAAATATTTGTTTTGAAGTTGATTTGCTATCGTCTTTGTTCCTAGCAAAGTTAGTATTTGAGTATCCTACCACTTTTAGTTCATCTACTTGAAAATATAATTTCAAGTCCTTTGTTACTTTGAGATATCTTAGAATAATCTTCACAACTATCCAATGCTACCATCCGGGATTACTTTGATATCTGCTCACAAGACCAACAGCAAAACTGATATCAGGTCTTGTACATAGCATAGCATTCATCAAGCTACCCACAGCTTGTGCATAAGGAATATAATCAAACCTACAACAATTAACTACTAAAAATTTATTTAGAGTTCTAAAATCCCCCATAAATTGATTTATAAGTAGATTTATATAAAGCTTGTCTTGTCTAATTTCCAAAAAATAGAAAAAGACAGTGAACGCAGGGCCTAGAACCACTTCCTTGTACAAAACCCTCTTTGAGGGAAGCACCCTTAACTTACCATTGTAACACATCCTGGTCGCACACTCTTTTTTGTTAACAATAAAGCACTTGCCTTATGGCTTTGCACTTAACACTTTTTTGTTGCCTTTACTTTTAAACGGTTGTCGTGTTGCATGGTATGAGTTAAACGGATATCAAGGCCTATTCTAAACCCTTAACATCTGGGAAAGGTGTCCAACTCATATTCCCTATCAGATGTGGTTTGAACTACTTATCTGTTGCATTAGTTTAGAAATCCATTAAGGTTGATCTGGCCCGAGGGCTAAGTGTCGGTCATGTTGTGAGCTCCATTAGCTCTTCCGACGGTCGGGGTGGACATATTGATACCCAAGATACAAGAAATAATCTAACCCTATCATAGATGCTGAGGTCTCAATTGGTTGAGAGTACCTTCTCGAGGAAAAGTATAACTCAACTGATTTTAGCTAAAATTAGTCAAGTTTTTCTTTGAAAAGGTCATTGTCTTCTTTTTGAGAAATCAAGAATTGAACGAATCGTATCGTAGTTCAAAAAGAAGAGTTATAGCAAAAATAGCAAACTTTGTCATGAGGCCTGGTACTAGGCTCTTGATTGGATCCTCATAAGATTGAAAATTTTACCAAAAATCCAAATCTTACTAGAATCAGCCAATTTTTAGATTGTTGGATAGCTCTATAAGTCTATTCCCAAACACATCACGTCATTTGAAATGGTTGCTTTCTTGAAGATGTAATCATTTCTCAATAGCCAAATTTTCTATGTGAAGGTTTTAAAAGCTGTTAGCCATGCTCAACTGGTAATTGGATCTTCAAATTTAATCGATTGCCATGAACAAAACTAACAAGTCAACTGCAACCATGGTATGGAGTTTCACTTAACAATGCTCTTAGACGACAAATCTGTATGCATCACTTGGAAAACTAAAACCAGCATATGAAGTCTTCACTCTCTATAAGATGAGCATCTACTTAATAAATTAAAATTCTCTTAATTCGCTACTCAATTATCATAACCTCGTCATAGACTAAAAGCGAAAAAGCTTCAGAAACCAAATGAATTTATACATTGTCGATATGATTTTCTTCCCTCCCTCCGGAGAGATCCCAAGCACTTTTGGGTGCTGAATTTCATTCTCCAAAACCCAACTTAGAACCGCCTTTGATACCTCAACTTTGTTGATACCATCCCAAGGTCACTTTCCACAATCGTCACTCTTCATTATATGTTGTGTGGTCAGCATGTAACAATTCAATTTTTTTCACTCTTTGGTGTTAATAACAGGGATAAGCCACGTGCATGCCCAGGAATCGAACTCGCACCCTTCGTCTGGGGGAGCGGAGAGCTACATGGGCTAACACCCTAGGTTCTTCAAAATTCATTTTTTATATAAAAACCATATTCATTTGCTATTTAACATCTATTACTTGCAACATTAACCCAAAGATTCAAAGAACGATGAAATACTTTTTATACAGCTCTTTACAAGCATACTTTATTGAACTTTTTCACCCTTCCAAATCCCAACCTGCCCTCCATCCTGGGTTTGTACGCATCTTCATATTCAAGAGATTCAATCCACAAGTACAGAAAAGTTGGCACGGATTCAATTTGAGAATACGTATTTTCTTCTTAAAGCTTGAAGCCTACCAGTATAAAGGCTCCAACCATTAATACGCCCTGGTACGTACTTGGCCATAAGAAGAAAGCTGGTTTTGTTTTATGACATTCAGTAGATCCATTATTTTAAACATTCTAATATCTTTCACGTTACCGCTCAAGCTGATTTTAATTATTTTTTCACACTTTTCTTAGACCACCACTTGAAAACTTGAATCAGGATCACCTCCGCAAAGAGAATCAAATGCTAGAAGCAAGACCACACAACCTGACATGGTTCAAGGAATCATTTCCAGGTGAACTTTAAAAAGGATTAGCACACAGCTAGTTGATGAAACCTGTATAATTTGCCAGCTCCAAGGGCTCGTCCTCCATCATTGGTGCCATATAACTTTGTATTGGCTTGTTCAATCATTGTGTTCGTCCAAAACTCCAAACCATCCGAATGAGTTTGTAGTGCTACAAAGGTCTAGCGGGATCAAGAATTTCCAGGAGCGTGGAGTACTGAGTTTCTCAAAATACATATACTGGAAAATATGGACTACCATTCATCAAAAGAAAATTCTTCCAAGTTCCACACATGATATCAGAGAAAAAGAATCAGCTGCGGTTCAGAAAAGCTGACTATACATTAGCTCGGGGAAACATGGACTACAAAATTTCAATGCGATTGGATTCTGGAATTACATCTTGATATTGAAGTAATCAGGATCAAAGTGATGCAATCTCACGTATCCATCTTCACCACCACTTGAGAAGCTGCACTTAAAATCATCAGTTAAACCCTCCGAAGATACAAACACATAAGATCTAAACGAGGAAATTTAGAGAGAGAGAGAACCTCCGGCCATTAGGATTAAATGCTAGCGCGTTAATCGGTCCAAAATGGCCTTTAACACCACCTATTTCTTCTTGGAGAATCTGTAAACATGGTGAAGATTCAGCACAGGTTTAGAGTCCATTTTATGTCCAACTTACATCACCGACACAAAAAGATTATTCATAACTGCGCACTTATTAACAAACTTTCAATGATCAGTATATTTATCTACAACACCCAATGCCTAGTTTTCTGAACAGTTTTGCGTTTTGTCTAGTGTGTTTGTATGCCAGAGAGAAAGGCACAAAGCAAGCACAGCTCATTAAAAGAACAGGAGGCAATGAGAGAGCTGAGAATAGGTAAATGACAGAAATACCTTGTGAAAGAATTTCGCCTCGAACTTCCCTGCACGACGATCTGTGGTTGTCACATGTGATGCTTCCTGACCACCACCCATCACCACCTGCACATCACATCAGTGCCGCAGACTTTATATATGAAGAGAAAACAAGATTTCCTCATTAAGATAAGAATCAAAAGAGTTGCATCATAATTAGAATTTAGTTGGATGAGTTGTGCATCGCTTTCAAAGCAGTTAAAGTTCATCCCTCACTTAAGCCTATCAGGAAGTTCATCCTTCAATAACCAAAAGACCAGCCATTTCCATCTTTAAAATGCGGTTCAGACTTTGCTTACGTTTAGAGATTCTTCAACTCAAGAGGTTCACATTCAGTGAATGATCATGTTCAAGAAACTCAAACACTTGTCCCCCATCTCAGAGCAGGTATTGCAACCAAGAAAATCAGGCCATTAAACAGTCAATATGTCTACAAAGCTGTGAAAGAAACACTCTTTGAAAAAAAAAATACAGAATAAAATCTACGCATTAGAATGTATCCTTAACAGAATTGAAGTTCAGAGTTGATGAACATGGAACAAACAGAAAAATCCACATAGTGGACTCTTGTGTTGTATAATGCATTAATTTTAGTTCTATATAATGCGGTAAAACACTTCAACTCTTACAGCACATGCAACATCCTTAAGCTATGCAATCAAAGAACAGCAACAAAGTCAAAATAGCCCTTCTGGTCCAGAAACAAAAAAGGATAATTTAAAAAATGATAGTAAATTCTAAAACTTGATCACTCACATTTAATTATGATTGTAAATAAAGTGAAAAAAATATGAAACAATGGATTAAACAAACAAAATAAGTATAAAATGCACCCTTGCTGCACCTATGCCCAAGCGTGAGGCTTGTAGAAAGGTGGATTACCACATTCAAGCAGGAGATTGGCTGGAATTTCAGAATAAGAAATGCATGTGTGGAAACAAGTATTGCTGAAAAGTTTATACAATGATAAAAAGAAAACCATAAGAAGCGCAAAAAGATATATACATGATCAAGAAGTGGCGAAATTGCACAGGCATTGACTGGTCGCTCAGTCACATACGTCTTGATAAGTGTGAGGTTTCTCATGTCCCAAAGCTGGAGACAGCAACAACGGTATAAGCAAAAAGAAGTATACAACTAAATATTGTTTTCATCTCTCTCAACAGAGAAAGAAAAAAAGAGCGACTATACCTTTGCAGATTTATCCTGAGAACCAGTTAGGAAGTGGGTACCATCAGAGGACTTTGACAGTGATGTAATAGTTTTCTGATGGCCACCTTCTTTATCTGATTCTCTAAGCAGCTTTCCAGTCTACAAGGATTGGGAACAATTCACGTTAGGCTAGTAAAACTGGGATATGAGTACCACTATTTCATACTAAACGGTAACAGTTGCCTGGTTAAAGATTTCTGATTGGTAGACCATTATACTCAGTTAACCAGATAAGTGTCCAGTTTCCTCAATTTCACAGAGTAAAACTTACAAGAAATAGACCACATCCGTTGTATCTAGAATTAGTCGTACAGACTTCCAACATTAAAACTAATATTATTTCCATTTGTACAAAAGCTGCTTAATATTAGCGCTAAGCTACACAAACTGAAGAACTTCCCCAAGTATGTCTAGTGAAGAAAAAAATCACAAGTTTTCTGGGTAACCTGAGGGCACGAAAGAGGTAATTTTCCAGTATGGTAAGGAAGAAATATTATGCAAAAGTTGCTCGGTAATCAGGTGTGTCATTTATGTCCGCTTTTAAGGCAATAGTATGCTGCATGGGGAAAGGCTACAATTTAATTCAAATGATAGAATCGACTAATGTCAACATAACTGAAAGACAGCTAATCAAGCAGCTACACGTAAAAATGGCATGTCAAGGCACATATGTACCTCAGAATCCCAGATACGAATTACAGCATCTTCGCCAGCACTGATCAGTGTACTATTCAGAGGTCCCCAAACAGTTCTATTGATTCTTCCTTGAGGTCCCTTAATTATAAGCACAGACTCTGCAGTCTCTGAAGGACAAGGTAACTGTCATAATTGGAACGAGCCAAAAACGCCCTTTTTGCTTTTCATACATCAACACAGATTTGTAGTTCCACTTTCCTCCCTTTCCAAGAAAATAAATGGCTGACTTCTCAACCTTATGGAATAACTATTTTAAACTACAGCACAAAAACCCATACTACTGCTAAAACAGCAAAGAAATCTCAGCATGAAAGAGAAAAGGAAGCATACGCTCGCTGGAATCCTTGGCAATTTGTTTGACATGAATAGCAGAAGGCAGTCCCATGAATGGGTCTGTGGTGATCACAGCAAGCTTGTTTCCTTCTGAAAATTCAACAGCTCTAGCTGGTGCATCAAAACTAAAGTTATAAACTTGCGCCCCAGTCTCAACATTCCACAGCTTTGCACTCTGATCTGCACTTCCGGTGATGAGGCGCTTGGAGTCACCTGAATGTAAACCGAACATAAGCACCCTGTTAAAAGCTTGCTTTTCTAATATTTGCAAGAAAGGATTGTTAGTTAAAGAGGAAAAGAGCAAGGCAGCGAAGAGTATATGATGCAAACACAACCAACTATATATTATGAGACCTTTGATGATTGAGTATGCAAAAGAAAAAAATAACAGACTCAAAAGCACCTGACGTTTGATATAGTTGTATAATTGTGTCCTTAGCATTAGGCCCAAAAGGTCAACTGATCTATGATCAATGATGTTAATAGGACTTTGTTGGAACAGGGTTTCCAGCCTCTTCAGAAAGAGTCATGCACCTTGATAGCCGGATACATTATTGTGATAAATCTATTAAATTTATTTCCTGACGTTTGCTATCTTATGGTAAAAAATATCATACAATGATTGAGGTGATACACACCGATACAACGCAATATGGTATGTAATGCATTATGCAACGATAAATGAGTGAAACAATTCAGGTCTTATGCACCAAGGATTGCATCTTTGTTTGACTTAAGACAGAACTGCAATTCACGTTTTAATCTCGCCAAGGGCAGAATGGTAGTTTTGCCCCATTGTTAACTGGAATATAACGGCTCTGAGATTGAACGTTGCTAAAATTCACTGGCTTTCAGTGCCAAAGAACAGAAGACGGTTTGTGGATCTATGACACAGCAACAACAAATTCTGAGCTTTAACGTTGAACTCAGGCCACTTCAAATTTTGCTAATCGGCAGATGGATTAACACGGATCTAAAACAACGATCAGTTTTGTTTACCTTCCACACTCTCTTGCTCACACCAGGTTCAATTACAGATTGTTTCTGCTCAATGACATGAATTATGGTACGTTCCAAGCTTCAACCCAAGGAGGCATGACGGAGTTAACAGATCGCGAATGATCACCGGATTCTGTCAAGCTTTGAGCAGTCGGATGGTAAAGCATTGCAAGTTCAGATCCAGTAAACATGCACTTTGCCATATCTCATTCCAACCAAAGTTGTTGATATGGGCATGAACGAGATAAAGAAGTAAGCAACTTAGAACAAAATACAAGCATGTGTAACTCCAACCATGAACAACATCCACACCGAATCAACCCCTGTTACTCGTTCTTGAACCCGACGCCAAGAGGCAGGCAGCACACACCCCAACCATCACTCACGCCACCTAGCACTCAGATGGAGATCCTCAACAAGTGGTGTCTCACTCCAATAGCTACCTAACAACTAGTTTTTGTTTATTGGCTAACGGAGTGGTAGCAACTGCTAATTTGGGCAATTAATACAATGTTTTGTCTACTGGTTGATTGAGCGGTAGCATTCTCTTGCCTTCTTTTTCATTCATCAGTTAAGAAGGTCTGTTCCCAGCTATAAAAACACCATTAACATATTTGTAAGGTACCCTTTGTTGCTCTATGAAATGAAATACGAGTTTTCAATTGATTATCAAGTCCTTGAGCAAGGAAGGTGGTATGTTCTCTTCTCTTTCAACTCATCAGCTAGGTTGTAGCGTTTGTAGCATTGGAGTGCAAGGTTGTCGGTTGTT
Organism: Brasenia schreberi; assembly: GCA_036023115.1. Classification (NCBI taxonomy): domain Eukaryota; kingdom Viridiplantae; phylum Streptophyta; class Magnoliopsida; order Nymphaeales; family Cabombaceae; genus Brasenia; species Brasenia schreberi. Next base: position 1,377,152 of record JAYKKT010000049.1, read on the forward strand.
AACTCTTATTTTCACCTCTCCTCTCACTTGTCCCTGTTTCATCCTCTGAGTTTTTCAGTAATAACTACATCATTTGGTGCTTTCATTGAGATTAGCAACCAACCTTTTAAGTGTGTTTTATAAATCCTACCAATTTAAAAATGAGTCATGAGGATTAGTGTTGTTCGTAGTGTATCGTATCTTGTATCGTTTTGATTCCCGATACGATACATATTGTATCGGCCCGTATCATTTTTAATACTAAAAAAATGTAAAAAAAAAAAATCACCAAAAATCATGATAATTGAAAATAATTCATATAATGCATAAGTTGAGTAAATATTCATCAACCGCCATTCAATTTTCAATATATAAAGTATTTATGCAGTACATCCTTAATAAAATTACAACTTTCATAATTTAAAAAAAAATTACATATTATACTCGAGATCAACTAAATAATCTTCATCTTCTCCTCCTTGTTCAAGATCATATTGCTAAGGATGTACTGCTTAAATGGTCAAAACGGATACAACATAGATCGAAAATGGTTTACAACAAGCTACAGCTCATCTGCACCTCACGTCTCCAACCTTACAAGTTCTAATGACTGGGTAACAATGGTGCAATCACCATGACCAAACAAGTCCAAGTTCCTTTCTCAGTCAATGGGGTATATCATGATAAAGTGTTGTGCGATGTAATTCTTGTGGAGGCCTGTCACATCCTACTTGGACGACCATGGCAGTTTGATCGGGGTACTATCCATGACGGATCGACTAACACCTATACATTCCTGCAACAAGAGAAACAAATCACTCTCAAACCCTTGGCCGAACACCCTCCCAAACCTTAATCACAGGTCAACAAGAAGAATTAATTCATTTCTTTTTGAGGTACGGAAAAATCATGGAAGCACTCATGTATGGCCTAGTACCATTTTGTGAAGATCAATATGAGTTAGCCCCAAAAGTTCAAACCCTGTTAAATGAATTTGGAGACGTGATTTGTGAAGGGTTGCCCAATAGTCTGCCTCCAATAAGGAGGATAAAACACCAAATTGGGGGACGTGATTTGTGAAGAGTTGCCCAATAGTCTGCCTCCAATAAGGAGGATAGAACACCAAATTGATCCTATTCCAAGGGACAAACTACCTAATAAGGTCGCATATAGAGCCACACATGGTGAGCTCAAAGAACTGGGAACGACAAGTCCAAGATTTGCTAAAGCAAAGGTTGGTCAGGGAATATCTAAGCCACCTAGTTGTTCCTTCTCTCTTAGTACTCAAAAAGGACAGTTCACTAAGAATGTGTATGGATCAGACACTTAACAAGATTGTCGTCAAGTATAGGTACCCCGTTCCAAGATTGAATAATCTAATAGATGAATTGAACGGATCCAAGGTGTTTTCAAAAATCGATCTTACCACCATATTCGAATAAAAGGAGATGAATGAAAAACCGCCTTTAAAACAAAATTTGGCCTATTTGAATGGTTGGTTATGCCCTTTGCCTAACTAATGCACCCAACATGTTCATGAGATTGATGAATCATGTGTTGCAAGCGTATTTGGGACAATTTGTTATTATATTTCGATGACATTTTGGTCTATAGTTCCAATTTTCAGACTCATTTATACCATCTTCGAACGGACCCAACTAAGAAAGCATTAATTAATTGTCAACCCTAAGAAATGCAAGTTTTTCCAAGATCGGGTTGAGTTCCTTGGTTACGTTTATCTCAACAAGGTGTGGAGTTGGATCCAGCTAAGGTTGAGGCCATTCAAAACTGACTAATTCCTACGTCTTTAAGCGATATATGGAGTTTCCACGGTTTGGCCTATTTTATCGGTGATTTATTAGAAATTTTATCTTTATTGTTGCTCCTCTCACTGATTGCTTAAAAAGAGAATAAGGGTTTAAACAGAGATCAACGAAACAAAAGAGTTTTGTCTCTCTTAAGACAAAATTATGTAGCGCACCGGTATCAACCTTACCTAATTTTGAAAAAGTATTTAAAGTAGAATGTGACACTTCTGGAGTTGGGATAGGGCCAATACCAAGCCAAGGTTGGCCTATTGCCTTCTTTAGTGAGAAACTCAAAGGTAGTAATGTGAATTACTCAACTTATGACAAAGAGTTTTATGCTCTAACCCGTTCTCTACAAAATTGGCAACACTACTTGATCCCTAAGGAATTTATCATTCATACTGATCATGCAACTCTCAAGTTTATAAAGAGTCAAAATAAGCTAAATAAGTGGCATGCTAAATGGGTGAAGCACTTAGAAGCATTTTCGTATGTATGTCCTAAAGCATAAGGCTGGCAAGTTGAACGTTGTAGCAGGCGGCATACACTTCTCACCATGTTGCATACCAAGTTGTGGGGATTTGAGCAACTCAAACATCAATATGTCGACGATCCACAATTAACCCAATTTTACAACAATAACCAAGGAACATCTCTAGGTTATTATATGCATGATGGGTTCCTATTCAAAACTAACCAATTGTGCATTCCACAAGGTTCACTATGAGAGATGTTGATTCATGAAGCCCATGGTGGAGGATTGGTCAGCCACCTTGGAGAAAAGAAGACCATGGAGTTGCTCAAGGGACGTTTCTACGGGCTTGAGATGCTCAAAGAGGAGCATCAGATTTTAAGACGTTGCACGAAGTATAAACAACCAAAAACTACACATTCGGCCAAACAAGGCCTTTACATGCCCTTACCTATGGCTGAACGACCGTGGACAGACATCAACATGGACTTTGTGCTAGGATTTCCATGAACCCAACGAGGCAAAGATTCGATCTATGTTGTTGACAGGTTTTCTAAGATATCAATTGCCATGACCAAACAAAGCAATATTAGTACAAATGTCACTATGACCGAACAAGTCCAAGTCCAGGGTCTTTGCCTCATTGATGAAGATTATTTAGTTGATCTTCTAATTCCATATAGGAAAATTGATGATGCTCGACACATCTCGACACATCGTTGATTTATTCCTAAGAGATGTGGTCAAGATGCACGGCATCCCCAAGAGTATTGTTTCTGATCGAGACACCAAGTTTGTCACCACCTTTTGAAAGACATTGTGGCATCACTTTGGCCCCAAGATTCTCTACAACACATAATGCCACCCTCAAACGAATGAGCAAACTCAGGTGACCAACCGATCTATCAGGGTCATTCTGCGAGCAATTGTACCAAAAGGAAGACGTAACTGGAACAAGTACATCACAGTGGCAGAGTTTGCCTACAATAGGTCTATTCACAAAGCTAATGGGCGCAACCCATTTGAAGCCATCTATGGGAATAATCCATACATTTTTATCCAACCCCCTACCGAATGACTCAAGGGTTACCGATTCAGCAAATCTATCTCACGAACTACATGATGAGATTAGCATGGCTTTATAAAAGACTATGGATAACTAAGTCCAAAAGGTAAATCAAGGGAGACACAAATTGACATTTGAACCAAGTGATTTAGTTTGGGTGCACTCGAAGGAGCGTTTTCCACACCTCCGATCAAAGTTGAGTCTTTGTGCCGATGGACCGTTAAAGGTACTTAAGAAGGTCAATAACAATGCATACATATTGGAGTTGCATGCCCACTATAATGTGTAACTACCTTCAATCTTAGGGATCACATTCCTTATATATCGGTGAAGAATCTTCATAAATCGAGATGAAGAATCTATATAAATCGAGATGATTTCCTTTCACCCCGACCATGAAACATTCCACAACGAATCAACCGGCCGGTTACCCGTTCTTTGACCCGATGCCAAGAGGTAGCACACACCCTAGTCATCACTCACGTCACCTAGCGCTCAGGTGGAGATCCTGAACAAGTGGCGTCTCACTCCAACAGCTACCTAACAACTAGTTTTTGTCTATTGGCTAACTAGGCGGTAGCTTAATTGCTAGTTTGGGCAATTAATACAATGTTTTGTCCATTGCACGGCTGCATTAACTTTTGCTTTCTCTTTCATTGGCCAATTGAGGAGGTTTTTTCCCAGCTATACAACAAGGCTTGTGGTGTGTTCCCTTCTCTCTCAACTCATCAGTTACACTGTGGTGTTGGAGTGCAAGGTCATTGGTTGTTCACTCTTACTTTCACCTCTCCTCTCACTTGTTTTATCCCTGTTTCATCCTCCCCCGATTTTCGGCAACAAGCACATCAGTTGTTGGCTATGCTTTGGTGAATTCAATAAATAGCCCCAGCACCAGACAACATTACTTTACTTGATAGATCTGTGCCTTTAGCTAATTGTGCATCCTTTCTTTGGGCTAAGCCAGATGTATATTAACATGTGAGAGTATGCAAATGATATTCAACCAAGATATGAAATATTCGTATGAATTTTAGATGTAGCATGGGATGTGTGGCTGAGGGAGAAGTGATGGCATAAGAGAGAAAACATCTGAGTGTATGAGAGAGTGAGAGATGTAATTCACAGTGAGAGAGAGAGAGAACAGATTGTACGGTTGAGGGAGAATGGGTGAAGTCTGTGCAAAGTCTAATAGAGGGAAAGAGCTCTCTAGTCTAGCCCAATATAGTCAAAAGATTTTTACAATCGTAGGTGCATGGGCTTATGACCCCAGCAAAGAATTATAACCCTTCATCACAAGTATAGATGTATGGTGGTGAACCATGCCAAGTCATTGATCCATGTTACATCTTGATGCCTAATCCTAGCTCTGCCATGTGTCACTTTCTCATTGGTTTATATTCTCAAGTTGAGGCCTGGCATCTTTCCATTGGTCAGAGTGACGTGGTCCATTCCCATTGGAGGCTTGATCGTACCTACTCGAAGAGGTGAATGAAGATGGTGGATCAAGTGTTGGATCACCTCCCTTAGTCACCATCCTTGAATGTCCACCACACATTAGGTTCACCTTGGATGTAAAACCAGTGTTATCCGTATCGCACCGTATCGTATGATACGATAACCTGTATCGTAAGATATAGGTTATCGTACTGTATCATACGATACGATACAAGCAATACGCCTAAAAAAAATTCAAATTTTTTTTTCAAATTTTTTTTTTCAAATTTTTTTTTTCAAATTTTTTTTAAATTTTTTTTTTTGCAGGTTTCTAGCCTCTCTTCACTTCCCTATGCTTGTAATTTAGGTATATAATTTTATTTATTGAATAAGAATAATTTATAAACAAATAAAAATTGTGACAAAATCATTTTCCTTTCTATTGCCAATTTTTAGGTATATTTCTGCTAGCAGTTTCTAATTTCATGAGATCGCAAACAATTAAAAACATTTGGTTGTCTCGGTTCATTGAGTGGGCATTTCACAACTTCACTATTTTAGGGTTCACCTTACGTGACTTCCATTGAGTTGAACATGATCAACGTGTGTGAGGCTTAACTCAGTCTGTGAAGTGAGAAATGAAGCTTAAGCATTAGTTAAAAAGCTAATTGTAAGAGAAAAAGGGATATCATCAAGTAATAATATCACATCACGAGGTGTCATAGAGTCAATAATCAAAGAAATTGAGCTCGTTGTTTTGCTCACATATGAAAATTAGCAAATATGACAATTACATGTACAAAGATAGCAGTTTGTTAATTTTGATATATTAGATGAGTGGATTATGGAAGGTAACGAAGAAAATGCACTCCTAACCGAAGAAGACATTGCATGAATTAATTTGAAGTGCAACAACATCACGAAGGAGATGAAGATTTTCATTTTAAAGCAGAAGGTGATGAGAAACTTTGAATCTTTATCAAGTAGAAGATGAAGATTATTTAGTTAATAATCCTGATATAAATTAAAATATGTAAAATGTAAATGTATTTCATTTTTTGCTTCAAAATATGTAATTTTGGATCCAATTGCTCAATGTTGAATGTTCAATCTGTGCTAAACTTTGCATTATATAAATTTAAAGCAATTATTAGATTTTTCCATATTTTTTTCGGATTTTTACTAATTTTCTTGATTTTTTAAATAATTTTCATATTATTTTAATATTAAAGTATGATATGATACGATACGCCCATATCGTGGAGCCCAGCGATACGCGATACGATACGCGTCAGACAACACTGTGTAAAACACTTTCCTAATTTGGAAAGTTTATACAAGCCTTTAAGGCTTTAAGACCCACGATACGATATGGGGGCCCGTATCATCGCACGATACAGTGCGTATCGCCCGTATCGTAAACGGTTCCTGGCCAACTGAAACCCGTGATTTTTTCCATTTCTTTCCTTTATATTTGTTTTTTTGTGTTATTTTGATTTTTTTTTAATGACAAAATATGAAGTTATTAAGTGTGTCTATACGATTTTTATTGCATTCATGAAGTGGAAGACAATCGATTTGAGTGTTATTTGAAGATTGGGGGATTTACGAAGTGCTTTTATTTTTAGGTTTTTGTTTGAATTAAAGTACTCACATTGAGATGACAGGAAGGGGTGGTAGAGACTCTCATTCAAAGTCTGATGATCCGGCGTGGCAGTGGGGTATACAAGTTGAGGGTTCAAGGTTAAAAATTAGATGCTTATTTTTTGAAAAGGTGGTTAGTGGTGGAATTTTAAGGTTGAAACACAACCTAGCAGGAACCAGGAAAAAAGTTGCTCCATGCACAAGCAGAGTTAGAAGTTTGCCAGAAGGTATTAAATAACAATGCCTGCAGATGATTGAGAACATACAAGAACGGAGACAACAAAAGGATGATTTTCAGATGTATGAAGAAGTTGATGATGTTACTGCCACTGGATTTGGATTCACTGATAGTTTGTCTTCAGATGCTAGAACAGAGATTGGTAGTAGTAGTTCACGAGCACCTACTAGAGGAAAGAGGGTTGCAGCTGAAGACTTTGGAGGTGGTAGAAGAGGAAGTTCAGGAAGGAGTAGAGGAAGAGCTTCTTCTTCTAGCATACATTCGTTCTTTCCTCATTCCACTACACTTGGTGCTCAATCAGGAATTCGTGCTGCTATGGTTTCAGAACAACTGCATGATCAGGCAGACCTTGCAGTGGGAAGATGGTTTTATGATGCATGCATTCCATTTAATACAGCAAACAGTTTTCATTTTCAAGCAATGGCAGATGCAATTGCAAACATTGGTCCAAGATATAAGATGCCCTCTTATCAAAAGTTGAGAGGGAAGATATTAGATCAGACCGTAATTGAAGTGCAACAATACTGTTCGACATTGAGACAGTCGTGGAAGGAAACAGGATGCACTATTATGACAGATAGATGGACCGATAGGCGAGGAAGGACATTGCTAAACTTTCTTGTATATTGTCCTAAAGGACTCATGTTTTTGAGATCTCTAGACATGTCAGAGGAGGGGCACACTGCAGAGATCCTATGAGAAGAATTTGATAAGATTATACAGGAGGTTGGGCTACAGAATGTGGTCCAATTGATTACAGATAATGCAGCTAACTATAAAGCAGCTGGAAAGGAGTTAGCTGATATTTATGGGTCTTTCTACTGGACACCATATGTAGCCCATTGTTTAGATCTCATCCTAGAGGACATTGGTGAGATGGATGAAATAAAGGCAGCAACTGAGTGTTGCCAAGATATTACAAAATTCATTTACAACCATGCCTTTGTTTTGTGTATGATGAGGAGATATACAGAAGTTGTAGAGCTTCTTTGCACAGCTGTAACTCGGTTCGCAACAAACTTCTTATCTGTACAAAGTATTGTCAGACAGAAGCAAGCTTTGAAGAGAATTTTCTCCTCAGATGAGTGGCAATAATTTTCAGAGTTGCCTCAAAACAGAAGAAATAGAAAGTTGAATGAGATTGCAGAAACAGTTTTTAGAAGTTCATTTGAAATGCATGTGTCAGATTATTGAAAATTATTTGTCCTTTAGTGAAAGTTTTGAGATTGGCTGATAGCGAGGAGAAACCATCTATGGGCTACCTTTATGAAGCCATGGACAGGGCAAAAGAAGCCATCAGAAATAATTTTAATGGAAAAAAGAGAGATTATGTGCCCGAGTGAAAAATAATTGATAGTAGATGGAATAAACAATTGCATCAGCCTATTCATGCAGCAGCATATTATCTAAACCCATCATTCAGGTACTCAGGAACCTTTAAAAGGGACGGTGAGGTTAATCGAGGAATCATTGATGGTATCGACAGATTAGTCCCTGATGAGAGCATAGCAAATGCGATACATCGAGAGATGGAGATATATGATAATGCTCTTCACTTGATGGGTTTGCCTGTTGCAATTCGCAACCGTACTACGATGCGTCCAGGTAAATTGTTTATTTTCATATTTAAGTTGCATCTTACATTACTGTGGATTATTATGTCTCTAATGTTTGTATTTTTTTACAGATGTTTGGTGGAACAGGTTTGGAAGTGATTGTCCAAACCTTAGAGATTTTGCAGTCAGAGTCTTAAGCCAAACCTGTAGTGCAACAGGTTGTGAAAGAAATTGGAGTATTTTTGAACACATCCATACAAAAAAGCGCAACAGGTTGGAACACAAAAGGCTTAATGATTTGGTTTATATTCGTTGTAACATGCGCCTTCGTGAAAGGTAAGTTGTATTACTTTCAAATTTTAAATTCAATATTGTTTAACTTCAGTTTTCAATTGTTAATATTACTTACTAATTGTTTATCTTTGTTTGTGTCGTAGCCAATTAAAAAAGTAAATAGAGAAGAATGTCAGTTCGATCCAATAAGTTTGGATAATTTTGATATATTTGAAGATTGGGTTATGGAAGACACTGAAGAAAATACCCTCCTAACAGAAGAAGACGTTGCTTAGATTAATTTGGAAGGAGCACAACAATATTATGGAGATGAAGAATTTGATTTTGAAAAAGGTGTGAGCGTGGCTGGTGATGATGATGAGGATCTGCAACAAGGAGAAGATGAAGATTATTTAGTTGATGATCCTGATTACAATTTGTAAAATGTAACATTATATGTAACTGTAGTGTAAACTGTGTCCGTATTTTATTTTTTGGATTCAAAATATGTAAATTTGGAAGCAATTGTTCAATGTTGAATGCTCAATTTGTACTAAAATTACATTATATGAATTTAAAGCAATTATCAGATTTTTCATGATTTTTTCCTGATTCTTTTCGATTTTTTACTAATTTTTATTGATTTTTAATTAATTTTTACATTATTTTAATATTAAAGTACGATACGATACGCCCGTATCGTGGAGCCCAACGATACACGATACGATATGCATCAAACAACACTGGCTTATACGACTCCAATGGGTCAAGGGCAGTCACTTGGCTCATGAGCTTGATGTTTGACTCGCTTCGACCAAATGACTCACATAGACCTAGGGTGGGATATAACATCAGGCATCTAGACCCTATAGACCTAGGTACCAATATATGATTATGATGGTATGCCTCACAAAAGTGAGGGTGGCTGCCAAAAAATGCTCTCCAACTCTACACACGCACATGCACACAAATAATACACATACACGAAGGAAAAGGGTAAGAGAAATGACAAGTTTTTCTCTATTAATTTATGTTGTTTTCCCACTTCTCTTTGAAGCACGGTTGAGAAACACCAAACAAACATATCAACTTGAAAACACACTATGGAAACTAGTTAAAAACTTTTGATGGCAACGATATGCTATCAAATGTGCGAGAGTCAATGAAAGTCTCTACACCAATGTTATGAGTATCGTCCTGTATAGTATGATATGAGATGTATCATATTATGAGCAAGGATTGTATCGCAAAAGGTGTAATTATCGCCACGTGTGACACACTACACCCTTATTTATAAAGGGGATCCAAGTGCACCCCGAACATTTACTGTGATTTTTGCTTCGTTTTGGTTTTTCTACTTGTGTGCTACACGGCTACAAGAGTTTACGATTAGGGAGAAACATCTTCGGTGGTCCGACCTCGACGATAGATCCACTCCGGTGGTAGTACAGTGGCACCTTTATTTCCTCGTGGTATATTTTTTTTATTTTTCACATTTATTTTCTATCTACTTGTGTTATTTATCTTTTTTTTTTAATGATAATATATAAGTGAGTGGATATGTTTTTGATGAATTTATGGAAATCTATGAAATGGGTGAATGTTTTTGGGTGTTTTGGTGGTTTATAAGGTGATTGAATTTCTGGTGATTTCTAAAGTGCTTTTATTAAGATTCAACATGATAAATTAAGATGTTAGGAGGAAGAGGTTCACATTCTCAATCTCGATTGAAAAACTCGACATGGTAGTGGGGTACTTCAATTGAGTAAAGCAAATTGAGAATAACATGTATTTTATGACAAAGTAACTGGTGGTGAAGTTTATCAATTCAAACATCACTTAACACAAACTAAAAGAGAGGTTACTCTTTGTATAGGTAGAGTTAGGAGCAACGTTATAAAAGTTATATGATATGATACGATACGATTTTATCTTATATCGTACGAGAATACGGTACGATACAAGTATATGTATCGCAAGAAGTGATTTATAGTGCCATATCGTATGTTATAGGACTATCATGTTGTATTATAAGATACAACTCATATTGTACGAGTCGATGCTGGTTTTTTTTATATAAATTCTGAGAATCCAAAGTTAAAGAAATCACTTATGCTTCTTCCCAAACCCTTTTTCACACTATTTCCTTGCTCCCAAATCCTTTTTTCATCTTTGTTATTCTTTATTTTGTGGTTTATTCATAAGATTCTTAAGTTTTACACCCAATCCAACTCTCCATCTCTACGACTTTTGTCAAATTTATGACATACTTCTTTCCTTTTGCATTATAAATGATTCTTCACTTTTAAAAATTTAAGAGTTTTACAAATTCTATGCTTTTTGACCTCTAGAAAGCCTTTTTCTTTTTTATTGTCCACTCTTTTCTTAATGGGGTAGATCCGGCATGAAAATATTGCACCCGAGTGTACGAAAGCAATAGGCTTGTGAATAAGTTCATGTTTTGCAGTACAATAAAGCATGGTGGTATTTCTCGTATGAAACACCACCTTCCGGGAGACAACTACTTGTCCTCGGGTTTTCGAAGCAATGAAATACGAGATTGAGCATGTATTAGAGGCTTCAAAAGAGTGGAAGAGATTAAGGGTGAGAGAGATGACAGAAATAGGTAATTGGGATATGTCTCAACCATGTGAAGATGCTTCTCAAGAGATGTATCGTACTGAATTTCATGGTACAACTGAAATAAAAGAAGAGACGGTTGAAGAGAAAAGGAAAAGACGAAAAAAGGAAAAGAGTCTAGGTTATGGTGGTAGTAGCAGTGAAGTTGGCTCTTGTTTCACTGCAAGAGATCCTACTCGTCTAATGCCTACGAGGGGTACTAAAGGAGGAGCCAGAACCGAAGGTAGGAGGATCCTAACTATGTTGATTACAATGTTTTTGTTGATTATGATCCACGTTATGAATGATTATTGTAAATGTAATTGTAACTTTGTAACATTCTCGTATGAATGATTATAACTTTGTTGTTTATTAAAGGTATGCAGTCTTCATGTTATGGATGATTGTTCATTATGACATGTTATTTAACTTTGTTATCCTCTGCTTTAGAGTGTTCTCTCTCTCAATATTCTTATGTCATAGTCGTTTATTATGAATTATCTATTTCAAATCAAGCTTTTGGATTCGATTTTGTTTAATGTTGATTGTGATATATATGTTTTGTTCATTCATTCTAATTCTTGCATTTTTGGATTTATTAAAAAATTATTTTTTAATCAAAAAAATAAAAACTTGCACCATATCGTATGATATGGGCGTACCGGTGCCAGTCTAATACGGGCACCGATGCACTTTTTATAACATTAGTTAGGAGAGTGTCAGAAGCCTTTAATGCTAAGATCTATGCATTCTAGCATCTAGTCAAATTTTCCTCCTAATATACCCGATGCTCAACCTGAAATTTATGTTGATATGGCTTCAGAGCAATTGTGTGAGCAGACAAACCAATTCATTTCATTTTCATGCAATAGTATATTGAAATTCATGTTGATATGGCTTCAGAGCAATTGTGTGAGCAGACAAACCAATTCATTTCATTTTCATGCAATGGTATATTGAAATTCATGTTGCAGAGCAATTGCGTGAGCATGCAAACCAATTCATTTCATTTTCAAGCAATGGTCCATGTTATTGCTAACATTGGCCCACTGTATAAGATGTTCTCTTATAATATGGTGAGAGGGAAATTATTAGTTAAGACCAGTGTTATCCATATCGCATCGTATCGAACAGCATTGTGTATCACAGAGTGCTGCATATCGTGCGATACAGTGTTATCTCACAATACGATGTTTTATCGCACAATATGGCCATGTCACCCGTATCATACAATATGGGTGATATGATAGGGACCCGAACAGAAACCCGCATTTTTGTGGGTTTTTGGCTTACCGAACAAAAATCCACATTTTTAAGAGTTTTTTCACTTCTTTTCAAGCCTCCCTCCCGTAGCTCCCCATCCTTGGTGTTCAAGGCTCCAAAAAAGTACTCTACGCATCCGTGCAAGGCTCCCAACCCGTGTTGTAGGTATGCATTTTAGGTTTTTCGAATTTTCTTTGTATTTGTTGTTTTTGATATTATTTATGTTTTTATTTTTTTGAATGATAAAATATGAAGTGTGCGGATAAGATTTTTATTGTATTCGTGAAGTGGGAGACATTCTATTTGAGTGTTATGTGAATGTGAAGATTGGGGATTTATGAATTGCTTTTATTTTCAGATTTTTATTGGATTGAAGTGTTTAATTGAGATGGTAAGAAGGGGTGTTAGAGACTCTGAATCTCAGTTTGATGATCCGGTATGACAGCGTGGTACAGCAGTTGAGGGAAACATATTGAAGATAAAATATTTGTTTTGTGATAAGGTGGTTAGTGGTGGAATTTCACGATTGAAAAATCACTTAGCAAAAATTATGAAAAAAGTTTCTCCTTGCACGGGTAGATTTAGTGCTCCTTGCACAGGTAGATTTAGAAAATTATCAGAAGCCATTAAATGATAATGTTTAGAAATGATTGAGAGCATACATGAGAGAAGACAACAGAAGGATGATTTAGAGATGTTTGAGAAAGATATGATAATATTGTTGGATTGGGCAATAGTATCTTCTAATGGTAGAACAGAAGATGGTAGTAGTAGTTCTCGACCATCGACCTAGAGAAAGGGGATTGTTGAAGATTTTGCAAGTAAAAATAGTAGAAGAGGAAGGAGTAGAGGAAGAGTTTCCTCTAGCATATAGTCATTTTTTCCTCCTAGCATTACACGTGATGCTCAACTTGGAATTCGTGTTGCTATGGCTTTAGAACAACTCATGAGCAAGCAAACCTTGCAGTGGGCAGATGGTTTTATGATACATGCATTCCATTTAATGCAATAAACAGTTTTCATTTTTAAGCAATAACAGATGCAATTGCTAACATTGGTCTAGGGTGTAAAATGATCCCTTATCAAAAGTTGAGAGGAAAGCTATTAGATAGGATTGTCGTTGAAGTGAAAGAATATTGTTCGACTTTGAGAGTCATGGAATGAGACAGAATGCATGATCATGGCAGACGGATGGACAGATAGGTAAGAAAGGACTTTATTAAACTTTCTTATCTATTGTCCTAAATAGCTTATGTTTTTAAGATCTCTAGACATGTCAGAGGAGAGGCGTACTGCAAAGGTCCTAAAGCAAGAATTTGATAAGGTGATATCCAAGGTTGGGCTAAAGAACGTAGTCCAATTCATTATAAATAATGCAGCTAACTATAAAACAACTAGAAAGGAGTTAGCAAATACTTATGAGACCTTCTATTGGACACCATGTACAGCCTATTGTTTAAATCTCATCATTGAGGATATTGGTGAGATAATGAGATAAAGCCAATAACTGAGTGTTGCCAAGATATCACCAAATTTATCTACAATCATGCTTTTATATTCTACACATAGTGCAGTGATTCTTTATACAGTTGCAACTCGGTTTGCAACTAATTTCTTATCTATACAAAGCATTGTGAAACAAAAGCAAGCCTTCAAGAGAATGTTCTCCTCAGATAAATGACAACAATTTGAAGAGTTACCTCAAAATAGAAGAAACAAAAAGTTAAATGAGATTTCAGAAACAGTCTTTAGGAGTACATTTTGGAATGCATGAGTTAGTCTATTGAGGATTACACGTCCTTTAGTAAAAGTTACACGATACGATACGCGTCGAGAACACTCGTTAAGACCACTTTTAAAGTTCAAGAGTATTGTTCGACTTTGAGAGAGTCATCGAATAAGACAAGATGCAATTATGGCATATGAATGGACAAATAGAAGAGGAATGATTTTATTGAACAGACAGTGGTTTCTCACGATACAATATGAGGTGTATCGTACGATACGAAAAGATACGAATAACACTAAAAAAACTATATATACTACTAATGAACATAAATGAATTAGCACGCTAGGTAGAAAGCACTAGAAAGTATATATGTCATTAACATGCTATTTTTATTTCTCCGTACTAAATAAAATGAAATTTGTCTTGACTTACATAGTCATGGTGAAAATAGGATATGGACTGCAGGGAATGAAAAAGGGTACCAGAGCACTGGAGTAGCGCTCAGAACCCCATGTTGAGGTTGCAGGCACCTACTGCCATTGTTGATAACATAGTGGATAGGTTAACAATACTGTAAGAATTAGAACCAGATAAGTGCGGCCCAAAAAACATAAGGAAATAAACTGAATGTATACAGTGATTATCACAACAACGCACTTTCTTGTCTATCAAAATGCATGAGCATGACAAAATCCAGTAGCAATCTGCCACATATCCTAATACATATCCAATCAGTTCACTCGCATCCCATTCAATAAGCCCAGAGTCCAGTCCCACCCAATAAAGGAACCCAAAATCACAAATAAGTATTACTTAAAACTAAGCTGGAAAACAAACAATAAGCTTGACGTTGATTTTTGAGGCATTAATCCAAACGTGTTCGATAGAGTTTATAAAACAAATGCAAACAATAACGCTTACTCAGATCAACGGCAAAGGAATTAAGTTGCAACAAGTATGCTTTAAAGATCAAGTCATATATATTCAGCCTTCCTCCCACGGTTTTAATCTCTCAACCATTAAATTCTTTCCCTATGGCAGCTCATTGGTATTAGAGCTAAAGCTATGTCAATTTGACATTGTATATTAGACATCCTCTTTTGATACAGGAGCAGATCGTCTTCAGTTCGTTCAGCTAGTGCTCTACATGAGCTCACGTTGGATCGTCATAAATATGCACGTTCAAAGACATCATCTTCGGTGTGTTTGGCTCGTTACTCGCCCCACCTAGAACCTTCTATTGCTGTATATCCCACTGGATTTTGCAACAGATGGATTATAAAGGCGCCGTTGTGGCCTCGATAAGTGCCCAAGCGATCGCCGTTGTCGGCAAACCAGACGGTGGGGTTGTGGTCCTTAGCGCAAGAGAAAAGGAGATCGCCGTCCCTGTTGTACTTGAGGATCGATTTGAAGATCATATAAACCTAAATCAAAAGAATGAAACAAGAAAACAAGAGCGATTTTGATACCTAATCAGAGTTTTCTTTTCTGCCTTATGGCTGAGAAGGAGAGCGACGGGAATAGAAAGGGAAATGAAACCCTAATTCTCCCTGCAATTCCCGCTAGCGCGAACGACGGGAAGTAAAGACTTGTCACCGAGACACGTCATGACCTCTTTCTTCTTAGATCACATTAAGTGGAGAAAAGGTATTGACACGATCACATGTTGTAGGTGTCGTATCAATAGGCTGAGGAAGGAGTCGACCAAACCAAACAACCCTCGCTTTGTGGAGGATGAATCCCCTGGCTATAGAACTCATGAGGTCTGACTTGTGAGTGGACCCGGTAGCCAGGTGAGCAACTGCTCTTTGGTGTTGCTCGGTTCGATCCAACCACTAGTCGAGTAGCCTCTGCATAAGCATCTTTACTAAGTGCTAAAAACCTTCATCTACCATGAGTCAAGGACGAGTCGACTCTAGTATCCAGGTGACTGGTCTCACGAGGCATGGTTAACATCAAGGAATAGGATCAAAAGCCAGTTGAACAAACCAATTATGGACTGCCGACAGCTCATTGGTTAGCTCAAAACGTTGACCTCATTCAGCTTTTTAGCTTGTTTGAGCTCAGCCAAGCACAAGAACCTACCACAAATGAGCTTAAGCGTGTCGTACCAAGCTGGTAGTAAAAGTTAACATAAATTTGAGCATGAAGTTTTTCATTTAAAAGAATGATTTGCTGGTGAAAATTCTATTCGGCGTATTTTGTTGGTAGAAATGAAATAGTTTTATAGCATTCATGTATATAAAAACAATATAAACTTGACCAAATGAACGTATACGGGCCAGTTGAATCAAAGGCAAAGTTTTCATGTTCAGCTCATAAAGCTTAAGAAGCCGGCTCATGTTTGGGTCATCCATATGAAACTCCACATGAAGGAGCCCATCACAAGCTGAACCGAGTCAAACGTCGAGAAGCTCAGTTCATTTACTAGCCCTAGTTATGGAGTCTGTATTGGAGTCCACATCTTCATCGGCTTTTGTTGAATCTTGTGATTTGGAGTTTGACTTGGAAGTATCCACCCGTGGGATTTGAGTTGGATCCTAACAAAGTCTGAGCTTATTTGGATTGTGCCAATTTAATTGCGCCCATTTAATTGATTGGGTTGTATTTTAATATGTTAATAATACAACTGGTGAGAGAGAACCCCTTTTTTTTGGGTGCTTGAGGGAGGGTGAAGAGAGAAGTTGGGGAAACACAACTTACGAAGGAAATGCCGTTGTATCAGAAACAGTGTTAGGCACCAAATCCTTGACCCATATCCAACCACATAAGTGTTAGGGATATAGATGGTATGGTTAAGATTTGGGCACCCGATAACCTAAATTCGTTAGTTGGATTTGGCACCAAATTTGATCAATGATCAATTTCGCATTAGATACTTGCATCTAAACCCGAATCCAAATCTGGTTAAGTATTAGCATATAAAGCACAACTCAATCAGTGATTTGCTTGGACAGTTGAAACATGTACTACAACTCCTTGCCGACTGATGTTTTTCACCTTATGCAAGGAGACCACAAATTAGCACCATCTCATACGTGAATCATAATAAAAGCTCTCCATCCAAAATCCCCTTAATTTGTTGCCTAACTCACAATAGAAACATCCTAACATTAAATTTTATTCACTTATGGACACAATGTTTCAAATCACATAAAAAACGAACTCAAATGGTCTCAAAACCATGTCAATCCAAAGACACAGAGCCTAGACATGATCACGTCCAAGACACGGCACTTAGGAACTTGAGACGACACGTCTAGTTGCCTTTCCTATTGCCACCATTTTATGCCCCGAAAATTGCCAATTTTTTGTTTGCCCAAACAAAGGCAAGGAGCTTTTCATCTATGAGGAGTAGTAGTTTGCTCTAAAAAACATTGTCGATAAGCAGAAGTTTTAGTAAAAACCAAAAGAAAGAGAGGGAAGGCAAAAAAAACCTAAAGAAATTCATCAAAAACTCTCATTCTAGCAATTTCTAGGCTTCACAACACCAAAGGGCAGTTGTCTCTCGCTTTGGACCAAAGGACATGTTATCCATGATGGTTACAAGAATACAAACTCATTCTTAAAAGACGGGAAGAACCAGGAGAGGAATAGAGCATGCATTCACTCTCGTTGTATATGCCTACCTAGTCACTTCCAGGAAAGTGACAACAAACCATCCAACACCCAAACTGCCCCAACTCACATCATTATTAGAAGAATTTGGTGATATTTTTTTTGAAGAACTTTCTGGTGGACTACCTCCTATATGAGGCATTGAGCATCAAATAGACCTACAACCCAGTGCCACTCTTCCTAACAAGTCAACTTAAAGGTGCCACCCTAATGAAGGCAAGGAGTTGCAAAGGCCAGTAGAGGAACTGATTCGCAAGGCGTAGGTGCGCGAGTCCATGAGCTCATGTGTGGTTCCTGCACTACTAGTACCAAAGAAAGATGGGTCCATGCAAATGTGTGTGGATTCGTGTCATCAACAAGATAATTGTTCGATATTGTTATCCCATTCCATGGCTAGATGATATGCTATGATATGTTGAACGAACTCTATCATTCCAAAATCTTTTCAAATATTGATTTAAAGAGAGGATACCACCAAATTCGAATCAGGGATGGAGACGAATGGAAGACGGCCTTCAAGACAAAGCCAAGTCCATTTGAATGGCTTGTCATGCCATTTGGACTCACTAATGCACTTTGTACCCTTATGTGTCTCATGAATCATGTCTTGCAAGACTTTCTTAGCCAATTTGTGGTTGTGCATTTTGAAGACATTCTCATTTATAGCAAGGAGCTAAATGAGCATTTTCTACACCTCAAAAGAGTAATGACAATCTTCGGCATCAGAAACTTTTCAAAAACCTTAAGTATTACTTTTGTCAGCCCCAAGTTCAATTTCTTGGCTATATTGTCTTTGAGCAAGGAGTTAAGGTTGACCTAGAAAAAGTCAAGGCAATCCAAGAATGGCCAGTTTCGACTAGCGCATCTCATGTTCATAACTTCCATGACTTGACCTCCTTTTATCGTTGTTTTGTCAAGAATTTCAATAGCATGGTACCTCCCTTAACTGATTGCATCAAGCAAAAATAAGCATTTCAATGGAACACAGCTTGCCAACGGAGCTTTGAAGAGGTCAAGGTAAGACTGCACCACACCAATTCTTACACTACCTGAATTCAACAAGACCTTTGAAGTCGAGTGTGATGCATTTGTAGTTGGAATTGGGGTAGTGTCGATGTAAGAACAATAGGTGATTGCCTATTTCAGTGAAAAGTTGAAAGGAATGAGCTTGTAGTACTCAACTTATGAAAAAGAGTTTTATGCCTTGATCTGGGCCTTACAAACTTGTCAACACTATTTACTGTTAAAGGAGTTTATGATACATATAGACCATGAATCACTCAAGTATCTCAATAGTCAATTAAGTTGAACAAGCTCCATGCCAAGTGGGTCGAATACTTGGAGATTTTTCCCTATACCATTTAGTACAAAAAGGGGAACTCTAATATGGTGACAAATGCACTTTCACACTGGCATTCATTGATCACTGTCCTCAATGCTCGAATATTGGGTTTGGAGGTATTAAAAGATTAATATGTTAGTGATTCGTATTAAAAGATCAATATGTTAGTGATTCTCACTTCCCTCCACTTAGCTATGTGAGTCAACAAAGAGTCCTAAATGATTTCTATCAGGTAAAATGACTATTTATTCTGAAAGGGAAAATTGCGTGTTCCCAAAGGTTCACATCGAGAGCTCTTCATCAGAGAGGCTCATTGTGGAGGCCTGGCCTGTCATTTTGGGCAACAAAAAACCCTCAAGTTGCTCAAAGAACACTTCAATTGGCCATGAATGATTCATGATGTACATCAAATTGTTAAAAGATGTGTCACCTTCAAAATTATCAAAGAGAAAGGAACTAATTAAGGTCTCTGTCTGCCTTTACCAGTCCCTATCAAGCCTTGGACTAATGTTAGTGAAGATTTTATCCTGGGCCTTCCCAAGACTCAAAGGGAAGAGACTCCATCTTGGTTGTAGTAGTCAGGTTCTGAAAAATGGCCCATTTAATTTCCTGTCACAAAAGTAGCGATACAATTAGTGATTCTCACTTCCCTCCACTTAGCTCTGTGAGTCAACAAAGAGTCCTAAATGGTTTCTATCAGGTAAAATGACTATTTATTCTTAAAGGGAAAATTGTGTGTTCCCAAAGGTTCACATCGAGAGCTCTTCATCAGAGAGGCTCATTGTGGAGGCTTGGCCTGTCATTTTGGGCAACGGAAAACCCTAAATTTTCTCAAAGAACACTTCTATTGGCCATGAATGATTCATGATGTACATCGAATTGTTAAAAGATACCTGCAAAATTATCAAAGAGAAAGGAACTAATTAAGGTATCTATCTGCCTTTACTAGTCCCTATCAAGCCTTGGACTAATGTTAGTGAAGATTTTATCCTGGGCCTTCCCAGGACTCAAAGGGAAGAGACTCCATCTTTGTTGTAGTAGACTCGTTCTAAAAAATGGCCCATTTAATTTTCTATCACAAAACTAACGATACAATTCATATTGTAGATCGGGAAGTTGTCATGCTTCATGAGATCTCCCAAAACCTCGTGTCTGATCAAACTGCCAAGTTCATGATCTATTTTTGAAGACACTATAGGAGCAATTGGGTATCAAGCTCCTATTCAGTACTTCGTGTCACCCTCAAACTGATGGACACACTGAGGTAGCAAACCACAGTTTCACCATTCTTTTGCTTGCTTTGTGTCCAAAAATATTCGCAACTAGGAAGAACAACTTCCATGGATGGAGTTTGCTTACAACAAGTCAATCCACAACACCATTGGTCAGTCCCCTTTTGAAACTGCCTATAGAAACAATCCCATAACTCCCCTAGACCTAGTTCCTATACCAGACTAGTCGAAAGGTGCTCCTTAATAGCATAAGTCAGGTTGAGGCTATGAAAAGCTTGCATCAGCAAGTAAGACAACAAGCTGAAAACGGAACACTACATATGCCAAACAAGCTAACAAGAAGCGGCGCCCCATTTCTTTTTCTCCTGGAGACATTGTTTGTGTCCATCTTAATAAGGACCAATTTTCATATAAGTGTCATTCTAAACTCATGTCATGAGTAGAAGGGCCTTTTAAGATTCTGGAAAAGATCAATGACAATGCATACAAGGTTGATCTACCATAGGAATTCAGGGTCTCTAACTCCTTTAATATAAAAAATCTCACACATTATGAGAAAGATGTTGATTTGAGGACAAATCCTCAATCACCCAAGAGGATAATGATGATCTAGGTATTATTAAATATACTTGGTCAGATGAGCTCACTGAATGATACCAAGGACTTCTTACGTCTACCCAAACCAGTTCTAATCACCAGGCCTTATTTGAGTTCAAAGTGAACCTGGACAAGTGGGACATAATGGACCATGGAAACAATGAAGTTTGCTTACTACAACAGGTGGATTAATTGTGTTTAAGGCATGCCAATAGTAGTTAGGTTGAATTTTCGTGTCAGTAATCTTATTTAACATGCTATTCATTTTTTAGGAATTTTGCTGATTCACTAGGAATTCTCTAGTAATTGTTGAATCCTACTCTTTCACTAGGAATTTTGTAATCGATCTCATAGATTCACGGATGTATCCTTGCTTGAGTAGCTCTTCCACTTGCATGTACAACTCTATGGTATCTTTAGGGTTTTTCCTATAAACCAGTTTATTGGGAAGGGACACACCGGGCAACAAGTCAACGTGATGTTCTATTCCTTTGAATGGGAGTAATCCTGGTGGGGAGTTTAGCAAAGAATAATTCCTTATAATCCATTAGCAATTACTCAACCTTTTTTGGCACATTTTCACCTTTATTTGATGAACTTAACTTAGCAAATAACAAATACGCAGGTTGCATGAGTTTAAGTGCTCTTTCTTCAATTCGATGGGAAACAGGTTCTCCTTAGTTTCAGTTGGCTGAACAAGAACTCCTTTGGGTGGTTGGTCGAAAGCTAAAGTAGTTAATGTAATTCTTGTAAACACCGAAAAATTTTCTCATAAGATTTGATCTTTTAGAAAATTTGCCTTTTTAAGAAAAATTGTGGTTGTATGTCTTTTAAGGGTTTTCAAATAAAGACATTTTAAACGAACTCATTTTTGTGCCAAAATTTTGTAGGAGCCTCAAAATAAGGGTAATTGCACCTCTTTCAAAAAATTCAATTTTGACAAAAGCTCAAAAAAATGATTGCTATGTCCTCAAGGCCAAATTAGTGAAATTTTGCAAATTCAAATGATTTTCTTCAAAGAAAAAATGATTTCAAACAATTTTTTAAAGAAACAAATGAAAATGAGACATTGAGAACCAAACCCAAAAAATGTTTGTAAAAAGTCAAATTTATAAAATTACAAAAACCTTTGAAATCCAAAACAAATTAAATCTAAATCAAACATTAAAAACTCGTCCGATCGAGAGTAGTCCTACTCTAGGATCCTACACCAAAGGGTTAAAGAGGTCTAACACCCTACACCCAACAAAGGGTTAAAGTGGTTGAAATAGTAGACTAACTCACGGAGTGAAAGCAGGTCACCCATGCAAACAAAAGATGGGGATGAAACTCAATTGTTCATCGAAAGTATTTAAAGATTTAGATAAAACTCGATATTTTCAAATTTATCTCAAATGAAATGGTTTTAAATAATAAAAAAATAAATGTTCGGAACCATAAAATAAAGTCTTACTTGAATCAAGCAGAGCAGAATCTCGAAAAGCTTGAACGAAAGCAACTCCAACACCTATAAGCAATTAAATCAAATCAAGCCCAAAATCAATTCAAAGATAGGCTCATGACCAACCCATACCAAGTCAAAATATATGGCATATGACCAAGCCCACACAAAATCAAATCAGGCTCAAGACCAACTACGAAGCTTCATTTGATTCAAAGTCAAATGCAAGGCAAATCCAGATCAATCAAGGAGTCAGAAGTCAATTATGGGGTCAAGCCAAACCAAATTTCAACCCAAAGCAAAATTGATTCAAAACAAAGCTTAAAGCAACACTCAAGACCAAGCAACTCCAAACAGGACAAGGTCCGATCCAAGTTTCAAATCAAAGCAAGACTTGATTTGGGCCAAGTCAAAATTCAAGTCAAGAATCAAGTCGAAAGACCACATCAACCCGACCCAAGACAACATTGATCACCTTTAATTAAGAATAATCAAGTATAATATCGAGGTATGTTTGGTCAAAAGAAGCCAAGACAAGATCAAATGATCAAGTGGCTAAAGACCACATCCTCTCAAAATGTATATGTATTATGAAATTCATCATGTGTAGTATGTCTATCAAATTGCCAAGGACGTCCTAACAATAAATGGCATGCATCCATGGGTATAACATCACAGATTATCTCATCCTTATACAATCTTTCAATAGAAAAAGGGATTGAAACCTAGTGAGTTACCATGAGCTCTCCTTTGTTGTCCAACTATTGCAGCTTGTATGGTTTAGGGTGAGGTGTTTTGGAAAGCTGAAGTTTAGACACCAATTCTGTAGATGCGATGCGACATTCATGCAACTCCCTCCATCCACAATAAGTAAGCTTAAACCTCTTCTTTATTGTCCCGCTACCATCGGTCTTTGGTGCTCTCCCACTATAAGTTCACATGTTCTGTAAACTCTATTGCGGCAAGCTTAACTTTCTTTTCTTGAGAATAATTATAAACTCATAAATCTTATCTACTTTCTGTACTCATTTTAAGTACTCCTCGGGTGTGCTTGATCCTTTGAAAGTTGGAATGTTAAGTTTTAGATGTGGTGTTGATTCATTTCTCGCTACCCTTAACTTTGCTCGCCTATTATCTATCGATGGTAGTGCTTTTTCTGTTTCTATTCTGTCACCTAAATTTGCAATGGACGAGTTGGAACTAGATGGATGTTGGAACTGTTCACCCAATTGAACATTGTAAAACACCCCAAAAATTATGATATTTTCAAAAAACCCTGAACTTTAAAAACCCGCTTACAACCTTGTTGAACCTTTAAAACTCCAAAATTTTGGAGTTTTAACCTTTTTGGAAAATATTTCAAAATAAAGGTTTTGAATTCAAGTAAAAAACTCATGGATTGCAAAACAGCTAAAACGGATAGGTGAAACCCGATCCAAAATCCAGCTCAAGATCAAGTCAAAAAGTGAATGAGAGGCCCAGCTTATCCGGATAAAAGCGAGACGGAAGATCGAACCCGATGTCCATTTCAAAAGATAAATTTAGCTTGAAAAATGCAAAATGAAACCAAGACCCTGATAAAGACTTCAGAAATCAAAGACCGTGCCTGTTAAAATAGAAATGAGTGTCCGCTTCAAAATCAAGGACCAACCTCATCAAGTGAAAGCTCAAGACGGGGCCAGACAGATCAAAATCAAACATCAAAAAGTCTTGAAAGTGAGAAATTGGCCGGTCAAAAGGACTGAAGAAAACCCAGCCTAAAATCGGGTCACCGAGGAACTCGAGCCCGCTCGAAAACCATTCATTTTATGCACCAAAGGACTCAAAAGAAAAAGGTTGGATTGGATCTGGACCAAAAGATCCATATCCAAGTCCCACTAAAGATTGGATTGGGTTAGATCCAAGGACCCAAACTCGATCCAAAGAACCACCCTTGGCCTATAAATGGGGCCAAGGGGGTTCACATGAAGGGGGTTGGAAGTGAGGAGAGAGAAGAGAGGTTGGAGCTCAAGAAAAGGTGGATCACGTGGAGGCTTGGTCAAAGGTTGTAGGCTTGACCAAAGTGGAGTCAAGGCTTTGCCAATGTGTGTGCCTAAACTCAAAGGGGGTTGCACCAAGGAGGACCCGGTTAACCAAAGGGTTGCACCTTGGAGCTCACGATTGACCAACAG
This sequence comes from Brasenia schreberi, assembly GCA_036023115.1. Taxonomy (NCBI): domain Eukaryota; kingdom Viridiplantae; phylum Streptophyta; class Magnoliopsida; order Nymphaeales; family Cabombaceae; genus Brasenia; species Brasenia schreberi. The sequence goes on from JAYKKT010000049.1 coordinate 1,401,634, forward strand.
TGCTGCACCTTGGGGCTCACGGCTGACCAAAGGGAGGACCTGGCTGATCTAGGGCTCAACAAGTGGGTTGCACCTTGGAGGACTGACTGTACCTTAAAGACACCTTGGGCTGTACCAAGTGGAGGATCGGCTGCACCTTGAAGACACCTTGGGCTTCACCAAGTGGAGGACCCGACTGCACTTTGGGCTTACCAAGACCCGACGGCACCAAAAGGGCTCGACCAAGTGGAGGACCCGGCTGACCTTGTGTTCACCGAACCTCATCGAACCAGGGACTACAGCTAGGTCGTGAAGAAGCTTGGGGTGGCCGAGCAAAGGGGCAACATCAAGCCTAAAAGCTTGGAACCGAACTGCACAAAAGGCTAAAGCGAACGGGGAAACTTGTAAGTACTTTAAACTTCGGTTTTAAACCGCTTTCTCCATTAAATTCAATTCAAAACGGGGTTGTATTAATGGAGCGAAGTCTCCCCCCATGTTATAATATTGATGCATGAACACGATCGCACCCACGAGCACTTGAGCCTTTTCGCTCTTAACTGGTGGATGAACACGATCGCACCCATGAGCACTTGAGCCTTTTCGCTCTTAACTGGTGGATGAACATGATCGCACCCACGAGTACTTAGCCTTTTTGCTCTTCACACTCACGTGCACTCAAGCCTTTCCGCTCTCTACCCCAATATACGTTATAAACATTCTATACTTTGAACCCCTTGTTTTCTTAAGCAAGTATACGTATTTCAATTAGCGTGAGTTTTACTTTCGTGAAAGTAGAGTAAATGCACTTTCAATTTGTGTGAGTTTTACTTTCGTGAAAGTAGAGTGAATGTACTTTAAATTCACGTGAGTTTTTACTTCATGAAAGTAGAGTGTGTACAATTTCAATTCGGGTGAGTTCACATCATTGTTCTCAAAAACCCCAAAACAGAATTTATAGCATCTCTACATCCGCTCATTACGGCAAATCGCTCGAACACTCGCTCAAATTATGCCGAAACTAGGTCACACATTCCACACACACATCAAGCCTAAACAAATAAAACTTGCAAGAAACTTAGGATCGTCCAACCTCGTAATAAAACTGGCAAAAAGTGCACGAACTGAATTCATTCAAAGTCGTTTGAAATAAATACTTGTTTTGAAGTCGAAGTTTCTAAGCGCTTAAACTGACCCTTGAGTATTGGTTCAAGAAGGTTTAAAGCGAAAAGAGTCTGCTTGCCTACAATCACCAAAGTCAGAAAATCATTTTAAAATCTTCACTAGTTTGAGTAAGCTAGTTGGCACGCACACAAGTGTAGGCACGAAAAGGTTCACTTCAAGTTTTATAACTTGGGATTGGAAATTTTCATGTTTACAAACATGTGCATTGGTACTCAATTGTATTATCGTTTGCATTAGTTGTTTCATTTGAGCAACATTCTCTTCTAGTCTTCTTTCTATAGCAAACAATCTGGCCTGATCAAAAGATACTCTTTGAGGATAAGAAGGGAAGGTATTTGAGTCAATATTGTTGCCATTGTTTTCGTTTAAGGCACTCATGATATCAAAATATGTACCAACAAGGAGAAGAGGAAGTTAGGAACTCAACAGTAAACCTTGAAGGCCCAGATAAGAGGAAAAGAAATTTATAACTTCCTTTGATGCAATCCAAACAAGTACCTTTGTATTCAAAAAATAGGTATTTATGCTGGAAACAAGCCTCGCATCTTAAATAATCAAATAAATACTACTTTTTGTAGTATAATCATGACTAAACAGTCCACCTCCCTCTTAACCAATAGAAAAAAGGTGAAATGAGTGTATTTTAAAGTTCAAAACAGACACCCTAGACCTCAATACAAATTTTAATGGATCTACTTTGATCCACTCATTCTGGAAATACTGAGCCCTAGCCCTAGATCAGGTCGTGGGTCCATCATCCAACTCTTGACTTTTCACAAGCCCCATTCGAGTGGGGTTTATCTTTGATGTCCTCATTTTTAGCTCCACCACATCGACAATTTCTTTGTTCTACCCACCAAGAAAATGAGCAATGGTCTCTTCCCCAGGTTCTTGGATTTCACAATGTAACATCAACATCTCAAATTCCTTCACATAATCTTCTATGCTCGAACCCCTTTGGTATAGATTTTGCAAACATAGGTATGGCTCCTGTCGATAGTACTTGGAAACAAATCATCTTTACATGAGCCTTTTCATCAGTCCCAGCTCATGATGTCCCCTTCTCCTTCTCTTCGTCATTGATCTTAGAGCTTCTTTCCACCATAGGTTACCATAATTGGAAAACTCTAATGCAACTAAGCGACACTTCCTTTCTTCTGAGTACCGATAGTACTCAAAAATCTTATCAACCATCTGGACCCAATCCATGAATTCTTCTAGTAAACTGGATCCAACAAAAACTGGAATTTTAATGTGAATCTAATGGTTACCTTCACGCAGTTCAGTTCGTACATCACAAGGGTTCTGAAATGCACAACCTAGGTCAAAATGGTTCATTTCTTCTTGAGGTTCACTGTGATGGGAACGGGTAGGAGTTGCTTGGTGTCACAGCAAGCTGTCAATGGCGTGAGTAAGCAGCATTAGTTGTGCCTTCAAGTCCTCCTGGCCTCGTTCTAGCACCATGATTTGGGCTTGCTCCATTGATAATCTACGCGATATTGGTGGAGGAATAAAGTTCTAATCTGCCATCCCCTCAATCTCAATGAAAGCACAAATATGTTGTAAATCTCGAGTTGAGAGAATCCTATAAGACAGAGTCAGTCTTGCCACCCCAGGCTTGCTCACATGCACACTAATTTTCTTATACACGCGTAGACACCTTGGGCTGCCAAACCTGAAGAGGGTGATAAGGTTAGTATACTCACTACCCTAGATAGGGATAAGAGTGAGAAGAGGATGAAATGTTGGAAACAAAAGAATGCATCTTAGTTGCGACTCATCCTATTTATGCTCAGAACATCCCTCTGAGTTGGGCCAAAACATTTACTATAGAATTTCTAGAGAATGAGCAAAATGCAATAGTTACTGCAGAATTTCTAGGGAATGAGCAGGATCCAACAATTACTACAAAATTCATAGGAAATGAGCAAAATTCCTAGAAAATGAACAACATATTAAATGTAGATAATTGAACACGAAAATTCAACCAAACTGCTGTTGGCATGCCTTAAACACAATTAATCCACCTTTTGTAGTAAGCAAACTTTATTTTTTCTATGGTCCATTATGCCCCACTCGTCCAAGTTCAGTTTGAACTCAAAGAGGATCCTAATGATTAGAACTAGTCCAAGCACACGTAAGAGGTCCCTGGTATCATTCAGTGAGCTCATCTTACAAAGTATGCCCAATAATACCACCAAGGTCGCCATTAGGCTCGCCACACCCAGAAGGTGATAAGAGCTTGAATTCTCGCCAACCAACATGGATAGAATATAAAGAGTTTATAGATCAACCAAGGCTAGTTGTTTTCATTTCACCATTCATCTTGAGTGAATTCATTGGACGTGCAACAATATCAAGTACAGAGACATGAAAAAGTATGAAGTATGATTGAGTATATCGTATCCTACAAAACAATGATGATATCTTTTGTGGCCAACTCTACATGACCTTTCCTTCTTGGTTAAGGTTTTGAATAAACAAGCTCATTTTGAGTTGCGGACAAAGAGTTACAGCATGTACTTCAAATAAATCATTTACCACGTGCAACAAGCAAAATCCCATAACAATACTTGGGGTGATAAGAAGGAAGGATTGGGCTTAGTAGAAAATGAAAGGGCAAAGAACAATGAATGAAATGTTTTGATGGGTTTACACTAGAAACTGCAAAGAATAATGAATAAAAACTCAACAAGGGTTGTCTGCACATGAAAGAGGCAAGAGGACGGTAATGAGTTGGAAGGGACATGGGTAGAGTGATAATGGTGGTGAGAGAGAAAGAAGAGAAGGATGAGACAGATTAGAGAATGTAGAATGAAAATTGGTTACCTGGTGTTGTGAATCCTCTCTATTTCAATGAAAACACCAAATTGATGTGAAAGAAATTGAGTTAAGAGGATGTGAACTGAACTAGTTAGAAAGAGTTGAGAAACCTGGTGCGCGAGCACATGAAAACGCTCAGCATACACTTGTGAAACCGAGTCCCATACACAAACACACACTAGAACCGTCACACCAAGGAAACGGTGATAAGGTTTGATTCACTCGCCACCTATGCAGGATAAGAGAGAGAGAGAGAGAGAGAGAGAGAGAGAGAGAGAGAGAGAGAGAGAGAGAGAGAGAAACTCAAGAACAACCTGCTTTTTCATTTTGGAATTTGTCTATTTATGCTCAAAACATACCCTCTGAGATACAACAACAACAACTAAGCCTTTTCCCATACTAGATGGGGTCGGCTAGAATATATATAACATACCCTCTGAGATGAGTTCAAAAAAACATTAATACCCTATAATTTACTAGGTGGATTGTTCTCATTTCCTGTGAATCTGGGTTGTTTCCCATGCTTTGCAGTTAAATAAATTAAAGAGCCTTAGAAATTACCAACTAGGAATTCAGAGGAAACTAATATCACCATGAAATATTAACTACTGGTTAAAACTACTTATAAAATGACAAAATATCTAAAAATGTCCTATGACAAAAGTTTTGCATCAATTGTGATTCTAATTACAACACTAAACTACACTAACTTCAGTTTTCTCCATAATCTTCTGTTATTGGAGTAGGTAAATTGCTTTGACATCTGGTGGGCCAAACAGGTATTTTTGTCTTTAATGAAATAATAGGTATTATGAAACTATCATAAGTAGACCTTCAGTCGAACTGTCGTGACCGCCCTAGTAATAAGTGACCTGCTTCTATTAAAATAGTACTTCATCTTGATAGTTCTTCCCAATGGAGAAAGGAATGCTAATTAGCTTGGTGATGTCAAACTCCTCTTTATTATTTAACCAATGAATCTTTTAGGGATGAGGATGATCCAAATATAATTAATTCAAGTTTCCGCACAAGCTCAGTTGAAGTCACATTCGTACAACTCTCGTTGTCTATGATGACATTATAAACCTTGTTCTTGATAGTGCAGTAGGTGCAGAACAGGTTCTCTAATTGTTTATGACAAGGTTGAGCATGCAACTCTAGAGTTTCAATGACCAACATTTCGTGCTTGTTGAGCATGACGTGACTACCTTTGACTTGAACCCTTCTACTAAGTTTAATGTCCTTTTATTGATGTCTCAAGGCACTAATGACGGTAAAGACTTTGGAGGGAAGTATGACGTCCAATGTGGCGTTAGTAATGAAAGGAGGAATGTGAGTTACAACTTAGTGCATGATGGGGTGATAAGGAAGAAGGATTATGCTTAGTAGAAAATGAAAGGGCAAAGAACAATGAATGAAATGTTTTGATAGGTTTATACTAGAAATTACAAAGAACAACAAACAAAAACTTAACGAGGGTTGTCTACACATGAAAAAGGCACGAGGATGGTAATGAGTGGGAAGGGATGTGGGTAGAATCATAATGGTGATGAGAGAGAAAGAAGAGAAGGATGAGACAGATTAGAGAATGTAGAATGGAAATTGGTTACTTGGTGTTGTGAATCCTCTCTATCTCAATGAAAGCACCAAATTGATGTGAAAGAAATTGAGTTAAGAGGACGTGAATTGAACTAGTTAGAAAGAGTTGAGAAACCCCATGCGCGAGCACCAGAAAACACTCAACATACACTTGTGGAACCAAGTCCCATACACAAACACACACTAGAATATTCACATCAAGGAAATGGTGATAAGACATGATTCCCTCGTCACCTATGCAAGATAAGAGTGAGAGAGAGAGAGAAAAAAACTGAAGAACAACCTGCTTTTTCATTTTGGAATTTGTCTATTTATGCTCAGAACAGACCCTCTGAGATTAGTTCAAAAAAATATTAATACCCTATAATTTATTAGGTGGATTGTTCTCATTCCCTGTGAATTTGGGTTGTTTCCCAAGCTTTGAGTTAAATAAATTAAAAAGTCTTGGAAACTACCAGCTAGGAATTGGGAGGAAACTAATGTCACCATGCAATATTAACTACTAGTTAAAACTGCTTACAAAATGACAAAATATCTTAAAATAACGTATGACAAAGTTTTGCATCAGTTGTGCTTCTAATTAAAGCACTGAACTATACTAACTTCAATTTTCTCCATAATCTTCTATTATTGGAAGACGTAAATTGCTTTGACATCAGGTGGGCCGAACATGTTTCACGCGGCCCTGGCTTTCATGGCCAGGAGCAGCACCCCAATAGACTGGTTAACACATGCACGTGTGAGAGTTCCCTCATAGCGGTTTGTGATATTATTTGTTGATACTTGATTTTCATCACCAGCTTTCTCATTTGAATCTAGTGCCTTTTCAATAATCGGATTGGAAGTCAATTTTTGAACTTTCGCAAGCATTTGATGTGCATTTTGAGTCCATACAAGTAACCCAAGGCCATTTATGTCATACCGAATGACACCCACCAACCCACACGTGCACGCGGACATGGTCGATTTCTTAAACCAGTCTATGTGAGCCATTTGGAACCAGCCTAGCAGGTTGAGCCGGGAATACACTCGGTTCTGCTCCAATTCTATAAGCTTATATGAATGTTTTTTTTACCTTTTTTGGGTTCAAATTGGATCTAAATGACTGATTTTTCGAGCACCAATGTACCAAATTTCATATGAACTCCGGATTTAAGTATGCTTGAGCAAGAATAGTACTAGGATGGATGACCTTCTAAGAAATCATCGTATTGCACCCTCTAACAGACCCTAGCTGTAGCTGTTGTGGGAAAAAGGCTTAGATAAGGAGGTAAGGAGGAGAAGTAGAAGTTTAACTGCATCAACATAACCTGCTTCAGTTATGCTTCATGTAGGGGTGAGCATTATTCAGATATAACCGAATAACTGAACTGAATAGAACCAAATTTCAGTTCGATTGTACTGGAATTCAGTTTGGTTTCGGTTTAAACTTTTATAAAATATTGGTTTATTGGTTTGGTTCAGTATTTAAGGTTTGAAAACCAAATAAACCGAATAACCAAACATCAATTTAGGTTATTGTAAACAATGTTTTTTCTAATCAACTACATAAGGCCCTGGACTTTGTTACCCACGATCTCATCCTTACATGCATGGATTGAACCTTCATTGTTTAGTTGATCTGATGTAAACATTGAGATGACAAAAGACTGCGAACATCACCATGTTGATTTCATCGTGTGAACAAATCTTTGTAAGATCCAAGGTCAATTAAAGCAGTATAATGGTGTTATTATTGTAAGTATCGATATGCAACCCATATCTTAAAGACCAATGATCCTGTACTTGTAATATTATTTTAATTAAAACAATCTTTGTCTACAATGCCTCACTCCTAGAATAGGGTATTACTATCTGCACACTCATTTTACTATCCACACACCCTTTTTTAACAAATACCAAAACTACCTTCCATATAAATACTCTCTCCTCTTACATTCAATCTCAACATTTCTCGCTTCACTTTCCTCTCCCACCCAATTCCAGCAAAAGTTCCCCATGTCTCTCTCCTCTCTCGGGGGAGTGTAATAAATCTACCATGAAACATATCAGCTGCTTCACGACCCAGTGTGGGGCATTGGCGTGGTTCCATAAACTCCAGTTGCTCCTATCTTCCCAACTGGAAGTGCTTTTCACTAGTACTCCAGGTTGACCCCTCCCCCCCCCCTGCCCCTCCAAGCTTAGTTAAGATGTGGGCCAAGATGGTCCATGAGAGGTTCTTCCTACCAGCTTTCAAGACCATATTGGCAGATCTAACCTATAAAAAGCAACATCCTAATGAATCAGTAATGAAGTTCATGACCTAATTGATACAAATAAAAGGAAAGTTTGAGGTAAGGGTGCCTGATTCACAATGTGTTGCCATAGCGATCGACAAAATGCTCCCTAAGCTACGTGGGTTGTTCGTGACTCAAAACTACATCGATCTTTTATTGATTTGAATAGGAGAGCACCTCAATCAGAATAATACCTTAAGGAGACGTCAACGGCAACAATGAAGCCAATGGCTAAACCAAAGTGTGCTAGACCTATGACGGTCGTCGATGTCCATCTAGTGTGGGATTAACATCAGAAGTGTTGGTTGCTGAGATTCTCAAATGCCAAGTATACGCATATTTGGCCTTGCAGGGAACTAAGGAGAAGGATATATAAGTTGAGAGCCCTATATGTTGCTATCGTGTCATCTCTTATAAATGTTTTATACATTTCTTTTTGTTGCTTTGTGGTATCAGGAGGTAGTGGATGCACTATTTCCTTTAATACATTCTCTACACCTTCAAGTGTAAGAGCCAACAAAATTCTCCTCTTTCACGTTTGAAAATTTAGACCTTTTAATTTTTCTATTTTTGCCAATTTAGATAAATATATTCTTGAATTCATTTTTATGTATTTGGCAAAATTAACAATTAGACGGTCTAGTATTAAATCATTTACCAAGCAACAAGCAACAAATAACAAATATTTAACTAACAGAATACATAATATCCAACTATTGAATTGAAAATAACTAATGATACTTATCATCATTGAGTTTTTAATAACTTGATTCTATTGTGGAATCAAACTAGGAACAAATTTATAATTTTTTCCAAAAATTCCCACCATCGATAATTTCCCCAAACAACAAAAGTAAACCAATAATTTTATCTGTCGTTTGGTTTTGTAATTTTTCAAAAAGGCCAAGGACAAAACAATAAACTTGTTATTGTTTTTTTTGTAAAAAATTTATCACTAATCGGGGGTAAATCTGTAATTTTTGCCTCAGTCCGAATTTATAAATTTTCAAAAAGACAAGGGCAACCTTGTCTTTTAACATAGTGAACCTTTTATTTAGTAAGGGCAAGAAGGTAATTCAACATCCAGGTATTCCATATATTTGAGGTAAAACTGTCTTTTTACTAAAAAATATTTGGATATTTTCATAATTTTACCCTTTAGCAATTTATAGTTTCTGAAACCGAACATGGGCAAAACAAACTTTTTAGTTCGTCACCCGAGGTAATTTTCTAGAAATAGCCGACGGTTTTCCAAAACTGGGGGTGGTTTCTCAAAGAATATAAAAGGGAAGAGAGAGAGAGTGATGTGCTGGAGAATCCTGCCTCTCCTCTACTGGCCTGGGCTCTCCTTGGCCTAGGCTCTTCCTCCGACTGGCTTGGGTTCTTCCTCCAGTTGGTCTTGGTTTTTCCCTTTGGTCGACCTTGGTTCTTCCCTCGGCTGGCTTTGGGTTCTCCCTTTAGCTGACTTGGGTTTTTACGTTGGCTAGCCTGGTTTTCCCTTCGCCTTGCTTGAGTTTTTTCCCTTCAGCTAGCCTGGTTTTTTCTTTTAGACGACCTGAGTTTTCATTTCGATTGGCCTGTGTTATCTCTTTTGGCGATTTACTCTATTATATTTTGCCTCAATCGTCTCGCTGATTTGATTTTCTAGTTGTTTAAGGCCACACCCAATGGTTTCTAACAACCTTTTTTTACGAGAAGAGGGTGTTCTCTTTCTCAAATTCTCATATTCCTCTTCTTCTTTGTATATTTTTTTCTCTTTTTTATGCGCAAAAATAATTGCATACCTTTTTTTGTAGGATAAATGAGGCCTTGATACCAATGATGGATAACGGTAGGTCTCCTTATGGTGTTCATGCGATGATCCCAATAGTAGCCTTTTGATGTTGCGCAGTTCCAAAATTTTGAAGAAGACGAAAACTGAAAGATTTCTGGTATGTGTTTACGGTTTTCACACAACTAGATTTTCACAAAGAGGGTTTCCTTTGTTTTCATAGTTTTTGTGAGTCTGCGTTGCTTTGTATTTATAGAGCAGCGCCTCTGTATTTATAGAGCAGCGCCTGCTCCACCCTCCCGAATATCCAGGTTAGACTTTCCAATTTTGGAGCTCTTATCTGGTCGATTATAGAGTTCATCTGTAATAGACTGACTATTATGGATTAGCTCCATAACCGCTTCCACAAGAAATGGTTGGATGGCCAATCCAACTGTTCCCGTAAAAACTACATGTTGGCTTTACAAAGCCCTTTCCCAAATTACGATGAACATGGTTGTTGCGGAATCGGCCTCTCGCCATCTCAAGCAGCAACCAAGGCCAGCAACTAGGCAAGTTTGGCAACCCAAAGTTAATAGCAAGGTAGCGAACTCTTAGGAATCCGAGACCAACATTTATAAGAGAGTGAGCTCAGGTGAAACCAGTTGATAGACCATTACCGATCATGGACCTCGACAGAATCAAGAGCCGCGAGCTTCGATGTTTGATTGCTTGCGAGTGCTGGTGATGGCTCTGAATAATCGAAAGGCTCATGAGGTCAAAAGGATCTACAAAGAGGACAAGAGGATCAATCTACAAATATCCATCCAATCCTCAAAGGCATAATCCCACGTACAGTGTGGGAGAAACCACGAACTGATGTTCGTAAGAGAGTGAGCTCAGGTGAAACCAGTTGATAGACAAATACCGATCATGGACCTCGATAGAATCAAGAGCCGTGAGCTTCGATGTTTGATTGCTTGCGAGTGCTGGTGATGGCTCCGAAGAATCGAAAGGCTCATGAGGTCAAAAGGATCTACAAAGAGGACAAGAGGATCAATCTACAAATATCCATCGAATCCTCAAAGACATAATCCCACGTACAGTGTGGGAGAAACCACAAACTGATGTTTGTAAGAGAGTGAGCTCAGGTGAAACCAGTTGATAGACAAATACCAATCATGGACCTCGACAGAATCAAGAGCCGCGAGCTTCGATGTTTGATTGCTTGCAAGTGCTGGTGATGGCTCCGAAGAATCGAAAGGCTCATGAGGTCAAAAGGATCTACAAAAAGGACAAGAGGATCAATCTACAAATATGCATCCAATCCTCAAAGACATAATCCCACGTACAGTGTATGTATATAAACTGATGTTTGATTGCTTGCTTGCTATGTATATACATATATATATATATATTTGGTTATTCGGTTTATTTGGTTTTCAAACCTTGAAAACTGAACCAAACCAATATTTATAAAGTTTAAACTGAAACCAAACTGAATTTCAGTACAATCAAACTGAAATTTGGTTCAGTTCAGTTATTCGGTTATAACTGAATAATGCTCACCCCTACATGAAGCATAACTGAATCAGGTTATGCTGATGCAGTTACACTTCTACTTCTCCTCCTTACTTTCTTACCTAAGCCTTTTTCCCACAACAACTAGGGTCTGTTAGAGGGTGCAATACGACGATTTCTTAGAAGGTCATCCATCCTAGTACTATTCTTGCTCAAGCATACTTAAATCCGGAGTTCATATGAAATTTGGTACATTGGTGCTCGAAAAATCAGTAATTTAGATCCAATTTGAACCCAAAAAGGTAAAAGACATTCATATAAGCTTATAGAATTGGAGCAGAACCGAGTGTATTCCCGGCTCAACCTGCTAGGCTGGTTCCAAACTGTCCATGTCCGCGTGCACGTGAGGGTGGATGGGTGTAATTCGGTATGACATGAATGACCTTGGGTTACTTATATGGACTCAAAATGCACGTCAAATGCTTGCGAAAGTTCCAAAATTGACTTCCAATCCGATTATTGAAAAGGCACTGGATTCAAATGAGAAGCTCGTGATAGAAATCAAGTATCAACAAATAATATCACAAACCGCTATCAGGAACCTCTCACAAGTGCATGAGTTAACCAGTCTATTGGGCTGCTGCTCCTGATCATGGAAGCCTAGGCCGAGTGGAACATGTTCGGCCCACCAGATGTCAAAGCAATTTACCTCCTCCAATAACAGAAGATTATGGAGAAAACTGAAGTTAGTGTAGTTTAGTGCTGTAATTAGAAGCACAATTGATGTAAAACTTTTGTCATACGACATTTTTAGATATTTTGTCATTTTATAAGTAGTTTTAACCAGTAGTTAATATTGCATGGTGACATTAGTTTCCTCCGAATTCCTAGTTGGTAATTTCCAAGGCTCTTTAATTTATTTAACTGCAAAGCATGGGAAACAACCCAGATTCACAGGAAATGAGAACAATCCACCTAGTAAATTATAGGGTATTAATGTTTTTTTGAACTCATCTCAGAGGGTATGTTTTGAGCATAAATAGACAAATTCCAAAATGAAAAAGCAGGTTGTTCTTGAGTTTCTCTCTCTCTCTCTCTCTCTCTCTCTCTCTCTCTCTCTCTCTCTCTCTCTCTCTTATCCTGCATAGGTGGCGAGTGAATCAAACCTTATCACCATTTCCTTGGTGTGACGGTTCTAGTGTGTGTTTGTGTATGGGACTCGGTTTCACAAGTGTATACTGAGCGTTTTCATGTGCTCGCGCACCATGTTTCTCAACTCTTTCTAACTAGTTCAGTTTACATCCTCTTAACTCAATTTCTTTCACATCAATTTGGTGTTTTCATTGAAATAGAGAGGATTCACAACACCAGGTAACCAATTTTCATTCTACATTCTCTAATCTGTCTCATCCTTCTCTTCTTTCTCTCTCACCACCATTATCACTCTACCCATGTTCCTTCCCACTCATTACCGTCCTCTTGCCTCTTTCATGTGCAGACAACCCTTGTTGAGTTTTTATTCATTATTCTTTGCAGTTTCTAGTGTAAACCCATCAAAACATTTCATTCATTGTTCTTTGCCCTTTCATTTTCTACTAAGCCCAATCCTTCCTTCTTATCACCCCAAGTATTGTTATGGGATTTTGCTTGTTGCACGTGGTAAATGATTTATTTGAAGTACATGCTGTAACTCTTTGTCCGCAACTCAAAATGAGCTTGTTTATTCAAAACCTTAACCAAGAAGGAAAGGTCATGCAGAGTTGGCCACAAAAGATATCATCATTGTTTTGTAGGATACGATATACTCAATCATACTTCATACTTTTTCATGTCTCTGTACTTGATATTGTTGCACGTCCAATGAATTCACTCAAGATGAATGGTGAAATGAAAACAACTAGCCTTGGTTGATCTATAAACTCTTTATATTCTATCCATGTTGGTTGGCGAGAATTCAAGCTCTTATCACCTTCTGGGTGTGGCGAGCCTAATGGCGACCTTGGTGGTATTATTGGGCATACTTTGTAAGATGAGCTCACTGAATGATACCAGGGACCTCTTACGTGTGCTTGGACTAGTTCTAATCATTAGGATCCTCTTTGAGTTCAAACTGAACTTGGACGAGTGGGGCATAATGGACCATAGAAAAAATAAAGTTTGCTTACTACAAAAGGTGGATTAATTGTGTTTAAGGCATGCCAACAGCAGTTTGGTTGAATTTTCGTGTTCAATTATCTACATTTAACATGTTGTTCATTTTCTAGGAATTTTGCTCATTTCCTATGAATTTTGTAGTAATTGTTGGATCCTGCTCATTCCCTAGAAATTCTGCAGTAACTATTGCATTTTGCTCATTCTCTAGAAATTCTATAGTAAATGTTTTGGCCCAACTCAGAGGGATGTTCTGAGCATAAATAGGATGAGTCCCAACTAAGATGCATTCTTTTGTTTCCAACATTTCATCCTCTTCTCACTCTTATCCCTATCTAGGGTAGTGAGTATACTAACCTTATCACCCTCTTCAGGTTTGGCAGCCCAAGGTGTCTACGCGTGTATAAGGAAATTAGTGTGCATGTGAGCAAGCCTGGGGTGGCAAGACTGACTCTGTCTTATAGGATCCTCTCAACTCGAGATTTACAACATATTTGTGCTTTCATTGAGATTGAGGGGATGGCAGATTAGAACTTTATTCCTCCACCAATATCGCGTGGATTATCAATGGAGCAAGCCCAAATCATGGTGCTAGAACGAGGCCAGGAGGACTTGAAGGCACAGCTAACGCTGCTTACTCACGCCATTGACAGCTTGCTGTGACACCAAGCAACTCCTCCTACCCGTTCCCATCACAGTGAACCTCAAGAAGAAATGAACCATTTTGACCTAGGTTGTGCATTTCGGAACCCTTGTGATGTACGAACTGAACTGCGTGAAGGTAACCATTAGATTCACATTAAAATTCCAATTTTTGTTGGATCCAGTTTACTAGAAGAATTCATGGATTGGGTCTAGATGGTTGATAAGATTTTTGAGTACTATCAATACTCGGAAGAAAGGAAGTGTCGCTTAGTTGCATTAGAGTTTTCCAATTATGGTAACCTATGGTGGAAAAAAACTTTGAGATCAACGATGAAGAGAAGGAGAAGGGGACATCATGAGCTGGGGCTGATGAAAAGGCTCATGTAGAGACAATTTGTTTTCGAATACTACCGACAGGAGGTATACCTACGCTTGTAAAATCTATGCCAAAGGGGTTCGAGTGTGGAAAATTATGTAAAGGATTTCAAGATGTTGATGTTGCGTTGTGAAATCCAAGAACCTAGGGAACAAACCATTGCTTGTTTTCTTGGAAGATTGAACAATGGAATTGCCGATGTGGTGGAGCTATAGATGAGGACATCAAAGATAAACCCCACTCGAATGGGGCATGTCCAAAGTCAAGAGTTGGATGAAGGACCCATGACCCAATCTAGGGCTAGAGCTTAGTAATTCTGGAATGAGTAGATCAAAGTAGATCCATTAAAATTTGTATTAAGGTTTAGGGTGTCTGTTTTGAACTTTAAAATGCACTCATTTCACCTTTTTGTTCTATTGGTTAAGTGGGTGGTGGATTGTTTAGAAATTATTATACTACAAAAAACAATATTTATTTGATTGGCTAAGCTGTGAGGCCTGTTTCTAGCATAAATACCCATTTTCTGAATAAAAAGGTACTTGTGTGGATTGCATCAAAGGAAGTTATGAATTTCTTCTCCTCTTATCTAGGCCTTCAAGGTTTAGTGGTAAGTTTCTTGCTTCGTCTCCTTATCAACAATCCTTGTTGGGAGGATTTGAAGTTGGTTAGTATTTTTCTTCTATTTCTTACTCATCATCAAACCCATTTCCTAAGGAATCTCATTTCAAGGTGAAGCAAGCACAACATTTGATGCTTTCATTAAGATATCATCTCAAAAATTGTTATTGTGCTTGTTGGTATATATTTTGATATCATGAGTGCCTTAAACAACAACAATGACAGCAATATCGACTCAAATGCCTTCCCTTCTTACCCCAAAGAGTATCATTTGATCCGGCGAGATTGTTTGCTTTAGAAAGAAGAGAATATTGCTCAAATGAGGCAAGTAATGCAAATGATAATACAACTGAGTACTAATGCACATGTTCAATTGGGTGAAGAATTTCAAAATCCATCTAGTTTCAACTCGCCCATTGCAAATTTAGGTGACGAAATAGAAGCTGAAAAAGCACTACCATTGATACATAATAGGCGAGCAGAGTTAAGGGTAGTGCGAAATGAATCAACACCACATCTTAAACTTAACATTCCAACTTTCAAAGGATCAAGCACACTCGAGGAGTACTTAGAATGAGAACAGAAGGTAAATAAGATTTATAAGTTTATAGTTATTCTTAAGAAAAGAAGGTTAAGCTTGTCGTAATAAAGTTTACAGAATATGCGAACTTATACTAGGAGAGCACCAAAGACTAGTGGTGGTGGGACAATAAAGAAGAGGTTAGAAGTTGGAGACTTATGAAAAAATTAATGAGCAAAGGATTAGTATCAGAGTATTATAGGCAAGAGCTTTATTTATGCCTATAAAATCTGAGACAAGGAGAAATGTCCGTAGAGGATTATATTAAAAACTTCGAAATACTGAGATTGAGGTGTGATCTACAGGAGCCTAAAGAACAATCCATAGTGTGATTCATTGGTGGTCTAAATCGAGACATAGTTGATGTTGTGGAGCTCTAGTTTTTTATGAGTTTGGAAGATGTCTTCAAACTTGCTATGAAGATTGAACAACAAATTAAGAGATATACAAACAGAAACTGCACAAACTTGACAAAGGGAAGAACTTCTAACATAGCTTCAAGGGACATGATGCGAAAAGGCAATGACAGGTCTATAATAATCTTGCCAACTCAAGTGACGAAAGAGCATAATAAAAATTCTTACATTCAATCTCCTTTAAGGACCAAAGACATCAAATGCTTTAAATGCTTAGGAAGATGACACATTACTCGCAATACCCCAATAAAAAGGTGATGATCATCAAAGGTACAAAAGAAGAAATTGAGAGTGAAAGTGAATTAGAGACATATTTGAAAGAAATAGAAGAAGGTCCCTTACTCTGATTTGTTGTGGATGTGTGGAATTAAATTTGAAAAGGTCCCTTACTATGATATTCAGGATAGATATGTGATAGAGATATAGAGGATTAGAAAAGTGATTATATATCATCATTGAGATCTTTGATTTTTATGAAATTGGTCTCGTTGGAAAGCTGTTGATATCAGAACTATTGTAAATCAAATTAGTTCACTAAAAACAAAGTTATAGGATTGTGACCCAACCTTTATTGCAGGATGTGTAGGTTTTACAAACTTTGTTCCATTTTTATTCAGTTTTCTCAAATTTTATTCACAGCCTTAAACGATCTTAAAATTCTTGCAAATTTTACAAATAGTGGGTCTGTGTGTAGTTTAGATTTATCAAATTTTATCATATTTGGATCACAGAGTAAGGAAAAAAATTAGCAATCAGATGTATGTAGGATGTAGAAATTAGAGTCTCAATTTCTAGAAAATACGTGAATGCATTGGACCGAATTGAAATGTAATACACCACAATTAAAGAATAAGGAAATAATTTATAAAATTATCATTATAGTATAAGCATATAGGTGATTAGGGGATATAAGATCTTATAATATATATTGGGGTAGAAGAAACTATGAATCAAACATATAAAAGGAATTAATAAACATGGAAGAAATTGGATAGCATAATCCCTCAAATATTACATCAAGAATAGAGAAATAAGCTCCTTAATTACAACCCCATTGAATTGAATGGAAGGGAATAAAAGGGTAAATGAAAAGACTCGATGGCCTATGGATGGTGGTCGACATCTATTGGGAGATTGGTGACACCTCCTCTTTCTTCCTCTCCCTCTTTCTCTTTCCTTCCCTCTAATTGCAGAAACATCCTTGATTTCTCTCTCTCTTTGATGCCTTGAATCAACTCCCCAAGGCCCCCTTTTATAGATTTCAAAGGGAGGCTTTACGCCCTTCCATGAGTTGGAGCTTGATGCTTCAATGCAAGACTCAATTTAGGTTTGATCCAAATGAGATTTCTAGACTTGTGGCTGCACATGAGGCTGGTAGGGCATGGAGAATGATCCCCCTTGAACCCACATGGGCTTGGTGTAGCCTCGGGTGCAGCCCATGTGGTAGTGCACCCAATCCACTATCTTCTAGACTTGATCGAGCCATGTGCCTTGGCTAGGACCAACCGGCTAGGCTTTCTGATATGCAACCCATTTTTTTCTTTGATTTGGGTGGCTTTGTCCTAGCTATCCAGCCCTTACCTTAGTATAGATATTGACCTTTTATTGGCCAGGCCAATTTGAAGCTTGATTCTAAACCAATTGTATGGAATGGCTTAACTGAGCACATGTGCGGTTCCTTACTTGTTTTTCAAAGGATGTGGTCTTTAGCCACTTGATCATTTGATCTTTTCTTGGCTTTTTTTTACCAAACATACCTCGATATGGTACTTGATTCTTCTTAATTGAAGGTGATCAATATTGTCTTGGGCCAAGTTGGTGTGATCTTTCGACTTGGCCCAGATCAAGTCTTGCTTTGATTTGAAACTTGGATTGGACCTTGTCTTGTTTGGACTTGCTTGGTCTTGAGTCTTGCTTTAAGCTTTGTTTTGAATTAATTTTGCTTTGTGTTGAGATCTGGTTTGGTCTGACCACAAAATTGACTTTTGCCTCCTTGGCTGATCTGGATTTGCCTTGCATTTGACTTTGAATTGAATCAAGTTTTGTAGTTGGTCTCGAGCCTCATTTGATTTTGTGTGGGCTTAGTCATGTTCCACACATTTTGACTTGGTACAGGCTGGTCATGAGCCCATCTTTGATTTGACTTTGATTTAATTTGGGACTTGATTTGAATTGATTCTTTGCAGGTGTTGGAGTTGTTGTCCAAGCTTTTTGGGATTTTGCTCCGCTTGATTCAAGTAAGATTTCATTTTATGGTTTCAAACATTTCTTTTTTTTATTATTTAAAACCATTTTATTTGAGATATATTTGAAAACATCGAGTTTTATCGAAATCTTCAAATACTTTTGGAGAACTGAATCTCATCCCCAACTTTTGTTCGCATAGGTGACCTACTTTCGCTCTATGAGTTAGTCTACTGTTTTGACCACTTTAACCCTTTATTGGGTGTAGGGTCTCAAAACTCTTTAACCCTTGAGTGTAGGATCTCAAAGTAGGACTACTCTCGATCAGGCGAGTTTTTGAGGTCTGGTTTGGATTTGATTTGTTTTGGATTTCAAAGATTTTTATAATTTTGTAAATTTGGCTTTTTGCAAACATTTTTTGGGTTTGGTTCCCAATGTCTTATTTTCATTTGTTTCTTTAAAATAAGTCTTTCTATGTAAGAAATCATTTAAATTTGCAGAATTTCACCAATTTGGCCTTAAGGGTAGAAAAGTCATTTTTTTCGGCTTTTGTCAAAATTAAATTTTTTAAGAGGGGTGCAATATACCCCTATTTTTAGGCTCCTATAAATTTTTGGCACGGAAATGAGTTTGTTGAAGGTGTCTTTTTTTGAAAACCCTTAAAAACTCATAACTGTAATTTTTCTTGAAAAGGTAAAATTTCTAAAAGATCAAATCTTTTGAGAAATTTTTTTAGCGTTTACAAGAATTAATCCGATCAACCACCAAAAGGAATTTTTATTCAACCAACTGAAACTAAGGAGAGTATGTTTCCGATCGAATCGAAGAAAGAGCACTTAAACTCAAGCAACATGCTTATTTATTATTTGCTAAGTTAACATCATCAGATAAAGGTAAAGATGTGCCAAAAAGGTTCAATAATTGCTAACAGATTATAAGGATTTATTCTCCACTAAACTCCCACCAAGATTACCCCCATTTAAAGGAATAGAACATCACATTGACTTGTTGCCTGGGGTGTCCCTTCCCAATAAACTGGCTTATAGGGAAAATCTGAAAGATACCATGGAGTTGTAGAGGCAAGTGGAAGAGCTACTCAAGCAAGGATACATCCGTGAATCTATGAGCTCGACTACAAAATTCCTAGGGAATGAGCAAGATTCAACAATTACTATAGAATTCCTAGTGAATCAGCAAAATTCCTAGAAAATGAATAGCATGTTAAATAAGATTAAATTCAACCTAACTATTGTTGGCATGCCTTATAAGCAAACTTCATTGTTTCCGTAGTCCATTATGTCCCACTCGTCTTGGTTCACTTTGAACTCAAATAAGGCTCGTAGATTAGAATAAGTTCAAGCACACGTAAGAGGTCCCTAGTATCACTCAATGAGCTCATTTGAGGATTTGTCCTCAAATCGAAACATCATTATCTCGCATCAAAGAGAGTTAAATCGGACACATTGAAAGTAGCACCGATATTGTACTGACTTTCAGTAGATCAATTTTATATGCATTGTCATTGATCTTTTTTCTAGCACTTTGAAAAGGACCATCTCCCTTGGTTGGAGTTTTGACTTTCTTTGTTCAAAGGGAACCTTTCCTTCCTCATGTGTACCCAACCCAATCACCAGTTGGAACACTTACCTTCCTTCTTCCTTTGTTGCCTTGCCTCAGATAGCCTTTCCTATTTTATTTTCAATGTCCCCGTGCCTTCACTTGCTCATGCACAGCTTCTTCACATATTCAAATTTTCTTTAGCCTGGGCGCTTCTTGATGCTTAAACATAGAAATGTTAGGCATAGCGGCAAAAATCAAAAGGAGTCAAAGGATTAAATCCATACACAATTTCAAAAGGTGACAGTTAGTTGTGCTATGGACTGTACCTATTATAAGCAATGATGTACATCATGAATCATTCATGGCCAATTGAAGTGTTCTTTGAGCAACTTGAGGGTTTTTTGTTGCCCAAAATGACAGGCCAGGCCTCCACAATGAGCCTCTCTGATGAAGAGCTCTCGATGTGAACCTTTGGGAACACGCAATTTTCCCTTTCAGAATAAATAGTCATTTTACCTAATAGAAATCATTTAGGACTCTTTGTTGACTCACATAGCTAAGTGGAGGGAAGTGAGAATCACTAACATATTGATCTTTTAATACCTCCAAACCCAACATTCAAGCGTTGAGGATGGTGATCAATGACTGTCAGCTCGAAAGTGCATATGCACCACATTAGAGTTCCCCTTTTTGTACTGAATGGTATAGGGAAAAAACTCCAATTATTCAACCCACTTGGCATGGAGCTTGTTCAGCTTACCTTGACTATTGAGATACGTGATTCATGGTCGGTATGTATCACAAACTCCTTTGACAGTAAATAGTGTTGACAAGTTTGTAAGGCCCGAACAAGGCATAAAACTCTTTTTATAAGTTGAGTACTACTGGTTCCTTTCAACGTTTCACTGAAATAGGCAATCACCTATTGTTCTTGCATCAGCACTGCCCCAATTCCAACCCTAGATGCATCACGCTCGACTTTAAGGGTCTTGTTGAATTCAGGTGGTGCAAGAATTGGTGTGGTGCAGTCTTGCCTTGACCTCTTCAAAGCTCCGTTGGCAAGTTGTGGTCCATTGAAATGATTATTTTTGCTTGATACAATTAGTTAATGGAACTACCATGCTACTAAAATTGTTGACAAAATAGCCATAAAAGGAGGTCAAGCCATGGAAGCTGCGAACATCCGATGTGCTGGTCAGAACTGGCCATTCCTGAATTGCCTTGACTTTTTCTAGGTCAGCCTTAACTCCTTACTCAAAGACGATCTAGCTAAGAAATTGAACTTGGGGCTGACAGAAGTAGCACATCTTAAGGTTTTCGAAAAGTTTATGATGCCCCAAGACTGCCATTACTCTTTTGAGGTATAGAAAATGCTCATGACATTTCTGAGTAAAGGGCAGTAACTCACTTTTGAGGTTTTCGAAAAGTTTTCTAGGTCAAAGTACACGATGACAAACTGGCCAAGAAAGTCTCACAAGACATGATTCATGAGACACATGACGTTTAGATGTTATAAATCATATGGTTTTTAATGTTTAAAACAATAATTTCTGAGTAAAGGGCAGTAACTCACCTGGCCAGGGGGTCAACTCCAAAGTTAAAGGTCATGAGTTTGATAGGTGTATAATTTGGTCTTTGGCCTCCCAATCGTGCCACCATTTTTTCTACTTTTGCAATTGAAAAATCCTGATACAAATATAATCTTGTACCTACATACTTGGTGAAAGTAATTAAGCTGGGAGTGGGAAAGTTTTAGAAGCATCTTCTCCTGACTGGTTCTCAACATCTGTATACTTTGTACCAAATTTTAGTCATGAATATAGCCATAGGGGTCTGCCTACCCCAGCTTGCGTTTAAAAAATAGAAAAAGAGAGCCAACAATCTCTTTTATCCAAAGACTCGAGAGAGTCATATTAATCCAATAGCCACAAATCTAGAGCATAAATTACATGGTCTTTTCATGGTGACGCATCTTTTGTACATGATCTGCTCATGTGCATGCCAATTAGCTTGTAATCTTACTGACCTTGCAATCAGTTTGTTACAGAGAAGATTGAACACGTTTGGTTTGTTCAGCTTGTGTTCTCAGGTTATTGTTTATTCCCAGGTAGTTAGGCTCGTCTAACAGAACAACCACTTAGTTGCAGGTTGGCCATTTTTTAGCAGTTGGTTTTCAACTGCCTTGAAGTCTGAACAGATGAAACCTCTTATTGCCCCAAATCTTCAAAGGAGAAAGAGAAAACTGTTCAAGTAAAACAGAGACTAGCATAGACTGAACCTTGCCTGATTTACGTCATACTTCCTTTACAAACACCATGATATCATGCAGAAGAGAAGACAAAATTAGGATCTGAAGAACGCAAGAATTCCACTATGAGATATGGCAAGTCGTTTTATGCAGTTACTTAGAAGTTTATCTGTCAACAAGAATGCGTGTATATGAAAAATTGACAAGGCATACGAAATTCTATGATAGGCCTCGACAAGCTATTCAGGTTTCAGAGATCTGGTGAAGCGCATCAACCAACAATATAGCATTCTCTTGAGATTGATTTGATTTCCAGATTTTGAAACCATCTGGAAAGTAACCGTCTTCATACCATTCTCTTAGCTCTTCTAGTAAAAATGGCCCTTGGATAACCCCAGAGGGGTCCACGTACATCCACCATAATGCACCTTCTATATAATACTCCTCTGATGATGGATTTTCATGCTCACTATTCATATTTTCTTTCGCTTTATGGTCTTCCCCTGCAATGTTTATCAAGATTTTGGTTTGAGAAGGTTTTAATGTGAAAAAGGACATGACGTCCAAAGAGGAAAAAATATGAGGCTATTTGCAATAATATTAGAAAATGTTTTTCCTAGTTCCTACAAGTCACCCAAGCCCAATTCGAAAAGAGGAGGGTTGCACTAAGCTTTTAACAGTCAGCATAAAACCTAATAAGATTTACTACTATATATTCTAGACTTTATCACTATTTTATAGGAGTATCCCCTCTTAGGGATACATTGTAGAGTATGAATGATGTGAAATTTAAGAAGGGCTTTCATATCTTCACATTCACAATCAATTGTAATGAGGGTTTTCACATTATGAGTAAAGAAGCATGTCCTGCTCCATTATCATCTACATGTAGTAAACTAATTGCAGAAAGTCTTCGCATTTTCAGCATGAATTGTATGCAAGAATAAGGAAGTTAATCATAGATAATGCAATCCATATTAGTACTTCAAAAATTTGAAATAATAGTAAGTAACAAGCTAATGGAGGCAATGGATACTATGATTAAGAGAAAGATTCACGTTCTATATTTAGAAGAGACAAAATGGTTTTTAATTATGATACTCTAGAAAATAAAATGCTTGAAATGGAGTTGATATTATTATAAATAAGGATAATATAGGAGACATACAATGATATGATATACAACGATATGATACTGAATTGTGATGCTGTAATTAGTGTTAGGAGTAGAGAATTTCAATACATTCATGCACATGCACTTCAAGTAGGACAAGAAAAAAGAATAAAGAAGGTATTTTGGGAGGAGTTAGATAAAGTGATTCAAAAATTTTTACAAAGAGCGATGATTTGTTTGGAAGGAGGTCCAAATGGGCAACGCATCAAGAGGCATTAGGATATCAAGGTATTCATGAAAACTTTAGCTTTGAGGATTTAAACGAGAAAAGTAAGAAATTTTAAATTTTGCTATTACATACAATCTCTTTATAATAAATATAACTTTCAGAAAACGAGATGAATATTTAGTTACTTGTAAGAGTGACTTATCAAAAACACAAATTGTTGGTATTAGAAAAGATAGGTTATGTTATAAGGATTGCAAGGGAACAACAACAACTAAGCCTTTTCCCATACTAGACGGGGTCGGCTACATGGATTCTTTGTTTCCACAAAGTCCTATCATGTGCCATGTTAGCAGTTACTCACAATAAGCTAGATCATTCTTTATTGTTTCTTTCCAACACTTTTGTGGTCGTCCTCTACTTCTTTTAATACTTTCAAAATCTAGTTTTTCATACCTTCTTATAGGTTCATCTTTTGATCTTCTTTCTATATGTCCAAACCATCTTAAACGATATTCTCTCATATTATCCTCTATTGGTGTCACTCCTAATTTGTTTCTAATAACCTCATTACGTATACAGTCTTTTCTTGTATGACCACTCATCCATCTCAACATCTTTATTTTTGTATCTTTTGTACATGATGATTAACTGCCCAACACTCAGAAGCATGAAACATGACAGGTATAATTGTTGCTCTATAATATTTTCCTTTTAACTTTAATGATATCTTCTTATCACAAAGAATACCTGAAGATCCTCTCCATTTTAACCAACCAACATTAATTCTATGCGTAACATCTCCATCAATTCTTCCTTCACTCTGAAAAATTGACCCTAGGTATTTAAAACTTTCTTTTTGGGGATGCAATGTGTGTCAATTTTAATTTCTATTTCCTTTGAAGTAACCAAATGATCAAACTTACATTCCATATATTTTGTCTTTGTTCTACTAAGTCGGAGGCCTTTGCTTTCTAATGTTTCTCTCCATAGTTCCAATTTTCTATTAACTTTTTCCTTAGACTCCTCCACTAACACAATGTCATATGCAAATAACATACACCAAGGTACTTCATCTTGAATATGTTTTGTTAACTCATCAATCACCATTATATGGACTTAAAGTTGATCCTTGATGTAACCCAATATTAACTTCAAAGAATTTTGTCATTCCTTCATGAGTCCTCACACATGTTTTTGCACCATCGTACATGTCTCTTATAAAGTTAATATATGTCAATGGGATACCTCTTTTTTCCAAGGTTCTCCAAAGAACTTCTCTCGGTACCCTATCATAAGCTTTTTCTAGATCAATAAATATCATGTGAAGGTCTTTTTTTTTTGCTCTAAAATGTTCCATAAGACGTCTCAAAAGGTGAATTGTTTCAACAGTAGATCTGCCTGGCATGAATCCAAATTGGTTCTCTATTGTATTTGATATTTGTCTTAACCTACGTTCGATAATTATTTCCCATAATTTTATAGTATAACTCATTAACTTGATACCCCTATAATTTGCACAATTTTGAATGTCTCTCTTGTTCTTATATATGGGTATAAGTGTACTCGCTCTCCATTCCTCGAACTTCTTTTAGTTTCTCCATATTTCATTAAATAATCTTGTGAGCCAAGTGATTCCGTTTCTCCTAGGATTTTCTAAACTTTTATAGGAATAATGTTTAGTTCTACCGATTTACCACCCTTCATATGTTTAAGAGCCTCTTTGACTGCATTCTTTTGAATACGTCGGTAGAAATTGTGGTTTATATATTTTTCTGATTTGGCTAACTCTCCTAAGTTAATACTAACATCTTTATTTTCATTAAAAAGCTTATAAAAATAGTTTTTCCGTCTATTTCTTATATCATCATTTACCACTAGAATTTTTTCATCCTCGTCTTTGATGCCTAACGGAATTAAGATTTTTAGTTTTTTTTTCCAGTCCTAGATATCCTAAAAATATCTCTTTTACCCTCTTTTAAGTTGAGTTTTTATATAAATCCTTCCAAATTTTAGCTTTTGCTTCACAGACGACCTTTTTCGCTTCCTTCTTTGCTTTCTTATAAGCCTCTAAAGTTTCACTAGTTTTCTTAGCATAATGTAATTTATAACATGTCCTCTTTGCCTTGATTTTATTTTGCACTACTTCACTCCACCACCAAGCTTCTTTTTGCGCCGGTACACCTCCTTTAGATTCACGTAACACATCTTTCGTCACTTTCCTAATAGCCATATTGTTTCACATATCATAAGGTGTATCAACATAATTCCAAGCATCCCCTTGAAGGACTTTCTGTTTAAATATATCTTTTTTCTCACTTTTGAGGTTCTACCATTTAGTCTGAATAGCTCAATGCACTCTTTTCTTCTTTGTTTATTTTTTTATTTGTAAATCCATAATTAAAAGTTGATGTTGAGTGGTTAAACTTTCTCCTGGAATTACCTCGCAATATATACAACACGCTCTATCTTTTTTTTCTACAATAAAGTAATCAAATTGTGTTTGTGATAAGCCACTCTTATAAGTAATTAAATGTTCATCTCATTTTTTGAAGATTGTATTGACTATAAAGAGATCAAATGCCATAGCAAAATTTAAAATCTCCCTACCTTCCTCATTTATATCCTCAAAACCAAAGTTTCCATGAATACCTTGATATCCTAATGCCTCTTTACCGACATGTCCATTTAAGTCTCCTCCTAAACAAATCATCTCCCTTTGTGGAATCCTTTGAATCACCTTATCTAACTCTTTCCAAAAAGAAGTCTTTACACTATCTTCTAGTACTACTTGGGGTGCATAAGCACAAACTATATTCAAAACCTCTGCTCTTAACACTAATTTCTAACTTAAAACATGTATCCTCTATCTCCTTTGCTTTTTCTCCAACCCACTTTGTCTCTTATAAACATAGAATGTGAATCTTTCTCCAAATCATAGTATCTACCACCTCCATTAGCTTACAAGATAATGTTCCAATATTCCAAGAACCAATACGAATCTTATTATCTAGCACTAGCTTCCTTACCCCAATAATTCACACAACTCTAAATGTCTCTCTTGTTCTTTTTATGAGTATAAGTGTATTCGCTCTCCATTCTTTGGGCATCTTTTGGTTTCTCCATATTTCATTAAATAGTCTTGTAAGCCAAGTGATTCCTGTTTCTCTTAAGATTTTTCAAACTTCTATAGAAATATTGTCTGGTCCTACTGATTTACCACACTTCATATATTTAAGAGCCTCTTTAACTTCATTCTTTTAATACATCAGTAAAAATTGCAAGGAAAAACTAAAGAAAAACTTAACTACTCCACGTCAACTTAGACTAATGGATTTATAAAGAGGCAAAGAATACATATAGCTGCTCGGATTAAATGGTGTAACCTACAAGAAAGAAGCTACTCTTAAAAAAAAGGTCTTGAAGGAGATGCTTGTCATTGTGTAGGCATAGCTTTTAAGATGTGGAATAATATGGTAATGCTATGAAAGTAGCAAAGGATGTAGTAGGTGAATCAAAAGGAGACTCCCAACACAAAAGAAGGCTTGATAATAGAACGAAGATGTGCAAGATAAAATTTAGGTAAAGAGGACATGTTACAAATTGTATTATGTCAGCAAGACTAATGAAACTTTGAAGGCTTATAAAAGCCAAAGAAAAAGATATAAAAGGTTTTCAATCAAGCAAAAGGTGAAAGGATTTATGTAAAAAGCTCAACTTGAAAAAAGATTTTAGTGGCAAGTAATGACATCAAAAATAGATAGAAATTTTATTTTTATAAGTTTTTTAGTAAAAAAAGGTATTAGTATTAGCTTGGAAGAGTTTACGGAAGAGTATTTCTATCGACATATAAAAGAAATGAAGTCAAATACACTCTTAAACTTATGAAGGCTGATAAATATATAGGACCAAAGAAGATTCCTATAGAAGTATAGAAAATCCTACGAGAAATGGGTATCGCTTGTCTTACAAGATTACTTAATAAAATATGGAGAAACCAAAAGATGCAAGGAATGAAAGGAAAAGTTATACATATATACAAAAAAAGGAGATATTCAAAATTATGCAAAAATGATCAAGGTCTTAAGTTGATAATTCATACTAAAAAGTTATGGGAAAGAATTACTAAACGATAGTTGAGACAAGTATCAAGTTTAATAGAGAACCAATTTGGATTTATGATATGAAGATCTACCATTGAGACTATTTAAGAATTGAGACATCTTATGGGACATTTTAGAGCAAAAAAGAAGAACATTGATATGATACTTATTGATTTAGAAAAAACTTGCAATAGGATATTAAGAAATATTCTTTAAACAACGGGTATTCCATTGACGTACATCAATCTTATAAAGAGATATGTATGATGATATACAAATATGTGTGAGGACTCGTGAAGAAACCACAAATTTCTTTAAAGTTATTCAAGATGAAGTGTTATGGTGTGTGTTATTTGCGGATGATATTGTATTAGTAGATGAGTAAGAAAAAAGTTAACAAGAAACTAGAACTACGGGAAGAAACTAAAGGCTTTCGACTTACTAAAACAAAAACAGAGTATATGGAATACAAGTTTGATCATGTGGTTACTTCAAACGGCATAGAAATTAAAATTGACACATTGCATCCTCTAAAAGAAAAATTTTAAATACCTAAGGTCAGTTTTTCAGAACCATAGAAAAATTGATGGATATATAGCATACAAGTTGGCTAAAATGTTGAGGTGCACCAAGTATTCTATATGACAAAAAGGAACCATTAAAGTTGAGACGTGAATATTATAGAGCAGCAGTTAGACCCGGTATGTTTTATCATTAAAGTGTCGAGTTAATCATCAATAATGAGGCTATCAACGATAAAATAAAAGAAAATCATTTAAGATGGTTTGGACATGTGAAAAGGCGACCAAAGGAAGCCTTGATAAGGAGGTGTAAGAAACTAGATGGTGAAATGTTAAAAAGAGGAAGAGGAAGATCACAAAAGTATTGGAAGAAACAATAAAGAATGATCTAGTTTTTGTTAACTATTAGCATGACCCAAGATCAAGCTCTATAGAAACAAAGAATCTATGTAGTCCCATCTAGTATAGGACAAATAAAGTCATCAAAGTCACATGAGTGTTGAGTAGGAATATTCTAGCAAAACTTTAAGCTTAGTGGTACTTCTAACCACAACAAAATAACTTTATATTGTTTTGGATACTTTTTGCTTTTTTCTGGTTAGTTTAAGGATAGAGGATCAGAAGTGGGTTTCTGAGAGGGTGGAAAAGCCTTTGTGCATCCTCTTGGAAATTGGTTCAACCTTTTATCCTTTCGATACAGAGGTAGATTCTTAGGGTCTTTACTGATGTGTCGTGTGCACTCTCTCAAGTGCTTTGCAATGAGCTACTTTTATGTATGAAGAAAAAAAAATCATTCTTAGGAAACTGAATTTCAACATATAGCTCAAAAGCTGCAAAATAAAAAGTGCAGCAGTAACAGTGAACAAAATAAATCAGACCTCTGCTTTCTGTTTCAGGTGATTCTATAGAAATGACAGCATCGGTGGCACCGTAGGTTGAAGTGCTGGAAATATCTGTGCCTTTGCAATCGGAAACTTGCGTGCGAACGGAGTTCTCTGATCGAAATTTATCAATTGGAGCTTCATTTTCAGTGGCAACACAGGAAACCTCCATTTCTGCAGGACATGGGAGGAAGGCCAAAGAAAGAAAGAAATAAAGTTCTCCGATGAAAATATGCTATTCAGTTGCACTTGTAGAAGAGAATAAAGCAAACTGTACCTCTGTTTTCCCTTTCAGGTGAATCTATGATAATGATAACATTGGCAGTGCCTGCTTCTTTGTTTATACCATCAGGGAAAGTGTTGTGAATGTTTATTGCTTTGCCGTTACAATCAGACTCTTGCCTTTGAACTGCAGTTCTGGAATTTTCTGCTCCTTCACATTTATTAACGGAAGTTGCACATACCACTGCAGCATCAGAAATCTCCATTTCTGCGTCTGCAACAATAGTTGGAAGATCCTGCAGTAGCCGGTCTTGCACATCACGTTTCTGAAGCATCTCCAACTTGTCGGCATATTCCAGTAGCTTATGAGAAAAATAATCAGTTAAGGAAAAAATTGTTAGGGAATTAATATTAAACTTCATCAAACTTGAATTTCAATAATCTGCCATGTGGGTGGTAGTTTTACTTTTCTCGAGCTGCAGATTTCCACATCATCTCTGAACAAAAAGACTGAAAAAGACCCGGTTATGAACAAGATTTTGTCAGGTAATAAGGGGCTAAATGAATAAGTTTTTCTTCTCATAAGAATTCCAGGTTATGCTCGACTAATACAAAAAGAATTCCAGGTTACGCAGACCCCTAATGCATACCTAGGTAATGAATTCTTGACCTTCTGTCTAAGAGCCAAACCCCCAGCCAGTGCATTGCTAGCAAATGTAGCAGAGCCTGACCCATCAGGCTGCCAGGGCCACTGGGCCAGAACCCTAGCTGTTGGGGGCCAACGGTCACCAGGCCCCTAATGGCTAGAATTTCTAGTCATTGGGGGCTTGTTTTCTTCCAAAGCTTAATCACCCAACATCAACTTTTAGTTATAGATTTAGAAGTAAAAAAATGAACAAAGAAGAAAAAAGTGTATCAAGCTTTTCGGACCAAATGGTGGAACCTAAAAAGCGATAAAGAAGATATATTTAACAGAAAGTCATTCAAGGAGATATTTGAAATCATGTTGGTACACCTTATGATATGTAGAAGAGTATGACTACATATTAAGAAAGTGGCAAAAGATGTGTTAGGTGAATCTAAGGGAGGTGTATCAACACAAAAGAAGCTTGGTGGTAGAGTGAAGTGGTGTAAAATAAAATCAAGGCAAAGAGGGCATGTAACAAATTACATTATGCTAAGAAAACTAGTGTAACTTTATAGGCTTATAAAAAAACAAAAAAAGAAATGAAAAAGGCCGTCAACGAAGCAAAAAGCTAAAACTTAGGAGGATTTGTATAAAAAACGCAATGCAGAAGAGGGTGAAAAAGATATTTTTAGGATAGCTAAGGCCTAAGGATCTTAATTTTGTTAGATACATCAAAGACGATAATGAGAAAATTCTAGTGGCAAATGATGATATAAAAAATAGATGAAAAAACTATTTTTATAAGCTTTTTAATGAAAATAAAGATGTTAGTATTAGCTTAGGAGAGTTAGCCAAATCAGAAAAGTATATAAACCACAATTTCTACCAACGTATTCAAAAGAATAAAGTCAAAGATGCTCTTAAACATATGAAGGGTGATAAATCGGTAGGATCAAACAATATTCCTATAGAAGTTTGAAAAATCCTAAGAGAAACATGAATCACTTGGCTCACAAGACTATTTAGTGAAATATAGAGAAACCAAAAGATGCCTGAGGAATGGAGAGCGAGTACACTTATACTCATATACAAGAATAAGGGAGACATTTAAAATTGTGTGAATTATCGGGGTATCAAGTTAATGAGCCATACTATGAAATTATGGCAAAGAATTATCGAACATAGGTTAAGATAAGTAAAGTATAACATATACCAATTTGGATTCATGTCAGGCAAATATGTTGTTGAAGCGATTTACCTTTTGAAACATCTTATGAAACATTTTTTGGCAAAAAAAAAAGACCTTCACATGATATTTATTGATCTAAGAAAATCTTATGATAGAGTTCTTTGGAGAATCTTAGAAGAAAGAGATATCTCATTCACATACATAAACCTTATAAGAGACATCTACGATGGTGATAAAACATGTGTGAGGACTCATGAAGGAATGACTGACTTCTTTGAAGTTAATATTGGGTTATATCAAGGATCAACTTTAAGTCCATATTTATAATGGTGATTGATGAGTTACCATAATATATTGAAGATGAAGTAACTTCGTGTATGTTATTTGCAGATGACATTGTGTTAGTGGAGGAGTCTAAGGAAAAAGTTAATAGAAAATTGGAACTATACCGAGAAACATTAGAAAGTAAAAGCTTTCGACTTAGTAAAACAAAGAGAGAATATATGGAATATAAGTTTGATCGTTTGGTTACTTCAAAGGACATAGAAATTAAAATTGATACACATTGCATCCCCAAAAAGAAAGTTTTAAATACCTAGGGTCAATTTTTCACAGTAATGGAAGAATTGATGGAGATGTTACGCATAGAATTATGTTGTTGGTTAAAATGGAGAGGAGCATCATGTATTCTTTGTGATAAAAATATACCATTAAAGTTAAAAGGTAAATATTATAGAGCAGCAATTAGACCTGCCATGTTTTATGGTTCTGAGTGTTGGGTAGTTAATCATCAACATGTACAAAAGATGTCTGGGACAAAAATGAAGATGTTGAGATGGATGAGTGGTCATACAAGAAAAGACTATATACATAATGAGGCTATTAGAAACAAATTAGGAGCGACACCAATAGAGGATAAAATGAGAGAATATCATTTAAGATAATTTAGACATATAGAAAGAAAGATCAAAAGAAGAACATGTAAGAAGGTATAAAAAAACTACATTTTGGAAGTATTAAAGAGGTAGAGGACGACCACAAAAGTGTTGGAAAGAAACAATAAAGAATGATCTAGCTTATTATGAGTTAACTGCTAACATGACATATGATAGGGCTCTATGGAAACAAAGAATCCATATAATTGACCCCATCTAGTATGGGAAAAGGCTTAGTTGTTGTTTTGTTCTCTTGTTCTCTTCTATAAATACCTCACTCATGTACAAGCCTTTGTGTGACAATTTAATAATATTTATTTTCATTATTTTTAGTACCTTTTGTTGCACTTATGTGATTATAACCTTTTTAAGACTTTGTGTTTGATGAATTGAGGTGATATTTGTTCATCAATCTTCTGTTGCTACACTTAAGCATAAACTTCATTACATGGTATCAGAGCCATTTGTAATCGTGGGAATATTGTTCGTCGCCTCGAAAAGTATGTCAATTGTATTTTTGGCATTATTTATAAGTTTACTTCTTTTGTAAATATTTGTCAATGATCGAAGGTTGATGTTGCATGAATCAAAATTACCAAGTCACTAAGAATCAAATGGCATTCAATTCCGAATGCCGATCTTCAATAATACCAAACAAGAGTGGAAGCATATACAAAACAAGTCAAAAAGTAGTACAAGACTGCATGATTTATTCATGTTTTGAAGTAGTATTTATAGACATTGTACATAGAGTTTGAAGTATGAAAAACAAATAACAAGAAGAAAATGTAGTGCTAGTGCTAGCCGGCCAGCACTAGCCGTTGGGGGCAGCTCCAACGGCTACTAGCCGTTGGAACTCCCAACGGTGGTGGCCAGGACCATGGTGGCCCTTACCCCTGTTTCATACGCGGGCCCTAGTGGCCCGTACCTTATTACACATTAACACCCCCCCCTCAAACTTACGGGTATACATAGAAAGTTTGTCTAGTAAAAATTGAAATCGAGAAGTTGAAAGAGATTTGGTGAAGAAGTCTGCTAGCTGCATCTCAGATGTGACATAACAAAGTGAGATCTTCTTATTTACACTCTTCACGAACAAAGTGGCAGTCCATCTCGATGTGCTTAGTTCTCTCATGAAAAGTGTTGTTAGAGGCAATGTACATGGCGCTTTTATTGTCACAATACATGATGGTCGAGTGTTTGACATTGACTCCCATGTCTGCTAAAAGGGTTGTGATCCAAGAAATCTTCATCGCAGCTATAGCCATAGCTCGATATTTGGCTTCTGTAGATAAGAGGGACACCTTTTGTTGCTTTTTGCACTTTCAGGAAACAAAAAATTCACCTAAAAATATAGAAAAACCAGTCGTAAAGTGTCTATTGTTGACATCTCCACCTCAATCAGCATCCGTATATACAGACAAATGAAAGGATGAGGAGGAAGTTAAGAGGACCCCCTTGTGGGCAGTGTTTCTAATATATCGAATGATAAGCAAGACAACACTCGTATAGACAGAAGTGGGTGCCTGTTGAAATTGGCTTGCTGTGTGTACTGCATGAGAAATATCTGGTCTAGTAATGGTGATATAAGTGAGTGCACCTATGAGCTGTCGATACGGAGTGGGATCCTCCAATTTCTCACCATCAATGGATCGTAGTTTGGTACCTAGGATTTTCAATGTGTCAACAACCTTAGTATCTGTAATACCGAACCTTTCAACAATATCATTAGCAAACTTGGTTTGAGACATAAAGTATCCATAACTATCTCAATACCTAAAAAGTAATTCAGCAAGCCCAAGTCTTTCATATCAAATTCGTGATGGAGATTAAGTTTAACTTCAACAATTCCCACTTCATCACTTCCTGTAATGATCATGTCATCTACATACAAAAGCAAAATAACAATACCAGATTGTGTTTTCCGAACAAACAATGCAGTATCAGTATAGCAAGTCACAAAATTATGCAAATGCATGAATTTTTCAAATCGATCAAACCAAGCTTTTGGAGCTTGTTTCAGACCATACAAAGCCTTTCGTAACTTAAGAGCATGATCAGGAGGGAGAGTGACCCCAGGAGGAGGACTCATGTAGACTTCTTCATTCAAGTAACCGTTCAAGAAAACATTCTTAACATCAAGTTGATATATATTCCATTGCTTAATTGCATTAATGGTTATGAGAATTCTAATTGTGGTCATTCTAGCTACTGGGGCAAAGATTTCATCATAGTCAATTCCATATTCTTGGGCATAACCTTTAGCAACTAGTCTAGCCTTGTATCTTTCAATGTGACCATTGCTGTGAGTTTTGATTTTATATACCCATCGACATCCAATGACTTTCTTATCCTTGGGCATGGGTGTAATTGTCCATGTCTGAGCTTTGTCTAGGGTATTGAGTTCATCTTTCATAGCATCTTCCCATTCTGGAATACCTTTGGCTTGATGATAGAACCTAGGTTCTTTAACTTGACGAAGGGTGGCAATCAAATTTCTTCGTTGTGGTTCAAAAGATTCATAAGACACAAATCACTGAGGAGGTGTTGAAACCCTGGGTTCTAATATTGTAATATCAGGTTCCATGTGGACTTCATTGGTTTCTCTAGGTCGTCTTGTATAATGTGAGGAGAAGGGTTCGACAATTGACCGAGTATCAACAGTGGTGTGTGAAATGTCATTGTTTCCAACATGATCTTCTTGATGATCTACTGAGTTACAATCATTATCTTCTTCTAGCTCAAAAACATCTCGAGGAATGAAAGGTTCTGAATTTTCTAAGGATTTGGACTCATAATAACTATCATTCTCAAAAAAATTTACATCCTTGGACACATACAATTTGTCTTCTATGGGATCAAAACACCGATACCCTTTCTTGTCAATGCCATAACCAAGGAAGACACATTCAATAGCTCTAGGTGACAATTTGTCATTCTTGTCCGTATACACGAAACATCTACATCCAAAAACCCTAAGTCTTTCATAATATGGAGAGATGTACAATTTTTCGAAAGGTGAAGTATTCTCAAGGTTAGATGAAGGCATTCTATTTATAAGGTATACGGCGGTAAGAGTAGCTTCGAGCATGCAAAGAATTTAGGAACCTTACTAGTGATTAGCATAGTTTTACAAGTTTCAATATTATGCCTATGTTTTCTTTCCGCTAGACCATTTTGTTGAGATGTTTTAGTGCATGATTTTTTATGAATAATACTATTAGTTTCAATAAATTTGTGAAATTCATTAGACATGAACTCTCCTCCCGAATCAGATCTAAAGATTTTAATGGTTGCTCCAAATTGATTTTTAATCATATTACAAAATACTACAAATTTTTCAAATACTTCGGATTTGTGTTTTAATAGATATATCCATGTAAAATGAGTAAAGTCATCCACAAAAATCACATAGTATTGCAATCCTCCTTTAGAAACAACGGGCGCGGGGCCCCAAACATCCAAATGTATTAAATCAAAATCTTTCTTTGGTATATAATTTTTTTCTCCAAAAAGAAGATGATGCATTTTTCGAAGAATACAGTCTTTACATTCAAAATTTTTCTCTCTAATGCTTTTCATCAAAGGAATATTACACAATTTTTGAGAGTCCAAGTGTCCAAGTCTTTTATGCCACAATGTAGCATCTTGGGTTATATTACAAAAACCGAAATTTGGCATAACAAGATAGTCCATTTTGTATAGTACACTTTCTCTATGGCCTTGACCAATCACCTTCTTCGATAGGTGATCCTACACTACACAATGTTTGGATGAGAAAGTGACTATACAATTGTTATCACATATTTGAGCAACCGAAAGTAGATTTAAATTAAGTTTAGGTATAAAACTTACATTTTGAATTTTAAAGTTTTGCTTTTCAAGGTTTCCTAATTTTTTGATTTAGAGTTTTGTTCCATTGGCCGTAAACACATGTTTTCCAATGGTTTCACAAGAATTAATCAAAAAATCTTCACTATGTGTCATATGAAAGGATGCACTGAAATCTAAAAACCAAGACATACCTTGAGAAGTGGATAAAGTATTTTCGAAGATACTTACTTTTTCCTTGAAAATTTCTTCTATGTATACTTTGATGTTGTTGGGCAAGACACCCCCTTCTTCTACGGCTCCCGCATTTCCAATTCTTCTCCAAAGTAAAGGACACGTGGTTTTGATGTGTCCATTTTCCTTGCAATAGTGGCACATAGTGTCTTTGTTGGGCCACGGTCCCATGGGCTTCTTTGACATGCCTTCATTATACTTTGCATGCGGAGGCTTGTAGGTCTTCAAATTTGCTCCCGATTTTGATGCGACAAGCACGGCGTCTTTAGCCACATTCATGTTTTTTAATCTTGTTTCCTACATAACAAGGTCAGTCAAAAAGGAATCTCCTCTAGGTCTAGGTTTTCTATGTATGACGTTTCATCTAATATTTTCAAATTTATCTCTCAACCTACGTATAAACAAAAAGAAGTATTGGTTGTCTAAAAATTCTTGAAATTCATCTAATTTATGAAGATTTCCAAATTTGTCAAAACTTCTCAATTGAGTCCATAATTCCGAAAAATCATTATGGTAGTCTCTAATGCTTAAGTTCTCTTGTTTAAGCAATATCATTCTTTCCATTAAATCAATTTGAAAAACAAAGTCATCTTAGGAATGAAGTTTTTCCAAATATTCCCAAGTTTCAAAAGCGTTTTCAAATGCACTAATCCTATTTCTAAGCTTTTCATCCACATTTTGGCAAATAATTCATGTGATTTTTGCGTTCATTTTTTCCCACAATTTTAAATCTAACTTGTATTTTTCATGAGCTTTGACGATTTCATCATCGTCTAAATCATCAATGTTCAAAATTGGTTCCTTTATGGTTCCATCGATGTAATCCCAAAAGTCCTTTGACAAAAAATACTTTTTCATGGTCCTAACCCAACTTTGGTAGCATTTTAGATCTAGAATACATCTAAACGACTCATTTTTACCTTCCATTTTGCAAAAATCACAAAATATGAACTAACCTCAAGTTTGGTAAAATTCTTCAAATTTCACATTGATGGCATGCTTCCCAATGCACCCGATTTATTCAATCCGAGGCTCTGATACCATGTAAATATTTGTCAATAATCGAAGGTTGATGTTGCACGAATCAAGATTACCAAGTCGCCAAGAATCAAATGGCATTCAATTCCAAATGCCGATCTTCAAGAAAACAAGAGTGGAAGTATATACAAAATAAGTCAAAAAGCAATACAAGACTGCATGATTTATTCATGTTTTGAAGTAGTATTTATAGACATTGTACATAGAGTTTAAAGTAGAAAAAATAAATAACAAGAAGATGTAGTGCTAGTGCTGGCCGACCAGCACTAGCCGTTGGAGCTCCCAACGGTGGTGGCCAAGGCCATGGTGGCCCTGGCCCCTGCTTCATACACGGGCCCTAGTGGCCCGTACCCTATTACACATTAACATCTTTATAGTCTTTTTCTCCATCAAATATCGATGATAAAGGGGGTTTAACTTTCGTTTATCATCTTCGAACTACAAAACATATTCCAATCCATAGAAAACTACCTATATTTTAAAAAGTTATGGGGTTATCTAAGTGATACAAAGGTATAACCATGAGCAAAAAGAGGAATGTGAAAGAGGTCATAAAACAATCCAGTGAGTACTCATGAACAATATAAATGAACATACTAGAGACACTTTGGCCAATTTCACCAATGTTAGGGAAGCATGAGAATACTTAAAAAAATCTCATGTTCAAAGTGACGTTACTTATAGAATGACATTAAGAGACAAATTAGTATCACTTAGACAAAGAGATAAAGGGGTAAATAATTTTTTTTTGTAAATATTATAATATTTGGAATCAATTGTATGGTTACAAAAAGAAATGTATATAATGTCTTAATGAGAGAATGCAAAGATAATGAAGATTTTGTATATCAATTCCTAAGGAGCCTTCGGGAAGAATTTGAAAGGATAAGATCATCCCTTATTCATCGAAAACCTTTTCTTTTCGTAACAAAAAAGAGGTTCTCACCGATCTTCAAATGGCGAAAACAAGAATGAATGAAACAAGACTTCAAAAAGACACCGCCCTAGTCGTATCTAGACTCGGAGCAAATTTGAAAACATATAGGCCTCCTCACTTCAAAAGCGAAGGATCAAGCAAGACTAGAAGAGAAGTCGTGTGCCATTTTTATATAGAGGTCGATCATATAAGGCTAAACAACAACAACTACAACTAAGCCTTTTCCCATACTAGACAGGGTCAGCTACATGGATTCTTTGTTTCCACAAATCCCTATCGTGTGCCATGTTCGCAGTTAACTCACAATAAGCTAGATCATTATTTATTGTTTCTTTCCAACCCTTTTGTGGTCGTCCTCTAACTCTTTTAATACTTTCCAAATTTAGTTTTTCATACCCTCTTAAAGGTTCTTCTTTTAATCTTCTTTCTATATGTCCAAACCATCTTAAACGATATTCTCTCATTTTATCCTCTATTAGTGCCACTCCTAATTTTTTTCTAATAACCTCATTATGTATACGGTCTTTTCTTGTATAACCACTCATCCATCTCAACATTTCATTTCTATCACAGACATCTTTTGTACATGTTGATGATTAATTGTCCAACACTGAGAACCATAAAACATGGCAGGCCTAATTGTTGCTCTATAATATTTACCTTTTAGCTTTAATGGTATCTTCTTATCACAAAACCGATCATATAACGCTAAATTATCCAAAATTAAAAAAGAAGGTGGCCTTAGTAGAAGAGTAAGCCTGCTCCTCCATTTTTGCTCTTCAAGAAAAAGTTTAGATACTTGAAGCCCAAATAAAGGAGAAAGCAACGGTTGGTACAATTTGCTCTTCTTCAACAAAAGAAACTCAATGTATGACTTCTTGGCTTCTTTATTCGGGTGTTTTGTTCCATATGACTTATAAAAAAATTTTAAATGCATATGTTTATAGTGTGGATGAAACAAAATCGAATGATGATAAAATTGGTGACTTGCAAAATATAAATTTTAAAATTTTTAAAATCAGTGTTGTTTCAAAACTAAATTTAAACTTACTTACACTATCTCAAAACTTTCAATATCTCAAATCTCAGATAATAATTGTGTTATAACTTTTTCTTCCATGAGATGTATTATAAAAGATTGTCTTTCCAAGAAGGTGATTGGGTGTGACCATAGAGAGGGCAGACTTTATGTCATAGACTATTTACATAGCATAGGATATGTAAATGTTTTATCTAATGATGCCCTTCTATGGCACAAAAGATTAGGACATCTTAATGTTCAAAAATTGTATCAATACCCTCTTTAAATAAAGACTATTGAAAATTTCTCTTTCAAAGATTGTGCTCATGGAAAAATGCAACACCTTCTTTTTTCAAACAAAACACATACTACGAAACCCTTTGAAATTGTCCACTTAGATGTATGGAGACCTTCACCCGTTTTATCCAAATGAGAAATTTCTTATTATGTTATTTTTATATATGACTTAAATAGGTATACATGGGTATATCTTTTGAAAGCAAAATCCGATGTTTTTCAAAATTTTGTTATTTTTCATAATCTTATAAAAAATCAATTTTACTCTGAAATAAAGACCTTTAGAATTGACTCGGCAGGGGAGTTTATTTCTAAAAAATTCAAAAACTATCTTGACAAGGTTGGAATTCTTTATCAAACTTCTTTCACTAAGACTTTCCAACAAAATGGGATTTCATAATGAAAACATCATCATATTCTAGAAACGACTAGAATGTTACTACTATCTAGCAGTGTTCCTAAAACTTTTTGGGCAAAAACTATTATGAATGCTATTTATTTAATTACTCGTATACCCTCTTCAGTTTTATAAAACATGTTTACTGTAGAAAAACTCTTTAAAATTCCTCCTAACTATTCTAAACTAAGAATTTTTAGACATAGATATTTTGTTTATACTGACAAAAATGATAAGCTTTCTCCTCGTGCTATTAAATGTATATTTTTAGGATATGAGATAAATAAGAAAGGATATAGGTGTTATAATTCTAAAAATAACAAGCTCTATGTATCATGAGATGTCAAACTTTTTGAAAATGAATGCGTATTTAAAAGTTTAGATGATGTGAAATCTATGGATGACTCTTCCTATTCCTTTTTAAATGATATTTTAGGAGATGATGTGATCGATATAAAAAATGATCTAGATGTACACACGTCTCCAAGATATCCTGTTATTCCTTTTGAACAATATTACTCTAAGAGAACTTCTAACATCACACCATCCATGCCTAGAAGATCCGGTCGTGACTCTAGACCTCCAACACAATTTGTCTCCTATAATAGTTTCTCACATAGACATAGAGCTCTTTTGACAACCATTACAACCATAAAGGAACCTAGATCTTTTAAAGAAGCTAAGGCATCACAAGCCTGGGTTCACGCGAAGAATTAGATGCTCTATAAAGAATCCAAACTTGAGATATTGTTCATAGATCACAAAACAAGAAAGTTATAGGTTGTACGTGAGTCTATAAGATTAAGACTAATTGTGATGGTTCTCTAGATCGTTATAAAGCTCGATTAGTTGTTAAAGGCTATTCACAATAATATAGAATCGATTATGAAGAAACCTTTGCTCCTGTTGCTAGGATGACAACTGTGAGAACACTTATAGTTGTTAGTGCTATTCAATATTGGAATATTTATCAATTAGATGTTAAGAATGCATTTTTGAATGGTTGGTTAAAGGAAGAGGTATATATGGACCCTCCTCCTGGTCTTTCTTCATGGTTACGCGGGTATGTTTGCTGAGCTTCGAGAAGCGCCTTATATGGTCTGACAGCCCAGCACCTCGAAGCCTGGTTTGAGGATTTTACGATGTAATTTGTTCCACTTGGATTTGCCTCTAGTAGTCGTGATTAACAACTTTATTAAGTGTCTTCTTCTTGAGTGGTATCATCGTTCTTTCTTTTATATGTTGATGATATGATTATTACTTGGTGATGATATTGATGACATTGTGACTTTGAAAACCAAAATTAGCCTAGAGAATTTGAAATGAAGGACTTGGAGTTCCGCTACGTTATTTCTTGGGTATTGAGGTAACTCGTGATGTTCGAGGTTTTTTTTTATCCCAAACTAAATTTGCTAATAATATTATTCTTAGATTAGTACTTACAGATGATAAAATTGTTGAGACACCTGAGAGGTGATCAACCAAAAGATGTGACTTGTTGATGGAGAGCCATTGAGTGATCCTACTCCTTAAAGACAGATGGTTAGAGCATTCACTTATCTCACCATCATACGTCCATATATTGCTCATGTTATACATATTGTCAGTCAGTTTCAACATTCACCTACCTAAATATGAGTGTCGTCATAAGGATTGCTCCATATATTCAACAAACCTCACATAAGGGAGTATTTTTATCATCTTCTTGTCTACTTCATTTAACTGCATATACTGATGCTGATTGGAGTGGTGATGTAAATGACACACACTCTACTGCATTTTTCTTGAAAATTCTCTTATACCATGAAAATGCAAGAAACAACAAAAGGTGTATCTCCTCATGTAACATTGGAAGTTCCTCCAATCATGTACTGCGACAGCAACCATACATTTCATGATGAACATCGAGATGGATTGTCATTACGTCCATGAAGAGCATCTACAAGGCAATTTAGCATTACAGTTTGTAAGATATGAATATCGGCTTAAAAATGTCTTCACCAAGTAGCTACCAGCCCCACGAATTCTGTTTTTAATTGGCAAACTTGAGGTCATGAAACTGTCAGTTTGAAGGGGGTGTTAGCAAATGTAGTAGAGTCTGCCCATCAAGT
Source organism: Brasenia schreberi (assembly GCA_036023115.1). NCBI lineage: Eukaryota > Viridiplantae > Streptophyta > Magnoliopsida > Nymphaeales > Cabombaceae > Brasenia > Brasenia schreberi. Next base: position 1,443,227 of record JAYKKT010000049.1, read on the forward strand.
TGCTAGGGCCACAGGGGCCAAGCCCCTAGCTGTCGGGGGGCCAACGATCACCAGGCCCCGAACAGTTAAAATTTCTAGCCGTTGCGGGTTGGCTATGACCAGCCCCTTCCTCTCTCTTTCTCTCTCCTCTCTTTTTCCTCTCTCTTCCTTTTGTTCTCTTCTATAAATACCTCACTCGTGTACATGTTTTCTCAAGCATTTGTATGGCAATTCAATAATATTGATTTCTGTTATTTTTAGTATCTTTTGTTGCACTTATGTGATTATAGCCTTTTTCAAGGCTTTGTGTTTAACGAATTGAGGTGATAACTTCATTACATGCATGATGCCCCTTTGGGCCAACTCCATAAGAAGAATACGTATACTGATTATCCAACCATACTCGTGGCCTTTATCCAAGAAAGGTGAGCTAGTAAAATGCATGCCTTTAAAACTGTACAGTGCTTCTGAACCTTTTTCTTCACAGCCATTCACAATTTTGCTCGATAGAAATAGTTTTTACTTAAAGCATGAAGACCGAACAAACAGAATTGGATAAAAGTAAACACGACAGTAAACACTAAGGTACCAACAACAAGAAGAGGATATTCTCTGCGCCAGCCTTTCTCATTTACACGCTTAATCAAATTTTGTAGCAAAGCAATGTCTTTCTTAATTCTCTGCAAGCACATTTATGATTAACAGCAACAGTTAGCAGAAATACTAGGATTAGAGTTAGATGACAATATCAATTGCACAAAGATGAACTAGTGTAGGATTTAAAGAAGCAGTGGATCATTATATGATTCTTGGTTAATGATTTACTGAATATACATGGTTGGTTATATCCTCGTGTAGATCCAGAGCCTTCTTCTCAAGTTCCTCCTGCACAGAAAAAGTTTCAGAACGTATACAAAGAAAGTAAAAAGGAACCTTAACAGGTTTAGAAACAGCCAAAATGAAATCTTTACCTAATTCACAGAAACAAATGTACTACCACCCATGTTGAGGAATATGACAGGAAAATTTTAAAGGCAAATAACTGCTTCACTAACTCCTACAAGAAAATAATTGTTTCACCACCTCCTACCAGAAAAATGAGCTCCTACCCTCCCACGGTAATGTATTCCCATGCTTGAAAGCAAACCGCACTTCTCTTCCTTGTCTTCATTAGGGCAGCACATAAGAGTGAAACCCCAAGTTTCAGCTGTTGACCTTGACTGGAATAAGCATAACGGTACAGCTTAATCCACTCACAGTCATCCTCTGGTAAGCTTGAGCTAGGCCTCAATTTCATGCAACATATTACCACTCTCAATACGCACTTTAAATGGCAAGCAAAAATTTCACCTCTTTTTCAAAATGAAACATCCTTGCATTATTAAAGCAACAATGCACTAATTGACACTTAATTCGCAGCAAGCTTAATGAGTCTATGCTCAAGCTTGAGTTCTTACTAAATGAACAACAAAAGCTAAGCTTCATTTGAGGTTGTTTTCAAATGAGGAAGTTAAGCTTAAGTCCAACCAACAACAACTAAGCCTTCTCCCATACTAAATGGGATCAGTTATCAGCCAAGTGCAACCAAATGCAACCACCTTGCAAAAATCTAGCACCAATTTTATTTTCATCATGTACACAAACACCTGAAAACTAACCAGATTAACTTCACGTGGCCCTATGCAGTGATTGCAACCAGAAATACAGATTCAGATTGAGAACCTGTTCTTGTTTGGCTTTGGATCCAGCTAACGCTTTTGAACTAAAGTTTTTCTAATAAGAGATACCCTCCTGAGTTGCTGCCTCTGGGAATGATCTTTTGTACAAACTGAAACTACCATGAATTTCATCGAGTCTCTCCCTCACATCATATAAAATTCTAAGTACTTGTGCGTGTGACACAAGTCCAAATTTCTTACCCTAAATCCATGGAAATTGCTGGAAAACTTGCATGCTCAGTGATAGGGCCAATAGAGAAACTAAGATGTTCAGGGTGAATCCAACTGAACCTTTGGTCTGCCTTCCCCAAGCATTCCAGTTCTCAAGTTAATCAAACAACGTACCAAGTAGTTCCAACGGAACAGCGACTTACACACACAGACACACACACACACATATACATATATAGACACATGCACGAGCATGCAAAGACACATACATGTTGTCTCATACCTTTCTAAGCTACCTGCCACCTATTATATATATACATATACATATATATTAGAGAGAGAGCATCAGCATGTGAGAGAGCCATAATTTGTTGCCCAATCAAAGTTTTCAGAATCTATTACCAGGGCTCAGTTTCAGAGTATACAACAACAACTAAACCTTATGGGGTCAGCTATATGGATTCATTGTTTTCATAGAGTTTTATCATGTACCATACTGGGACTTAACTCAATATAAGCTAGATCATTCTTTATTGTTTCTTTCCAACACTTTTGTGGTTTTCCTCTTTCTCTTTTAACATTTTCACAATCTAGTTTTCCAGCTTCCTTTGGTCATCTTTCTATATGTCCAAACCATTTTAAACGATTTTTTCTCGTTTTATTCTTTGTTGGTGTCACTCCTAATTTGTTTCTAATAACCTCATTATGTATATGGTCTTTCCTTGTGTGACCACTCATCCAGCTAAACATCTTCATTTCTGCCACAAACAACTTTTGTACTGTTAAGAAATAATAGGACCACGGGCCATGTATGGTTAGCTCTGACCACGGGTCACTAGGGCCCATGTATGGTTAAGTCCTGGCCAGGATTTTGGCTAGGAGATAGATGTTGGGGGCCCAACGGCTAGCTTGCAACCCAGCCATTGGAGGCCTTCTTCATTCCTCCTTCTCACTTCTTTCTCTCTTGTAATAGTTGCTCTATAAATAGAGCCTCATACAATCAATAAATAAGTTGTGATTGCAGTCCTTTGATATTTGGTTTTGAATTATGGTATTGGTTTGTGCTTGACTTGAAATACTCTTTCTCGGGTATGCTTGTATTTGACTTGTTGGTTTGACACTTGATGATATATGATCGGGTTGCTTCCAAATACAAAGATTGGCAATTATTTACATGGTATTAGAAACGAGTTTCAAAGAAATCAAGTACATCGGGAAGCATGCTAAGATTAAGATTGGAAAATTTATGATATTGCATAATTGATGTTCTAGAATTTGAGGTAATATCAAACTCTTGTTTGTTTCTTGAAATGAAAGGCAAAAATGAGTCTTTTAAGTGCATTATTGAGCCAAAATGCTATCAAAGTTGGGCAAGAACCATGAAAAAATATTTTTTATCAAAAAAAAAGAGAAATTAAATAGATGGAATGATTTAAGAAACAAAATTAAATTTTAAAAACTTAGACGATGATGATATCCTTAAAGCCCAAAAAACTACAACAACAACAACTAAGCCTTTTCCTATACTAGACGGGGTCGGCTACATGGATTCTTTGTTTCCACGGAGCTCTACCATGTGCCATGTTAGTAGTTAACTCACAATAAGCTAGATCATTCTTTATTGTTTCTTTCCAACACTTTTGTGGTCGTCCTCTACCTCTTCTAATACTTTCCAACCCAAAATAACTACAAACAAGATTTAAAAACTTGAGAGAAAATGAATGCAAAAATAATATGGATGATTTATCAAAATGTTGATGAAAAACATAGAAACTGAATTAGTGTATTTGAAAATGCCTTTGAAACTTTAGAATGTTTGAAAAAAGATTTATTCTTAAGATGATTTTGTGTTTCAAATAGATTTGATGGAAAGAATGAAAATATTTAAGCAAGGAAACTTACGCATTAGAGAATATCAAAATGATTTTTTTGAATTATGTACTCAACTTTGAAGTTTATTGATAAATTTGAAAAACTTCAAAAAATTGACGAATTTCAAGATTTCTTAGACAATCAAATACTTTTTCCTATTTATGGGAGTCTAAAGGGATACAACAAAACAACAACTAAGCCTTTTCCCATACTAGACGGGGTCGGCTACATGGATTCTTTGTTTCCACAGATCCCTATCATGTGCCATGTTAGCACTTAACTCCCAATAAGCTAGATCATTCTTGTTTCTTTCCAACCCTTTTGTGGTCGTCCTCTACCTTTTTTAATACTTTCCAAGTTTAGTTTTTCTAACCTTCTTACAGGTTCTTCTTTTGATCTTCTTTCTATATGTCCAAACCATCTTAAACGATGTTCTCTAATTTTATCCTCTATTGGTGCCACTCCTAATTTGTTTCTAATAACCTCATTATATATACGGCCTTTTCTTGTATGACCACTCATCCATCTCAACATCTTCATTTCTGACACAGACATCTTTTGTACATGTTGATGATTAAATGTCCAACACTCAGAACCATAAAACATGGCAGGCCTAATTGCTGCTCTATAATATTTACCTTTTAATTTTAATGGTATCTTCTTATCACAAAGAATACCTGATGCTCCTCTCCATTTTAACCAACCAGCATTAATTCTATGTGTAACATCTCTATCAATTTTTCCATCACTTTGAAAAATTGACCCTAGGTAACTTTCCTTTTGGGGAATGCAATGTGTGCCAATTTTACTTTCTATATCCTCTGAAGTAGCCAAATGATCAAACTTACATTCCATATATTCTGTCTTTGTTCTACTAAGTCGGAGGCCTTTGCTTTCTAATGTTTCTCTCCATAGTTCCAATTTTCTATTAACTTTTTCCTTAGACTCCTCCACTAATACAATGTCATCTGCAAATAACATACACCAAGGTACTTCATCTTGAATATGTTTTGTTAACACATCCATCACCATTATAAATAAGTATGGACTTAAAGTTGATCCTTGATGTAACCCAATATTAACTTCAAAGAAGTCTGTCGTTCCTTCATGAGTCCTCACACATGTTTTTGCACCATCGTACATGTCTCTTATAAGGTTAATATATGTCAATGGGATACCTCTTTTTTCCAAAGTTCTTCAAAGAACCTCTCTCGATACCCTATCATAAGCTTTTTCTAGATCAATAAATATCATGTGAAGGTCTTTCTTTTTTGCTCTAAAATATTTCATAAGACGTCTCAAAAGGTGAATCGCTTCAATAGTAGATCTACCTGGCATAAATCCAAATTGGTTCTATGTTGTACTTGATACTTGTCTTAACCTACGTTCGATAATTCTTTCCCACAATTTCATAGTATGACTCATTAACTTGATACCTCGATAATTCACACAATTTTGAATGTCTCCCTTGTTCTTATATATGGGTATAAGTGTATTTGCTCTCCATTCCTCGGGCATCTTTTGGTTTTTCCATATTTCATTAAATAGTCTTGTGAGCAAGTGATTCCTATTTCTCCTAGTATTTTCCAAACTTCTATAGGAATATTATCTGGCCCTACCGATTTACCACTCATCATATGTTTAAGAGCCTCTTTGACTTCATTCTTTTGAATACGTCGGTAGAAATTGTGGTTTATATGCTTTTCTGACTTGGCTAAATCTCCTAAACTAATACTAACATCTTTATTTTCATTAAAAAGATTATAAAAATAGTTTTTCCATCTATTTCTTATATCATCATTTGCCACTAGAATTTTTTCATCCTCGTCTTTTATGCATCTAACATAATTAAGATCTTTAGTTTTCTTATCTCTAGCCCTAGCTATCCTAAAAATATCTCTTTCACCCTCTTTTGAGTTGAGTTTTTTATATAAGTCATCCCAAATCTTAGCTTTTGATTCAATAACAGCCTTTTTCGCTTCCTTCTTTGCTTTCTTATAAGCTTCTAAAGTTTCACTAATTTTCTTAGCATAATGTAATTTGTAACATGCCCTCTTTGCCTTGATTTTATTTTGTACTACTTCACTCCACCACCAAGCTTCTTTTTGTGCCGGTACACCTCCCTTAGATACCCCTAACACATCTTTCGCCACTTTCCTAATATGTATAGCCATATTATTCCACATATCACAAGGTGTGCCAACATAATTCCAAACATCTCCTTGAAGGACTTTCTGTTTAAATATATCTTCTTTCTCGCTTTTGAGGTTCCACCATTTAGTCTGAATAGCTCGATGCACTCTTTTCTTCTTTGTCCATTTTTTTATTTATAAATCCATAACTAAAAGTCGATGTTGGGTGGTTAAGCTTTCTCCTGGAATTACCTTACAATCTTTACAACACGCTCTATCTTTTTTTCTATAAATAAAGTAATCAATTTATGTTTGTGATAAGCCAGCCACTCTTATAAGTAATTAAATGTTCATCTCGTTTTTTGAAGATTGTATTGACTATAAAGAGATCAAATGCCATAGCAAAATCTAAAATCTCCCTACCTTCCTCGTTTATATCCCCAAAACCAAAGTTTCCATGAATCCCTTGATATCCTAATGCCTCTTTACCAACATGTCCATTTAAATCTCCTCCTAAACAAATCATCTCCCTTGGTGGAATCTTTTGAAACACCTTATCTAACTCTTCCAAAAAACCTGTCTTTATACTATCTTCTAGTCCTACTTGGGGTGCGTAAGCACAAACTATATTCAAAACCTCTGCTCCTAACACTAATTTCAACGTCATGATTCGGTCACCGTATCGTTGTATGTCTACTACACTCTCCTTTAAATCTTTATTTATAATAATACCAACTCCGTTTCGAGCCTTTTCTTTACCTGAGTACCATAATTTAAAACCTTTATCCTCTATCTCCTTTGCTTTTTCTACAACCCATTTTGTCTCTTGCAAAAATAGAATATGAATCTTTCTCCGAATCATAATATCTACCACCTCCATTAGCTTACCCGATAATGTTCTGATATTCCAAGAACCAATACAAATCTTATTATCTAGGACTAGCTTCCTTACCCCCCGCATCCATCCATAATCAAAATACGGAGACCCTCTTTGAAAATTTTTCACTACATTCGGGCGGCAATATAGCGGGACTAACTTCTTTACCCACACTCGTCCATGATGTGGGAACACTCTCTACAATTGATTCACTACATTCGGGCAAAAATATAGTAGCCCTTGCTTACTTCTTACTGCATTCGGGCTCTGCACGACGTCGCTAGGCGGGGACGCCCCAAAGCAATGCTCATAATTTTTACAATCCATGTTGTAAAAATCCGACGAAGTTTTACGCTGGCTGTCGGAAGCCTAACACAACCCTCCTCCTTTATTCAGGCTTGGGACCGGCAATGCAAGGGTGATCCCTTACATGGGCAGAGTTTTATGGGAGTCTAAAGGGATGAATTTTAAAATATTAGATCAAGTTTGATTCATAGAAAACCTATACCAAAAGGAGATACCTTTTTAGCCGATCTAGTTATAGAAGAAACCAAATTGAAAAATATTAATATGACAAAAGAAGTTGTTCTTGCTGCTTCCAAGACGGGAACATATGTAAAGACATACAAGCCTCCTCACAAAAGCTTTGAAAGACAAAAAGGTGGTAATGGATCAAGCAAGATCTTAGTGGTGTCATGGTCAAATAAAGACATCATTTGCCACTACTATAAGAAAAATTGTCACATTAAGAGTTTAAGACCAGTTGTCCTCTTTTTTGACAAAGATATGAAAACGTATGAGCCGTGGAAGACAAAGATGGAGGAGTCTTACCTTCGAACATCAAAGATTACATAGAATAAATGCTTAAGAAAAAGGCAAGTGTCTCCGAAAATGCTCTCTCCATCTTAAACGATATTCTCTCATTTTATCCTCTATTGGTGTCACTCCTAATTTGTTTCTAATAACCTCATTACGTATACAGTCTTTTCTTGTATAGCCACTCATCCATCTCAACATCTTCATTTTTGTAGACATCTTTTGTACATGATGATTAATTGCCCAACACTCAGAACCATAAAACATGGCAGACCTAATTGCTGCTCTATAATATTTACCTTTTAACTTTAATGGTATCTTCTTATCACAAAGAATACCTTATGCTCCTCTCAATTTTAACCAACCACCATTAATTCTATGAGTAACATCTCCATCAATTCTTCCATCTCCATCAATTTAAGTTTCATACCTAAATTAAATTTAAATCTTCTTTCGGGTACATAGATTTATAATAATGGTTGTATAGTTACTTTTTCATCTAAGAATTGTGTGGTGCACGATCACCTATCGAAGAAGATGACTGGTCAAGATCATAAAGAAAGTAGACTATACAAAATGGATAGTTTAGTTATGCCAAATTTTGAATCTTGTAGTGTAGTTCATGATTACTCTTTTGCATAAGCAACTTGGATATTTGGATATGCATAAACTATGTAATTTTCCTTTGTTAAAAACAAACAGGAATCATACTTTTGATTGTAAAGAATGTATGCTTAAAAAAATGCATCATCTTCTCTTTGGTGAAAGAAATTTTGTAACAAATAAATCTTTTAAATTAATAGATTCCGATGTTTGAGACCTACACCTATTATTTCAAAGGTGGAAAACAATATTATGTAACATTTATAGATGATTTTACTCGATTTACTGGATATATCTACTAAAATATAAATTCGAAGTATTTGAAAATATTTGATCTTTCACAATATGGTAAAAAATCAATTTGGTTCTATCATATTAAGTTTTTTAGATCTGATTAAGGAGGAGAATACTTATCAAAAGATTTTCAATTTTTTTTGAAATAACCAAGATTTTACATCAAAAATCTTATACAAAAACTCCACAACAAAACAGGCTAGTAGAAAGAAAATATAAGCACATTATAAAGACTTGTAGAACACTTTTAATTGTGTTCCTAAATTTTTATGGGCGGAAGCTATGCTTACCACCATATATCTCATTCATAGAATGCCTTGAACCCATTTTTAAAATATTTTTCTTCTAAAAAATTGTATAATCTTTCTCCTAATTAAGGGTTTTTTTCGTTTATACCGATATGAATGATAAGTTGTCTCTCAGAGCTATTGCATGTGTTTTTCTTGGATATGAAATCAACAAAAAATGATTCACATGTTTTTACCCTATCAATGATAAACTTGATATCGTAAAATTTTTTGAAAATGACTACCATTATAAATCTAGTCCTATTGAAAAAAATAATAAATCATCTGCTCTAAGGTTTTTAACCTAGAAAATAGTGAAATTTATGATAGTGATCTTAAACACAATCTTGATACTAACTCATATGATACAAATGAAAGGTTTGACACACAACCTATTCTTGAATATTTTCCTTTGCACTACTCTAGAATACCTAGGGAACAAAACACCTCACGATTAGACCTAGAGTTTCAAAACATCCCCAACGGTTTGTATCTTATGATTCTTTTGAACCCAATTGAAACACTTGATTGCAACCATTTTATAAGTAAAAGAGCCTGGATTATATCATCAAGCCAAAGGCATTATAGAATGGGAGGATCCTATGCTAGAAGAGCTCAATGCCTCAAACGTGGTCCGTTGTTCCCAAGCCCAAGGATCATAGATAACAACAACAACTAAGCCTTTTCCCAAGGATCATAGATAACAACAACAACTAAGCCTTTTCCCATACTAGACGGGGTCGGCTACATGGATTCTTTGTTTCCACAGATCTCTATCGTGTGCCATGTTAGCAGTTAACTCCCAATAAGCTAGATCATTCTTTATTGTTTCTTTCCAACACTTTTGTGGTCGTCCTCTACCTCTTTTAATACTTTCCAAATTTAGGTTTTCTAACCTTCTTACAGGTTCTTCTTTTGATCTTCTTTCTATATGTCCAAACCATCTTAAACGATGTTCTCTCATTTTATCCTCTATTGGTGCCACTCCTAATTTGTTTCTAATAACCTCATTATGTATACGGTCTTTTCTTGTATGACCACTCATCCATCTCAACATCTTCATTTCTGTCACAGACATCTTTTGTACATGTTGATGATTAACTGCCCAACACTCAGAACCATAAAACATGGCAGGCCTAACTGCTGCTCTATAATATTTACCTTTTAATTTTAATGGTATCTTCTTGTCACAAAGAATACCTGATGCTCCTCTCCATTTTAACCAACCAGCATTAATTCTATGTGTAACATCTCCATCAATTCTTCCATCACTTTGAAAAATTGACCCTAGGTATTTAAAACTTTCCTTTTGGGGAATGCAATGTGTGCCAATTTTAATTTCTATGTCCTCTAAAGTAGCCAAATGATCAAACTTACATTCCATATATTCTGTCTTTGTTCTACTAAGTCGGAGGCCTTTGTTTTCTAATGTTTCTCTCCATAGTTCCCAAGGATCATAGATGAATTTACAAAATTAAAACTCATAGTAATAGTAATATAGAAAGATATAAAGCAAGATTGGTAGTCAAGGGTTATGCTGAAGAAAATGGAATTGATTATGATGAAACATTTGTCCCTGTTGTTGGAATTGATTATGAAGATGTTTATATGACTCCTCTTCATGGAATTGACATTCCTCAAGATCATGTTCTTAAACTTTCAAAAGCTTTATATGGTTTGAAACAAGCCCCCAAGGCTTAGTTTGATCGCTTTGAAAAATTCATCCATTTACATCACTTTGTTTCTTGCTATTGCATTGGAAAGAGGAATTGCACAAGTTAAACATGATATTCACCATGAATTTGATATGAAAGATCTTGGTTTCCTTAGTTATTTTTTGGGTATCGAAATCGTTAGAAACAATCATTGATATTTCATGTCACACACCAGGTTTGCAAATGAAATAATTGATTGATCTGGGAGCACTGACAACAAGCAAGTTGAAACTCCTGAAGTCCTTGACACAAAGTTAAGAGCAACGGACGAAGAAAAATTAGCAGATGTAACTCCCTACAGACAACTAATAGGTGCTCTTACCTATCTTACTATCACTAGACCTCATATATCTCATGCAGTGCATACAATTAGTCAATTTCAGCAAGCACCCACTATTGTTCATAAGAGTGTTGTTATGAGAATTATTTGATATGTAACAAGTTCTACAAACAAGTGGGTACTCTTAACTTCTTTGTCATTTGATTTATACATGTATACTGATGTTGGCTGGGGTAGAGATGTCAATAACATGCATTTTATCATTTTAGGTGAATCACTAATTTCATGAAAGTACAAGAAGCAACACAAAGTTCCACTTTCCTCCACTGAAGCATAATATCGTGCTATGGTTGCTGGTGCTATAGAAATCTTATGGATTAGAGAGGTACTAAAGAATATGGGAATCATTGTACAACAACATAACACCATGTTTTGCGACAACAAAAGTGTCATGTACATCGCCTCCAACAACACCTTTCATGAACGAACGAAGCATATTAAGACGGATTGTCATTTTGTTTGTCAAGAATGCTTACAGAAAAAGATTAACTTGTGATATGTCACCTCAAAAATGAGGTTAGCCGAATTCTTCACCAAAGCCCTCTCAGTTACTCGTTTTCATTTCTTGTTAGATAAGTTTTCGTTATATAAACTGTAAGTTTAAGGGGGGTGTTAAGAATATGTTGTAATAGGACCACGGGCCATTAGGACCCGTGTATGGTTAGTTCTGACCACAAGCCACTAGGGCTCGTGTATGGTTAAGTCTTGGACAAGATTTTGGCCAAGAGATAGTCGTTGGGCATCCCCAACGGCTATGGCCTCCAACGGCTAGCTGCAGGCCAGCCGTTGGAGGCCCTCTTCATTCCTCTCTCTTACTTCTTTCTCTCTTTTAATAGTTGCTCTATAAATAGAGCCTCATACAATCAATAAATAAGTTGTAATTGCAGCCCTTTGATATTTGGTTTTGACTTGTGGTATTGGTTTGTGCTTGACTTGAAATGCCCTTTTTCGGGTATGCTTGTATTTGACTTGTTGGTTTGACACTTGATGATATATGATCGGTTGCTTCTAAATATGAAGATCGACACATTTTCACAATCTAGTTTTTCATACCTTCTTACTGGAGCTTCCTTTGGTCATGTTTCTATATGTCCAAACCATTTTAAACGATTTATCCTCTGTTGGTGTCACTCCTAATTTGTTTTTTTGTTTCTAATAACCTCATTATGTATATTGTCTTTCCATCAAGGACCAATATAAATAAATATGGACTTAAAGTTGATCCCTGTTGTAACTCAATATTAACTTCAAAGAAGTTTGTCATTCCTTTGTAAGTCCTCACACATATTTTTGCACCATTATACACGTCTCTTATAAGATTTATACATGTCAATGAGATGTCTCTCTTTTCCAATGTTTTCCAAAGGATATCTCTTGACACCCTATCGTAAACTTTTTCTAGATCAATAAATACCGTGTGAGGGTTCTTTTTTGGTCTAAAATATTTCATAAGACGTCTAAATAGGTGAATTGCTTTAATGGTAGATCTACTTGGCATGAATCCAAATTGGTTCTATGTTGTATTTGATACTTGTCTTAACCTATGTTATGTTTTCCCATAATTTCATAGTATGACTCAAGCAACATTTTAAAAAATCAACCTTGATCAGCATCAAAGACAAATTAAAGGCATCAAAAACACTTACCACTGTTGGTCTTTTAAGGTGACCCTCTTTCACAAGTTGGCCAAGTTCTTGACACTCCTCCTATCCACAAGCAAAAGTTTAATAATAAGAGACTGGGCATTGTTTCACAAAGAAATAGAAACAGATAGGTTGCCTATTATTAGCAAAAGGTTAATCAACATGCCGCTAATCAATTAGAACTCAATATGAAGGAATAGCATGTCCATCAACCACAAGAAACCACTAATATCCAAAACACTAGAAACTTTTAAAATGCTGTACTAATTGAACGTATTGCATGACATTGTACATGACACTGGAAATGCATTCCATGCTTGAACAAGCTGCAGCATTGCTTGAATGGATCTGAAATGCAACAGCTACATCTGATTAAATACCTTGTCCAAAAGGCTATGCTGCAATATACCTCAGTAAAATAATCATCTGAAACCATGTGAATGTAAACATCCTTTTCCTGATTTGACACAAGCAAGACAATATTTGTGCGTAAATTTCCCGTCGTGTAATCCTCCACCACCTTTTTTGTGCCTGAAATGACAAAAGGCCACATAAATGGTAACAACAACAAAATGAAAGATACGAAAGACATACAGGTGCATGAATGCGAAAGAGTACTAGTTTCTCCGCACATATTGTGGTACAGAGGTTACGTGCAAGAAAAGGTGGTGGTCTCTTACCTGTTATTTGGACAAGCCTATGTGAGTTTCTAAGGACTGTTTTTGCACCACTTTTAATTCTCACGAAACATCCTGCAAGTCTACTGTCAACCGTATCTGGGGATTTCAGAATCTCCTCAATCAGACTTCTCATTAGGTAAACTGCTCGGATATTTTTCACTGTTATGCAGGCATATGCGCTCATCCCAACTTCTTTTGCATCCTCTCTGGACAAGGATTTTCTGGACTTTAGGCCAGATCTTAACCTTTGTTGTTCTTCATAATTCTCATCTTCTGCACTAAAATCAGTGTCATCCTCTGGGACTTCTTTTGTTGCAAAGTGTGATTCCAGTAAATCATTAATCTTAAGACGACTGATAGATTTTCTCCCAAAAAGAGCATGTAGCCTACTGTCACATAAAACCCGCCTTTTCTTGTGAGGATTCAGCAGATTATTTTCTCGTACGTATTCCTTCACAATGTCAGAAACCTCTTGCTGAGAAAAGGTCTTTTCGGTTGCTTTTCCAATAGAGTTGAGAAAGAATATTAGTTCCTTTGACCCCCAATTAATAAACTGCTTCTTCTTGGATTTATATCTTCGAACGATCTTCTTCACCTCAGTACTGTTGGTTTTAACACCTGAAATCAAACCCTTGTCATCTTCATCTTCTGAATCATCTATATCAATTCTCACGATATCTTCAGACTTCTCCTCTAAATCTTTCTTGTAGCTTGTGAGTTCAGTCTTCTCGAACAATGCATGAGCTTTATGAATGTCATCTTCAGATGACTTTTCTCTGTCCTTGACAATTGGCCGGTAGTCCTTGAAGAAATACTCCAACGTTTCTTTACCTTTGAAATCCACCTCACCCTGGACCTAGAATGACAAAGGAGTAAAGATTTGAAGTGGATGCAATCAAAGATATCAAATAAATAAGAAACGTGGCCACTCTGTAACAAGACTGATGCTTCCATCTTGCATACATAGGAAGGATATCACAAGTAATGTGTCAATGGAGTATGATATTTCCAAGGTAAGGTTGACCTTTTGTTTGTAGATACTTCCACATCACAGTTGGGAGGAAAAAAGTAGTTTCTGTATCTTCAGCTACGTTTCCTGAATAGAATGCAATGAACTTGGAACAGCAAGCCATAAGCCTAAAATTTTAGTGGTCTACTAGTATTACAAGTCCTCTGATTTCCCCAAAGGCAGGTTCATCCTATTTTGAGGAATACCTTTGAAATACAAAGAAGATCCATATTCTGGTAAATTTTGAGCACCCCATCTAAGACTGGAGGCACATGACAATGAGTAGTTATTTCTGGTGCATGATAAAGAACTTTGCAAGTGCCTCTAAAGGAACTAGAAACTCATATCTTCCCTTACCCTTTTCACAACTCAATTATTTGTGAACAGAGGCTTGTTCATGATAGAGGCCTCTAAAACTCATTAGCCACTGTAAATAAAACTTATAAAATGGAATTTATGTAGCATTTTAGATATACCTGTACCAGAAAAAAGTTTCTCAAAATGAGATATCTACCAAACAAAACAACAACAACAACTAAGCCTTTTCCCATACTAGACGACTCGGCTACATGAATTCTTTGTTTCCACATAGCCCTATCATGTGTCATGTTAGCTGTTAACTCAACATAAGCTAGATCATTCTTTATTGTTTCTTTCCAACACTTTTGTGGTCGTCCTCTACCACTTTTAATACTTTCCAAATTTAGTTTTTCTAACCTTCTTACACGTTCTTCTTTTGATCTTCTTTCTATATGTCCAAACCATCTTAAACGATGTTCTCTCATTTTATCCTCTATTGGTGTCACTCCTAATTTGTTTCTAATAACCTCATTATGTATACGGTCTTTTCTTTATGGCCACTCATCCATCTCAACATCTTTATTTCTGTCACAGACATCTTTTGTACATGTTGATACCCAACAAACATGGCAGGCCTAATTGTTGCTCCATAATATTTACCTTTTAACTTTAATGGTATCTTCTTATCACAAAGAATACTTGTTGCTCCTCTCCATTTTAACCGACCAGCATTAATTCTATGCGTAACATCTCTATCAATTCTTATCACTCTGAAAATTTTACCATAGGTATTTAAAACTTTCCTGTTGAGGAATGCAATGTGTGCCAATTTTAATTCCTGTCCTCTGAAGTAACTAAATGATCAAACTTACATTCCATATATTCTGTCTTTGTTCTACTAAGTCGGAGGCCTTTGCTTTCTAATGTTTCTCTACATAGTTCCAATTTTCTATTAACTTTTTCCTTAGACTCCTCCACTAATACAATGTCATCTGCAAATAACATACACCAAGGTACTTCATCTTCAATATGTTTTGTAAACTCATCCATCACCATTATAAATAAGTATGGACTTAAAGTTGATCCTTGATGTAACCCAATATTAACTTCAAAGAAGTCTGTCATTCCTTCATGAGTCCTCACACATGTTTTTGCACCATCATACATGTCTCTTATAAGGTTAATATATGTCAATGGGATACCTCTTTTTTCCAAAGTTCTCCAAAGAACCTCCCTCGATACTCTATCATAAGCTTTTTCTAGATCAATAAATATCATGTGAAGGTCTTTCTTTTTTGCTCTAAAATGTTCCATAAGACGTCTCAAAAGGTGAATCGCTTCAAAAGTAGATCTGCCTAGTATGAATCCAAATTGGTTATCTGTTGTACTTGATACTTGTCTTAACCTACGTTCGATAATTCTTTCCCATAATTTCATAGTATGACTCATTAACTTGATACCTCGATAATTCGCACAATTTTGAATGTCTCCTTTGTTCTTATATATGGGTATACGTGTATTTGCTCTCCATTCCTTGGGTATCTTTTGGTTTTTCCATATTTCATTAAATAGTCTTGTGAGCCAAGTGATTCCTATTTCTCCTAGTATTTTCCAAACTTCTATAGGAATATTATCTGGTCCTACCGATTTACCACCCTTCATATGTTTAAGAGCCTCTTTGACTTCATTCTTTTGAAAATGTTGGTAGAAATTGTGGTTTATATACTTTTCTGACTTGGCTAAATCTCCTAAACTAATACTAACATCTTTGTTTTCATTAAAAAGATTATAAAAATAGTTTTTTCATCTATTTCTTATATCATCATTTGCCACTAGAATTTTTTCCTCCTCGTCTTTTATGCATCTAACATAATTAAGATCTTTAGTTTTCTTATCTCTAGCCCTAGCTATCCTAAAAATATCTCTTTCACCCTCTTTTGAGTTGAGTTTTTTATATAAGTCCTCCCAAATCTTAGCTTTTGCTTCACTAACGGCCTTTTTCGCTTCCTTCTTTGCTTTTTTATAAGCTTCTAAAGTTTGACTAGTTTTCTTAGCATAATGTAATTTGTAACATGCCCTCCTTGCCTTGATTTTATTTTGTACTACTTCACTCCACCACCAAGCTTCTTTTTATGCCGGTACACCTCCCTTAGATACCCCTAACACATCTTTCGCCACTTTCCTAATATGTATAGCCATATTGTTCCACATATCACAGGGTGTACCAACATAATTCCAAACATCTCCTTGAAGGACCTTCTGTTTAAATATATCTTCTTCCTCGCTTTTGAGGTTCCACCATTTAGTCCGAATAGCTTGATGCACTCTTTTCTTCTTTGTCCAATTTTTTATTTGTAAATCCATAACTAAAAGTCGATGTTGAGTGGTTAAGCTTTCTCCTGGAATTACCTTACAATCTTTACAACACGCTCTATCTTTTTTTCTATAAATAAAGTAATCAATTTGTGTTTGTGATAAGCCACTCTTATAAGTAATTAAATGTTCATCTTGTTTTTTGAAGATTATATTGACTATAAAGAGATCAAATGCCATAGCAAAATTTAAAATCTCCTTACCTTCCTTGTTTATATCCCCAAAACCAAAGTTTCCATGAATCCCTTGATATCCTAATGCCTCTTTACCGACATGTCCATTTAAATCTCCTCCTAAACAAATCAACTCCCTTTGTGGAATCTTTTGAAACACCTTATCTAACTCTTCCCAAAAAACTGTCTTTATACTATCTTATAGTCCTACTTGGGGTGCGTAAGCACAAACTATATTTAAATCTCTGCTCCTAACACTAATTTCCACGTCATGATTCGGTCACCATATCGTTGTATGTCTACTACACTCTCCTTTAAATCTTTATTTATGATAATACCAACTCCGTTTCGAGCCTTTTCTTTACCTGAGTACTATAATTTAAAACCTGTATCCTCTATCTCCTTTGCTTTTCCTTCAACCCATTTTGTCTCTTGTAAAAATAGAATATGAATCTTTCTCCGAATCATAGTATCTACCACCTCCATTAGCTTACCCGATAATGTTCCGATATTCCAAGAACCAATACGAATCTTATTATCTAGGACTAGCTTCCTTACCCCCCGCATCCGTCTATAATCAAAATGCGGAGACCCTCTTTGAAAATTTTTCACTACATTCGGGTGGCAATGTAGCGGGACTAACTTCTTTACCCACACCCGTTCATGATGTGGAAACCCTCTCTGCAATTGATTCACTACATTCGGGCAAAAATGTACTGGCCCTTGCTTACTTCTTATTACATTCGGGCTCTGCAACACGTCGCTAGGCGGGGACGCCCCAAAGCAATGCTCATAATTTTTGTAATCCATGTTATAAAAATTCGACGAAGTTTTACGCTGGCTGTCGGAAGCCCAACACAACCCTCCTCCTTTATCCGAGCTTGAGACCGGCAATGCAAGGGTGATCCTTACATGGGCGGAGTTTAAATGAGATATCTACCACAATAATATAAAAACAAGAAACACTATGGGTACAAATGTTAAACATATGAGCCAACTTTTTATGAACCGCTGCTAACAAGCCACATACGCCAATGGCCAGATCTTAGTGATCTGGACCTAACTAGACTCGAGTCCCTTGTGGATGTCCTCAAATCTGATCAAATGCAAGTCAACCTGCACGTCTTGCACGAAAATTGAGGTACTTTGGCTCACACAAGCTGAATACGGCAATGGAAGATCTACCATTGGAAAGTATGAACTTAGGGATACGACAAAGGTGAGTTGATTGTTTTGGTGCTAGCTCAGGCAATGACTGGATGATGTACTACCATCAATGAAGTCTGAAACTCAAGAGGAGGTCTTAACTACTCCATCAGGAACACAAAGGTGATAATGCCCCAGACGATACCTACTATCGCATTGTATTGTATGATATGATGTGACACGTATTGTGAGACTCCACGATACGATATAATATGTTGTATCATACAACACAAATTATTGTTCCGCATCATGCAATACAATGTGTACAATCGATACATGACATATCACCCACATTGTACAATACGGACGATATGTCCTAGGCCTTTATAAAAGTTTGCCGGCCCAACCAAACCCCGCAGAAACGTGTGGTTTTTGGCTTCTATCCGTGTCTTTCGATTGCTCCAAGGTGACTTCCAACTTGGATGAGGTGTCTCCAACAGTTTTCAAGGGTTTCTAATGCCACGATCACTTCAACAGTGACAACATCGACGATATTGGTGGTTGTGGTATAGGTTTTTTTGCTTTTTGTCCGTGTATTTGGTATTTTCTTATGTTATTTATTTTTCTTTTTCGAAGGACAATATATTAAGTGTGTGAATATCTTGATGAGTAACAAAGCACCCAAGATAGTTTTACGTTTTTTATTGAAATCACGAATGAAAAGTTAGATGATAATGAGAAAACACAAGAGGAAAGTATGGTCCAATTAGAGTACGAACCTAGAAATCCCGAAACTAGGGAAGAAATCATAAGACCTTTTGAACATCAATATGTAAGGAGGATAGAGAAAATGAAAATGCCCCTAATAAAAAGAATTATAAAACCTCCTCAAAGATTTGTGTCTTATAAAACATTTCAGCCTCAATATAAAAATCACATAACAATCATATCCAGTATTCTTGAACCAAATCATTGTAACCAAGCAAAAAATAACTTAAAATGGAGAAAAGCAATGCATAATGAATTAGAAGCTTTAGAAAAGAATAGTACTTGGGACATTGTTTTGAAACCTAAAGAAAAGAAAATTATTTGTTCTAGGTGGGTCTATAAGGTCAAAACTCATAGTGATGGATCTATTGAAAGAAAAAAAGTAAGACTTGTAGGTAAGGGTATTCTAAAGAATATGGGATTATTTATGAGAAAACTTTTGCTCATGATGCTTATATGACTATTATTCATATATTGATCTCTATTTGTATGATTAAAGAATGGAATATATATTAATTAATTATTAAAATACTTTTTTGAATGGTAGTCTTAGCAAAAATATCTATATGGCTCCTCTTTCGGGATTCAATGGTCCAAGTAATTATGTTCTTAAACTAAAAAAAGGCTATATGTGGACTCAAACAAGCACCTAAGGTTGGGTTTGATAGATTTGAGAATTTTATGCATGCAAAGGATTTTTGTCTTGTTATACTGACACTATTTTATTTGTAAGGAAAATTAATCTAGGTATTATAATTCTACTTCTATATGTAGATGATATGATCATCACTACAAGTGATGAAAATGGGATAGTACATATCAAAAGAGATCTGCATGAAGAATTTGAAATGAAAGATCTGGGTCTACTTAGTTACTTTTTGGGAATAGAAGTAACCCATAATAGCAGAGGTTATTTTATGTCATAAACAAAATTGTTAACAGATCAGGTTTGATAAATGACAAGAAGGTGAGCACACCAGAGGTGATGGGGACTAAACTTAGAATTACAGATGGAGAAAAATAGAAGATCCCACTCCCTAAAGTGATCCTTGACGTATCTTATCATCACTCAACCAAACATAACACATAGAGTATATGTGGGAAGTCAATTTCACCAAGCTCCCACCAGTATATACATGAGTGTGGTTATGTTGATTGCGATATGCATATACTTGCAAGGGAATCATTATAACCTCATCATCTTCTCTTAAATTAATTGCCTATATTGATGCTGATTGGGATGGAGATGTTAATGATAGTCATTCTACCACTAGATTTTGTGTACTTTTAGGTGACTCACTAATGTCTTGGAGATATAAAAACAACAGAAGGTGCATCTATCATCTACGAAGGCAAAATATAGTCATGGCTACTACAACAGCGGAGATATCTTAGATCACTGAACTTCTAGCAGACATGGAGGTTGCACTGGAGGACTCTACAGAATTGCTTTGTGATAACATATATATATATATATATATATATTACTTTAAGTAATACATTTGATGAATGAACCAACCATATTGAGATGGATTGTCACTATATTCGAGAGGAATGTTTGAAGAAAATATTGACCTTATGTTATGTTCCTTTAGAACTATAACTAGCAGATTTTTTTACAAAGTCTTTATCAGACCCTATATTTATGTTTTTGTCAAACTTTTGGTATATACACTACAAGTTTAAAGGGGGGTAACTTGTAATAGAGTTGAGCCATTAGGGTCCAACAGGATCCTCGTGTGGGCCCCTTAGACTGGCTCTTGAGGGTCAGTTAACACCCAACGGCTACAAAGTCGTTGAGAGCGGTTGTGTCTCCCTCTTCTCACTTGTAATAACCTATATAAATAAAGGATGTTGTGAAATGAATATTACAACTTTTTGTGCTCACTTACTTGTTTGTTATTATACTCATTTGGTTTGTCTTGCACACCAAGTGTTTGGTGATTTGGCTTGTTGACGATCTTGCAAGATTATTTGTATTTGTGGACATCATTGGCGAGATTGTGGTGCTATTCTTACAGGTCTCGCCAGTTAGGTTTTAAAGATGTTTGAGTTTGGGTTGGACTAGATTGGATTTGGCAAGCTGGGACTTGATCCAAGACAATCAACTAGAATGTTTCATAATGAAGTGGTTGTCTGGGGTTGGCAATAGTTGGGAGTGATGGCCTATGGCAGATCCCGGTGTTTGCAGGTGGATTCAGGTGGCAAGAAGGTTGACTAGAGGTGGTCGACAATAGCAATTAGGCGACAGTGGAAATGATTGCCAGGCTGGCAGCCTCGAGAAAATAGTCGATAATGAAGGTGGTGTGTGCAAGGACTATCAAAACCTGTGTTGTTTACTGAGTGGCTCAGCTTCATGGTTTAAGGAGGACGATAATCAGAGGTAGATCGAGGACGGATGGTCAGCAAGGTCCATGATAGGTGGGATTAAGGTGGTAAGAAAGTTCGACTAGTAGAGGATGATGGTTTCAAGCTAATGGTAAGCAGGTAGTTTTCGGTTCAGCTGAGAAGGGTGGTGCAACTACAAATGAGCACGGAGAGGTACCTTAATTAACCAAAGTAAAAACAAATAGTGAATATAGATGTAGATCTAGCTCTTATAGTGTCATTCCCTATTTGTCCAACTAACAGATGAGAGTAGGAAACATGACTGACACCCTGCTGTAAGGCTAGATCAGCCCTCGCAGATTTCACAAAGTGCAGCTGCCTACCAGCACCAATACAAGAAAGTGAGTGTCCCTCTCTGGGTGCTAAGGTCGAAAATGGTCCTTGGAATTTGAATAACTCGTACCAAACAATCCGACAAACATAAGAGAGCAAAGGCATTAAAGATACAAATAGATTGATAGTTGAAAGCTAAAATTCTTTATTGTAGCATAAAGAAGTGTGTGGCTCCTACGTGCTATAATATTAAGTTTGGGGCCCCACTAAAGAGGAGTGTGAAGTTCTTAGATCGGTTACTGCATTTTAGAACCTATATTTTGCTTTTATGTCATGTTTATTAATTTTGTTTCATAGTAAGGGTAGATTAGTCTTATAAGTTAAAATATTATTATATATATATAAAGTGCTTAGCCTAATAAATTTAACATGAAATAAAGCAGAGCATTTTTTAGAGGCGTGTGCCTCAAGTGAGAGATATCTCTCGTGATGAGCAGTGGGTTACTGCATGCATCTGTAATATTTTTTATTGATTATTGAAGATAAGTTTGCAAACATGGTATCAGAGCATATCGAGAGTCTTGATCGATAAACAACACCCAATAATCAACCACCACAGGAATGATCATAAGAAAGGGCAACACGTAAAACTTCACCTTCAATTTCGCCTCATTGTTAGTAGAGTCTGCTTTGTACACAGTCCCCTCTATAAACCCTCTCTTGCCACCACTCTAGTTTTCACTCCATTCTTTGTCTGAAATCTTGAAGGAATACCAGCGACCCATGTATTTTTGCAGATCCAGGCCCTTCACTAAACCCAAACCAGACTCCAAACAAAAAAAAACCTGAGTTTTGCTAGTCAAAGATTCATAGAAGGTTGATCCAATATAGAAGCATTGCAGTCAGGTGTCTCAGAATGCGGTATTTGAGGAAGCAAAGAGAATTGCCTTAACAGATTCTTCTCTTTCTAGTTCAGTTGAAGGCAAAGATTTTTTTGAACACCCAACTGCAATTGATGACTGCAAGAGAGTCATCTATAAATGGTTAGCCAGCCGACTGGATCTAGATGATGGAAAAACTGCTTAAGCGTATTTCAGATTGCAATGCCAATAAAGTTTGTCCGCTAATCTCGATAGTTGTATAACGACTTGACTAATTCCTGTGTGTGTACAGCAACCTGATATGTTTCGTGTGTCTAAATGAATTTCAGGAATTAGTATACGGCAGATACTAGCAAACACGTGGAAGCCTTACATCACAATTTCGAAGGATAATAAGGTGATAAATTAAACTTATGGAAAAAGTTATGTAAAATGGTCTAGATCTATAAAACTGCTTGTTTTAGCACAAGGTCGATTGGAATATCTCAAAGGAGTTCAGTCAAGACCCGATGATAGTAGTTCCCTCTATTTTAAATAGAGAAAAGAAGATGCCCTCTTGGCTTCTGCAGTCATGACTCCTTCAATAGGAACCGTCAATAGGAAGAACATTTATGTTTTTAAATTCAACCGCGGATATTTGGAAGGCAATATAGTATCTGAAGCCTACTCTAGGACGAAGATAGTTGCAAAAGAATATGATGTCCTAGAGAAAATCCAAAAATGCTGATAGAAAACTCGGATTGTCCGTGAATACTGTGCGGAATTACATGGCTAGTGGGATACAACAACAACTAAGCCTTTTCCCATACTAGACGGGGTTGGCTACATGGATTCTTTGTTTCTACATATCCCTATCATGTGTCATGTTTGCAGTTAACTCACAATAAGCTAGATCATTCTTTATTGTTTCTTTCCAACACTTTTGTGGTCGTCCTCTAGCTCTTCTAATACTTTCCAAATTTAATTTTTCATATCTTCTTACAGGTTCTTCTTTTGATCTTCTTTCTATATGTCCAAATCATCTTAAACGATATTCTCTTATTTTATCCTCTATTGGTGTCACTCCTAATTTGTTTCTAATAACCTCATTATGTATACGGTATTTTCTTTTATGACCACTCATCCATCTCAACAACTTCATTTCTGTCACATACATCTTTTGTATGTGTTATGATTAACTGCCCAACACTTAAAACCATAAAACATGGCAGGCCTAATTGCTACTCTATAATATTTACCTTTTAACTTTAATGGTATCTTCTTATTATAAAGTATACCACCATTAATTCTATGCGTAACATCTCCATCAATTCTTCCTCACTCTGAAAAATTGATCCTCAGTATTTAAAACTTTCTTTTTGGGGGATGCAATGTGTGCCAATTTTAATTTCTATGTCCTCTGAGGTAACCAAATGAATCTCTGAAAAACTGAAAAAATGCTGGTGAGATGAATTATAATTTTATAATTATATCAAATGTCAAGAAAGTTCTAAGAAAAGAAATGAAGAAACTGAAAAACACAAAGTATTTGATTTATTATGGGAGTTACCTCTGAATATGAAGTTGTTAAGATCAATATCATAGGAGGAGAAGAATTGTCCTCCTTAGGCAGAATTTACTCCTTAGGACTTGAAAAGGATGATGCCACTACTCTTGACAAAATTATATTTTGTGAAAAAAATTCATCACAATCTAATTGTGGGAGAGAAGGATAAAATACTTGTAGTAGAGGTCATGGACGTCTTTCTTACGAAGAAAAAGAAAAACTGAAATGTTCTTATTGTGGTAAAAATCACCACGAAGGACCAACACAAGGATTTAATCAGTAAACTTGAGTTTGTGAAGAAGCGCCATGCTAATATGTTAGAGACTTCATCGAAAGGTACAAATATTGAAACTATTACAAAGTTGTTAAAGTGCATAGAGGGTTTAGAGACACGACTTCTTGATCAACCCTCTACCTCATAATCTCAAGCCACGATGGTTGAGACTTCATACATGGTGATGGGTAATTCTTTTTCTTCTAAGTCATAAATATGGGTTGTAAATTCTAGAGCAACAGATCATATGGTTGGAGATGGAGATAAAGCTTGTCTATCAAATTATCAACCTCTTCTTATTAAGAGACCAATTACATTGGGAGATGGATCCCATACATTTATGATGAGAAAGGAAAGTATACAAACTTCATTATTTTATTTATCGTCTCTATTTTATGTCCCCAATTTTTCTTTAAACTTTTATCTATAAGCTCTCTAACCAAAAATCTCAACTGCTCAATTATATTTTTCTTTTTGGTTGTGTTTTTAAATATCTGAAGACGGGAAGAATCTTCGATCATAGTAGCTTGAACATGGAGCTATATGTTATTAAAGATTTTTTTGGCAAAACCTTCTCCATACACCCTTTCAGCTACAACTCAACTGAAGCTGAACTCAAATTGTGGTATGATCATTTGGGACTTCTCAAATTGTGGTATGATCATTTGGGACTTTTCTAGTGTCAAAGATCAGAATTTTGATTCTTAAGATTTCCCATGAATCCAATACTATAGTAGTTTAATGTAATGTTGTAAAAATCATATTGGTGCCCGTATTTCACTAGGCAACAATACGCATGTATCGTACTATATTATATGGTACGGTATGGTGTAAAAAAATTGGTATTAAAAAAATTAAAAAATTAAAATTAATAAACAAAACATATATAACATGAAGAAGCATCCATACTATAACAAAAACATCTCCTAATGAAGTTATGGACAAGGCTACAAGCATCCATATTCCATACCATTAACGTGAATAGAATATTGAATACATTTGAGGTTTAACTTAATAATCAACAAAATTACAAGTACAACTAACAATATCAAAGATTAAAAATTTACAAAGTTATAAATAAAAGTTAAAACAAATTATAATCATCCACAACGTGAATCATAATCAACAAAAGTATTATATGTTGAAGGATAGGGAAGGAACGGATCGTTGCTCCTATTGGATCTATATCTGATCCAATAAGAGCTCCATGGTTTAACTTTTACTAAGTACGAGCATATTAGAAATTAGAAACCATTATAAAGAGAAAACCCTACACCCTAATGTAAAAACGTAAAAGATAAGAGAGAGTGTGGGCGGCTGCCAAGGATGTGACGCTGACCCTCAACCTTTTGTAGTTTTGATTTTTCATGATATGATGATTGTTTTTCATTATTTGTTTTGTGTGTGAGTATTTCTACATAGTATCAGAGCCTAATCCGTGAGATTAGAGCTTCACGGTTAATCAGGAGCAGTGTCTATACCATAAGGGTTGAAGATTACCCAAGAAACAATAAAAAAAAGGTAGAAGCAGTTATACATCAGATCCGACAAAGATTCGAAGAAGAAAAGTAAAGAAAAACTTAAGATCGTGACCTAGAGTAAAGGGACGCAATCATGGCTAAAAAGGAAAAAATGTTGGAAAGTGCAAAAATGTCCAACATTGATAAGAGCGAAACATTTCAAATTACAAGCATTAAATTGGATGAAAAAAACTATCTATAGTGGACACGATCTATTGAACTTCTGGTATTGGTAAGAGAAAGATGGGAATATCTTACGAGATTTCCGCACCAAACCCTACTGATCCAACATACTCTAGATGGCGTAGAGAAAACACTCTAGTAAGTGTATGGTTAATACAATATATGATTCCTTCTATCGGTTGCACTTTCATGTTTCTAGAGGCAGCCCATGAAATCTGGTTGACAGTATAAGATGTATATGCACAACGAAAGAATATAGCTAAGAAATATGAAATCATTGAAAGAGTTAGGAAATACAGACAAGACACCCAATCAGTTAGTGAATATTATGCAAAACTTCATGAATTGTGGGAAGAGTTATTAATTTATTCCAAGACAAAATGTCAAAATTGCATGAAGGAAAGACACAAAAAATTTGAAGAAAGGAAAGTCTTAGACTTACTATAGGGTATCTCACTTAATTATATAGTTGTAAAGAATAATATCCAGAGTAGGTAAGAACTTTCCTTACTGAGTACAGTTTATACTCTACTATTACGAGAAGAAGACAAAAAGCATTTAGAAAAAAAAGGGAAAATCAACAATACTGAAACTACAATTTTCGTAAGAAGGAATCAAAATTCTACCGACGAGGATATGAAAGAGGAAGAGGAAAAATTCAGCAGTCATCACATATAAAGGTAAACTTTCAATCACCTATTATAGAAGAACAAGGCATATACATGAAACTTATTGACAGCTGATTGGTCGACCAACATATAATCAAAATCAACTAACTAAAGCTCTCTTTAGTGACCAACATGAGAAGAGTACAATAGAAGGTGAAGAGGATGGATGAGTTAGTCTCGACTTGCAAAATCTCAGAAGGCCTCCACATCTTCTACCGCAGATCCCCACGCTACCATGGTATATCCATTCTCTTTTATGATGATGGGTAATCATTCTATGTCTAATTTCATAGTTTGGGTTATTGATTCAGGTGTCATAAATCATATGGTAGGAACCAGATCATTTTTTCAAGACTACCACCCAATCCAAAAAAATATTGGAACTAAGATGGTTGATGGGTTTAACACTCATATTATTGGGAAAGAAAGTATAGTTCAATCTCTCGGAGTCCTACATAATGTCCTATATGTTCCTACTCTCTCAGTCAATTTACTTTCTATACATATATTGACTAGAGATTTACATTGTTCAGTGATCTTTGATGCTACTCATTGTGTCTTTTAGGAACTGAAGACGGGGAGGATTTGTGGTTAGGTTAGCATGAAGAGAGGATTGTACTTCTATGAGGACTGGCATCATTACAGATGGGTTGGCTCTTATTACAGAAAAACAAAAAATAGATCGTACTTTATGGCACCAACGATTTGAATATTTAGCACTCTCTAGAATCAGATTTTTGTTACCATAATTTAAAATTTGTAATGATTTTATTTTGAGATGTGAAACTTATTAAAAGGCAAAACATCATCGTGCTTCCTTCCCTATCAATGAAACTCGATCTTTAAAACCATTTAAGATTGTGCATTCAGATATTTAGGGACCATGCTCTACTACTGTTTTACATGAATATAAATATTTTGTTTCATTTATGGATGATTGTACCAGATTTCCAGTAGTTTATCTCACGAGATTTAGAGATGAAGTTATAAATATTCTGCTAGCGTATTGTGAATTTATTCATACACAGTTTCAACTACCCATAAAAATTGTACGTAGTGATAATGGGGGAGAATATATGAGTAACTCTTTGAACACATTCTTCCTCAGTAAGGATATTTTACATCAAACTTCATGCTCATATTCTCCACATAGAATGGAGTTTCTGAAAGAAAAAATAGACATATCTTTGAAGTGGCACGAACATTGTTGATTGGATATAACGTGCCAAAATATTTTTGGGGAGAAGCTATATTAATTGTTGTCTATCTTATAAATCGTATGCCCAGTATTGTTCTTAATAGAAATTCTCCATCACCTTTTATGTCTAAATAAAAAACAATTTCATGTTCCTTTAAAAATCTTTGGTTGCACTTGTTTTGTACATGTATATAAAAATGTTAGAGACAAGTTTGATGCTAGAGCGATTAAATATATTTTCTTGGGTTATTCTTCTACCAAAAAAGGGTACAAATGTTATGACACAGAGAATAAAAGATGTTATGTTACCATGGATGTGACGTTTTATGAGGAAATTCCATTTTATGAGAACAAGGACAGCCAATCAATCAGTAGTCATTCTCTTATAGTGTTGCCGATCATGCCTTCAGATACTTCGGAAAACATGCCGTAAAAAGGGGTTGAATGAAAATTTTATTATAGAGAAGAAAGAAAAGTCATAATGAAGAGTCAAGATGCTACCTTGAATCAAGATCCTCACCCTGAAACAGTTCCTCCACCTCCTCAAGTAACATCTAACACTTGTAATATTTTTTATGATTTACCTATTGCATTGAGAATAGAAAAATGTGGGACTACTACATATCTATTACATCATATGGTATCATATACTAATTTTCTAAAAGAATATCAATTATTTGTGATGAATACAGAAAGTACTCACGTGCCTAAGAATTTTGAAGAAGCTAACCAGAATCCCACATGGCGAGTTATTATGGATGAAGAAATCAAAGCATTGGAACAAAACAAAACGTGGATTATTTCAGTCCTTCCACCAAACAGAAAAATTATGGGTTGTAAGTGGGTATACACTATCAAATTCAATGTAGATGAATGCATAGAGAGGTACAAAGCTCGACTAATTGCTAAAGGTTATAGTCAATCATATGGAATTGACTATAACGAAACATTTGCTCCATTAGCAAAAATGAATACTATACGAATTCTTCTAAGTATAGTTGTTAATCAGAAGTGGGAACTGTGGCAACTTGATGTCAAAAATGCATTTCTTCAAGGGGATCTTAATGAAGACATATATGGATTTACCACCAGGATATAATCAAGAAGTCTCATTAAACAAGGTATGCAAATTGAAGAAATCACTTTATCAGTTGAAAAAGTCTCCTAGGAATTGGTTTGAAAAATTGAGCGAAGGAGTTCTTGACTTGGGATTCAAAAGAAGTGTAAGTGATCATACCTTATTCATACTAATAAAAACACAATACATGAAAAGTGGTGAGCGGAGTTGGATTGCAATTGGCCTTCCAAAATCTCCAACACTCTGTATATACTTGTTTAACTCATGGATATTACAACGAGTAGATGAATCTTCACCAAGGTCAATTGCATTTAATATACCATTTTTCACTTATTCATCTAGAAGGGTTAAGTAAATATGCATCAGCATGCAAATCATGATGCATTTGACGGTTACAACATGCATCAATTATCTTTTAAACCTTCTTTAGAAGTGACCGCTTGCGATCAAGGTTTGCTTGTATTTCCAATTTTGCCTTATCACAGCAATCTCCTCCCTTTTTCTAGACCAACTAATAGAGCCTCATTCATCGGATCCAATAATTTTTTTAATGCATTTTTCTGTATGACAAGACTTTATATAGTAATTACATTCATAGCAAATCTTATCAATGAAGGCCTAATCAATTCCCTTCCACCTATATGGATTTGCATCAAATGCAACAAAAACAACAACTAAGCCTTTTCCCATACTAGACGGGATCGGCTAAATGGATTCTTTGTTTCCACAGATCCCTATCATGTGCCATGTTAGCAGTTCACTCATCACAATAAGCTAGATCATTCTTTATTGTTTCTTTCCAACACTTTTCTGGTAGTCCTCTAGCTCTTTTAATACTTTCCAAATTTAGTTTTTCATGCCTTCTTACAGGTTCTTCTTTTGATCTTCTTTCTATATGTCCAAACCATCTTAAATGATATTCTCTCATTATCTTCTATCGGTGTCACTCCTAATTTGTTTCTAATAACCTCATTGTGTATACAGCCTTTTCTTGTATGGTCACTCATCCATCTCAACATCTTTATTTTTGTGACATCTTTTGTACATGTTGATACCCAACAAACATGGCAGGCCTAATTGTTGCTCCATAATATTTACCTTTTAACTTTAATGGTATCTTCTTATCACAAAGAATACTTGTTGCTCCTCTCCATTTTAACCGACCAGCATTAATTCTATGCGTAACATCTCTATCAATTCTTATCACTCTGAAAATTTTACCATAGGTATTTAAAACTTTCCTGTTGAGGAATGCAATGTGTGCCAATTTTAATTCCTGTCCTCTGAAGTAACTAAATGATCAAACTTACATTCCATATATTCTGTCTTTGTTCTACTAAGTCGGAGGCCTTTGCTTTCTAATGTTTCTCTACATAGTTCCAATTTTCTATTAACTTTTTCCTTAGACTCCTCCACTAATACAATGTCATCTGCAAATAACATACACCAAGGTACTTCATCTTGAATATGTTTTATTAACACATCCATCACCATTATAAATATGGACTTAAAGTTGATCCTTGATGTAACCTAATATTAACTTCAAAGAAGTTTGTCGTTCCTTCATGAGTCCTCACACATGTTTTTGCAGCATCATACATGTCTCTTATAAGGTTAATATATGTCAATGAGATTCCTCTTTTTTCCAAAGTTCTCCAAAGAACCTCCCTCGGTACCCTATCATAAGCTTTTTCTAGATCAATAAATATCATGTGAAGGTCTTTCTTTTTTGTTCTAAAATATTCCATAAGACGTCTCAAAAGGTGAATCGCTTCAATAGTAGATCTGCCTGGCATGAATCCAAATTGGTTATCTGTTGTACTTGATACTTGTCTTAACCTACGTTCGATAATTCTTTCCCATAATTTCATAGTATGACTCATTAACTTGATACCTCGATAATTCGCATAATTTTGAATGTCTCCCTTGTTCTTATATATGGGTATAAGTGTACTTGCTCTCCATTCCTCGGGTATCTTTTGGTTTTTTCATATTTCATTAAACAGTCGTGTGAGCTAAGTGATTCCTATTTCTCCTAGTATTTTCCAAACTTCTATAGGAATATTATCTGGTTCTACCGATTTACCATCCTTCATATGTTTAAGAGCCTCTTTGACTTCATTCTTTTGAATATGTCAGTAGAAATTGTGGTTTATATACTTTTCTGACTTAGCTAAATCTCCTAAACTAATACTAACATCTTTATTTTCATTAAAAAGATTATAAAAATAGTTTTTCCATCTATTTCTTATATCATCATTTGCCACTAGAATTTTTTCATCCTCATCTTTGATGCATCTAACATAATTATGATCTTTAGTTTTCTTGTCTCTAGCCCCTAGAGATCCTAAAAATATCTTTCACCCTCTTTTGAGTTGAGTTTTTTATATAAATCAATAGTTAACTCATCAATAATTGTTCTTGCATCAAATGCAATACAAAAAAATTATTATAAATAAACTTTATAACATTTTTGTGTGCATCTATAGTCCCTCTTATTTCATCAGTTGCACTCAAATCTTCAAACATTAAGTCTATGCAAACTGCAATACATGGAGTCCATACTAAAGATGAATGGTTTGCCTCAAGCATCTTACCAACTGCTGTAAAATTTGCATCATTATCAATAATGAATTACACAACATTTGAAACACCTACTTCCTCAACAACTTCCTCAAAAATAAGGAGTAAATTATCTGCAGTTTTATCAATATGGGGCAAGTCATATGATTTCAAAAATAGTGTGCCTTTAAGACAATAGACTAAGAAGTTTATCAAAGACCTACGTTGACCATCTATCTAACCATCAACCACAATAGAACATCTCGTATCCTTCTAACTCCCTAAATTCAAAACTCCATGCATTAACAATATCAACTCATTTCTGTAATAATGTGTCCCTCAAAACATGATATATAGGGACTTTATAACCCGATCCTACACTGGCAATAGCATCCACTATACTTTGAAAAGAAAATGAGTTTAGAACATTGAAAGGGAGACAATTTTCATAAAAAAATTCAGCACACTTCAAACCTACTTTCTCAATTACCTCATTTAAAGTCATAGCTGATCTAATGCCTAGCTGACCTCTAGGAGTCGTACGTGAGAAAAAAAATTAAGGCATCCCACTACCTCCTCTGACTCCTCTAGTACCCCTCGTCGGTATCGAGTGAGTAGGAGCTCTTGTAGTGAAACAGGAGTCAACTCCACTGCTACTATTACCAGAACCTATACTTTTTTCCTTTTCTCACCCTCTTTTTCCCTTTTCAACCATCTCTTTTTCCATCTCAGTTGCACCATGAAATTCACCACCACTATACATCTCTTGAGCAGAATCATCTTTAAATGATTGAGACATATCCCAACCACCTATTTTTGCCCTCTCTCTCACCCTTAGTCTCTTCTTCTCCTTCGAAGCCTCCAATACATGCTAAATCTTGTACTTCACTGCTTCGAGAAACCGAAAAAATGCACTAAGATTCATCTTGGTTCCCGCAAGATGGTGTTTCATACGAGAAATATTACCATGTTTGAATGCATTGCAAAACATGCACTTCTCCATAAGCCTATTGCCTTCGTACACCGGAGTGCAATGTTTTTATGTCAGATCGACTTGATCGAAAGTCATTAAGACAAAGAGTGAATAATAACAAGAAGGAAATGGCTTTTTAAAGGCTAAAAATCATAGAATCTATAAAACCCCAAATTTTTCAAGTGAAAAATCAGGTAGAATATCAAAAGAAAGAGGTATGACATGAATTTGATAAAAACCCTAAAGATGGGGAGTTGGATTGGGTGAAACACTTGAGAATCTTGTGAATAAACTACGAAATCAACAAGAACAAGGTAAGAAGTGGATCTGGAAGCAAGGGAATAGCGTGAAAAAGGGTTTGAGAAGCATAAATGAAATCCGCAAGTTTCAGATTTTCAAATTTTATAACATAAAAATCAACATCGACTCGTATGATACGGGGTGTATCATACGATACGAAGTGATACACCCCCGTATCGTATGATATGGCACGATAAATCATAATAAGCGATACGTGTCCCTTGTATCATACCATATTTTCGTACGATATACAATAAAATCGTATCGTATCGTACGATACAATACGATTTTTATAACATTGATTACATGTGATGTTTGTCAAAAAGCAAAACATCATGTTTTTTTCCTATTAGTGAGTCTAGAATGTCTCATCCTTTTGAATTAATTCATTTAGATGTTTGGGATCCTAGTCTAGTTACCTCTCTTAGAGGTTATAAGTATTTTATTTCCTTAATAGATGATTGTATTCGCTTTACTATAGTCTATTTAATAAAATGAAAGGATGAAGTTTCTGCTATCTTTCGAGCTGTTTATAAATTTATTGAAACCCTATGTCATTCTTTAATAAGAATCCTACGTTACAATAATGGTGGAGAGTATATGTCAAGTAGACTACAAGACAATCTTTGTAAACATGGGATTATGCACCAAAAATCGTGCCCAAATACTCCTAAGCAAAACAATATAGCAAAAAGGAAGAATAGGCATTCTTCAAATAGCTTATACTCCTTTCATTGGATATAATGTTCGTAAACATCTTTGGGGTGAAGCAATACTGACATCAGTATATCTCATTGATAGGTTGTCATGTAAGGTCCATGGTAAGTCTCCATGAAAAACCCTTAATCTTGACTCAAAACTGTTTGATACTCCACCTCATGTTTTTGGGTGCATATGTCATGTTCACATATACTTTAATGCCCGAGATAAGCTAGATCCTCGAGCTGCCAAGTGTATGTTTATTGGATATTCAACTTTCTAGAAGGGGTATAAATGTCATGATTGTGTACATCAAAAAATTTATGTGTCCCTAGATGTCACTTTTTTAAATCCACTCCTTTTATCCTTCCAAGGAGGAGTTTGTAAGTTTGATAATCAAACCTTCTATAAATGCTACCTATGTCCTTCCAACAAGTCTCCTTGAAACAGCATGAAGTTAGTGTAGATGAAACTGGTGTTGTTCCTAAAGATATCCGAACTTATGTTCGCGGAGAAAGGAGACTGGTGATGCCCCATGATCAAGATATTACGATAAAAGATTCCTCTTCCAATTAAGATCAATTATCTCCCATTGATTCTAACTCTGATCTTGAATTGCTCTTCAGAAAGGTAAAAGAACTTGCACTCTTTATCCCATTTCTCAATATGTCACTTATAGTGTTATTTTAAGAAGTTATGAGAAATTCGTTATGAATGTTAGTTACATTCGGTACCTAGACATGTGGAGGAAGCAAATCTAGTTCCTCACTTAAGAGATGTTATGCAAAGTGAATTAGATGCTATGAAGAAAAATAACATTTGAACTATTGTTGACTTGCCCCTTGGAAGAAAATGAGTAGGCTACAAATGGGTTTACACAATTAAGTTTAAAGTTGATAAACTTTTGCCCCAAATTTATTAAACGTTATAAGGCAAGCCTAGTAGTCAAGGGTTACAATTAATTATATGGTATTGATTATACTGAAACTTTTGTCCCAATTGCAAAACTTATATCTATCAGTATCAGAGTTATCATGATCCTAGTTATACACAAAGGTTGGGATATGTGGCAGTATGTGAAAATGTGTTTCTACATGGAACCCTAAATAAAGAAGTTTATATGGAACTACCTCCTGGTTTTAATATTAAGGACATGAAGGATAAAGTTTGCAAATTGCCATAGAGCTATTTATGGACTCAAGCAATCTCTTAGAGCCTAGTTTAAAAAATTTCGTGAAGGTGTCATCAACTTGGGATACCATAGAAGTGTCATGATCATACTTTATTCTTTCAAAAGGAAGAGAAAATATCTATTTTGATTGTATATATTGATGACATTATTGTTACAGGAGATGATCTTGAAGAAATCATCAAACTTAAAGCAAAGCTACACCAATAGTTTGATCTCAAAGATTTAGGCAAATTACACTATTTTTTGGGAATCAAAGTTTTGTATTCCAGCATAGGGGTGTTTATACTATGGATTTATTACAGGATACCTATGTTATCAATAGCGTGTTATAGCATTTTAGCGATACTAAAAATGCTATAGTGGGTCACTATTAGCAGGCGATCCGCAAGGGTCGCTATAGAGGACTACTATAGCGTTCATCTGTTAATAATGTCATTTTGGGTCGGGTCGATCCAAATGAAACAAAATAACCCTTGCTCGCCTCTAATGCAGACGCATCCTCTCGTCGTCTCTCTCCCCCGCCTCTCGACATCTCTCTCCTTGCTATTGCTCCCTCCACCATTGTCCATCGCTGATTTTTGGAGAGACAACAGAGTTGTTATCCCCTTTTCTCTTCTCTCTCCCCTTTCTCTCTTCTCTCTCCCTGTCTCTCTCTTTCTTCGCCTCTGCCACCGTTGCCTATCTCTGCCTTCCTCCGCCATACTCCCTCTCATATTGCACTCGCATGCCCTCCTCTCTCGCGTCTATGGGCTTCGCAGTTGCCATTCCTCGCCACTGTTGCTTGAGAACTTGTGAAGAGCTATCTCTTTTCTTCTCATTGTGTCTCCAATCCATGTGTATATTTCCCAAAAAGTATAAGCTTTCATCACCCATCATATACATATGTTGGTCGCACTTCATATCAAATTTGGTTATGTTGAAATCAGGCACATCTTTGAATCTACATAATTGTGGTGTTGTTGAAACAACATCCTTTTGATATGGACAAGCACTCGGCTTTAGGAAAGCTTCTTGAAGACGTGAAAGCTGGGGACAGTATTTCCAACTTTGGTTCTGATGTAGCTCAACTAAATGCATAGGAACAAAGCCCTTTTTATTCATCTTACAGTAATCATGATCACTTGCAGACAGATATAGTTAGGGGATCTAAGAACATACGATCACTTTGCTTAAAGATTTTGTCATTTAATCTCAATAAGTATGAGTCGGTTGACTTAAGCGTTGATTTCTGGGACTTCTTTTTCACTTCTGTCAAGCCTCTAATTGAAAACTTTACCCAAGAAAGCTCTAGCAGTGAAAATCCAAGTTCCTTATTCTCAGTGAAAATCCAAGTTCCTTATTCTCTTGCTTTTTGGCTATGAGCAAGAATTGTAAACTCATCCATCTCTTGGAGAGAAAGGCAAGCCTGGTTCCAAGTATCTTTTCAATATTTACTGTAAATAGTTCATCCATGTCTATCATGTTGTTTTGAGTTTTATGGATAACCTTTTGATGATGGGTGAAGAAATCAAAGATTATGTATCAAAACAAACCTTGGTACCTCATCTGGATACTCGCATACACAACTTACATGGATTTATTGTCCGTTGCAAAGGGTCTGATAGGTAGGTCTTGGATTTCCTCTTGGGGTTCGTTTCTTTTTCATTTGCATTTGCAATATGGTGCTTCATTGTAAATTTGCTTGTATTCTGCTTCATTTGCATGTAAACCTGAAACAAATGTGGACTAAAACGTGCATTAGTTACTTTCATTATTGCTCCTCCAAAATATCAAGTTGTTATATTCATCACATTCCCGGTCCCTGCATTTGTCTTTTTTATCCCTTTTGTTCGAGTGAGATTGGAAAATATGCGATGTATTATTTACTCAAGTCTTGAGCAACTCGAGAAGAGTGAAGCATTTTCAGTCTAAATTTCGTTCTTCTTTTTTGTCATGTTCTTTATTTATTCTTTTTTTTCTGTAGGTTTGTTAAATGTGATGCTTATACATTTGAAGATTACACTATTGCCGAAGTCTTTGCCATATATTTGCACTGTATTAGAACTTTTTGGCTCACTTGTTGCTCTGTGTTTATTTCTTTCCTTATTTCTAAGTCCAATGATATCCCCATGAGCTACTCAAATTTGTTAGACAATATTAATTTTGCAATAGGTTTTTCATTATATTGTTACTCTCCATCTACTTGTTTAGTAAATTCTTTTCATATCACAAAATGCAGGAAAGTTGTAAGACACAACTCTGAGACCTTTGAATTTTGCAGTAAAGGTTTTAAAAATTACTTCTTTTTTTATTTTAAGAATGTAAGTTGGGTGATATATGCTCCTTTGCGACTTAAAAAATTGTTTCTTTTGCAGAAAATTTTTAGGTCCATCGAGCTTGCATAGAAAGGGAGATCATGTCAATGTTGATCATCCTTTTCTTCCAACGCTTTACACTTCTTTTCAGGTCATTCCATTTTTTTTGCAAAATTCCCTTTAATTGATCATTAAGCTTTTGCATTTTGAATTCGGCGCAAGTTGAATTTTATCAAATTTCTTAGAACTTATGAAGGAAGTGGTTGTGTTTCTTGATATTTCTTAGAAATTAGAGAACCCATTATACATATATATATATATAATTTTTTAATCATAAATAAAAGTGTACCGCTAAATCCGCTATATCCCCACTAACGCTATATCAGGGTCGACCCCTAACAACCCGCTAACCGCTATTGATAACATAACAGGATACAAACATGATTGATTGCAAAAAAGAGTGAAGTTCCAATGGAAATTAATCAAAAACTACGTCTTCATGATAAAGAACAATATAAAAATGTGAGAAGGTATCAAAGGTTGGTTGAAAAATTGATTTACCTTGCTATTACTCATCCATACATTGGGTTTATAGTGGGAATGGTTAGCATATTTATGCATGAACCATCAAAGGTCCATATGGATGCAATGTATCGTATATTACGGTATATGAATACTACACCTGGTCATGGTATCTTTTATACCAATAAGGGGCGTCTTAATATTGAAAATGTTTTCAGATTGGATCCCTAGATGATAAGAAATCTACTTCCGGATATATTGCACTAATTGGAGACAACATTATCTCATAAAAAAGTAAAAAACAAGTTTTTATATTGCACTAATTAGGTATAGAGCAATTGCTCAAGGGATTTGTGAGAGACTACGGTTAGAGTCTCTTATGAAAGAGTTGGGTGTGGAAGTTGTAGGTGTTATTTCCCTTTATTGTGACATCAAGACAGCATTATAGATTGTATCTAATCCCATTTATCATGAATGAAAAAACACATTGAGATTAACTGTCCCTTCATATGAGAAAAGGTCATCAATTAAGTGTTTCAATTGAGTTATGTCAAGTCTATAGATCAATGTACACATATTCTCACAAAAGCAATGAACAAAAGTGAACTCCTAACTTCCCTTGGAAAGTTAGGAGTTACTATCTTCTTTCTCCCAACTTGAGGGGGAGTGTTGAAGAGGAGTGTGGAGTTCCTCGATCGATTCCTACATTTTAGAACCTATATTTTGCTTCTATGTCATGTCATGTTTATTAATTATGTTTCACAGTAAGGGTAGATTAGTCTTGTAAGTTAAAAGACTATTATATATATATTTTATGCATAGTCTAAAAAATCTAACGTGAAATAAAGCAAAGCATTTTTTAGAGGTGTGTGCCTCAAGTGAGAGGTGTCTCTCGTGATGAGCAGTGGGTTGCTGCATGTGTAATATTTTTGATTGATTATAAGAGACATGTACGATGGTTCAAAAACATGTGTGAGAACTCATGAAGGAATGATAGACTTCTTTGAAGTTAATATTGGGTTACATCAAGGATCAACTTTAAGTCCATAATTATTTATAATGGTGATTGATGAGTTAACAAAACATATTCAAGATGAAGTACCTTGGTGTATGTTATTTGCAGATGGCATTGTGTTAGTGGAGGAGTCTAAGGAAAAAGTTAATAGAAAATTAGAACTATGAAGATAAACATTAGAAAGCAAAGGCCTCCGACTTAGTAGAACAAAGACAAAATATATAGAATGTAAGTTTGATCATTTGGTTACTTCAGATGACATAGAAATTAAAATTGGCACACATTACATCCCCCAAAAGGAAAGTTTTAAATACCTAGGGTCAATTTTTCAGAGTGATGAAAGAATTGATGGAGATGTTACGCATAGAATTAATGCTAGTTGGTTAAAATGGAGAGGAGCATCAAGTATTCTTTGTGATAAGAAGATACCATTAAAGTTAAAAGGTAAATATCGTAGAGCAGCAATTAGGCCTGCCATGTTTTATGGTTCCGAGTGTTGGGCATCAACATGTACAAAAGATGTCTGTGACAGAAATGAAGATGTTGAGATGGATGAGTGGTCATACAAGAAAAGGTGGTATACGTAATGAGGTTATTAGAAACAAATTAGGAGTGGCACCAATAGAAGATAAAATAAGAGAATATCGTTTAAGATGGTTTGGACATTAGAAAGAATATCAAAAGGAGAACATGTAAGAAGGTATGAAAACTAAATTTAGAAAATATTAAAAGAGGTAGAGGACGATCACAAAAGTATTGGAAAGAAACAATAAAGAATGATCTAGCTTATTGTGAGTTAACTGCTAACATGGCACACGATAGGGATCTGCGAAAACAAAGAATACATGTAGCCGACCCCGTCTAGTATGGGAAAAGGCTTAGTTGTTGTTGTTTGTTGTTGTTGTTGATTATTAAAGATAAGTTTGCAAACAGGCCCTTCTCTCCAAGAGGGTTTCATAACGGGTGCTCCGTAGGTCGATATCATGTTCATGGTCGAAGGGTTACAATAGATCTTGAAGTGCAAGGTCCAGGTTCCACAAATCTTCAATCCCATTTTTTGGTTCTTGCAATAGTCACTTGGATCTTTTCTTCGAGCAAGCTTCTAACGTTACAAGGATTAGAAAGCATGAATACTAGTGTAGACAAGCTCCTAGTGACAACTGATATAAGAGATCGAATGTACAGTGTGTATCTTCGGTGTAGACTCTAGCAAACTTATTGAACTCAAACATGAACCAAATCAATCTACCATGCCTAATCTTTCATCATTCCTTAAGCACAAAATCTTGAATAACCAAAGATAGTATCAATGTTCCATGCACCTAGAAGAAATCAAGCAAGGAACACACTGCAAGAACATAAAGAGCCTTTTGTAGGAGTTGCAGCGCATAATGTCTTATAGAGGCAGTTTAATTCATAATATTTTGTGATGAATAGCATGTCACAATTATGCCTTAATATATGAAGGAATGGGCATGAACTGTACAAGTTTAATGCTGAAATTTAAAGAGAGAAAATACAGAAACTAATCCGAACTCATCTTCAGCAGTCTGGTCAGCTGCTTTCTGCACCTCCTTGGCAGTGGCAGTTGCCGCACCTTTCTAATGACAACCCTAATCACTACTTATGCTACTTCCTAACTTGAATGGCTATACTACCCCTATTTAAGTATAATTAACAATAAATACAAAACGGATCCAATCCTACTCTTCAACATTCTCTCTCAAGTTGAGTGGAAGATGCTTGTTACACTCAACTTGCTCAAGGTATCCACAAGATTATTGTTGTTGACGGCTTTGGTGAGAAAGTATGCTTATTTACTTCCATAGGAGTATCACATTTCTTGCAATAAGTCATGTTTGTTTCTTTCAATAAGTGCATCGTATATTTCCTTTAAGTTAGGAATACCCCTTTATTAGAATATATAGCACTTCGATTCCAAAGAAATAGTACAATATGCCCAAGTCCTTCAAATCGAATAGATCTAACCGACTCTTTAGTCTTGTGATTTCATCGATATTATCCCCTGTAACAATGATATCATCCACATATACAATCAGAATGACCAGTTTATTTCATGTCTTAAAAAATAAAGTGTGATCATTTACAATTCTTTGATATCCTAAACTTCTCACCCCTTTATTGGAACTTTTCAAACCAAACTCTAGGGGATTGATTGAGCCCATAGATAGCCTTATTAAGTTTGTACTTTTACTTTTTGTACCTTAGTATTCATTCGAAGGAGCAATTCCATATAAACCTCTTCATTTAGATTTTCCTACAAAAAAAATATTTTCACGTCTAGCTGCCAAAGATCCCATCCCTTATGAGCTATCAAACTTAGAATAACTCTAATAGAAATTAGCTTGGCCACTGGAGCAAATGTTTCATTGTAGTCAATTTCATTCGATTGACTGTAACCTTTAGCAACCAATCTAGCTTTAGATTTTTCAAGTTAATTGTAATACCCATTTGCAACCCATGGGTTTTCTACCTAGTGGTAGAATTATAATCGTCAAAGTATGGTTCTTAGTTAATGTATTTAGCTCCATCTCCATAGCCTCTTTCCACTATGGACATTTATTGGCTTCTTCAAAATTTATAGGTATTGAATGTTTCTCAACATTTGTAATAAATATGTGATAACTTTTAGAAGTACATCCATAAGATATATATATTGGGAGATAGGATAACGAGTATAAGTTCTTTTACCTTTTCGAAGGACAATGGGGAGCTCTAAATCTAGTTTTGTAAGTAGTTGCTGATCCGAATTCAAAGATAGATCTTTGGTCTGGGTAGCTGCGGTTTGATCTTTGCTTATAATTACATTTTGCGGTCCTCGCTTGTATACCATAGTTTCCTTTGGAGCGGCTACCATTTCTTCTTTGTCTTCTGGTTCCACTTCTACCTCTCCATGTAAAACATTCATAGACGTGTAATCAAATAGATTGCAGCTAAAACTAGTGTTATTCATATCGCACTTTATCATACGATACAGTGCGATACATACAGCCTATTGTATCGTATACAAGAGATTATCGGGTCGTATCGCACGATACGAACGATATGGCCAGGGATCCTTATTGTTGTAACATGCGGGTTTGACTTGTATTAGTTATGATACAGGGCGATACGGATCATATCGTATCATGGACCAAAGCGATACACGATACAATATGCATCGAATAACACTGGTTAAAATTGTTTCACCCTAATACATTTTTGGTACAATGCTTCTAATAAGAAGTGTGCTAACTACTTCTAGAATATATCTATTTTTCCTTTAGCCGCCCCATTTTATTTGGTTGTTGGGACAAGTGGTTTGATAAAGAATACAATGCATACGAAGATATGCTTTTAATTGTTCACTCATATTTGTCCATTCAAATATGCCCATCTCCCCTTGTATGTATAGACTGTTCTATTGATCTTTTTCCCATACTAGACGAGGTCAGCTACATGGATTCTTTGTTTCCACATAGCCCTATCATGTACCATATTAGCAGTTAGCTCACAATAAGCTAGATCATTCTTTATTATCTCTTTTCAACACTTTTGTGGTCGTCTACCTGTTTTAATACTTTGAAAATCTAGTTTTCCATACCTTCTTATAGGTTCTTCTTTTGATTTTCTTTATATATGTTCAAATGGACCAAATCATCTTAAATGATATTCTCATTTTATCCTCTATTAGTGTCACTCCTAATTTATTTCTAATAACCTCATTATGTATACGATCTTTTCTTGTATGGCCACTCATCCATCTCAACATCTTCATTTCTGTCACAAACATCTTTTGTACATATTGATGATTAATTGCCCAACACTCCA
This sequence comes from Brasenia schreberi, assembly GCA_036023115.1. NCBI lineage: Eukaryota > Viridiplantae > Streptophyta > Magnoliopsida > Nymphaeales > Cabombaceae > Brasenia > Brasenia schreberi. Next base: position 1,485,520 of record JAYKKT010000049.1, read on the forward strand.
ACACTCATAACCATAAAACATGACATGTCTAATTGTTGCTCTATAATATTTACCTTTTAGCTTTTATAGTATCTTCTTATCACAAAGAATACTTATCGCTCCTCTCCATTTTAACCAACAACATTAATTTTATGCGTAACATTTCCATCAATTCTTCCATCACTCTGAAAAATTGACCCTAGGTATTTAAAACTTTCCTTTTGGGGATGCAATGTGTGCCAATTTTAATTTTTATGTCCTCTAAAGTAACCAAATGATCAAACTTACATTCCATATATTTTGTCTTTGTTCTACTAAGTCGGAAGCCTTTACTTTCTAATGTTTCTCTTCATAGTTCCAATTTTCTATTAACTTTTTCCTTAGACTCTCTATTGATCTTAACCACTCCAAATAATTTCTACCATCTAATTTTATATTGGTAATATGAAACGACTCGATTTTCTCCCCCATTTAAGTATCTGAAAAAGGAAACGGAGCTTCAATCGCTTTACATCTATATCTGTCATGTTGTCCTTTCAATGTGTCCTTGTAATCGCACGACTAGTTTTGCAATAGCAGCCACCGATTGATGTCTCTTCATGTTTCAAACTTGATCCGCTACCGATTCAAGTGCAAAACGATTGAATCTGTGCAGATCTACTTAAAGAAAACTTACCAAAAATGAAAATCGTGCAGATCTACTTAAAGAAAACTTACCAAAAATGAAAATCAGGTGCCATCAATTTCCTTCGATTGCCTGATCATGTCATCATGTTGTCAACGCCAGATCTGCCCCTTTAATTGCTTATGTGCTCTGATACCACGTAGAAGTTTACTGTTGAGATTTAAAGAGAGAAAACACAGAAAATCATCTAAAGTGATCGGAGGAACTTCCTCTGATCTTCAGCACTCTTGTCGGTTGCTTTCTGCACCTCCTTGGATGTTGTCGCACCTTTCTAATGACAACCCTAATCACTACTTTACTACTTCTTAACTTGAATGACTATACTACCCTTACTTAAGTATAATTAACAGTAAATACAAAATGGATCATATACTACTCTTCAACATGAACCTCTTTGCTATATGTGCACCTTCTTCACATATCATCTTCTTCTTTGTCTTATTCTTCCTTTATTTTTCTATAGAGATGCTCTATCATGTAAGACACCAGGAAGTGATGTTTGGTGCCTAAGATCTTCTCTTCATGATTCTCACCACTTTCAATGAAAAAAGTTAACGCAAGCACCAAGGAGAAAAATAATGCCCATAAGCATTAGAGATTTATTACACTTCCTATACATATGAAAGTATGCGAAGGTAATATGGCTTCGTATCTGCTCCAATTCTTGGAGAAGTATCTAAAGTTATGCTGAAATGTGTGTTCACGCCTATGTCTTCATTACTGAGAGATCAATTTGTCTTCTAATGTGGCCCACAAAATCTTTATCATAAAGGACCAACAAAGGATTCACTACTACGAAAAAGCTATAGCTAACCAATGAATGTTAACACAATTATGCAAAATAAAGTTTTGAAATAATCACAAGAAACTGAACCGGATGCTGGCATCAATGAGTTATTGATGAATGGATGCAGCATTAGAATTGAAGAAATCATACCCTATCGGAGCCTACTTCCATGGGATCACACTCTCATTAGTAAAAGCTTCAAGCACTCAACATAAAATCCTTTGCTTGTTCTCAGCAGCACAATGAAACTTTGGCCAACAACAGAATTGGAAAATTGAGTTCTTTCTGGAAAAGAAGCATGACTGCTGACCTGCATAGGAAGACTATCTATTACAGATTGGTAAAGGCACAGATGCTAACAAGCAAGATAATCATGCCTTCTGTAACTACAAGAATGGCCATATATCAGTCATGGAACACCTATCTGAACTAAAACAATCTAGAGGTCCTGAACAATAAGCTTCATAACATCCACATAGACGATGTTATGAAGCCAGACAAATATCATTGTCACTGTTAGCAGAAATGTACTTACAGTCATTTGAATGCGACAAGTTATTTACCAGTAACCCAGTGCTCATCTGACTCCAGGAATTCAGGAAATATTCCCACACATGCTTCATGGTATGATTTAAGATGATTCCTGGTATAACAAATGCCTTCCATATTTATAAAACAAAAGTCATTGATCGTACTTCTGTTTGCAGACTAGCACAGTGAGCAACTGTGAAAATAAGCATCAGGGCAATGCCTGATGACTGACAAAAGCTTTTTCAGTATTACCCAGTTAAACTTTTCATGTGAAGTAATGAAACACAGCAGACTCCGAGACATCATGCTAAAAAGGAACACGTAATAACTTATCACATTGGACCATGTCACGGGGACACGTCATTTTGAGGACTGGAAAGACAGACAGACAGCCAAAAGAAGGCAGAAAAGGTCACTTCAATTACTTTATAGTGTTATATTATTTAACTTATTTCTAATGAAATGACTCTCCAAAAATCAGAAATAAATCTTTGAACTAATATAACTTGAAGAAAAATGTTCCCTAATGTTATGTTTTATCAAAAGGGTCGTGAACTCACAGAACAAATCTTGAACTTGTGTCCTGGTGTCTTTTGTTACAGATTTGAGCCCGAAAAGCTTATCAAAAGAGATTGAACACATGCAAAGCTTAAAGGAAAGCAAGAAGCCAGTGAAAGGAATAAAACATCCTTGCCAACATATTGCCGTATGACAACATAAAGTACATGATTGTCATCAACGAAGGCCAAAATATTCCTCTGGTGATTATACATCAAAAAAAAATAATAGTCCTACCACCATGACACACATTCAAGGCAGTCACAGGAAGACTAGTCGCATTTTGGTTTTCTATCTGATAGTGAAACAACAATATTTAACCCTTTGCTCGTTACGAAACTTCATCCTGATTCATGTGAATTTTTTGACGAATTGCTATTGGCAGCTCGCCCGAACCACGTTCCTAACTTGCATTGCAATAATTTGCACACAAACTTTAGGCAGGCTAGTGGACGTTGATCTAGATGTCACATGGGTGTGATGCAAGTTTTTTCAGAGGGGTGTGTTTGCCGTAGAAGGCTAGTACTGAAAAAAATGACTAAGCTAGAACTGTCTACTCATTTACATGTACATCCATACATTCATTAACAATACAATGTGCATTTCTCTGCAGAGTACCAACACCAAACTTCCGAAGCCCTTAGACAAACAAATACAAGAGAGAGAGAGAGAGAGAGATTTGATATGTCATGCAAGAACATGTGAACATGAAACAACAAATGTATCCATCCATCCATCCCATGTGAAGCATACCAAAAGCAATAAAAGCATCATAAAAACCAAACAAAGACTACAACACCGAATTATCAAACTGCCAAACTCTACAACAAAATGGAGGTGGGTGGGTGTATATACAGGGAGAGTTCACTCGATACCATCATACCAATTCAGACCATCAGATTTTGGATTGCATAGAATGGTATAGATAAAAAATAAAAAAGTGGAAAAGTACATGTACTTTATACTTTCATGCCATTCTTCAAAAAGAACTTTTATCTTTTACTTTTATTTAAACCCTCCGTATCCTCAACAGATTAATGGTTTAGCATGAAAGAGAGTATGTGGTCTGTCACGAGTGGGTCTAGGAACTCCCGTTCTTTCTTTCTTTCTTTCTTTCTAAATAATATATAATTATATATATGTATATGTTGTACATGTATATGTATATATGTATATCTATATATGTATATATACATGTATACATATATATACATGTACGTATGTATGCATATATGCTCAAACCCCATCTGTTATTAAATCTACTTAAACATCTCCACCATTTCATTAGCATGATTAACAATTGGAGATTTGAATTAAAAGTACCGGTCAACTTTTGTACTTTGCATCCTTTTGCTTTATCACCTCAAGCGTTCATCTCAAAGATCGAACTATTGAGATGAGAGAGAGAGAGAGAAGAAACCCATCCTATGTGTATCGGTTTGTGCCATATCGTACCATAACAAAGGGAATTTCAATATGAAATGGGGCATTTCAGGTTAGGACATTGTATTGGGCTATATCATGTAATACGGCCTACATATTACGATACAGTCCATATCACCCATATCATATGGGTCCGACGCGTGAGCTAAACTCCACTGTTCGAAAACTTTGGCTTTTTAAGGCTTTTTTTTCTTCGCTTTTCCTGCATCAACACTCGTAGGAGGGAGATTTTCCTACTTGACTTGCAAAGCTATGCCTTTTCGATCATGTGGATGCAATTTATTCACATTTTCAATATAAACTTTTGTTTTTCTTTATTTTCATAGTTTATACTTTATGTTGCATTTCTTCTAGGAATCATTGTTTTCTTTTATTTCACACTTATCCACGTATATATAAACCTTTGTTTTCCTCTTCTTTGACTTCATAATAACTAAACAAATTACTTCATTATTTTTCATTCTCAGTTACCTCATTTATTTGTTTATATTATGAATTTATGAATATTATTAGTTAATGACAACTTAATGTAGCTTATGTAGGTGCTTACTACCTTATTAAATAATGTATTTGATACAATACTAATATTTTTCCTACTTATTTTGATTCACAACAATTGTTTTACAATTTTTATGAATTTTCCTATTTTCTTGATTTCTAGAAGTAATTTTAGAAAAATTTACAATACGTTAAGATACAATACGGCCATCGGAAAAAACTGTATGTGTATGTGTTACGATACGCTACAAACAGCACTGGAAGAAACACATAAACTCACAAAACCAAAAGCTAGAAAAGCATCATAAAAAGCAAACAAAGGCAACCAAGAAAAAGCAAATACATGGCACTACTTTCCAGCACCAAGTTGGGGCTTCATCTCCACTTGGAAACCGCAAGCCCTTTAAAAGTCCCACCAGTAATTGACAATTAAAGGACGCCAACAATGCAAAATTGCTGCTAATATCACCATTAGAAGGGTTTTACTCACCCGAAATTGTGAATCATAATCTCCCCACCATCCTTGCAAATGAAGCAAACGTCTTCTGCAATATCTTCCTCCTTCCCATTGTCTAGGTCCGGAATTTACGGACATACCGCAAAAGATTTCGGTGTCATCTTTTGAAACAGATGCAGAACCACAACGGGGTGGCAGAAACAGAGAGATTTTAAGGCCTAGGAAACCAATGAAACCGTAACGCTGAAGATGGAAATGAGGGTTTTGGGAGCAGGAGATAAAAAAAATCGCCGGAAAATGACGTACGGGCCCCTCGGACACACACACATAGCGAGAGAGAGAGAGAGAGAGAGCTGTTACGGCGACGACTTGGGTTCTCGGGGAGTCGGCCTGTCCCGCATTTGGGTATTCAGATTTGGATCCGATTTGAGTATGTCAGCACCACACCCGGAACTGAGATCCTGTTTGGTCTAGGAGTGAGATAATCGGAACCACAAAAATTTCCGGTTCAGTTCAGGTTTTCTGGGATTTGATTCACTCTTACTTTTCAATTTTAAATAAAATCAGTTATGAGTTCGGGTCCGATTTTAAAGAAAACCAGCACCATTGAGGAGAAGTGCAGCCTAGGACCATCACTTCCTAAGGGGTGATGTTTCCAACTCTCATCACACTTTCTTTATATATGTGTGTATACATATGTTTTGTATGTATATTTATGACATATATATATAATGTACTTATGATTACCATCGAACAATTATTTACTCTATCATTTTTCTTTTACTTTGTTAAATTATCCTTTTAATATGTATTGCAGGATTAAACAATTGGGATGACCTTTAATTTGTTGATTGTGAGGATGACTAACTTGATTAGTTGCTTATATACCACATATGCAATCTTTCACAGTCGAGATGACCCTCTTCAATGGATAAGAGGTGTTGGGAGAAAGCGTAATTATCATTATTCTTTGTTCAAAAATCAAAGGTGTAAGATTCAAGGTAGGGCTTGGGTGTAAAGGAAGTGACGAGCATAAAAATAATAAAAGAAGTTGATGTTGAAAGTCGTCGGTGGACTCGTAAAGAAGTTGATGTTCAAAAAGCAAAGGTGTTAGAGTGTTGGTTCCACATTGGGCATGAGTAAGAGGTCCCTGATACCGATCAGTGAACCCATCTGACTAGGTTAAATCATTAGTGTCTCATCCTTCGTCACTCTCCTAGGGTTGATGAGGATTTGTCCTCAAATATGGATTCTCGGTATCTTCCTTGTAAGGAATAAGACCCTTAATGTTGAAAGAATTAGAAACGTTAAACCCCTTCGGTAGATCTATCGTCTAAGCATTGTTATTTATCTTCTCCAAAATCTTAAAGGGCCCATCGGTTTGGGGTATCAGTTTAGATTGACGCTTGTGTAGGAACCTAGCTTTGCTAATATGTATCGAAACAAGGTCTCCATGGGCAAAGACAATGGATTTATGCTTTTTGCTTGGGATAGGCTTTTGTTTGTTTCTCAATCTACTAGTTTACTTGGTATAAAGTTTCGATGGATTTAACTCAACTCACTTCCTTAGAATCTGCCTCAACGTGCTCCAGTATGGGTACCAAGTCTAAGGGGGTTGTGGGATTAACCTCATGGACTATTTCAAAGGGAGAATGCCAGTAGTGATGTGAATTGAGTGGTTGTAAGCAATTTTACACAAGGAAGTTGTTCCTCCTAAGTTTGCAGATTATTGCACATAAAAGCTCACAGAAGAGTGGTGAGAGTGTGATTCACCACTTTAGTTTGCCCATCATTTTGAGAGTGGCATGTCGTGCTGAAGAGGAGTTTAGTTCTGAGTTTCTTTCATAGAGTTTCAAAAGTAGCTCACAAATTTAGCATTGCAGTTAGACATGAGCCTTTTGGGAATACCGTGGAGTTTTATTACTTCCCTAAAAAGAAAGATCTGCAACATGAACCATATCGTCAGTTTTATGACAGAGAATAAAATGCAACATTTTAGAAAATATGTTGTAAACACCCCAAAATAAAACAAATTTCGAAAACAAACACCTAGTTTGAAAAATCATTTCAAAACTAGATTCTAGAGTTTTTCGAAAACCCACGGCTGTAAAAGCTTTAAAATTTTGTCTAAACCCTGTTCAAGCTAATTTTCACACATATGGGCCAAGTCTCAATTTTGCAAAATCCAAAATTCAATAGTTGAAGCTTGAATGCCAAAGCAGCCTCAAAATCAAGTTCAAAAGCCCGAAGACAACACCCTGGCCTGATAAAAGCTAGGGTCAAAAGGCAAAAAGAAGGCCCAAGCCCGATGCAGACTGCAGGCCCGGAACACCCAAGAGCCAAGTCAAGCACATCCACCCAAGCAGCAGAAATCCAAGCCAAAAACGGTGAAAATAAGCAGAAATGAAGTCCAAAAAGGCGAGAAGGAGTTTGGACGATAAAGTTGGGAAAAACCTAGCATAAGATGGAGCGTTGATGAAGCCAGGGCCCGCACAAATTGTCCGTCTTGAAATGCCAAGAAGGACTGCTCAGAGAAAATTTGGATTGGATCTGGACCATTAATATCGAGATCCATATCCAAATAGTGTTTGGATTTGGATTGGATCTAAATAGTGTTTGGATTGGATTGGATCTGGACCAAAATATCCATATCCATATTCATATAAATGTTTGGATTTGGATTAGATCTAGTCATAAATATCTAGATCCAGATCCAAATAGTACTTGGATTTGGATCCAGATCTCGAACCCATATCCAAACTCAAGACCCACCTCACTTGCCTATAAATAGAGGCGAGGGGGTCTCCAAAAAGGATTCACGTGAACTTGCTTGAGAGGAGAGAGAGTGAGAGGTAAACCTAGCCATGTTGGCTCAAGGGTGAGGTGGGTTCTAAGTGGGTTGCAACCAAGGTGGGCTTGATCAAAGAAGGTTGCAACCATGGCTTGGACGTGGGCTCAACCAAGAAGGACCGACTCCAAGAGGTAGGCCTCCTAATCCTAGCCTAATCTCCTAACCCACTTCACTAAACCTCACCCTAACTAGACTAAACCTAGCCTAACCCACTCAAACTATCCCTAACAAAGCCTTAGTCTAAGCCCCACCGAGTGCAACAACACTCGCTTTTGAAATACACACCTAGCGCTACCTGGCCGTGCCTCGGCACTACAGTGCCCCCAGCGTGCCACCCGGCACCCCGTGCGCCCTACTGCGCCCCGGCTACGTGCTACGCGGCCTGCGCCCCAGCGTCAGCGCCAGACACCCTGGCCGCCTACAGTACCAACCTACCACATTGCACCCTTAGGCTGTGCCTTACCTTAGGACCAACTTCCCTTTCAGCCCAGTTGCACCCTTAGGCCATACCCAAGCTTCCCTTTAGGGCCGACTAGAGCCAATCCACGCCTAAGCCCCACCTTTTTGTCGTGAAGCTCCCTCATAGGCCCGAATCAAACCTAAGGGAATGACGTGTCCCTAAGCACACCCGAGCCCCAAACTCTCTCAAGCCCACCTAAGGAGACCCCTCTTGGCTGCCCAAGGTGGACGCAAGCCCAAGCACGAGTAAGGAGAGGAAAGCTGAATCATTGTAAGTGTTTAAAATTTGGTCTTTTACATTACTCCTTTAATACTCAATTCAATTTTGATACGGAGTTGTAATAATGGAGTGTGGTCTCCCCTCGAGATGTAATATTGGTGCTTGACATACGAGACACATACGTGCACTTGAGCCTTAGCTCTTATCTCGTACACGAGACACACACGTGCACTTGAGCCTTAGCTCTTATCTCGTACACAAGACACCCACGTACAATTGAGCTTTAGCTCTTAATCGTACATGATTTGCATACACACACATTGAGCTTTTGCTCTTACTCCAAAGACTCTAGTAAGAGCCGTGTGAGTTGCAATTTCATTCGGGTTGTTACCTTCAACTGTGTGCGTTGTCATTTAAGCTTCTACACTTGCACATAAAGGGTACCCGAGCACTTGCTCAACACTCTCACGCACATTTTGGGTGTGTTTAAAGAATATCTATATACTTTCAGCTGCGTGAGTTTTATGTTCAGCTGTGTACGTCTTTACATTTTGGGTGGTTCAATTTCAGTTGTGTGAGTTGTCTTTCCATTTACACACCAAAAGCACTCACTCACATTGAGCCTTTTCGCTCTTATATCTATATCTCCCTTTCAGCAAGTTAAATTTCAGTCATGTGTGTGAGTTGTCTTTCCATTTACACACAACACACACGAACACGTTGAGCTTCACTGCTCATATATATATCTATATTTCCCTTTCGGCAAAGTTCAATTCAAGTCGTGTGTGTGAGTTGTCTTTCAATTTATACACAACACACACGAACACGTTGAGCCTTACCGCTCATATATATACTTATATTTTAATTTCGACAAGTTCAATTCAAGTCGTGTGAGTTTGTCATTTCAATTCTACACTCACACACACGTGCATTGAGCCTTTCCGCTCTTAATATAAGTATATCTCCCTTCCGCAATTTACATTCAAGTCATGTGAGTTGCTTTTAAGGTTTGGGTATTTCTCCTTCAACTGCGTGAGTTGCACTTATGTTTCGGGTATTTACTTTAAGTTGGGTGTGTGAGTTGCTTTCAATTCGAGCTTAGCTCACATTATATCCAACCCGCGAGAGTTCGTGCATCCTTGCATCTTGCGCATTTTCAAAGTGGAAACCCCAAACTACGCTCTAAACTTCGATAAATCTAGGCCACTTGAAGCACACACATCCGGCCTAATTAACTTAAAAGCTCCAAGACTTGGATATAGATAACCCCGTAAATAAAACCTGCAACTTAGGCAAACAATCATCATACTCGCTTTTCTTTTCAAAAGATAAGGTTTGTTTAAAAGATCGAAGTTTTCTAAGCGCTGGAACTGACCATTGAGCACCGGTTCAAGAAGGTTTCAAGCGAAAAGATCCCGCTTGTCCACGATTGCCTTTTTAAAGTCAGATATATTTTAAAACCTTCGCTAGTTTGAGTAAGCTAGCTGGCACGCCCATAAAGCGACGTAAACTCGAAAAGAACTTGTTTATGGTCTTATAAACCAGGAGCGTAGAAATTTTCGCGTCTTACATATGTATACCACAACTAGGATAAAATCCTATCTCCTGTTTGTTCTAGGAAGGCCCCAAATGAAATCCAGGCTAATGTCAGTCCAAGGCCGGGTAGGGATGAACAAAGGCATGTAGAGTCCCTCATTTGTCTCTTTCTCTTTAACTAATTTATAATTAACACATCTTTCAACAATCCTATGAACATCACGGTTCATTCTCAACCAATAAAAATATTCTCCAAGCATTTCTAGTGTTTTTCTTTCCCCAAAATATTCTTCTAACCCACAACCATGAGCTTCTCGAGCAAAGAGTTCTCGGTGAGATCCTCTCAAAATGCAAAGTTTCCCTCATCCAAAAAGATATCCACCATTCTAGTAGAATCGATCTAACTCTCTTTTTTAGCCAACCAAACCGAGGGGTGAGAAGTTTGGGTCCCATGCATATTGTTTTTTTAGGACCTCTAATCCCAACATACGGGCTTCAAGAATAGTGATTAACAAGTATTTTTATGATAGAGCATCAACCATTATGTTAGATTTTTCTTTCTTGTACCCAATGGTGTAGGAAAAGGATTCGAGGAACTTGACCCATTTGGCATATCTTCGGTTTAGTTTTCCTTGTATCACATTCAACTTCAAAAGCTTTATCAAAACTAGGTAAACAAAGCAAAGGTGCTATGGTCGCCTTATCCTTTAATGAATTAAAAGCTTTTTCATGCACATCTTTCTATTTGAAAACAACATTCTTTTTAACAAGTTCATTCAATGGTGCAGAAGAATAGAAGCCAAAGTTCTTTACAAACCTTTGATAAAAACTTGCTAAACCATGAAAACTTCTTATCTCATTTGCATTCTTAGGTGTAGGCCATTCCCTCAATTCACTTCACCTTCTCTTCTTCCACACTTATTCCATTGGAGCTACAACAAAACCCAAAACACAACAGATTCAAGGCAAAATGAACACTTTTTAAGATTTGTATACAACTTATTTTCTCTCAAAACATCAAAAATATTATGCCAATGTTCAACATGTTCAGCCAAGGTTTTGCTATAAATCAAAATATCATCAAAATAGACTACAACAAATTTCCTAATGAAAGAACACAAAACAAGGTTCATTAATCTCATGAAAGTGCTTGGTGCATTAGTTGAGCCAAATGGCATTACTAACCACTCATACAAACCATATTTTGTTTTGAAAGTCGTTTTCCATTCATTGGAGAAGAGGGGATGCTCCTGCATTGGCATGCCAGTTTCCAATCCTTTGGCAACAACCAACTATATCAAGCCAACTTGTGCGATGGCTAGCTCAACTTCTCTTCTAGTGAGTACCAAACTTTTTTTGACTCTTTGGTAGTTGATGCCGAAAATAGGTGTTGTGGTGCTAATGTATATGTGTAACTGTAGCATTATATCTATACAAAGTGATTTTCTTTCCATCCTTTATAAACGTATATGTGTTCTTAAAGCCATAATACAAGGCTCATAGGTAAAACTACTATGGTTGACCCAATAAGATAAGACATGCATTCAATAGAACCACATCACATACAATGTAGCAGTTTGAGAGCTTAGGACCCTACATATGACTAGAAGTTTTCCTTCATCTACAACTTCAATAGTTTCAACATCAACATTTTTAGGGGTTTATTCATCCTTGCTATCAAGTGACTCGAAAGACTCATGTAGCACCATCACTCGCTTGTTGGGGCATTGAAAAGCGATATGCTTGTGGCTGAGTTATTTAAAACATTTAATGTCACGACTGCAATAGGTAGCGCGAGGGTTTTCAACCACCTCTTTTCCTTTTGGCTAGGTTCCGTTGCGGTAGTAGGTTTGGCTTTCTTGATTTATTTGAAAGTATTAGTTGTACCTAAAAAAGCCTTTCTTTTTTTGGCTTATGAACCAAATATCTATGAAAAGGGGCTTTTCTCCATTGTCTTTTGACCTTAATAGCAAGTTGAAAGACGTCCTCAACGAATTGTAATTCCACAGTGTCAAGTAGTTCTTTGTTTAGCCCGTTGAGAAATCGGACAATGGTCTGCTCCCCATGGTTCCTGTACTTCACAACGCAACATCAAGGTGTCAAACTCTTTTACATAGTCCCCCATGCTGAGCCTACCTTGTCGCAAGCTTAGCAACCGAAGATAAAGCTCTTGTTAGTAGTAGTCAGGAACAAATTTCTTATGCATGATCCATTTCATCAAGCCCCAACTCATTATATTCACATCTCCTTCCCTGCATCATTGGTCTTGGAGTTTTCTCCACCAGAGATTAGCATTAATCAGTGAACTCAAAAGCAACTATGCGACATTTCCTTTCTTTGGAGTATTGATAATACTTGAAGATCTTATCTACCCACTACTCCTACACGAGAAACTCTAGAGGTGAGCTTGATTAGACGAAAGAGGAAATTTTGATTTGAACTTGGTGATCTAGTCTCTTTGATCCATCTGGGCTACGAGTGCTTCCTATCCACATTGCAGTGCCATGATTAGAGCTTGGTTGAGAGACATGCCTTGTGGTATTGGGGAAATCAAAATCTTATTCTGTTATCCTCTCAATCTCTATAAAAGTACCAAATGATATGAAACTTGAGTTGAGGAGATCATGCATGCTTACTGATTTCCTTACACACACACGGTCATCAACACAATGGATATGACTTAATAAGGTGATCTGGCTCACTCACTACCGATTAAGCATAAGAGAGAGATTTAAAGTAATGCTGGAAAACAAAATAATGAGAATTCCTTAGGCCTAATTCTATTTATATTCAAAACAACCCCCTGAGCTAGGTTCAAGACACATTAACTTTTTATAAAGACTGTCCTAGAAAATGAACAACCACCTTGTAAAATATTTAGGCTCAACCATCTATGAACTTGCTATAAAGTCTTTCCTAGAAAATGAGCAATCACCTTGTAAAATATTGATGCAGGTTCAACCATCTATGACTCTTTAATTACTGTTTCAGTAATTGTTAAGATCACTAAATGTAATTAACTAAGAATATTAAATTTGAATTGTTTGTCTCCCAAATTAGCCAACTGCAGCTATTGATTCTAAGACATGCTAAGAATCTCCTAGTTGGCTTAAATGTAGGATTCACTCTTGAGTGACCTCTTACTAGAGTAAACAAACAACTTTGAGTTTGCTGAAGTCATTAATGCTCCATTTACTCAATAATGATTTGGGTTCAAACAGGGTTGGGTTGTTTGGGCATCCACTTGATTTGATTGTGAAAGAGGTGAACAATGTCAAAATAATAGGTACCAATCCAATGTGTATGTTACTATACATTGCGGCTTTTGCTTGGGTTGTTATTTGTTTACGAGATCAACTTTTGTTTTAAAAGTAGTGAGCTGAGACAACTATTAAAAATTGATCCATTTGAGAGAAAACTTCACAAAAAGGTGGAAAGGCCCATGCATCTAACTATGATGATAATAACATAAGAAAGGTAGCTAAAATGCATAAAGTTGTCTAACAATTATTTACTCATCCTAATTGAAAAAATAGAGCCATAATCAACTTGTTGCATGAGAATTAGTGCAGTGGTTGGGTGTGAAAGGTTAAGCTCAAACACAAACTAAAGATAAACCTTTGAAAGATCAGGTTGGATTGTGTGTTCAAAAGTCTTATTTACTATAAAATGCAATGATGTAGGACATCAAAGAAAAGATTATCTATTTTGGTTTCTAAGTAGTGCAATGAATGATACATGACCAGCTCACTCTTTCAAGTATGGTGAGTTGGGATATAATGCTTGTGGAATGTAGAGTGGTAACCATGTTCTACAGAGTTGAAGGTTAAATTAATGACTACTACTATTAACTTTTCTAGATGGTAATAAAAACCTTGCAGTATATCATGATGTTTCTTATAGGACTCTCAATAATGGTTGATTTAGCTAGGCAAGGTTATAGTTTTTGCATCAAGCCAAAAGAGAGAGAGAAGTTAATTATAGGAATTGTGATTTTCATTTTGATTTTAAACTCAATGAGGTTGAAAGACTAACATTTGTGTCAAGCCGCCTTGAAGAAAGGAACAAGAGATTCAAGATTTAGACCCTCTTGACCTTGATCCAATTCAACTTCCCATGGACCCACTTGTCTCCTACGATCTTTTCCTGAATTGGGCTAATGGTGCCAACATAAATTAGTTGTTGATTTGGTTGCATCAGGCCAACTAAGGCCAATCAAACATGAACTCGAACTGGTGTATATGAATACAAGAGAAGTTCCCTATCCGAATGTTGCATATTCAACTATTTTTCTTGCTGGCTTGAAGAATTCATCCAAAATGAACATGTGGAAGTTTTATCATTGTAATGGAGATTGAAGCTCCAAGAGCATCTCCACCATTTTCTGTAGGGTAGAATATTTTAATTTTGAGTCATAGTTTCTTCTAGTTTAACCATAATAGGTATTGGCTTATGTTATTTCTTTTGGTAGTTAAGTGTACTAGGTCTTGAGGAAAAACTTCGCAATGAACAGTGGTGAGAAATCTTTGCAAGCAACTAATGGGAGAGCACCTTGACATTGAAATTGAAGATCACCAATTGCTAGATTTGAGGACAAATCCTTACCAACCCTGGGAGTATGACAGGAATCCAAGAGCATTTAGAGACAAGCTGGGCATTACTGAAAGACGTCGGGCTGAATGGGTTCACAGGCCGGGTTGAGGGCTCTCTTAGATGCACACCAGCCAATATTGGGAATCGGGCCTTGATGAAAACAAACTAGAATTTGAGGATTTGGACTCGTGGACCACCTAAAGTAAGGAATGTTGTATGATCAAGTCAAATTATGTGATACAAGAACTAGAATGGACCATGGCATGATTTCCTGAATCTTTGAAGTACTCACTCAAGCTGGGCGAAGCCAATCAGGATTTGCAATCAGTCCATAAGACATGGATCAATTGGTCACCAATTGGTCCAACTAAAGATTTTGGATAGATCCATTTACTCCAACTCGAAACAATCTCATTAATGTGGATTATAAACAGCGAAGAATAGGATTCAAGTAGTGTAAACAAAATCTTTTGGTTTTATGTAGACTTAAATACTTTGCTTGCAAAAACGTGTGCAAGCATGCCAACAAGTTTACTCAAACTTGCAAAGAGATTTATCTAACTATTCTATAATTATGGGAAAATAGGTTCTTGTTGACGTAGACCTTAAACCGGTGCTCAAGGGTCAACCTACATGCTTAGGAAGAGTGATTTTAGAATCCAGAGTTTTCCCAAAATAATTTCGATTCGAAAAACCTTTTCTAAAATGACATTAATTTCACTTGGTCAAACCGGGTTTAATTCTGCGAAAACAAAATTAGTTTTGTTTTACATCATAAAAATTTGTATTTTCTAGAGGCCCTTATTGGGGTACAAAATTAGAGGCCCTTATTAGGTATGAAGTTTTATTAAATTATTTATTTACATATTTAGGTCCTTAGATGATCAAATAAAAATTTGAGAAAAGCTTCTAATCGAATGGTATTATGAAATTTGGACAATATTTATAACTACGATTGAGGGTTTCAGTAAAATAATTGTATCTCCAAATGTATGTTTTTTATTTCTATGAAACTTATCAATTTGAAATCTATCGATGTTGGATTTCAGATGACACCATTCATAAGGTATTTGGACACTTATAGATTGAGTTATAATGGTTTTACTGACATCTGTCACGGGACTTTTGTCACAAAAAGGTTTGGTTTCGGGTTGTGTCTGATCTTTGATGATTTTTTTATCCACACATATCCAAAATTTTTGAGAATTTTACGGATATTGGCTGGTGTGTGTCACTCACAGACAAAATTTGGCAATATTTCACTTGGAAATGTTGACTGAAAATTCGGAGATCACGCAAGGTCTATGCAATATGCTGAAATCTACAAAAATTTCCTTATGAAAAATAATGATGCATTCGATTAGAATATTAATGGTTTAGTGATCATTTAAAGAATTTTGAAGACTTATGTTACTTCAAGGAGGAACTCATCTACATATAGATCCCTAGGGCCTCTCTTTAAGAGGATTGCTCACTTAAAAAATATGCAGTCATAGTACAATACCTTCTCATAACATAAATTTATGAGTGATTAATCTACCATAAGAGTGATTACATATTCATGTCTCCTCTTATAACTTCTTAAATTGAATTAGAGACAATCAATACACCGAAGAGAGAAGAGATCTTATAAGTATAGAAAAAATGATAACGTATAAGATATAAATATATTGGGTAGAAGAAACAAAATCTTGCGGAGATAGTGGATTTTTTTACCTATAGCCCTCTCCTTCGCAATGATATTCCATGAAAATGATTGTTACTGTTGAAATTATAAGGGTTTGAGGTAAGAACTCCAACCTTACAACAAGAATGAAACAAGCAAAGGGTTAAAAAGAAGGTGACTTGAAGCCTTTTCTCTCTAGGTCTCTCCCTTTATCTCTCTCTCTCTCTTCCTTAAATTAACTCCTCCTTGGGCTGAGAATGAGCTCCCTCATGTCCTCCTTGGCAAGGCCTCTTACTCTTGGGTTGAAATCCACTTTCTTAGTTACCCCATCCTCCTTTTTAGTTATTTTCTTGAATTGGATCCTTCTATGTCACTAGACCCAATCCAAATCCAAATATGAGTCAAGGAGCATCCACATGTGGGAAGAGCAGCTAAACACATGTGACATGTGGGAGAGATAGTTGGACACGTTGACACTGGGAGGCATGCATGTACGGGCGTGTGCGAGAGTGTGGGGCGCATGCATTGTCACAAGCCAGACCTTGAGGTTCACATACGGATGCAACGGCCAAGGCACCCTGGGATGCTCCTAGGAACTGCACGCAGCATGCCGCATGCCTCCCAGTCACTGTGCATAGTCCTTTCCCCTTAGTCTCTAGTCATTGGATGGTGCAACCCATGTTTGGACTTGGGACATTTGTACATCCTCACTTAATAACCCTATCTAACTTTAACTAGGTTGACCTATCTAAGAGGGTTGGGTCTAAGCTAGAAGGGGTACTATGACTTGTAACCAACCAAAGGACTAGAAACATCTAGAGGCCAGCCTGTGCCTGCCAGCACCAGCTAGCACCAAGGATATTCCTTAAAATATCCTTGGTTGGTAACCAACCCTTGCCTATAAAAGAGGCAAAGAGGCATGCCTTGGGGTATTTCGAGATTGACCTACTTTGAGACAGAATCCCAGTCTAGAGAGAGTGGAGTGTTGTCCAATTGTAATGCCTAAGAGCGATTTCCTTTACTGGGTGTACGCCATGAGTTGAGCAATGATAATGGCGATCTTCTTCTCTTTACTTGCTGCCTAACTTAGTCGTGTCTTGTGTGCGTGATCAAGGCTAAGATGTGTGTAGGTAGAAGGCCGAAAGTTAAGGAAAAGTTTTCACATTGGCATTTGAATCCAACTAGAGCAGAAAGTCACATAAGCATTGTTTCCTTTACAAAATGGAGTCGGCTAAAAGCAGAAAGGGATGTGCTTAACATCACGAGGTAAGTAACCTCACTTGAGCTGGAGTTAGACTTAATTTTGTGAAAATTTGGTATTAGAGTATCTTCGATGTTTGATCGACTCAAGAACAACATTTAACTGGTGGATGGAAAGTTTGAGACAACCCGAACATGCACAACAGGTCTACACGCTATTCATTTGGAATTTCGGCCAAGACAAGTATTTTGGGACTCCCTCTCTATAAATCAAAGTTCCTTATTGAAGTATTATATTGATTCTATTGGGAATTAATCAGAATTAATGAGAATCCACTAGAATTAGGAGGGAAAATTCCAACAAAAGCACAAACACTGTTGAATAGAATTGAGATTAATTGACCAAAAAACATTGTTGAGTTTGTGCTAAAAAAACAAAATGATTGGCAGTAAAAGGCCACAATATGTAAATAGTGTAAATCTGCTACTATGTGTTAGAGTTCCAGGAAATAAAAAATCACAGAAATTGGAGATCATAAGCTACCAAAAAACTTATCTGAACTGAAGTCCGACAGAACAATCGATGCCAGAAAGAGGTTTTGGTGCATAGTTACTTTTCCTAAGCAAACAATGAAAATTTTATGTGAAAAATACTAGACACACTATACTTACATATCAAATTGACACTTTGACTGGACGATTACCGAAAGTGAACAAAATTTGTATTTTAAGTCTAAGCCATTTTCAGGGATAGTCGTTTGTAAATCATATTTGGGGAAAATTGTAAATTCGGGTCTGTTTGGGTTGCAAATTTGTAATACAATCTGTAAAGAGTTCTCGTAAACCTTCAAAGATGGGGAAGAGCAAGAGAGAGATGGCAGAAGATTTGGGATCTTCAGACTGAGTGTCACTCGAGCATGTCTTGCGTAGGTGATGCTGTGTCTAGACAGTCTTCAACAACAAGTTCTCTCAAGGTACAACAACAGTAACCCGAACCACTAGATCCGTTGGTACCGACCCAGGGCCAAGCGAACTCACCCCAGTCTAACCCAAGCACTGTCAAGCAACTTCAATAGTCTAATGGCCAATGTAACTCTTTATTCTCTATCTGAATTAAGATACTTGAAACCATGCACTACGATGGTACCCGAAACAAGAAGATTCTATATACATTTTTATGGGATATGGATTGGTATCTAGAAGTAGCAAAACCAAATAGGGTAATGGTGGTAACCCTTTACTTAAAAGATCATGCAGAACTGTGGTGGAGAACGAGACAAACCACCACAAGTGGCGGAGCTCCCCTACTTACATCTTGATTGATTTCACACATGAGTTAGAAATGCAATTTACCCCTACGAATCATCTTAGGACTAGGGAGCAGCTTAAGCAACTAAAACAAGATGGGACTCTTCACGAATACTTGAAGAAATTCAACACCTTGATGCATGATATCCATAACATGAGTGAAGTGGATAAAATGTTTTATTTCGAGCAATGGCTTCAAACATGAGTTTAAATTGAACTACGAAGGGGAAGTCCAACTACGGTTGTTGAGGCAATGGCAACCATTGAATCTTTTATAGATTTTAGGGCTTCAAAATCTTTTTAAAAGGACTCTTAGAAAAAGAAAGGAAATTAGAAAAAATCAAAGAAGAACAAGTCCAAGAAAGGGAAAAAAGGCAAACTGAGTAAGGAAGCCAAAGAAAAATCTTCAGGAGAAAATAAAAATCAAAATTCAAACAAGGAAAAGGGAAAAGGGTTGAGTACCTGCTTCATATATAAAGGACCACATCTCATGAGATTTTTCCCTAAAAAGGCACAACTAGCCCCCATTCTCGCCGAAGATAACGCAAAGGAATTGAGCACAAGTGACGCTCAAGCCTCAAGCTTCCTACTTCTAGGAGCTGCTAAGGTAAGTGAAGAACCAAAACATATTCTCATTTTCATGGAGACACACATCGGGAGCATGGTGGTGCGTGCTCTTGATGACATCGGGGGTTCACATTATATCATTTTCATAAAAATGGCCATGTCTATGGGCCTCAAACTATCACCCTTGGAACAAAAACTCAAGACAGTGAATGCACAAGCAAGCAAGGTGACGAGGGTTGCTAAAGCATACAACATCTGAGTGGGATGTTGGTTGGGTCAAATAGACTTCATTGTAAGTGACATTGATGATTTTGGGGTAGTGTTGGGGTGTGATTTCTTCCAGGAGGCCAAGATTATGGTCGCACCACAGTTAGAAGGATTAGTGTGCGTGTAAAACTAAAGGATGCAGAGACTCAGTATCTCACACATGAGCATGAACTACTGGAAATAGTGCATTTCCTATTGATCTAGAGAGTATACCTCTTAGGATCGTCATTCACAGTAGTAACTGACAACATGGCCAACACATTCTTCAAGACCCAAAAGAAACTAACACCTAGATAAGTTAGATGGCTTGAAACACTTCAAGAATATGACTTTGAATTGTTGTATCGTCCAGAACAAGACAACACAGTAGCTGATGCACTCAGTTGGAAGAGAACGGAGGAAGTTGTTGGGGGCATAGTCAAGATTAGGGGTGAGATGGCAAATAAGATAAGGGAACACGCCGGGGTGAGATGGCAAATAAGATAAGGGATAGAAATTGCAGAGAAGAAATAGCCACAAAAACCTACTCTTTGTTCATTTCTCCTTGATATATATATAGGCTTAGAACAAGCGTGTAGGCTGGCGGAGCAATAATACTAATACTCACAGATTCTCAAAGCAAGATATTACCTATGAAATGCAGACTACATTAATGGAGCACCTTCTGGTAATAAGCACCAGCTAACTCACACTTAACTCTACTATGATTTTGTAAGTCAAAGCAAATGATTACCTAGGAAATGCAGGCTACATTAAAAGAGCATCTCTTGGTGATAAGCTCCGTGTAGACACGCGAAAATTTTCACTCTAGGTTCTTAGGCCTGAAGTGAACCTTTTTCATGTCTAAGTCGCTTTAAAAGGGCGTGCCAGCTAGCTTACTCAAACTAGCGAAGTATTTTTTGGAAATATCTGACTTATGGGGCGACTGTGGACAAGTGGGCTCTTTTCGTCGCAAACCTTCTTGAACCGATGCTCAAGGGTCAGTTTGTACGCTTTAGAAAATATCGATTTTGAACAAGCATGGACTTTTGAAAAGAGTATGAAAGTATTTGAGCAATTGGTATGCCTATTTGCAGATTTTATTTACATGGGGTTTGCACGTATCTATGTCTTTGAGTTTTTATTTTCCTAGGCATGAGGTGTGTGTATCAAGTGCCTAAGTTTTGGCGGATATGCAATGCAACTCACACAACTGAACCTTAAAACCCGAAATTGAAAGACATAGCTGAAGGGAAATTGCGGAAGGGAGATATATCTATATCTTAAGAGCGGAAAGGCTCAATGTGTGCGTGTGTGTTGTGTCTATATTGAAAGACAACTCACGCAGCTGAACCTTAAAACGCAGCTGAAAGGGAGATATAGATATAAGAGCGGAAAGGCTCAATGTGTGCATGTGTGTTGTGTATATATTGAAAGACAACTCACGCAACTTGTTATGTAAAACCCCGCTCGACTTTAATGTAAATTGCGGGAGGGAAATACTTATATATATATGAGCCAAAAGGTCGTCAACGTGTGCGTGTGTGTTGTGTATAAATATAAAGACAACTCACACAATTGAAAATTAACAACCCAGAATTGAAAGACATACACAACTGAATCAAGAAAACTCACGCAGCTGAAAATATATAGATATGGCTATATCTTACTGGCTGCCGAGGCCAAAATGTGCATGAAGGTGCTTGAGCAAGAGCTCGGGTGTCTTTGGGTGCGAGTGTAGAATTTTAAATGACAACACACACGACTTAAAGTAACAACCCAGCTGAATGGAAATACATATATATGATAAGAGCGAAAGCTCAATGCATACGTGGGTGTAGTGTGTAAATTTAAAGACAACTCACGCAGCTCTTACTAGAGTCTTTGGAGTAAGAGCGAAGGCTCAATTGTGTATGTGGGTGCTTGGTGTATGAGATAAGAGCTAAAGCTCAAGTGCTCGTGTGTGTCTCGTGTATCAAGCATCAATATTACAACCCAGTGGGAGACAACGCTCCGTTAATACAACCCTATATCCGAATTGAATTGAATGTAAAGCAAGTTAGCGTAAGGGACCAAGTTTAGACACTTACAAATAGCTGGTCCGTCTTCACTTGCTTGTATTTGGGCTTGTGGTTCACTTCGGGCAACCAAGGACGTGCTCCCCTTGAAGCTTGAGGCGTGAAGTGGTTGGCCGAAGGTTGAGCTTGGTGGGGCTTTGGGCCTTGAGAGATAAGGCTCACGGGTGTGTAGGGTGCGGGTCTTAGTGGCTTTTATGGGATTATGGCAAAGGAGGTCACAGGTGTGCTAGGTGGTATGTGGTAGGCTGGGATGAGTTGGGGCGCTAGGCAAGAGGTCACAACAGGGGTGTGATGTGGGGTATGGGAGTGTAAGGCGGTGGATGTGATGAAGGGAGTGGGGGTCGGTGCTAGGTCGGTGGGAGTGTAAGGCAAGGTGGTTGGGGTAGGCCAAGGAGGTGGTGTATGGCAGGTCGGTGGCGTGGTTGGGTGGCAGGGAGTTGGTGGTAGTGGTAGGGGCAGTAGGTCAGCCGGGTGGCAGGGTGTTGGTTGGAGTCAGGCGCTAGGCGCTAGAGACTCGACCGGGGCGATAGGTGCGGGGCACGCAGGGCGTGCTGCAGTGCATCGGGTGGCAGTGGAGCGGGTGTGACGCGCGTGGGGCACGCAGGCAGCGCGGGTGGTGTAGGGGGGGTTCGGGTGGGATGACGAGATTGTAGGCCGGGGGTTAGGGTGTTCAGTCGGTGGGTTAAGGAGCTGGTGGAATGGTGAATTAGGGATTAGGTGGTGGCTGGGGGTTAATTAGCGTGGTTTAGAGGGGTTTGAGAGAGATGGGCTAGGTGAGTTTGTTAGGCTTACCTTAGGGCGCGGTCTTGGGGTGTGCTCAAGCTCCAAATCAGCCACTCCAAAGCATTTTTGTTCAAGCAAATCCAGCCCTTAATCAAGGTGGTGCAACCCACACTAGTCCCCCTTTAAGCCCACAATTAACCTACTAAACAAAATTAAGAAAGCACTAAGCACTCACCTTAATACCCTCTCTCTCCTCTAAGCTCCTCCCCAAGTGGATTTCACGTGAACTCTTGGGGACCCCTCACTCCTATTTATAGGCAAATGAGGTGGGTGTTGGATATGGGTCTTGGGTTTGGATCGTGGAATCCATGTCCGATCCAAACACTATTTGGATCTGGATCTCGAATCTCGGATATTTTAAGATCCATATTCGATCCAAATCCAACATTTTTATGGATATGGATCTAGATATTTTGATCTAGATCTGATCCAATCCAAATCCAAACACTATTTAGATATGGATCTAGATATTTATGGTCTAGATCCAATCCAAATTTTCTCTGGTTGGTCCTTCTTGGCTTTTTGAGGTGGATGTTTTGTGCAGGAACTGGCTTGATCAGCGCTCCGTCTAGTGTTGGGCTTTCTCAAACTTTGTCGTCCGGACTCTATCTCGCCATTCTGGACTCCGTCTCTGCTTAATTTCGCCATTTCTGGCTCAGATTCATGCTGCTTGGGTGGATGTATTCGATTTGGCTTCTGGGTGTGCCGGGCTTGCATTCTGCATCGGGCCTGGGCCTTCCTTTCGCCTTTTGACCCTTGCCTTCATCAGGCCAGGGTGCTACTTTTGGGCTTCTGCCCCCGTTCTTGAGGATGCTTTGGATTTGGCCTTCGTGGGCTGGTTTCTGGGCTGCTTCTCGATCAAGTGTCGTCTTCCCTGCTTTACCTGTTCGTCTTTTGCTTTTTGAGAAAATGGGACTTAGCCCAAGTTTAAGGAATCCATATTGGATACGGGGTTCTAAATAGTATTTACAAGCTTTTAGAAGCTCCTGGGTTTTTGAAAATGCAAAATGGCCTTTTGGGTTGATTTGCAAACTAGGGATTTGTTTTCTTAAAATCGTGGGATTTTGGGGTGTTTACACTCTGACTAATTCACTCTTAACTCTACTATGATCTCCTAAGCAAAATACAATTCTACCAACCAACTGGTGGGGAGTTAATTCCAGCTAACCTCGTTTAACGCAAAATGGAGTTGGCTTGCTGGGGTTACTGCTAGGGTCGACAATCCAAACCTTCCTCCTGGATTGGGTGCATGATTCTTCATAACTTGGATCTAGTCATTGGACCTATCAAGTATTGGTCTGGCATCATTTCCTTGCATAGCTCACTATCAGGTGGCTCAACTTGGTGGCTGGCTCCTCTAAACTTTTCACTGAAATAGGCAATCGCTCGTTGGCAAGCTGTCGTTCACTGGAATGCTTGTTTTCGCTTGATACACTCAATTAAGGGGGCTACCATGCTACTGAAATTCTTGACAAAATGGCGATAAAAGGAGGCCAAGCCGTGGAAGCTGCAAACATTTGATGCGCTGGTCAGAACTGGCCATTCTTGGGTCAACATTAACTCCTTGCTCAGAGACAATGTAGGTAAGAAATTGAACTTGGGGCTGAGAAAAGTTATACTTCTTAAGGTTCTGATGCCGCAAGACTACCAATTCCCTTTTGAGGTGTAGAAAATGCTCATTTAGCTCCTTCCTATAAATGAGAATGTCATCAAAATACATGACAAACTGGCCAATAAAGTCACAACACATGATTCATGAGATGCATAAAGGTGCTAGGGGTGCATCCGTCTCCATCCTGATTTATCCCGCATATCATCTGGCCGTGTAATGGGATAACGATATTGAACCATTATTATGTTGATGGCATGACTTTCAACACACATTCACATGGACCCATCCTTCTTTGGTACTAGTAGAGCAGGAACAACGCATGGGCTCATGGACTTGTGTACATAACACTTGCGAATTTGTTCATCTACTTGCCTTTGTAGCTCTTTGCCTTCGTTGGGGTGGCACTTGTAGGCACATCCAACGAGCTGTCACTTCCCTGGAAAAAAATCAGAAAATTCTTCTAATAATGACGTGAGTTGGGTCAGTTTGGGTGTTGGATGGTTTGTTGTCACTTCCCTGGAAATGACTAAGTAGGCACATCCAACGAGAGTGAACGCATGTTCTACTCCTCTCTTGGTGAGTATCAGATTCTCTTTATCACTAGTTTCTTTTGTAGGACCTGATTGGGTTAGGAATAGAGAGGATAGTAGAGCCAATAATATCTTCTTCCCGTCTTTCTAGAATGAGTAGGTATTCTTGCAATGATAATTTATAACATGTCGATCAAACTGACATGGTTGTCTCAATTGCAGGTGACCTGCACTCATTGGTACCACATCACAAGTGACAGAATCATGACATGATTTTCCAATTGAGAATGGAATGGTAACTTGATGCTGCACCACCTTAATTTATAAGGGTGAGGATGAACGGATGTGGGTAACTTCAGTTTCTCTACCATATCCTTTTAAACCATGTTGGTGCAACTGTCACCATCGATAATAAGAGTACACTTTATTGAGGACAGTGTACCGTGAATGAAAGATGGCTTCTCGTTGTCCCAATTCTGGTGATGCTTGGGAATTTAGTGCATGGCGGATGACAAGTAAATCTCCATCATCAGCATATTCAATGTGTTCAATGATATCATCTCCAGCTGGGGCTTCATCTTCACTTTCAAGGATGTCGTTAGGATCGTGAATCACCATTACCCGTTTTTGGGCATTGGGATGCGATGTGCCCATGACCCAGGCACTTGAACCATTTAATGTGTCAGCTTCGAGTCCCTGGTCACGGTGTTTTAGTGGGCTCCTTTCCTTTGCTACCGGATTCTCCAGGTTGAGGATATGATAGGTTTCTTTTGATCTTTGGTGGAACTGGCAGCATGAGTGTTGGTTCGTTGTTGGCTCGGTCTTACTAGGTTGATGACATCTTCTACGAGGGTATAGTATTGTAGCTCCACCACATAGGCAATTTCTTCCGTCCAAGAAAATGAGCAATGGTCTGTTTCCTTGGTTCTTTGATTTTAACAACACAACATCAACATCTCGAATTTCTTGACATAATCTTCCATGCTCGAACCCCCTCTTGGCACAAATTTTGCAAACATAGGTATATCTCCTGTCGGTAGTACTTGGGAGCAAATCGTCTTCGCATGTGCCTTTTCATCAGTCCCCATCTCATGACTTCCCCTTCCCCTTCTCCATCTCTTCGTCGTTGATCTCCAAGCTTTTCTGACCATAGGTAAGCATAATCAGAAAACTCTAGTGCAAATAACTGACAATTCCTTTCTTTCGAGTACTGATAGTACTTGACAATCTTGTGAACCTTTTGGACCCAATCCAGGAATTCTTCCGTTGAACTGGATCCAACAAAAACTGGAATTTTAAAGTGAATCTGATGGTCACCTTCATGCCAATAAGTTCTTGCATCATGAGGATTCTGAAATGAAGAACCTCGGTCGGAATGGTTCATTTCTTCTTTAGGTTCATCGTGATGGGAACAGGTAGGAGTTGCTTGGTCTTGTAGCAAGCTGTCAATCGCACGAGTGAGCTGTGGTAACTTCAAGTCCTCTTGGCCTTGTTCCAGTGCCATGATCTGGGATTGCTCCATTGGTAATCCACGCAGTACTGGTGGAGGAACGAAGTTCTCATCTTCCATCCCATCAATCTCAATGAAAGCACCAATATGATGTAAATCTCGAGTTGAGAGGATCCTACAAGACGGAGGTCAGTCTTGCTGCCCCTAGAGTGCTCACATGCGCACTAATTTCCTTACACACAACTTCAACCGTGTAAACACCCAAAATCCCACGATTTTTCCAAAACACCTGGTTTTGCGAAAGCTGCCCCAAAGGACTATTTTGAGTCTGGAAACCCAGGAGCCTTCCAGGCAAAACCTGTATATATGTTTTAAAATATGTATTATATAGTTTTAAAAGCTTTTAAAAGATGTTTTGAAACCCCACAAAACAAACTTGGCTTGATGAAAGCAAAACCAGAAGAGCAAAAGAGAGCCCGGAACCGGAGCACATGTCAAGCCCGGCACATCAACTCTTGTATTAGATTCATCCCTAGAATCTCGAACATCCAAGCCCCTGTTATCAAATGAACTGCTTGAAATCATCTCTGGAAGGTGAAAAGAGGAGAGGACGACAATGTTGGCGAAGACCCAATGCAAGACGGAGTACTGATGCTGTCAGGCCCCGCACAAACCGTTTGTTTCGAACACACCATGAGGGAGTCAGAAATTCAGCTTTGGATTGGATTTGGACCATATATATCCAGATCCAAATCCAAACATATATGTGGATTTGGATCTAAAGATCCAATCCAATATCCACATTCAGGGTCCACATCAGCTTCTCATAAATGGAGGTGGGGCTCACAAGAAATTCACGTGGAAATCTTGGGTATGAGAGATAATGGGGAGGATAAGATATGAGTGAAATGTGTTAAGCTTGACTTGTGTGTCAAGTTTTGGGTTAATCATGTAGGTTAGCCTAATGAGTGTAGTGTTTAAGCTTGTATGCACCTACACCTAACCTAGGGCTGCACCAACTTGATGCAACTAGGTCTATGGGTCATGCAAAGGGATGCTCCTAACCCTAATCCTGAGCTAAACCCATCTTACCTAGCCGTTTCCCCCTAATCCCGACCTAATCCTAGCCTAATCACCTAACCCACTTCCCTAATCCTAGCCTAATCACCTAATCCACTTCACTAATCCTTCCCTAAACCTAGCCTAATCCCCCTAACCTCACCCTAATCCTAGCCTAAACACCTAACCCACTCCACTAAACCTCACCCTAAGCCCAACCCACCTAGCTAAGCCCTAAACCACTAAACCAGCCCACCTAAATCCCTAGCACACCACATCCCTAAACCACCTAAAACAAATATCTGGCCCACCTAAATACCCAGCCCACCATATTCCCAAACCACCACCACCATACCCCTAAACCACCCCCCAATACCTACCGAAACCGACCCACTAAAACCTATAAAACCCCCTCCCTTGTGGGCGGGTTTTGCATGAATCTTTGGGCAATTCAGCCCTTCCTCTCCTCTCTCATCCCTTCCTCTCCTCTCTCATCCCTTTCTCTCTTCTCTCACTTGCTCCCCCTTGGAACCCAGCCAGCTCCACTCCACGCCACCTCCATCATCCGGCCAGCTCCCCTCGGATAAGGTTAGGGAGTATGGCACTAAGGGGGAGCCTAAGGGAGTGTCTAATGGAGCACCTAAGGTTGGCGGGTGGCTGGCCGAATGGAAAGGTGACAGTCGGTTGGAGTGGCCGACTAAGGGGACTTGGTGGTGGCGGGCTACTAGGGTGGCTAGGCAATGATGGATGGGAAGGGAACTAGCTAGGATATGGGGTAAGGTAGTGGTGGATGTGGTGAGGTAATATGGGCAGGTCTTAGGGAGTTGGGTTGAGTGGTCGGGTGTAGCGAGGGTGTCTAGGTAGTGGCGGGTAGTTAGGGTGGTTGAGGAGCAGCCGAATGGTAGTGGTGGTGATGAATGGTTGGTGTTAGGGGTGAGAGTGGAGAGGGAGTAGAGAAGAGGTGAGGTAGAGTATGGGGTACTAACCGGCGATGATGGGAGGCGGCGGGTGGTTGAGGAGCAGCCGGGTATGGTGGAGTGACTGGTTCGGCCGGAAGTGGTGGTGGCGACAAATGGGTGGCCGGCTGGGGTGTGGTGGAGCAGGTGGAGCGAGGTGGTGGTGCAGGTGGAAGAGCCGGCTGGGCTGGAAAGGAGGGTGAGAAGCTTGATGGTGATCGGCTGGGAATGGAGGACCCCAAAAGCTGAAAAACCCGCCCACTAGGGGGGTTTTTTATAGCTTTTGTGAAGGGCGGTGGGGCTGGTTTTGGGGTAGTGGTTAGGTGGTCTAGGGGTGGTGGTAAGGTAGTAAGGTGGGCTGGTATTAGGGTAGGGCCAGATATTTTAGATACAAGGGGTTTTGGGTAAGTTGTGTGCTAGGTTTAGGTGGGGTGGTTTAGAGGTTTAGGGTTTAGCTAGGTGGGTTGGTTTTAGAGTGAGGTTTAGTGAGGTGGGTTAGGTGATTAGGCTAGGATTAGGTTAGGTTTAGGGAAATTAACCTAGGTTTAGGGAAGGATTAGGGAAGTGGGTTAGGTGATTAGGTTGGGATTAGGCTGGGATTAGGGAAGTGGGTTAGGTGATTAGGCTAGGATTAGGACCGGATTAGGGTAGAAGGCTAGGATTAGGTGTTTTTGGTTAGGATTAGATGAAGGAGCTCCCTTTGCATGACCCATGGAACCTAATCACATCATGTTGGTGCAGCCCTAGGTTAGGTTTTGGCTAATTACAAGCTTAAACCCACTTAATTAGGCTAACCCACATGATTAACCCCAAACTTGACACACAAGTCAAGCTTAATTACAATACACACTTGATTTTATCCTCCCCCACTCTCTCTCATGCCCATAATCCCACGTGAAATTCAAGTGGGCCCCACCTCCATTTATGAGAAGGTGATGTGGGCCATGGATGTGGATATTGGATTGGATCTCTGGATCCAAATCCAAATCCAGGTCCACATATGGGTTTGGATTGGGATCTGGATATATATGGTCCAGATCCAATCCAAACTGAATTCTGACTCCTTCGGGCTGTATTCGAAATGAACGGTTTGTGCGGGGTCTGACAGCATCAGTACTCCGTCTGCGTTGGGTCTTCGCCAACATGATCATCCGCTTCTGTTTTCGCCTTCCGGAGATGACTTCAAATGATGTTTTGATGATAACAGGGTCTTGGACGTTCGAGATCCTGGGGGTGGATTTGATACGAGAGTTGCTGTGCTGGGCTTAACATGTGCTCCGGTTCCGGGCTCTCTTTGGCTTTTCTGGTCCTATCTTGATCAGGCCAAGCTGCTTTGGGGTTTCAAAACATGTTTTAAAAAGGTTTTTAAAGTCATATCATATATTTTTGAAATATAAAGTTCAAAGCATATGTACAGGGTTATCTGGAAGGCTCCTGGGTTTTCAGACTCAAAATGGTCCTTTGGGACTGCTTTTACAAAACCAGGTTTGTCTTGAGGAATTCGTGGGATTTCGGGGTGTTTACAACACTCTCAGCCTTACCTCTCCCTAAGATTTGCCCCACGCCTTAGTGAAACACCTTAGCTCCCCTTACCTTCCCTAAGTACACCAACCCTAGCCAAGGCAGCACCCCATCCACTCGGCTAGCACCAAGGCGCCACCACCCGCACCCTTTGCCATCCGGCCAGCACCTTCCCTTGTCGTGCCCTTCCAAGGAGCTGCCTCTTGCAGCCCAAGACGACACTCTAGCCCAAGCGCAAGCAAGTCACACCCGGACCAGCTATACGTAAGTGCCTAACTCGGTCCTTGTTTATAGACTTGCTTATGCTTAATTAAATTTGATACGGGGTTGTAATAATGGAGCATTGTCTCCCCCCCGCTTGTAATAATGTGGTTTGACACACCCATACACATGTGTACTTGAGCCTATTCCGCTCTTAGCTGCACACGATTTTGACATACACATGGGCCTAATCAGTTCTTAAGATATAGCTATACCTATATAATTTAAGTTGCGTGGGTTTTGTATAAGTTGTGTGTGTTGTCTTTCAATTTTCACACTCACACACATTGAGCTTTCACTCTTATTTTCAAGACCCGAGTAAGGGCCTATTACAATTTCCCTTGGGTGTTTTACTTCGTGTTGTGTGCGTAGTACTTCAATTCTACACTCACACACATTGAGCTTTCGCTCTTACTCCCAAGACCTTAGTCAAGGCCTATTGCAATTATATTTGAGTTTCATTTATGTCGTGTGCGTAGTACTTCAATTCTACACTCACACACATTGAGCTTTCGCTCTTACTCCCAAGACCTTAGTTAAGGCCATATTGCAATTATATTTGGGTTTCATTTAAGTCGTGTGAGTTGTCTTTCAATATACACACAACACCCACGCACACGTTGGCGACCTTCGGGCCCATATATATTATAAGTATTTCCCTTTCGGCTATGTCTTTAAGATTTGGGTTGTAAGGTTCAGCAGTGTGCGTAGTCTTTACATATATACACGGCACACACTTGCACAATTGAGCCTTTTCGCTCTTAAGATATAGCCATATTTCCCTTTTGCAATTTACATTAAGTCATTTCCCTTCCGCATTGTCTTTCAATTCGGGTTTTCCCTTTAGAGTTGCGTGAGTTTGCATTGCATATACGCCATACCACGAGTTAGGATGCATATTGCATCAAAGCAAACCCCACACTCCCGCTCAAAATCGCCCCACTTAGGTCACGTGTGCATACACACACCTAGTTGGCCCGAAATGGGATAAAAAGAAAGACATAGGCACGTGCGAATCCACGTGAAATAAAACTTGAAAACCATACAAATCAGCCCGAATCGAACACCTCAAACATTTTCCTAGGTTATCATGTCTAAAACTCGATTTTCTAAGCGTACAGACTGACCCTTGCGCATTGGTACAAGAAGGTCTGCGACAAAAAGAGCTTGCTTGCTTACAGTCGCCACGATAGGAGTCAGATTTCAAAATATCTCTTCGCTAGCTTAAGTAAGCTAGCTGGCA
This sequence comes from Brasenia schreberi, assembly GCA_036023115.1. Taxonomy (NCBI): domain Eukaryota; kingdom Viridiplantae; phylum Streptophyta; class Magnoliopsida; order Nymphaeales; family Cabombaceae; genus Brasenia; species Brasenia schreberi. The sequence continues at coordinate 1,516,597 of JAYKKT010000049.1, forward strand.
CGCCCTTTTGCTTAAATACGACTTAGACACACGAAAAAATTTGCTTCAGGCCTAAGAACCAGAAGCGGGGATTTTTGGCGTCTATAGACTGCCACACCTAGAGAGGGTGATATGACCCGTAGACTCGCCGCCGTGGATGCATATTAATTAGTGATATGGAACTTGAGTTGAGAGGATTGTTGCACACCTACTGATTTCCTTACCAGGATAGATATGATTCACCAAAGTGAAAAAGACATACTCACTCACCACCGGTTAAGGATAAGAGAGATTTGAAGCAAATGCTGGAAAACAACCAAATGAAAATTCCTGAGACCTCATCCTATTTATACGCAAGATAGACTCTCCTAGGAAATGGACAATCATTTAGTAAAATGTTGATACAGGTTCAGCCATCTATGAAATTGCTTAAAGACTTTCCTAGGAAATAGACAATCACCTAGTAAAATGCTGATACAGGCTCAGCCATCTATGAGCTTGCTATAATTACTGTTTTGGTAATTGCTAAGGCCACTAAATGAACATTAAATTCAAATTGTCTATCTATCAACAAAATGAGCCAACTGAGTTGTTGAGTTTGAGAGATGTTGAGAATCTCTCTGATGGCTTAAATGTGGCTTTACTCTTGAGTGATGTCCTGCTGGAGAAACAAACAGCCTTGAGTTTTCTGAACTCATTAATGCACCCAGCAATGTTTTGGGTTCGAACCAGTTAAGGTTGCTGGTTGCACTTCGGGCATGAGTAAGAGGTCCCTCATAGTGATCGGTGAGTCCTTCTGACCAGGTTTGATCATTAGTGCCTGGTCCTTCATCATCCTTCTGGGGTTGGTGAGGATTTGTCCTCAAATCTAAATTCTCGGTATCTTCCATGTAAGGAATAACATCCTTGGGTAGATCTATCTTATAAGCATTGTCATTTATCTTCTCCAAAATCTTAAATGGGCCAATGGCTCGGGGCATAAGTTTAGATCAAAGCTTGTTTGGGAACTTGGCTTTGTTGATTTTATCCAGGCAAGGTCCCCAAGGGCAAAGATAATGGATTTGCACCTTTTGTTAGCTTGTTTGGCATAAGTTATTGTTTGTTTCTCAATCTGTTACTTTACTTGTGGCATGCCGTGGTGAAAAGGAGTTTGGATCTAAGCCTCTTCCATAGAGTATTTCAGAAATTGCTCATGAACTTAGCATCGTAGTCAGACACAAGGCTTTTAGGAATACCATGGAGTTTTATGACTTCCCTGGAAAAAAGATCTACAACATTGAACGCGTCATTAGTCTTATGGAGGGGAATAAAATGTGACACTTTAGAAAGCCTGTCTACTACAACTAGGATAGAATCTCGTCCCCTGTTCATTCTAGGAAGACCACCAATGAAATGCAGGCTAACATTGGTCGAGAGCCTGGTAGGAATCGGGAAAGGCATGTAGAGTCCCTCTCCCTTTACTGAATTTGAAGGTAATACATCCCTCAAGAATCCTACAAACATCTCGGATAATTTTTGGCCAGTAAAAATGTTCTCTAAATCTCTCAAGAATCATGACATCCTCTCAATCTCACAAATGCCTACTAATTTCCTTACTGATGTGGGCATTATCTCGCTGATCACTGTTCTCGAAGCTCGTATGATGGGATTGGAAGTCCAAAAAGAGCATATGCAGGGGACCTAGATGTCCCACCCCTTCGGTTGGCCAGAAAATGGATTGTACCAAAATGATGGATACCTTTGTCGACGAGAGAAACTTTGCATTCCAAGAGGATCCTACCGAGAACTCCACTTGAGAAGCTTACAGTGGTGGGTTAGCGGGATATTTTGGGAAAAGAAAAACATTGGAGCTGCTTAGAGAATATTTTTACAGGCCGAAAATGAACCATGATGTTCATAGGATTATTGAAAGATGTGTCGTGCAAATTCGCTAAATAAAAGAGACAAACCAGGGATTCTACATGGCTTTGCCAATTCCTACCAGGGGACAAGATTCTATCTTAGTTGTAGTAGACAGGTTTTGTCAAATGCCACGATTTATTCCCTGCCATAAGACTGACGATGCGGTTCATCTTGTAGTTCTTTTTTTTGTGAAGTCATAAAACTCCATTGTATTCCAAAAAGCCTTGAGTCTGACTATGATGCCATGAACCCCTCCGGTAGATCTATCTTATAAGCATTGTTATTTATCTTCTCCAACATCTTAAATGGGCCAACGGCTCGGGGCATGTGTTTACATCGGCGCGTGTGTGGGAACCAACCTTTGCTGAGATGTATCCAAACAAGGTCCCCAGGGGCTAAGATAATGGATTTACGCCTTTTGTTAGCTTGTTTGACATAGGTTGTTGTTGTTGTTTCTCAATCTATTTCTTTACTTGGTGGTGCAAGGCTTTGATAAATTCAGCACGAATTACTCACTTAGAATCTGCTTTAGTGTGCTTGGGTATGGCTACCAAGTCTAGCGGGGGTTGTGGGATTAACCCCATAGATTATTTCAAAGGGACAATGGCCCGTAGTGCTATGAATTGAGCAATTGTAGGCAAATTCCACCCTAGGAAGCTGCTCCTCCCATGTTCGCAAATTATTGGAGATAAAAGTTCGCAGAAGAGTGGTGAAAGTGCGATTTACCACTTGAGTTTGCCCGTCAGGTTGAGTGTGGCATGCCATGCTGAAGAGGAGTTTGGTTCCGAGCCGCTTCCCTTGAGTCTTCCAAAAATAGCTCATGAACTCATTATCACGGTCAGACACGAGGCATTGTGGTGCTAACGGGGCCAAAGTGACTTTCTTTCCATCCTTTGTATATGTGTATGTGTTCCTATAGCCATCATGGATGGTTCGCCGGTCAAACTGCCATAGTCTGCCTAGTGGGAGTGGGAGATGACCTACAATCATTGGAACCACCTCACATACAATGGTGTTCAGATAAGTTTTACCAATGGATATTGGCACAATAGCTTGTTGCTAAACAAAAATTTCCCCTTGATTGTTGAGCCAGTGCAACTTATAGGGATGTGGATGAGCTATGGTGGGTAAGCAACTTCTTGACTAATTCTGTGGGGGTGACATTGGTACAACTGCTGCAAGCTAATGAGTGAACAAACTTTATCGAGAATTTTGCTACGAGAATGAAATAGATTTTTGCGTTGCTACTGCTCTAGAGCAGCTTGAGAGTTCAGGACTGTATGACCAGAAGTTCAACTTCACTGCAACTTCAAATGTTCTAGCCTCAACATCTTCAGGGGTATGTTTGTCTTCGCTATCTAGTGATTTAAAAGACTCACGTAGCACTATCACTCGCTTGTTGGGGCATTTAGACGTGATAGGCCCATGGCCGAGACATTTAAAACATTTAAGCTCACAGCTATGTTATGTAGCATGAGGGTTTTTAGCCACCTCTTTTTCATTTCGGTCGGGTAACGTTACAGTAGCAAGATCGACTTTCTTGATTTCTTTTGAAGTACTGGTTGTACCTAAAAAAGCCTTGTTCTGGGTATGCTTAGAAACCAGATATCTAAGGAAAGGGGTCTTTCTCCATTGTCTTTTGACCTTAATGGCAAGCGGGAAAAAGTTCTCAACGAATGAATAAGGTTGTAATTTAACAGTGTCAGCTAGTTCTTTGTTTACCCCACTAAGAAATCGGGCAATGGTTTGCTCCCGTGCTTCCTGTAGCTTGCAACGCATCATCAAGGTGTCAAATTCTTTGATGTAGTCCTCCACGCTAACACCACTTTATCGCCAGCTTTGCAACAGAAGGTACAACTCTTCTTGGTAGTAGTCAGGAACGAATCTCTTTCGCACGATCCTTTTCATCAAGCCCTAGCTCATTATGTCCTCATTTCCTTCCTTGCAGTGCTGATCTTTAATTTTGCTCCAGTAGAGATTAGCATAATTGGTGAACTCCAAAGCAGCCATGCAACATTTTCATTCTTCGGAGAATTGATAATACTCAAACTTCGTTATCCAGTGAAAGAGGGAATCTTGATTCGAAGTTCGTGATCCATGTCTCTTTGATTAGTTCTTGCCTCCTGGTACATTCTTAGAGTTGAGCCCAACTCAGGGAAGTTTGGGTCTACATCACGGTGACTACTATTGGATTGACTAGGAGAAGGAGCTCTTTGTCTTAGCAATTCCTCATGGCTTTGGGTCAGCTGCACCATCTGAGATGCAGGTGCCTCCTGTGCACTTGCAATGCCATGATCTGTGCTTGGTCAAGAGACATACCTCGTGGTTGAACTCTTGTCCTACCATCCTATATCAATGAAAGCACCAAATGATATGAAACTTGAGTTGAGACAATTCACAGGGTTGAGAGAATTCACACAGCCTACTTATTTTCTTACACACGGTCTGCCACACAACGGATATGACTCACCAAAGTGATAAAGACAGAATCACTCACCACAGTTTAAGGATAAGAGAGAGCTTTGAAGAAAATGTTGGAAAACAACTGAATGCAAATTCCTTAGACCTAATCCTATTTATACTCAGGACAACCCCCTGAGCTAAGTTTAAGGCATAGGAACTTGCTATAAAGACTTTCCTAGGAAATAAATAATCACCTAGTCAACTCGAGTTGTTGATTTTAAGAGATGTTGAGAATATCTTATCTGGCTTAAATGTGGCTTTACTCTTGCATGATCTGCTAGAGTAAACAAACAGCCTTGAGTTTTCTGAGGCCATTAATGTTCCATTCACCCAGATGTGTTTTGGGTTCGAACTGGGTTGGGTTGCTGGTTCAACTTTGGCACGAGTAAGAGGTCCTTGATTACGATCGGTGAGTCCTGATCAGGTTAGATCATTAGTGGCTGGTCCTTCATCATAGGGTTTCCTTGAGTGTAGCGTGTTTCTGTCTCTAGGCATGTTACAATTTTCATCCTTAGAGTCTTCGATGGAACTGAGTGGTTTGCATGCAACACTGCCCCTGCAAAAATCTTAAAGATTCATGGTCAGTATGGATAACGAAGTCCTTAGGGAGGAGGTAGTGTTGCCATGTCTACAAGGCTCTGGTTAGTGAGTAGAACTCCTTGATGTAGGTGGAGCACTCTAGGGTTGCTTCTTTGAGTTTCTCACTGAAGTATGCTATAGGATGCCCTTTGATGCAGACATCAAGTACTAGTATGGTTGGCCCAAGCCATCTTGGGGACCTAGCAGCTAGAAGCATCCAGGTTCATCTAGACATCAGCTGGCGCATCCAAGCTCCAACTGGTCAACCACAAGCCTTAAATAACACCTATCATTTTGTCATCTGCCATCTTAATTAGACTTTAATCTCCTCAGCGATCATCCTTCGAAGGTGCCTAACCTCATTACTCATTGTTGGGTTGTCCTAAGTATTTATTACTACTCAAGACTCCAGTGTTTGATTCCCCACGTCATTTATTTTGCATTATTACTACTTAAAATCGGTTTGGTGCCGTAACCTAGCTCAAGGGGTTGTCTTGAGCAAATAGGGCTCAATTAAAGGAATTCATCAGCTAGTTTTTTCACTTATCCGAATCACATAGGTATGATAACTCTTATAACTCCAGTGTTTCCTTTAGTGTGGGGAGTTACTGTCACTGAGCATCTTATCACTCAGGACTCCAGTCTTGAACTGAGTTATTGGCATCATTTGGTGGTTTTATTAAGATTTTTTGGTGTTCGGGGCAGTCTTGGCATGGCTATAGCTCGTTTTCTTGTTGGACTTAATAGGACTACTACAATTGCTGTTGAATTACAACCGTTCGTTTTCTTGGAAGATGTCATAAAATTATCAATTAAAGTGGAAATACAGCAGAAATCGTCTAGTCCCAAGAACAACTCTATGCCTAGGAAATCTAGCCCTATTAAGGAAACTAGCAAAGACACATAAAGTGTTGCACAACCTGATGAAAATGGAAAAATCTGTTGTTGAGGTTTCTTCAACTGCTCACTCTAGAGACATCAAATGCTTGAAGTGTTGGGGCATTGAGAGGCAATATAGCCCCTTCCCAAACACTTAATCCATTTGATGTCTCTTGAGCTAGCAGTTGAAGAGCCGTCAGATTTGATAACGTTGAGAGTGAAGATGAGACAAAACTTGAGATAGAAGAGTCAAAAGAATCTTATAGTGAATATGCAGATTCAGGAAAACTATTGATAATTCGTAGAATGCTCAATGCTATACCACCTTTAGAGCTTGATCAGAAGGAAGTGATCTTCCATACTTGGTGTATAATCAGAGGAAAGGTATGCTCTCTCATCATAGATGGTGGAAGTTGTGCTAATGCTGCTTCTATAGAACTGGTAAACAAGCTGCAATTGAATCCTATAGCACAACTCAGACGGTACCAACTTCAGTGGTTGAACAATATCGGAGAGCTCCAAGTAACCCAACAAGTGGAAAAGCCAAATTATCCTTGGTAAGCACTTAGCATGGATTTTGCTCTTGGTTTACCCAGTACCAAGCGAGAGAAGGATTCTTTTTTCTTATTATCGATCATTTCTCAAGCATGTCTCATTTTATTGCATGTCATAAAACCGATGATGCTTCACACATTGCTGAGTTATTCTTTTAGGGTTTGTGAGGTTTCATGGGATCCCACAATCCATCGTCTCCGATCGTGATTCCAAGTTTATGAGTCACTTTAGGAGGACATTATGGATTGGGAACTAAGCTCATGTTCAGCGCAGCTTGCTACCCTCAAAAGGATGACCAAACAGAGGTCGTGAACCACGCTCTCTCAACCTTGCTACGAACTATTCTGCCCAAGCAAAACAAATCATGGGACAAATAGTTGGCATAGGTAGAATTCGTGTACAATAGAGCTCCCCATCACACTACAGGACTAACTCCTTTTGAAGCTACATATGGGTACAATCCTCTCACTCCTTTGGATCTATTTAGTCTCAATACAGGTCATCCAGAAGACTTGAAAGGAAAGCAACGTGCTAAGGATGTTCAAAAGTTTCATGAAGATATCAAAAAGAAGGTAGAAGTCAACTCCACAAAATATCCAGAGGCTGCCAACAAGAACAAGAAACCCATTCAGTTTCAGCCAGGGGATTTGGTTTGGATACACTTCTGCAAAGAATGGTTTCCTCATCAAAGATGTTCCAAACTATAGCAAAGAGCAGATGGTCCTTTCAAATTTCTCCTCAACAAGAAACCCACCTTCAACATTAGAGACCTGACTCCTTATGTGCCAGACTCTGAAGATCAGGATGTCCTTCTCCGACCCAGAAAGAATGATGTGGACATCAGTCCAAATTCATCAACAGGGTCCACTCGGCCACACAGAAGGTCCATGATGAGACAAAATTCTCAATTCGTCCAATTAGTTCAAAAATATGTAAATGAGAGCATCTCCATTGGAAATGGATGAAATCCTACTGCCAAAAGTCTCAAAAACGTCCTCACTCTCCTGGAACCACAAGACTTAAATGCTGAAAACTGTCAACAAGAGCATTAATTCATAATGGTATTTTCTAGGGTAATTAAAGCATGAATTCATCCAACACATGGGAAACATGGAAATCAGTTTTTGAGTTCTTAATGCTTGGGAAAATAGGATGATGCATTTGACCACCCTTGGAACCTCCGTCCATAGCTAATTGTTGCGTGGGAACTTGGGAACAAGATCTCTTAGTAGAATGAAGGAGACATCCATTTTCTGGCAAATTTGTGTTCATTATCTAATTTAGTTTAGAATTCATGGTGAGATAGTTCTCTTAGTTCTCTCTTATTAGTTAAATCTGTGTCGAGGGAACAAGAATCCCACCTAAACTAACTGTTCATGAAATGTGTCTCGACTGATTCATAATCAAGAGAAGCTGCTGCTGAATGCGAATGCATCACCAGGGAATGGTGATAAGACCTGAGCAATCTCATTTTTTTCATTCTACATCTGTCTATTTTTGTTGAACACAGACTTTCTATGCTGAGTTCAATACGATGTGTTTGGAAGCCCTCGACCCAACGAATATTTCACAGAAAGCAGACAAGGGATTCCATTAATAACTGGCCGTTTCGATTCATTGGAACAACTCGATGAATTTAGTCGATCCTTTTAGGAGGCCTTAATGACCATAGATAGAACCTATCCAATTTTCACAGTGAGATGGTTGGCTGTTCACGGACTAGCTGTACCTACTCTTTCTTTTTTGGGGTCAATATTAGCAATGTAGTTCACCACAGATAAAATAACTAAATCTAATCTCATTCCCTGAGATTCTATGTTGTTTCCTAGGCTTTACTATTGAATGCAATAAAAGGCCTTGGGAACTACTAGCTAAGAATTCCTGGATATAGTTGCCACCATGGAACATTAACTACTAATTAAACTCAAAAATTACAAACAAAACAGCTTAAAAGGTCCTAGTAACTCCCAGGTAAGTTCTGCATCAGTTGTTCTTCTAATTATGGCTCGGAATTGCATTAATTCCAGTTTCCTCGAGAATCTTCTGTTGTTGGAGGATGCAAACTGCTTTGACACCAGGAGGCCCTGCCATGTTCCACCCAGTCCAGTAGTGAAGGTCCTGCTAGATGAGTCCTCCTTGGCTCATGTCATGACTTTCATGGTTGGTTCTTTGCGGCCAATTCTAGTTGGACTCAATCAAGCTTCACCGATTACAATCATACCTGGAGCTTTTCCCTTACGCCATCAGATATAAGAAGGGTAAGACCAATGTGGTAGCCGATGCTCTATTCCATCGGCATACTCTCCTTGCTGAACTGAGAACTCAGTACTTCGATTTTGAGCACCTCAAGGAGATATATCCAGCTGACTCCAAGTTCACTTCTCATGTCCTAAACAACCCGGACTCCACCTTCTGATATCACATTGGCCATGGTTTCCTGTTTTGACACGGGAAGCTATGTATTCCCTAAAGCTCCATGTGGCAACTACTAGTAAGAGAGGCCCACGATGGAGGAATAGGCGCCAACCTTGGAGAACAAAAGACCTCAGATACCCTAAAAGAAATCGCACATTTCATCCCATGCATAAAAACAAATGTTGCTGCTCACATCGCCAATGTCTTTTTCAAAGAGATTGTCTCACTCCAAGGGGTTCCCAAGTCCATCGTATCCGATCGATATCCCAAATTCTCAGATTGGCACCAAACTACTTTTCAGAATGCTAGGGGCTCTTCTCCATGCTTCATTCCACATAACCTAAAAAAGTGGGATGACTGTCTTAATAGGGTCGAATTCGCCCACAATTGAGCTGTACACCGTACCACCACAATTACTTGATGCGGAAATCAAGGCTGAAAAATAGAAAACTGAAAAACATCCAGGAATTAAGCTTTAATAAGCTCACATCTCACATATTTAGGAATTATTGTAATGTTGAGGACAACATAAAATATAATGATATTCCACAAAACATAATCCAAACCAGTACTAACTGATTACTATGCTCATTAATGAGTCGGTTGACCATTAAATCAGACCCATTTCTCTTAGCTTGCAGGAGAACTTTATAGTGTTAATTCATGTGTGCTATTTTCAACTTATTTTAATGGCTGTCATTAATGCTATATAATCTCTATTTAAGCCATTGGAATGAAATGAATTGCAGTTCTGTTTCGAGGCATTTTGCTGTTTGGAAGTATCCCTCATCCCCTTATCTTATCTAAACCCGTCTAGATTGGTTTTTAGTTGTGATTAACAGGTTCCTTATCCCTATCAATTTCAGTTGTGGCGGAGAATTCCTGAAAGGCTAGAAACCCTTTTTACCAAAATGCCTAACAACCCTTTGGTTCGCATCATTTGGTGTTTTCATTGAGATCCTTCGTATTGCAATAGAGATCTCTTCAGAAGGTCAATTTGATACTTTTCATTCTCTCATGTTATTCCCATCCTCCCCTTAAAATCAATTTTCTTCCAAAAATAGTCACACTAATCCATGTCATTACTTTCATCAACCCCTTCCCCCATTCGCTGTAATCATTTCGCTTTACGCAAATCATTTTCCTTACTAGTCCTACCCGTCATCACAACCTCTAATGCATTAGGTTTCCATTGATTTTTGGCTGCTCCTAATCCGTTGGAAGGTGAAGGGTTGTCCCTTGAAGACACCATGTGGAATAGAATTAACTAATGATAAGAGCAGATGTAGAAGCAATTACAAGAGATATCTCAAGTTACTCATAGGATCGTTAGAAGAAAACTAGGCGAGCATCATGTAACAGCTAGTCATCATTCCATTAAAAGAAATTCTGTTGAGGATAAGGCATTCCTCGTCTCCTTATCCAGCGAAGTGAATAACAAAGACTAAAACAGAGATAAGGCAAGCTGATTCACTCTTCTCTTTATCCAGCGAAGTGAATAACAAAGACTAAAATAGAGATAAGGCAAGCCGATTCACTCTTCTCTTTATCTAGCGAAGTAAGAAACAAAGGCAGACTAATTCTGCCATTACCTATTGATGCACTTGGAAGGCAGACTAAAATAGGAAGGCTGCAGCCTATGAAAGCTGTCTATATGAAGGTTGATTCTTCACTTTGCAGTTCAAATCAGATTATCCTCGTTTAGAAGGCCAATTCTTCGTATTGTTGTTCAAATCAGATTATACTTTTCAAGTAAAATTGATTGCTACAAGTACTTTTATTCGAAATTGCATATATATGGCAAGTAAAGGCAAGGGGGTTGAAAATCCTTTCGTGATATGTGAACATGATGTGAATGAAAAAATAGAGAATTTTCAGATTACAACAACGAAGTTAGATCGCAAAAACTACATGGAGTGGTCTAGATCTGTAGAACTGGTTGTTATAGCTAGGGAGAGATGGACTCACTTAATGGGTCAAACACCAAGCCCAGATATACATGATACTCAATATCCTATTTGGAGAAAGGAAGATCGCAAAAACTTTTATGTTTCTTGAATCTGCTCATGAAATTTTGTGAAACTTACTCTAGAAAAAAGAGTGTGGCAAAAGAGTATGAGATTTTGAAAAAGATCAAAAAATATAAACAAGAAACTCGTTCTATAAGTAAGTGTTATGCAGATCTTCGAGGACTCTGGAATGAACTTCTTTATTATACTAATATAAAGTGTTCTGCTTGTTATACTGAAATAAATGTTAAAATTGAAAAGAAAAAAGTATTTGACTTATTATGGGGTATAAATTCAAAATTTGAGTCAATAAAACTCAATATATTGGGCAGAGAAGAACTTCTTTCACTGGGCACAGTATACTCTCTATTAATCAAGGAAGAAGATCGTAAAAATCTTGAGAAGGACAACATTCTTGTTACAGACCAACATGCACTTCAAGCAAGGAGAGAAAATTCACATTATCATGGAGGAGGTGAACAATAGATTCGTGGACATGGACGTGGTAGATTTCATTCTGATGAGAAAGAAAAACTTCTATGTTCACATTGTGGCAAATCAAGGCATTCTAGAGAAAACTGTTGGGAATTACATGGCAGACCTAATTATTATAGAAATCACAACCACTCTGTTCATGCTGCAAAAAATTCAACTCCCAGTATAGATGGAATTCAAGAGATTATTAAAAGGATAGAGGGCCTAGAAACTAAATTATCCGAACAATCTCAACCATCTTCTTCTCAGGCTACAGTAGTACAGGCGACTCATACTGTGAAGGGTAACAACTTCTCTCATTCTAATTCAAAAACTTGGATAATTGATTCAGGTGCTATAGATCACATAGTAGGAGAGTCATAATATTTTTCAGAATACAAACCTCTTTAAAAATAGGAGCCGATTAAGTTAGCAGATGGTTCTTACTCTTATATGATTGGATAGGAAAGTGTACCCACATGTTTTTTAGACTTAAAATCAGTCTATCATGTTCTCAATTTTCCTATAAATTTACTTTCAATCAGTTCATTAACTCATACTATGAACTGTAGTGTAACCTTTAATCCTACTCGATGTATGTTTCGTGATTTGAAAACGGGAAAATCTTTGGTCATGGTAGACTACAAAGGGGCTTATACATTATGGAAGATCACTCTCGGCATACAACTTCTTATAGTGCTTCAATCACAACTATTCAGGATGAAGAAATTTGTCTTTGGCATTGTAATCTTGGTCATTTACTTGTGTCAAAACTTCAATATGTTTTACCTCATCTTAGAGTCAAGTCAAATAAACCTCATTTTGAATGCGAAGTATGTCAACTTGGGAAACACCAAAGAACCCCTTATCCTTTAAGTGACTCTAGGCGATCGCAATCTTTTGAGCTCCTTCATTCTAATATATGGGGTCCCAGTCTAGTTACATCATTGTTTGGTCATAAATATTTTGTCTCCTTTATTGATGATTATACACGTCTAACAATCATTTATTTAATAAAATCAAAATCTAAAGTTTCTTCTATCTTTCCCATTGTGCATAAATTTATTCTTACTCAATTTAATACTTTCGTGAAAATTCTTCATTCAGATAATGGGGGGAAATACATTGGCAAGCAGTTATAAAAATATCTGCATACACATGGTATTATTCATAAGACTTCTTGTTCTTATATACCTCAGCAAAATGACATTGCTGAAAGGAAAAATTATCATATTTTGGAGGTAGCTAGAACACTATTATTCCAAAATAATGTCTCTAAATTCTATTGGGGAGAAGGTGTTCTTACTGTTGTTCGCCTAATCAATAGAATGCCTAGTAGTACACTCAAGGGTGAAAGTCCAATGAAATGTCTCAATAAGGAATCAAAACCTTTTCATATAGTTCCTCGTATCTTTGGTTGTACCTATTTTGTGCATATTCATCTACCTAGTCGTGATAAACTTGATGCTAGGTCTGTGAAGTGTATTTTTCTTGGCTATTCAAACTCTCGAAAAGAATATAAATGCTATGATCTCCTTCTTAAAAAACTATATGTATCCATTGATGTCACCTTCTCAAAATCTACTCTCTATTATTCTTCTCAGGGGAGTCAACTACATCTTAACATAATTTTTCTTATGTCCTTCCACTAATTCCTAGTGAGGGAGAGTATAATGCAGATGATTATAGAGAAAATTCCAATGAACCAAAGGAGATCCTGATGTACAAGTGAGGATCGAGGAAGATTGTTTACTCTCAAGAAAAACCAGTTCAATATCCAATTATGAAAGATATTTCTCTTGACTCAGATCCTCAATTGAAAGTGGAAGAAGACCTGAAGATTCGTATTGCCATTCGCATAGGTAAACGTACTTATGCACAGTATCCTATCTCTAGTTGTGTCTCATATGCTAATACTTCTAAGAATTATCAATATTTTGTTATGAATGCTGAAAAACACAAGATTCCTACAAAATTTGAAGAAACAAATAAGTATCATTTATAGAAAACTGCAATAGAGGAGGAATTTCATGATCTTGTGAAAAATAACACCTGAACCATCACAAAACTACCTCCTAACAGGAATATTGTAGGATGCAAGTGGGTATTCACTATTAAATATAAGGCAGACGGAACCATCAAAAGATATAAAGTAAGATTAGTTGCTAAAGGGTATATAGTCAGTCATATGGTATTGACTACACTGAAATATTCACACCTGTGGCTAAACTTACTTCCATACGAATACTTCTTAGCATGACAATGAACTTGAGATGGGATCTATGACAGCTAGATGTGAAAAATGCTTTCTTACAAAGAGACTTGAAGGAAGAAGTATACATGAAACTACCTCCAGGAATAAGTATAAAAACATCTGATAATAAAGTGTGCAAGCTAAATAAAGCTATTTATGGACTAAAACAGTCACCAAGAGCTTGGTTTAAGAAATTTAGTAAAGTAATATGCAATCTGGGATATCAAAAAAGTCTTAATGATCATACAATTTTTTTCAAACAAGGTACAAAATTATCTATTCTTGCTGTTTATGTTGATGACATCATTGTTACAAGAGATGACCTTGAAGAAATATCCAAATTAAAAAGAAATCTTCATAGATTGTTTGACCTCAAAGATTTGGGTCGACTCTACTATTTCCTCAATACAGAGGTGTTGTATTCCACTCAAGGTATCTTCCTAACTCAGAGAAAATATATCATGGATCTCCTCCAAGAAACAAACATGTGATTGTAAAGCAAGTGACACTCCTATGGAAGTAAATCAGAAATTGTTCATCGGTGATAGTGAAGAGTTGAGAGACATTCACAAATATCGGACTTTGGTAGGCAAGCTTATATACTTGACAATTACTTGTTCAGATATTACTTATACAGTTGGCATTGTGAGCAGATATATGCATTCTCCTACCAAGAATCATATGGATGTAGTGTATAGAACTCTTCGATATCTCAAATCAACATTTGGCATGGGTCTACTTTATACTAAATCCTCCAATCTTCACATTGAACTTTATTCTGATGCAGACTGAGCTGGATCTCACGATGACTGCAAATCAACTATAGGTTATGTTACATTACTTGGTGAGAATATTATATTGTTGCTAGATCTACAGTTGAAGCAGAATACAAAGCGATAGGTCAAGCCATGTGTGAGGGAAAATGGGTATCTTCATTAATAAGTGAACTTGGAATTACTTCTATTCAACCTATACCACTATATTGTGATAGCAGTGTAGCAATTCATATGGCTTCCACTTCAGCAGAGAGGATATATCTAATTAAGAATTCAAGTTGGAGTATGTTCAATCAACAAAACAGAGGGCTGATTTTTTTACTAAAGCTACTACAAGTAGACAACTCAAGGACACTTTATCCAAGTTGGTTATTCTCAATATCTTTCACCCAACTTGAGGGGGAGTATTAGAGATTATTTGGTCAAGTAGGTATCATTATGGGTCTTAGTGTAGGTTATATCCACTTAGTAGTACTTAATCATTCTTAAGGGTAGTTTAGTCATTCAAGTTAGATACCTTATAAATAGGTAGATTAGGGTTAAACCTAATGATAAGAGAGAGAGGTTGGACGACAGCCTGTGTGGGCATCTCTCTGTATTTTGGGACAGATTGGAGGAATGCCTCCAATATGTCAATATTTGTAAGTCTTCTTCTTCCTATTAATAATATTGTTTTCATCAATCATGGCATTGAAGAGCACCTAGGATACCTTTGTTGTGTTTTTGAAGTCCTATGGGAACAAAAGGTCTATGCTAACTTAAAGAAATGCCATTTTTGTACGAATCATGTTGTATTTTTGGGTTTATTGTGTCCTCTTGTGGAGCGGAGGTAGACCTCGAGAAGATTCAAGCCATTCAAGAGAGGTCAACTCCTACCAAGTTGAGTGATGTACATAGTTTCCATGGCCTGGCCTCCCTCTACCAACACTTTATCAAGGACTTCAGTACTATCACGACCCCGCTCACTAATCTCATGAAGAAGGGTAAAAGGTTCCATTGGGGCTTGCTACCCAAAAGAGTTTTGAGACCATCAAGGAGCACCTGTGTTCAACATCTATCCTAGTTCTTCCCGACTTCCATAAGACATTTGAAGTGGAGTGTGATGCATCTAGAATTGGAATTGGAGTTGTCCTCATGCAAGAAGGCAGGCTATTGCCTATTTTAAAGAGAAGTTGAAAGGTGTATGTTTGAATTATTCTATATATGACAAGGAATTTCATGCCTTAATTAGAGCACTCCAAATATGGCAACATTAGCTATTACCGAAAGAGTTTGTCATCCATACTAATCATGAAGCACTTCGATATATATAAAGTCAAGGAAAGCTAGACAAGAGGCTTGCTAAATGGGTCGAATACATAGAAGTTTTTCTATATGTTATAAAGTACAAGAGAGGAAGCACCAACACCATAGCCGATGCTCTTTCTCAGAGGCATACTTTGCTTTCTGTACTTAGTGCTAAGCTTTTGGGTTTCAAGTTTTGCAAGGAGCTCTATGCACAAGACCTGGATTTCGCTCCCTACCTTAGAGAAGACAGATGCGGGTTATTTCATGCAAGATGACTTCCTTTTTTGCTACGGGAGGCTTTGTATACCTCATGGATCTATTTAAGAATTGCTTATTCGTGAGGTACATAGTGAAGGTCTTGCTGATCATTTTGGAGAAAAGAAGACCCTACAAATTCTTAAGGAGCACTTCTTTTGGCCAAGTCTTAGGAAAGATGTGCACAAGATCTTAGAGCGATGCATAGCATGCAAGAAGGCCAAATGCCATGAGGCAACCACGCATAGATTATACAAACAACTTCCCATTCTTAACAAGCCATGGGAGGACATTAGCATGGATTTCATCCTTGGGTTGCCTCGAACCACCCATGGCAAAGATTTTATCTTTGTTGTCGCTGATCGGTTCTCCAAGGTGGCACAGTTCATGGCTTGTCAGAAGATGGATGATGCAATGCATGTGGCTAATCTCTTCTTTAAAGAGGTCATTCGTCTTCATAGAGTACTGATGAGTATTGTATCAAATCGAGATTACAAGTTGTTGAGCTACTTTTGGAAGAGCCTTTGGAAGCGCCTTGGGACAAAATTGTTATTTAGCACTACTTGCCATCTACAAACTGATGGGCAAACCGAGGTAGTTAATAGACACTTTCTTCCTCTGTGTGACGTAATGTTAAGAATAATAAGTCTCGGGGAGAAAGGTTTGCCTCATGTGGAATTTGCTTATAATAGGGCTGTTCATAGTACTACTCAATATTCTCCTTTGAGGTTGTTTATGGATTTAATCCTCTCACTCCTCTTGATTTATTGTCATTGCCTAACTCTTCAATTTTAAAGCATAAAGATGGCAGGGCTAAAAGCCGAATTTATGAGGAAGTTACGAACGAATGTCGAAGGCTCAAATTAAGAAGAAGAGCCGAAAGCTATGTTAGAGCGGGAGGCAACTTGAATGGAGGGAAGAATGTGGTGTTTGAACCCCGGAAGATTGGGTCTGGGTGTTACATGAGAGAAAAGAAAGATTTCCTTCACAAAGTGAAACCAAGCTTCCAACCACGAGGGAGATGGGCCATTCCGGGCAAGTGTTGGCCAAGATCGATGACTAATGCCTACAAGATAGTACCTCTTCAGTGTGAGTATAGTGTTAGTGCAACTTTCTAACGTGGTCGATTTGTCTCCATTTGATGTAGGTGATGAAGATTTCCAATTCGAGGCCTAGATTCACTTCAAAGAAGGAGGGCATGATGTGAGCCCACTAAGGAGCAAGGGATCGAGGAGTACTACTGAGGACTTGGTGGACACTATGTGCAAGAGCCCTAGGACCAAGAAAGCCCAAGAAGTCCTAAATCAAATGGTGACAACTTTAATTCAAGCAAGCCCAAACGTTAAGTCTTGATGGAGTGGAGCCCAAATTAGTCACTTATCTCCTCCAACTTGAAGACCCATGATGAGACCCATGATGGCTTGGATGTCCACGCTTCTTCTAAAATAGCATTTTTTCTAGTTTTATTTACTATTAAATAAAGTGCTAATAAACTATCTAGAAGCCGATGAATAAGTGCACATTTTTTGGGAGGGCAACCTTTAGTTTGTATGCCTAGGTAACTCCTATTTTCTAGCTTAATGCTTTAATTAGCCACTTAATGGATTAGTTATCGCTTTTATGGGGAATTTGTCACATTATGATGACCATTTTGTATACATATTCTATGCACCCCATTTCTCCATAAGTATGTACCTAAAACATGAATGAAAGGACTCTTGGATGTGAATTTGGATTGAATCCAATTGTGAGAATTTCATTCTCTTTGGTTCTCTTAGTTGAGCCATCTTGGTTCTTATAAAAGGCTTCCTTACCTTTGTAGCAATTTTTCGCTTGACTTATCAACTCTCTAAGAGTGTGGCGTCTTATTTCCTCCCGTTCCTTTTCCTTTTTTCATCTTTTCTATTGTTTTTACTATTCATGCATACTATTCATGTCACTATTCACTGCCATTCTTGTTCTTCGGCATCTTGCTCATCGTTTCATTCTTTCGCTAGAATACTAAATCCAACTCAAGGACGATCCGTAAAAATAATATGCATCCAACTCGAATCATGCTCAATAGGCAATTTGGGAAGCTCCTAGAGGTCCTTAAGAAATTATACATTAATGTACACTTCATTGAGGCGTTGTAACAAATGCCTACCTATGCTAAATTTCTTCAAGGACATTTTGTGATGATGAATCCACTTACCATGGTTTTCACTTTTTACGGATCTATCTAGGGTGGATTTCACGAAATTGATCTCAATAAAGGACTTGTCTTGTTTAAAAATCGTTTGTATCTCGTGCCACGCTATTTCGGAATTAAGCGATTCACAAACCGAGATGAAGAGAGGACTGCGTTTTTGAATCACGAATTTGGCTCATGAATCACCGAGAAACGATTTATAAAATATAAGATATGAAACTGTAGAAGATAATGTAGAAATTTGGATATATCCTTCGAGTGCACAAAAAACAAAATTCGTAAGAAGAAAGAGAAAACAATCAAATGGACAAGATAAGGAATGGAATGGTAGGCGCCACAATTCCAAGGGAAATTGATAAGCCAAGGTGAGGATCACCACAAGGGTCTCTGGACTCTCGATAAGATCAAAGGGTTAGTTCAATGAAGAACCTAAAGAGAGGCTAAACACTCTCACAATTGGAACAAATCCAAATTGAACATCCAAGTTGTTTTCATTCAGAAAAAGGGGTATTTATGTTGAAAACAAGCCTCCCAGCTTAGCCAATCAACCTTAACTAAATAGTCTACCTCTCACTTAACCAATAAAACAAAAGGTTAAATAAGTGCATTTTAAAGCTCAAAACAGGAACCCTAGACCGCAATACGAATTTAATAAGTCTACCTAAGCATCAAAACATATTCACTAAATCTGGAATTTTGAGCCCTAGCCCTAGACCAAGTCATGAGTTCTTCAACTGACTCTCGACTTTGAGCACAACCACCATTCGAGTGGGGTTTTTCTTCGATATCCTCATCAGAACTCAAGCATGCTTCTATTTGAATATTTCAATATTCAAACTCATTATAGCTGACACTACTTAGTGTCGCTCTTGGCATTTAATCGAACTCATACGGGAACATGTACATATTAAATTCATTTATGTTTGATACCAGTAAGCTCTTGCTGTTACTGAAATCCTTGGGTTCAAACAATGGATGCCAGCGGGTTGATTCCTAAAAATACTGACTGCAACCTATTCAAATTTTGTAAGTGACGTCATCTGAAATATCCAAATATCCAATTTGACACTAAACTCGGATCATTCGACGTCTGAAACCGTTATTCAAAGACTGTTTGGATTTGGATTCCGCATATGCATAGCATGAACTAAATTTCAGTTTGTACTTTCCGATTAGTATGGATCCAACTCCATTGCCCACTATAAGTTACGCCTTGCAGATCGAGCTTTTGAGCCTTGTAAAAGTGCCTGCATGTCCACCCTGTGGATTTGAACCATAGACTGGTTGTCGACCCTACTAAAATAGCACAGGACCTTTACTCTCCAAATTTGTTATTACCTTTCATCCCCATATCTTCCATGTTCAATTTCATATATCCGAACAAGACGGAATTGGTAAACCATTATCTGAACTGATTTAAGTTCCCACCAATGTAACCACTTATGTTGTATTGTATATGTAAATAACAGTAATAAGGTTTAGATAATTTGATCGATTTGGATCGAACTTACAATTTAATTGTGAATCTGAAACTGGTTGAAGCAAATCATGATATTTAAAAAAAATCATATGTAAAACTTATAATTTAATTTTACATGTGATTAACGCAAGTCATAATTTGTCACTAAATATAAAGAGGTCCGGTTGCTCCTGTACATCCCATATTAAAAAGGGACACTAGTTGAAGCAAGTCATGTAGAATCCAAAGTGCAGACCCTAGTAAACTTTAACTAAGATTAAACCAACCGAAGCCCGAACCAATCGAGTTCCACGCTGTATCCCGGGTTCAGTTTCCATATTGGGTTTGCGTCCATCGGAATTTTGACCGGGTACACAGGCGCCAGAGTTTGGTTCCACTGGATCAGAACCTGGACTTATCCCATTATGATTATGGTAAAGGTTTGGCAACAAAAGAGAGAGAGTCTTGTAGGCTAAGGGCCCCTAAGAAAACCCGCTTTTCCTAAAACCGCCCTCTTACCAAAACCAGACTTCCGAACCGCTTTCTTTACCGAGTAGCCAAAAATCGACGAACAAGAAGAAGAGAAGGAAAGTTTTTGCCCTAATTAGGGTTTCCTTTGTCACAGGCTCCACCATTGAGAAAGAAAAATCAGATCTTGAGACTACGAAATAGCTAAGAACGAAAACGAAAGGTAACAATTTTCTGCCAATTTAATGGTTTTCTTCTTCCCTCATACTGCATGGCGATAAGACGGATAGGGCTTTTCGCGTTCATAAGAATCTAAATAAACAAAGAAAACGTTGATCTTCTAGTATTTCCGTTGCCAAACTTTGGGGAAACGTGAATCTTGTAGAGAAAAGGAGGAAGAGAACTCGCATACGGAAACTCAAAACCTAGAAGCCGTCGTCTTCGCGTTTCCGGCCAAGCCATGGTGGTGAACAGCTCGCGGGCGTGCAAAAGATTGAAGAGGCGTGTGACAGCAGATCTCTTCGATCTGCGAGGCTTTCTTCCGCAAGAACTCGCCGATCTCTACGCTTCGCACCCCTTCAGATCGAGCATCAGATCGTTCCTCTCGAGATTCGCGCTGCTGCCTACGGTACCTGGCAGATCGCCTTCCGAGCGGCCGCCGGCGACGTCTCTCGCGAGGCCGAGGGCAGAGCCGGCACCGTAACTCTCAACGTCGTTGAAGAAGATGTCTCCCGCTCCAGATCCGTCTATTGCGACCACTGTCGCGTCGTCGGTACGTGCGGGCCCCTCTCATCATCTTTCTCGCCGGGAAACCATCCGATCTGAAGGATCGCTGGTTTCACTGGCAGACCCGGAGGTGGAAGTTTTCACGTTTGACGTTTTTCATTATTTTATTTTATTTGAAAAAATCCATAAAAATGTGCCGCTTTCAATTTCTGATCGACTCGTATGCTACTAATATTGTTGTTTTATTGGGAGGGTGATTTCGTAAATTACGCTTTTTTTAGTTTTATAATCTCCTCCCACTGAGTGGTAACGCAAGAGTGCTTTGCTTGATTTATTATGATTAAGCCTCGTTCGTCTCGTGTGAGATGTGGAGCGTCAATGTGGTGATTTTGGGTCCTATTTGATTTGCACCTTCTCTCGTGAGCTCGTCTCATGGAAACTTTCTGCTCCGTTTCTATTTATCCCGTCAAATTTTATGTTTTGAATTGATTAGAACACTTCACCTTTTCTGCTTCTTTTCTTTGCATTATAATATGACTAAACTGAGCACGGCAAAACGTTAAATAAGTACATTTTAAAGCTCAAAACAGAAACCCTAGATCAATGTTGTAATAAGTGTATGCTCATATTGTATAGGGTATTGATACGTAATAATTGTGTCGTATTATATGATACAATACCGAATGATATATTAAAAAATAATTATTTTATAAAATATAAAAAAATTATAATTAAAAAACATAATATAATCAAGTGATAGAGAAAACAATCAAAATGCAACTAATGATATTTTTATGATATATAAACTAATACCACGAGTCTACAAGCCTAAAAGAGTAAGAAAGGTAAACTTAAAGTTAACAATATACCAACAAGTTTATGAAAGTTTACAAAGTTAATATTATAATTTATTATATGATAAAAATACAAAGTTATAAATTACAACATTTCAATTTCATTATTTCATTTTATAAAACATGGATCATAATCAACAAATCCATCATAAGCATTATAATTAGAGTCACCACCATCATTATCATTATTGCCACCATCATCTCCCTCCTCTTCGTCCAAAATTAGGTCATCTACATCGTCATCTTCAATCTCTATTTTTGCTTCTGAGTCTACAAGCCTAAAAGAGTAAGAAAGGTAAACTTAAAGTTAACAATATACTAACAAGTTTATGAAAGTTTACAAAGTTAATATTATAATTTATTATATGATAAAAATACAAAGTTATAAATTACAACAGTTCAATTTCATTATTTCATTTTATAAAACATGGATCATAATCAACAAATCCATCATAAGCATTATAATTAGAGTCACCACCATCATTATCATTATTGCCACCATCATCTCCCTCCTCTTCGTCCAAAATTAGGTCATCTAATCCTTCATCTGATACATCGTCATCTTTAATCTCTATTTTTGCTTCTATTGCTCTCAAGTTTGTATCCCGTAAAATAATATAATAATTTTTTTATTCAATCATCAAGAATATCAACATTTTCGTAGCTAAGTGGGTTATATGGCACATTTTTTGCATTTCTTATATCTCTTTGCATTTGTATATAAAGAAAACAAAAAAAGAATATAATTTACTATAAATTAGAAAATATTATTATTTATGAGTTACAATATAAGAAATAACAAACGTATAACAAAAGTATCCGTTTACCTTTGCCTTAACTTCATATTGTATGCAATACATACAAATCACGAAGACGAGCATTCTCCAATCTATTTCTCTTCTTTGTATGAATGCATTAAAAAACTCCAATTCCTCTCGTATCAACTCGAACTACATGTTTGGCTTAATATGCGTTGAGCAAACCTCGATAAATTCAGTATATCTACACCAAATCGAGTATACTATTTATCTAAAATAAAATATAATAAATTAAAGGATTAAGTCTTAAAAAGCAACACAAGTCATAAGAATGAATAGTAATAATAATTTATCAAAAAATAAAATTATACCTGATCGCATTTGGGAGCGGAGTTGTATTGCAATTGACCTTCCAAAATCTCGAACATTATCTATCCAATAGTTACATAGCTATAAATGAATATTGCACCTAGTATATGAATCTTGTATAAGGTCAATTGCATTCAAATCATGATGCATTTGACTATTCCAATGTGCATCAATTATCTATCAAACTTTCTTTAGAAATTACCACTTGCGGTCAAAGTTTGCTTGTATTTCCAATTTAATTTTATCCATAACATCACATATATAATGCATAGCAGGCACATCTTCGTTGTTTACCATTCTCATTATCTTCACTAAAAGCACAATGATCCTAAAAAAATGTTGCATTTTTCTCAAAAGTTAACATTAAAAATAACATCTACTATACTAACCCTCTCTCTCTTTCTCAACCAACTTATAGAGCCTCATTTATCATATGTAAACATCTTTTTCAATGTATTTTTTGTGTGATAAGACTTTGAATAGTAATAACATTCGTAGCAAATTTTGTCGACGAATGCCTAATCAACTTTGTTTTGCCAGTATAGATTCTTATCAAATACAATACAAATGAGTGGTTATAAATAAACTTTGTGATATTTCTATATGCATCAATTGTCTCATTAATGTCATTCGTTGCACTTAAATCCTCAAGCATTAAGTTTATGCGATGTGCAACACATGGAGTTCATACTAAGGATGGATGGCTCGCTTGAAGCATCTTACCAGTTGCTCTAAAGTTTTCACCATTATTTCATCTTAAAAAATAGAGTAAATTATTATAAGTTTTATCAATATGGGACAAATCATAAGATTTCAAAAATAATGTCCTCTTTGGACAATAGACTAAGAAGTTTACTAATTATCTATGATGTCTATCAGTTCAACCATCAACCGTAATGAAACAACTAGTAGCCTTCTATGACAGTCTAAATTTAATACTTCATTCATAAACAATATCAACCCATTCATAAAAATGAACTCTAGAATATGTGTGTCAGAATAGGCAAAAATTGAAAACTAAACAATCTAAGGTGTAGAATATATCC
The DNA here is from genome assembly GCA_036023115.1 of Brasenia schreberi. Taxonomy (NCBI): domain Eukaryota; kingdom Viridiplantae; phylum Streptophyta; class Magnoliopsida; order Nymphaeales; family Cabombaceae; genus Brasenia; species Brasenia schreberi. The sequence goes on from JAYKKT010000049.1 coordinate 1,540,295, forward strand.
TAAAGGAAACTTGCGTCCGCCACCACCACACGTAATAGAGTAACAAATAAAAATGTATAAAACATTTCATAAAGATGATATAATAGCAAGAATCATCACATTGACGTACATAGAGGATGACTTGATCAGGGTCTTTAAGGAATTCGAGACTACGAAAGAGTTTTTCGATTCTATAACAGCTAAATACGATATAACTGCCAAGTTGCATGTCGAGTTGCTACTACAAAAATATAATTCATTCAAAATGAAAGAAGGAGATAATGTAGTAGAACATGTAAATCATATGTTGGTAATTGCAAGAGACCTAGTTGTAGCAAAATCAGTCATCCCAAAACCGATGCAGATATCCACAATATTCAACAGTCTTTCCCATCATGGAACATGGTCACCACTGCCCTCAAGCTAGGGTTAGAAATCAACCTTTCTGAATTGCCCCTAAAACTAGCAATTGAGAAAGAACATATGAATAAAAAGAAAAATAAAAAATTACTAATAGTAAAAGATAAGATAGGGTCTAGCTCCAAACCCAACCAAAGGAGAAATAACACAAACAAAAAGTTTGGTAAAAATAAGAAAAAGGGCAGTCAATCTTTTAATAAAATGCAAGAAACCGTTTCTCGAGTCAAGTGTTTTAGTTGTAGAAAGATGGGACACTATAAGAGGGATTGTTGCAAAAAGAAGAGTAGAGAAAACAACCCATAACGCGGACAATCAGATAAGCATGACATAATCTGCATGATATTAAATTGTCTCTACATGGAACGTCTGATGATTGGTTGGTGGATTAACTCTAGAGTGATAAGACATATCTTGAAAATCAAAGAAGGGGAAATAGATCTAAAGGAGTACAAACCATGAGAACATTGGGTATACATGGGAAATAATACTTTCTTAGATATTCTAGGTATTGGGTCCTTTAGAATTTTTTTACAATGCATACCAGTTGTATTGACTTATGTGTTAATTGTTCCATCTATAAGGCGCAATCTGGTTTCGATTCCTACCTTAGTGAAGAAAGGTTTTGAGGTCAGGTTTGTTCCTAGCAAGGTGAATGTGAGAAAACATGAGAGAGTATTTTTCTCTGAGGAATTTGATTTGGAACATGGGCTGTTCAAATTGAAAATTAATGAGAATGAAAATTCTTTTGCTTATATTGATTGTGCCTTTAATATTGATTGTGCCTTTAATATTGATGTAAATGTATGGCATAAACGCCTTGGGTATATAACTCTAGAAAAGTTGAGAAAATTATCCAACTTTGACTTATTGTCAAGTTTTGAAGAAAATAATTCAACAAGTATGAAGCTTATATACAAGGAAAAATGACAAGAAAAGTTTTTCCTAGAGAGACAACAAGGGCAACAACCCTGTTGGAGGTCATTCACACGGATTTATGTGAACTATTCGGAGTAATGTCATATCATGAAAAAGTTTATTTTATAATCTTTATCGATGATTACTCAAGATATACGTATTTATATCTCTTAGCACATAAATTTGAAGTACTTCAAGCTTTTAAAGAATGTAAGCAAGAAATTGAAAATCAACTAGGACATTCAATCAAAGTCTTAAGATCAGATAGAGGTGGTGAATATACCTCTACGGAATTTTTAGAATTATGTAAAGACCTTGGTATCGCAAAACAAAATACAATACCTAGAACACCTCAACATAATAGTGTAGCTGAAAGATATAACATGACCTTACTGAATATGACAAGGTCAATGTTAATTGATGCATCTCTACCAAAGATATTTTGGGGAGAAGCAGTAAGTACAACGATATACATACTCAATAGAGTATCATATAAGGTTGTATTCACTACACCATATGAGATGTGGTTTGAAAGAAAACCCAACCTAGGTCATCTTAGGAGGTAGGGATCTATTGCACATATAAAGATCTTTGATCAGTTTAGAGATAAGTTAGACAGTAGGTCCTTGAGTTATATTCATCGGATATCCTAAAGACTCAAAGGGATATCGATTTTATCATAAGAACCATGGACTGATAGAGAGTAGAGATGTTAAAGTCTTAGAAGATAATAAGAATGACACCCTCGAAAATAATGATGAGTATACTGACGATTTAGTAGACCTAGATCAATCATCATTTAAACCCTATTAAAGACCTTCTTGAAACAACCAAAACTTTAAGTGGAAATAAAAGACTTGGGACCACGTTGTCCTACTTAAAGGATTATCACACTTATCTTGTAGTAGAACTGTGTAATTTGGTGGATTTAGATGAGTTGGCTTATAACTTAACTTATCAACAAGCTATGAACTCATTAGAAGCAATAGAATGGGAGAAAGCCATGGATGAGAAAATTGAATTCATTGAAAAAAACCAAGTTTGAGAATTGACTAATTTTCCAGAAGGAAAGAAAGTCATACGCTGTAAATGGGTTCTGAAAAAGAAATATAAGGTCGATGGTTCAATCTACATGTTTAAAGTGAGGTTGGTTGCAAAGGGTTTTTCACAAAAAGAGGGGATAGATTATATTGAGACATATTCTCCTGTTGTAAAATTTACATCCATAAGGATAATCCTAATATTATCTGCATATTATGATTTGGACTTACATCAATTAGACGTAAAGACAACTTTTCTAAATAAAGATTTAGATGAAATCATATACATGCAGAAGCCCAAAAGATATATAGTTGAAGGCTAAAAAGATAAAGTATATAGGCTGAAAAAATCCTTATATGGCCTGAAACAGTTACCTCGCCAATAGTATTTGACTTTTCAAAATGCGATTATAGAACTTGGGTTTGTGTTTAATGAGCTTTATCACTATGTATATGTCTCAAACAGTGGGAGCCACTTTGTTATCTTGTCGTTATATGTAGTGACATATTGTTGATTGAGAATGACAATGAGATGATTGTCAAAACTAAGTCATGGTTAAACTTAAGGTTCAAAATGAACGATATGGGAGAAGCATCCTATATCCTTGGTATAAAGATTTTTCGAGATAGAGAATCTAAACTCTTATGCCTAAGTCAGGAGAGATATATTGACTATATCCTCAAGAAGTTTAAAATGGGTGAATATAAGTCTACTATTACACCTGTTATAAAAAGGGTCAAACTAAGTAAGGCTGATTGTCCCGGGAATGATACGATAAGCCTAACGTTCTTTATGCATAAGCTGTGGGTAGCTTGATGTATGCAATATTGTGTAGAAGACCTGATATCAACTTTGTTATTGGTCTTATGAGAAGATATCAAGGTAACCCTAGATGACAGCATTGGATAGTTGTAAAAAGAATTTTAAGATATCTAAAAGTAACAAAAGACTTAAAACTGTGTTTTCAAGCAGATGAACTGAAAGTGATAGGATACTCAGATCTTCACTTTGTTGGAAGGAAAGATGACAACAAATTAACCTCAGGACAAATATTCTTATTTGGAAGTAGTGTTGTTTCTTTGGCATGTAAGAAACATGGTTGTGTAGCATTGCATACACAGGAAGCTGAGTATATGGCTTATTGTATGGCTGCAATGAGTATCATCTTGATAAGCCGCTTCATACGAGATTTAAAGCTGGAGATAGCCAACGAGTCAATTATCATTTACTGTGACAACAACACAGCAATTACTCTTATCAAGAGTGGAGCTGACAGCTCTAAGAGCAAGCATATAATGGTTAAATACCACTATGTTTATGGTTATGAGAAAGAAAATATTCATCTCATACATGTCAACTCATGATATGTTGGCAGACCCCTTGACTAAAGGTATAACATAGGATCTTTTCTCAAAACATGTTGCGAACATGGGTTTGAGATATGTCTGATTGTTGTGTAGGTAAAAAACCACATAACTGGTGGTGATTGCAATCGCAATCATAAAATGACATTACTAGAAAAACCCCATAAAACTTGAAAGAAAACCAATATGTCAAATCACTTAGCTCGAATGACCAAGTGGGAGATATAAGGAAATATATGGCTATTCTCGACAACCCCAGCACAGAAATGACTGGATTGGTCATCCAGCTGTTATCTGTGAAAGGGATGCGGGCAAGGATGACTGTAACGGCTATCAAAGGCCAAAATCATCGGATGGTTTTCTAAGTTTATCAATAACCATTCGGATAAGGGGTTCTAGGAAAGGAAAGCCCAGTAGAAAATCCAAGAGGAAAGTGGAGCAGGCGCTGCTCTATAAATAGAGAGCAGCACACGAGAATAAACACGGTGAAATACACATAGAAATTGAGCATTCCTCCTAGGCAAAACTTACTGAGAGGAAACCTAGAAAAAAAAACTGAAGCAATCATATCTCTTTAAAGATCCGTTGTTGTTGTGTACTTAAGCACGATAACAGAGGACATCGGAGGGTCAACTGTAAGCCAGAACCGGAAAGAGAGTCAACAAAATTCCATCATGGAGGTGTGTATGTGTTCACATGATAGGAATCAAATGCAAAAATTGCAAAATAAAGGGAATCTAAAAGACATACCGATGCATTATCCTTCCTCTGGCTGTTTTTTTTATGTTACTCCAAGTTTAAGTATTTTTAATCATCTAATCATGTACACATGTACTAATCTCTCTCTCTCTCTCTCTCTCTATATATATATATATATATATATGTGTGTGTGTGTGTGTGTGTGTGTGTGTGTGTGTGACAATGATGGTTAGAAATATGCTTTTTATATTTCCAAGTTAGTGTAGAACTTTGCAGTTAACGAGCTTAGTCAAGCTTGATTAATCCAACCTTGATTGGTTCAAACTTAATCTATGGAACTCAAGTTGTCAGAATATGGCTTGAGCAGAGCTCGACCTCAAGCTTGGGCTGAGCATTTGGTTAAACAAGTCAAGTCAAGCTTTGATTAATCCAACTTTGATTGGTTCGAACTTAAACTAGTGGAACTCAAGTTTCAGAATATGACTTGAGCCGAGCTCGACCTCAAGCTTGGGCTGAGCATTTCGTTAAACAAGTCAAGTCCAGATTGTCCATGCTCGAGCTTGACACGCCTCAATTACACCCCTAATCAGTTGTCCTAGGAAAGTAAATACAAAGGTTTTGTATCCAAACCCAGCCCAAGTCCAAGTCGATGAAATTTTCAACCGAAATTGTGGAATACAAAGTTGGTGCTCGTATTCACCCAAAATAACATAAAAATACTGGTCGTATTCGAGTTGACCTGTTTTTGAGACGAAGACGCAATAAATGACGTGAAACATGAAATTGCATGGACTGTAACACCCCATGGATGAAAACTCAAAACGGGCACAACCCTAAAAGTCTGGGTTTGTATCCATTTAAAGTGCCATTGAGAAAGCCGACTTTGTGTTCAGGTTAACCTACTTCTAAGACAGATGAAATGATACAAAACTGACCCAATAGAACATGAAACGGAACATGAAGTGGCCACTCCTAACCAGAAGAGAACGTGAATAACTGTAAACACCCAAAATTTAAAATGTTTTAAAACTCCTAGATTTCAAAAAGCCAATTTAAAGCCTTTGTAAATCTTTAAATTCAAAAACCCCAACTTTTTAAAAGTTTAAATCTTTTGGGAAAATACTTTAAATAAAGGTTTTAAATTTGAATTAATGCAACCCACGTTTTGAACCAAAACCCGTACAAATACCCTCATACTGTTTCAAGAGCAAGTCAAGATTAGATCAACCAGATCAAGACCAAATTCTATTGCATCTCAAGGCAAATTCAAGTCAAATGCAAGAAACGAATGAAGCAAGGGCCCGCTCGACTTGGAACAAGGTCACAATGTCGACTCAAGTCCAAAACCTAGTTGGAGTGAAATACCAACTCACTCCAATTCAGTGGAGGATCGGATGAAGCTCAAGCCCATACACAGCCGAATGAAGATTAACTTTATCAAAATGATATGACATGGATGATACAAAGATCAAATTCAATTCAGAAACTACAAGTCCAAAGCAAGGCTGAACTGTTTGAGCAAAGCGTCAAATGGAAAGGTTCAAGAACATGTCAAGTCAAAGACGAGACAATGATGAATGGAATTCGATTAAGGATCAAGACCTGCCCGTATTGAACTAAACCCAAGGTGGAGCTGAAATCAAGGATAAAAAACCAACTATGATCGAATTGGAAGGGCACAAAATAAAGCAAAATGGGTTGCATCAAAGCCTAGCCAAGTTGTAAAGACCGGCCTTGTGCACCTATACCCCAATCAAGTCAAAACGGCTGAACCTATGTCCAGCCCACATGGGTTGGCTTAGGTGGATCAAGGAGGACCACTTAGGGCAGGCTTAGAGTGGATCAAGCCCACCAAGAACCTGCTCCAACCCACCCCATGGAGTGTCCTAGAACCAACCCCCCTTGGCCTATAAAAAGGGGCCAAGGGGTGGGCGTGAAGACCATGCTTGGATATGCTTTGATACCTTGGAGAAATTTTGGGGAATTGGGACTGGAAAAGAGGGCCTGCACAAGGAGAAATCGTGGGCTGCAAGTGAAGGAAAAAGAGAGGGGAAGAAAGGGGAGTGTTAGATAGGTGAGAGTGTGGAAAATAGAAGGAAGAAGAAGAAGCTTCAAGGGCCGGATTCACTCTTGAATCCCCGGCCTATAATAGTGATTAGATTTGATGCCTTCATTTACATTTGCAGAATTTTCACTATTGTACACACACTCTATGTGTTTTATTATATTTCTTTTCCAATATACTCTATAATCATCCTATACTTCTAATCCCTTCTATGCTTAAGCTATAAAATACTTTCAATTCATTTACATTCCAGTAATTTGCTTTGGGGATTGAAGGGTTGTTACATTCTAAATTTGTGTGAGTTTGCATCATTATATTCATAAACACATAAAATAAGATTTCAATATCTCTGTATTTGTTTGTTCCTGTATTTTTAATTCTGTGATGCTTGCTCCGATTAGTTTGAAATTTGGCACACTTGCTCTGCACACCTTAGAGCACTCTAAATAAAATTGGCAAGATTTTTAGGGCCACCCAACCACATAATAAAAGGGGATAAAGACCGACTCAGTTTCTGCACTTCTGTTGCACAGTCGGATTTCCTGAAACAGAAGTTGGGTAAAAGTCTCATCTCTGTCCAAAGGAATCCAATCAATCTAATTTTTGATGCATTGTAAAGCTAACATCAATAGATTTCCAAAAACATTAAAATCATCAAAATCGAAGTTTTGAGTAGAGAGATACAGGCTCATATTTGAGTCTTTGTATTTCTAAAACAGAATTGTTCCGAGTCAGTGAGCTAGTCTGATTCAATTATTTAATTCTGATTTAATACTGCACCGAATTCATATTTGTAAAAGGCTACAAGCTCTCCATACTACCAGCTTGGTCTGGTAAAATTTGGAAGATTTTTGGAGGCTTGTAACATATTCAAATCCCTTTTAGAAACAAGCTCTGAAAACAGAATTCCTGTTTTTCAGCAGCTTGCACATTCCAAGTATTGAATCATAGTGCACAATTCAAAACCCTTTTCAAAAATACTTGTTCACGTGATTTGGAGTTCATCTTGGTTTAAAAATTGAAGTTCCTAAGCGCTCAATATCGACCCTTGAGCATCGGCTCAAGAAGGTTTGAGTGAAAAGATCCCGCTTGCCTACAATCGCCTAGAAGTCTAAAATTTTCAAATATTTGCTAGTTTCAAACTAGCTGGCACGCTTGCGCAAGCATAGGTGTGGAAACTTTCATTTCAAGTTTTTCTCATAAACTTCGGAATGAAAATTTTCATGTCTACACTAACGATTGGATTTGGTGTCGAATTTTGTTTCAAAAATCCAAATCCAAGTTTGTTGAGTAACAACAATCTGGTTGGTTACCTTATATGTAAAATACAACTTTTTTGGTTCTCCAAATCTGATCCAATATCAGAATTTTCTCATCCCAATCAAATTATTCAAAGCCCAACATATTGGGTATAATAATACTAAGTTCTGAAAAAATCGGATCAATTGAAACTCCATGTCGGTAGAATGGAGGCCCAAGCCAGACGCACACCCCGAACACATGACCTTCATTTCCCTGCGCAGTTCGCGGAAGCACTTTAGCAGATGCCTAATGGGAATGGCTTTAGTTTTCCCAAGGATAGGAATTTTCTGGCCCAAAGCTCTATTAAGTTCAACGCCGACTGTTAGCTATCTATCGCAACCATGAGAGAGAAGCTCTTTCTTGTGCTATGAAACTGTATTTGTAGATTGAACAACTGCAATCTCATTACAGGTCATTGTTATCGAGAATAGAAGTTACACAGCTTTTGTTTATGATCTCATGAAGCCGTCCCCCACATTTACTGGTTATGTCTCCAACTATTTTCTGTAGAAACAAAAGAACCCGACTATGGTGACAAGAATTCCAAAGTTTAGTTTAATGAAGGTCACCCATCTCTAGTATTCTTTTTACGTCCTTGTCGTTACTCTTTCTCATCCCAGAGAAGTTGGCCCTCTGTAATCTTTTGTCATTGTGCGCGATTGAGTTCCAGCCGGCATACCATTTCGAATAGTGCACCAGCAAGTAGCCGACATAGACCTCGCCGGACCGCAGAAGGAGCACTTCTACAGCAATCAAGAACGACCGCAAGCAATGAAAAAATACAAAGCAAGTATTTTATAGAGCGGAAGGAATCATTGCTCCCCTTTCTAGGGAGTATAGACGCAAACCAACCTTCAAATTGAAAGTCTTGAGTTCAACATTAGGGTATGTGTAAATCTGGTAATGGTCATCCTAACCCCAACTTGATAAAAAAAGAAAAGATATTAAGCAGAGGCACAGTTCTAAACAACAGGAAAAAACTGTCGTCCATTGCGCAACCAATTCCATTATCAATTTCTACGTCACCACATTGTATGTATCCGTTCCCATCACCCGCATTAATAGCCCAAATCAGAACTTAAAATTTCAATCAGAATTGAAATAAAGCATCACAAATGAAAGGTATAAACAGCTCTGGAAACTTTTCCAAAGGGGCTGATCGACATTCTCCATATCCAGTTGCATTGAACTGCAGTTTAGATACACAAGTTGGTGAAAGTTGTCCAAAGGACTACATATCGTGACAGTGCATGTGTCCCGCCCGATCCTTCTATAGGTGAGAATGATCATCGGCACTTGTGGAGGGGAGGCAGTATAACACCAGGCTATTCATCGGTTTCAGCAAGTGCACCCTTCAAATGTAAATGTTTTTCCCTCTTCTGGAACTCTGTCAATCCTTTGCCGCTTCCAGTAACACCAACCTTACCATTGGGATCATCTGGAGACTTGAAAATGCTCTCCCTCTTGCGCCCAGAGAAAAAGCCAATCTAGAGAGAGAGTTGAAAACTTGAAATAAGAAACGATTAGGAAGAAGACTCCTAATGCAGAAAAAAATACATGTCCTAGTTGATAGATATCGTCATCACTGAGTCATCCACGGCTAGGCTTTCTTCTGAAGTTAGAACATGATTTTTGGGGAAAAAACATCAGCAAGCTTAATGTTTTTAAAAGGAGACATGAAAAAGAATCATAAATAATAGATTCCAACACATTTTCTTTATGAAATATAAAGAACAGTACTTAGAAAAAGGCTTATAGAACTCCAATTGGTGTTATGTCCCTTTTGCATGCCGGCTGCAGGGTGCACTAAGTGGCTAAGTCTCACCACCGGCTGCAGCTTCTTGAAGTTCCAAATCAAGGAGAAGAAACTTACAAAGTCAAAGAACTAAAGAAAGAGCGGAATGATGCTTCGAAAGGCAAATAATATGAAAAATATGAAATATGCGAGTATTGCAGGACATGGTTTTCCTGGCTAACACACTGACTCGAAACAACCTTTTGGTTGGTTGAATATCGCGACTTCAATACATGGAGAACACATTTCTGGTAGAGGTCTACCAAACCCCAACTCCCAATCAGAAAAATAAAAGATGACAATCTGACCTTTCGCAAGATGTTCAATTTAACCGACATTTTCTATTGTTGTCATCATTTTCATATTTTGTGTCTGAGCTGCGGCAGTATTGTCCCCCATATTTTCAATTGGTCCACAGCAATGGTGCATTGGCAAGACAGAATTCATGATAATTTGAGAACAGCACAGGTATCGATTACCTTCTTGGATTGGCCTTTGGCCACTTGGAACTGCTGCCAGGCGTTCTGTTTCTTGTTTTGTGTCACCTCAAGCTGCTCAAGACGGACTTTTGATTTGAATGCATGTATTTTCTTTCTTTTTGCAGCTTTCTGAACAAAATATTTTACTTTAGTAGCCATAACAAAGACATAATAGTATGCAGGCATGTTCTCCTATCGAAATTACAAGATGAAGAAATTTCCATCCAGAGACTGATCTTTTGCCTGCACTTTCAAAGAGATCCTATTCCAAGCCGGCAAATAAATAGCTCACATTAACCACGAGCTCAAGAGCAACAGCTCAGCTCACACCACAAAATCAAGCTAATTTGAACTCACTTTTGGGTAATTCAACAAATTTCACCAGGCCAATAACAAGAGTAGTTTTGGCATGTAAAGCAAATGTGAGGATCCTAGACAAAAAATTAGCAGAAACATATATGCTTATGCAAACAGAAAATCACTAAGCAAACCCATCAACTAGTGGCTATCACCAGCAACCCCACCAGAGATCAATAAGCAAACAAATTGCATTCATACCACCAGAAACCGGAGAGAGAGAGAGAGAGAGAGAGAGAGAGAGAGAGAGAGCACACCACATCTTCTGGGTCGTTAGGATCAATCTGAAGCTTGGCAGGTAAAGTGCGAGAGAAGACATCTGTTCCAGCTGCCTGTTCAATCTTCCTCTTTATGGCCAGCTTTGTGGCTTCAGCTTCTCTTTCAGCTTTCACCAAAGCATCCACCGTTCCTTCTTGTCTCGGTCTTACGTTGTCAGGATCAACCTGGAAAACAGACAAATGCATAGACTTACTCATTTATAACCATATCACTACCTAAGTAGGCCATCAGCATTACATTTGAGAACGTATACTCTTCTAGCTGCATCCTTCTATGGGGAGGGCTCGCCCTTGCATGGCTGGTCAAAGCCCAGATGAAGGAGAGTTGCACTAGGTGTTCAACATCATGCATAAAATGTTGTCCCATGTTCACTGGGGGTATAACCTTTCCAGCACCAAATCCCATTAAAACTCCACATTAATTCTGCATGGATGACAATAGTAGTACGATGGATGACCTAGAAAGTCCTGTTGTTGCACCCTCTAGCCAACCCCACCCAGTGTGTGAAAAAAGGCTAAGGTGATAGAACTGTTGCAGCATAAACATTATCCAGATAAATGAGGTGTGTGTCAAGTTACATTAGTTCCAGCATAAAACCATGTCCTGAAAGCATTGGATGGCATAATTGCGTAGGTACATGCAGTTGGCGTAAGTAGGTCAATTCTTGAATTGAATTAAATGGGCCCTTTAACTCGGTGGTACAGTAAAGCCATGGTTAGATGTGAGTCATCAGCTCAAATCCAATAAAGGCTTTTCTGTGAAGCTGTTTCTGGTTGCTTTGAATAAACAGTAGAATTGATGCAGTGTTTGGTCAAAACATAAGATATCAAATGCCCCAAAAAGTGCACCCACACCCAGTTATTATGCGTATCACCCCATATCATATCGTGAGACAGGGAATGTATCGCAACCTTTTTATTTCCGGACTGTATCATGCGATATAGACAGTGGCATTCGATACGTGCAATATGCCCCTTATTTATAAAAGGAGTCACCCGAATGCATTGTGATTTCTGTGGGAGAAGCTTCTCCTGCAGTCCGACAGCACCACCATTGACAGTGGCATACAATATGTGCAATATGCCCCTTATTTATAAAAGGAGTCACCTGAGTGCACTGTGATTTCCTGCTTGTGCGTGTTTTTTACTCAAATGCACTGCCATTTCTGGTGGGAGAGGCTTCTCCAGCGGTCTGACAACATCACAATTCTAGTGGTGGCACCTTTGGGAACCATTTGTTTTCTTGTGGTATGTTATTTTTGTTGTTTTTCATATTTATTTTCTATCCTATTCATTTTTTTCTTTTTTGAATGACAATATATGAAGTGAATGTATATATTTTTAATGAACTTATGACAATCTATGAAGTGGGTGAATGTTTTTAGGTGTTTTAGTGGTTTAAGAAGTGAGTAGATTTGTGACGATTTATGAAGTGCTTTTATTTACAGATTTATTAAGATTCAAGAAGATAAATTGAGATGTCAGGGAGAGGTTCACATTCTCAATCTTGATCTGATTACCCGACATGACAATCAAGTACTTCAATCGAGGAAAGCAAATTGAGAATAACATGTAGTTTTCGTGAGAAAGTCATGAATAGTAGAGTTTCTCGATTAAAGCACCACTTAGCAAGAACTGGGAAAGAGGTTAGGAGAGTTCCAGAAGCAATGTTTACAAATGATTGAGAGTATGGTTGATTGAACAAGAGTTAGAAGATATTGGTGGAGATGATAGCATCCTTTTTTATGCAAGAACAGACATTGATAGTAGTTCGCGACCGATCAAGGGAAAGAGGATTCTGAAAGAAGATACAAGTCATAGAAGAGGAAGAGGTAGAAGATCTTCTCATTTTGTCATTCCTCTTATAATAAGTTGAGAGGAAAATTATTGGATAAAATTGTTCTTGAAGTATAAGAATATTGTTAGACTTTGAGAAAGTCATGAAAGGAGACTTTGAGGGAGTCACACCAAGCAACTATAAGTACTACAAGCATTATATTAGGTCTATTGTTAGGTTTATTGTGCCTACTATGGAAGGAAAGTTAGGTTGCACACTAACACTAGGATGTATAATTCTTGCAGATACGCTCATTAGGCCTATTCTACAGTAGTAGCAGTACATGTTATATACAACCTGCTTATATTATATGAGCAAAGTCCTTGTCATCATCCAGGAAAAAGTAGAAATTTTGAAAATATAGATTAATATATTAACATACAATATTTCTTTAATAAAAAAGTTAAATAATGTTTTTGAAATATTTTCTTTAATTAAATAATACATATCATGTATCATATGATCATACCGTATCATATGGTAGAGTACTATTATCATGCATCAATTCTTCTTTTGATATGAGACCCGGTACAATGTTTACAACATTGGATAACAACAACAACAACAACTAAGCCTTTTCCCATACTAGACGGGGTCGGCTACATGGATTCTTTGTTTCCACATATCCCTATCGTGTGCCATGTTAGCAGTTAACTCATAATAAGCTAGATCATTCTTTATTGTTTCTTTCCAACACTTTTGTGGTCGTCCTCTACCTCTTTTAATACTTTTCAAATTTAGTTTTTCTAACCTTTTTATAGGTTCTTCTTTTGATCTTCTTTCTATATGTCCAAACCATCTTATACGATATTCTCTCATTTTATCCTCTATTGGTGCCACTCCTAATTTGTTTCTAATAACCTCATTATGTATACGGTCTTTTCTTGTATGACCACTCATCCATCTCAATATCTTCATTTCTGTCACAGACATCTTTTGTACATGTTGATAATTAACTGCCCAACACTCAGAACCATAAAACATGGCAGGCCTAATTGATGCTCTATAATATTTACCTTTTAACTTTAATGATATCTTCTTATCACAAAGAATACCTGATGCTCCTCTCTATTTTAACCAACCAACATTAATTTTATGCGTAACATCTCCATCAATTCTTAAATCACCCTGAAAAATTGATCATAGGTATTTAAAACTTTCCTTTTGGGGATGCAACGTGTGCCAATTTTAATTTCTATGTCCTCTAAGGTAACCAAATCATCAAACTTACATTCCATATATTCTGTTTTTATTCTACTAAGTTGGAGGCCTTTGCTTTCTAATGTTTCTCTCCATAGTTCTAATTTTCTATTAACTTTTTCCTTAGACTCCTCCACTAATACAATGTAATATGCAAATAACATACACCAAGGTACTTCATCTTGAATATGTTTTGTTAACTCATCCATCACCATTATAAATAAGTATGGACTTAAAGTTGATCCTTGATGTAACTCAATATTAACTTCAAAGAAGTTTGTCGTTCCTTCATGAGTCCTCACACATGTTTTTGCACCATCATACATGTCTCTTATAAGGTTAATGTATGTCAATGGGATACCTCTTTTTTCCAAAGTTCTCCAAAGAACCTCTCTCAGTACCCTATCATAAGCTTTTTCTAGATCAATAAAATATCATGTGAAGGTCTTTCTTTTTTGCTCTAAAATGTTCCATAAGACGTCTCAAAAGGTGAATCGCTTCAATAGTAGATCTGCCTGGCATGAATCCAAATTGGTTCTCTGTTGTACTTGATACTTGTCTTAACCTACATTCGATAATTCTTTCCCATAATTTCATAGTATGGCTCATTAACTTGATACCTCGATAATTCGCACAATTTTGAATGTCTCCCTTGTTCTTATATATGGATATAAGTGTACTTACTCTCCATTCTTCGGGCATCTTTTGGTTTTTCCATATTTCATTAAATAGTCTTGTGAGCCAAGTGATTCCTATTTCTCCTAGTATTTTCCAAACTTCTATAGGAATATTATCTGGTCATACCGATTTACCACCCTTCATATGTTTAAGAGCCTCTTTGACTTCATTCTTTTGAATACGTCGGTAGAAATTGTGGTTTATATACTTTTCTGATTTGGCTAACTCTCCTAAGCTAATACTAACATCTTTATTTTCATTAAAAAGATTATAAAAATAGTTTTTCCATCTATTTCTTATATCATCATTTGCCACTAGAAGTTTTTCATCCTCGTCTTTTATGCATCTAACATAATTAAGATCTTTAGTTTTCTTATCTCTAGTCCTCCCAAATTTTAGCTTTTGTTTCACTCACAGCCTTTTTCGTTTCCTTCTTTGCTTTCTTATAAGCCTCTAAAGTTTCACTAGTTTTCTTAGCATAATGTAATTTGTAACATGCCCTCTTTGCCTTGATTTTATTTTGTACTACTTCACTCCACCACCAAACTTCTTTTTGTGCGGGTACACCTCCCTTAGATACCCCTAACACATCTTTCGCCACTTTCGTAATATGTATAGCCATATTGTTCCACATATCACACGGTGTACCAACATAATTCCAAATATCTCCTTGAAGGACTTTCTGTTTAAATATATCTTCTTTCTCGCTTTTGAGGTTCCACCATTTAGTCTGAATAGCTCGATGCACTCTTTTCTTCTTTGTCCATTTTTTTATTTGTAAATCCATAACTAAAAGTCGATGTTGGGTGGTTAAGCTTTCTCCTGGAATTACCTTGTAATCTTTACAACACGCTCTATCTTTTTTTCTACAAATAAAGTAATCAATTTGTGTTTGTGATAAACCACTCTTATAAGTAATTAAATGTTCATCTCGTTTTTTGAAGATTGTATTGACTATAAAGAGATCAAATGCCATAGCAAAATTTAAAATCTCCCTACTTTCCTCATTTATATCCCCAAAACCAAAGTTTCCATGAATCCCTTGATATCCTAATGCCTCTTTACCGACATGTCCATTTAAGTCTCCTCCTAAACAAATCATCTCCCTTTGTAAAATCTTTTGAAACACCTTATCTAACTCTTCCCAAAAAGCTGTCTTTATACTATCTTCTAGTCCTACTTGGGGTGTGTAAGCACAAACTATATTCAAAACCTCTGCTCCTAACACTAATTTCAACATCATGATTCGGTCATGCAACTAATTACAATGCAGTTGCAAAAGAGTAAACTTATAGGTATGGTACTTTTTATTAGACACCATGTGTAACCAACCTATTACTACATTACAATTATCATGTATTGGTCCCTCTTTCGATACGAGACCCGATACAATAATGCAATTAATTATAAAGTTCATGCAAAAGAGTACGCTCATAGGTATAGTGCTTTTTAGTTTTTATTAGACACCATGTGTAACCTGTTATATAGATCTCATTCTTGAGGACATTGAGGAGATGGACGAGGTAAAAGTAACAACTAAATGTTGCCAATATATCACCAAATTTATTTATAACCATACATTTGTATTATGCATAATAATGAGATATACTAATGGCACAAAACTCCTTCGTACCTTTGTCCCGCGACTACTCAATTTGTAACTAATTTTTTGTTTGTATAGAGCATTCTGAAACAAAAGCAAGCTTTGAAAAAAATATTTACGTGACAACAATTTACAGACTTGCATCAAAATAAGAACAGAAAACTTAATGAGATTTCAAAGACAATCTTTAAGAG
Organism: Brasenia schreberi; assembly: GCA_036023115.1. Lineage (NCBI taxonomy): Eukaryota > Viridiplantae > Streptophyta > Magnoliopsida > Nymphaeales > Cabombaceae > Brasenia > Brasenia schreberi. The sequence goes on from JAYKKT010000049.1 coordinate 1,556,501, forward strand.
TACATTTTGAAACTCTTTAATTAGGTTATTAAAAATCACATGTTCTTTGGTAAAGGTTTTGAGATTAACTTAAAGTGACAATGGGGAGAAGTCATCCATGGACTATCTTTATGAAGCCATAGATAGAACTAAAGTTATATCATGAACAACTTTAATGGAAGAAAAATTAATTATGTGCCCGTATGGAGGATGACTGATAATAGATGGAATAAATAATTGCATCAACCTATTCATGCAACGGCTTACTACCTAAATCCAACATTTAAAAGGGATAGTGAGGTCAATAGAGGTATCACTGATTGCATAAATAGATTGGTCCCTGATGAGAGTAGTAGATGTTATCATGCTATACATCGAGAGATGGAGCTCTACGATAATTCTCTTCACTTGATGGGCTTACCAATAACTGCTATTCACAACCAGACTAATATGTGCCCAATGCCCATGTAAACATATAAATCATTTATCTTATATTTATAGTTGAATAAATTTGTATATTTGTCTTTTCCTATGAATAAGTTTGAAAATGATTTCTCAAACCTAAGAGATTGTGCAATAAGGGTTATGAGCCAAACCTGTAGTGCAATTGATTGCAAAAGGAATTGAAGTGTTTTTAACTCATCTACACAAAAAAATGCAATAGTTGGAGCATAAGCAGCTTAATGATCTAGTATTCATACGTTACAACATGTGATTAGAAAGGTAATTAATAAATTAGTTATTAATTAAATATTATGAAATATGATAAAACAAATTTACTTCTAACTGAAGAAGATGTTTAATGGATTAATTTGGAAGGAGCACAATAATGTTAGCAAGAGGAGGATGACATTGATTTTGTTGTTGAAGGTGGTGATCTTGAAAGAGGAGGAGAAGAAGAAGAAGACTATTTAGTTGATGATCTTTATTATAATGTGTTATTCCTTTTGAAAGAAGTAATTTTAAAGAATATTTGCTACTTGTTCAATAATAAAAGTTATACTTATAATTTGGATGAATGTTCAAACATATGAATGTTTACCCAAATTTTGATTTATAAGAATTGTTCTTGATTTTTTCTGATTTTTCTCTATTTTTTATTTTTAAAAAATTTAAAAAATTTACGTGCGCTTGTCTAATAAAGAAAAACGATACACATTACGATCCGGTACAACACTGCCCACACCAGAACTCCAGGCCCAAAGTGGATGCTAATTATTTAATTATTCAATTGCATAAACTGGGCAAGAATGTACAAGCTTCATATTGATGGAAGAAACTAGAATATCCAATCATAATTTTAAAAAACAGAAACAGTAGAAGTGGATAAGAATGATAAAGGTTACATGGATATAAAAGTAGATAGGAATCCTGGTACGAAGCATCAGAATCATAACAACAATCTCTCTTCAACTATTTAATAGCAAACAGTTAATTTTTTATAAAAGAGAAGATAAATGTGGGGGGATCTTACCTCTTCTTTATTTCCCCATCCATCATAGGATACATAGTATCCATTTGCGGTAATTGCCTCAATCGTTGCATCATACCTGAGCAATTGTTTGTTAGAATTCAAATCAAAGAATTAGTAAAGGACGTTTTAAAAGCATACCATTCTCCATCTTCACTCCAAACAGCCTGGACTTTTGAGCCCACAGGGAGTCGCCCATATGGTTCAGAATACTTGCTTGAGGCCTGTATGTTCACAAAAATGTAACAAGCCAGCTACTCTAAGTAGGGTGCATAGTAGAAATTAGCTGACAGATTCCATATAGAAAGCTATATTTCGCTTCTACCAAACATATGTAGCAGTTATTCGGATGGGTTTATCTATGACCTAAGCAATGTCGCCTTTAGTTGGGCATTATGCAAAATAGAGAACAAGAACATGAAGGAACAAGGAGTAGTTGGATCATGACCTATTCTCCTAGGGACTTCCATGCACAAGACACATTAAAGATTCCACGTCTATCCACATTAATCGCCTTGGTGCAGTAAAATAATCCATGCAAGAAAACATAAATAAAATGTTGATCCAATTCCACTAACACATCCCATTTTCCCATGTAAAAAATGTGAGTGTAGTTGTTGCAAGTTGCAACTCTCTTATAGAGAGGGACATTTTCAAACTAAACTTGATTCATGCTAAAGTCAGCCTTAGTTTCACACCCGATTGCACTGCCAAGCAATTGAAAGAAAAAATAAATCTTCTCAAGTACATACATATATATATATATATGTGTGTGTGTGTGTGTGTGTGTGTGTGTAGAATGTTTCACTGATCCATCAAGTCACTCATATTCAGAGCATTCTTCCTTAAACCAGAACCTCCAAACACGTTTTGACAATGTCTGTTTATTGGACAACAGATTTTACATTGGGCAAACAAAATGACAACGAGAAGTAGTTTCCTAATTACTGGTTTTTTATCATATGAGCCACTAGTTCGTCTCCCCTATAGAAACAACTGAAAAATACCTGATCTAATGCAAATGTTAGTGTTTGGAAATGACTCGTCGACAGTTGGGTTCATCTCAGCTTAAACCGGCTGAAAGAACTTGCTAAACACATGGTTCCTAATAGTCACAGAAAAGAAAATTTCTATTATTCAGTGGACATAAATTAAAACCACAAAGATACTAGTTTCACTGCAACCGTACAGTAGTACACTGTTACCCAAGCATACCATATTCAATTCCATTTCCATGTACACCTATTCTCAATGCAACTTCCCTGCCAATAAGATCTGATCAGGCAAATGGAAGAGAGATATCAATATACTTGAAGGAAATTGTGCTAAGTACAAATGCATTCCAATTGATGCCAGATAACAAACTCTAGAGTTCCAACCATTTGAAAATAAAGGCATTGGGGAGTACAAAAAGTTTACTCTTTCAAAAGACATTTCATCTGTTTGTTTGCCATTTGGACTAGTATCCTCATCCAGACCAGCCAAGCCAGCCAACTCTGATTGTTTAGCTGTTGACAGCAATTCCTCAGTCAAAGCAATTACCTACAAAACCAGATAGTTCGCTACAAACATCAGGAAGAAGTCATGGCCCAATTTCATTAGAGAAATCAGGTAAACAGAGTCAAACTTAGGCTCTGAGTGAGAAGAGAACATCTGAAATAAGGGATGGGGCAAGCAGGCAGTCGATCACAAGAACACATCACCTGCACATGAACCAACATAGAATGATGGGCATCATGACATAGCATGTTATATGGCACGAGAAACCATTAAGGGTCCATGGCCAAACACAATCTCGGAAAACCTTACCTTTAAATTTAAAAACCCATGAAAAGGAAAAGAAAAAAACAGAAATCGCCATGTATTTTGCCATCTGCCCATGCAGCTCAATCATGCTGTCCTGCTGAAACAACATTAACAATTTCTCAACAGGACAAGATCGAAAAGGCAAAATTTTACCATCCATGAAGAGTTCTTATCTTTTCATTTCTTATGAGAAAAGGTTCTTTTCTTCTCCTTTCCATTTCTTAGGAGGACAGATAATGCATGGAGCATCCAGTGCAACTCTACCACACCAAATAACTCAAACCTTATGAAGTCAACATTCTAATGGTGGTTGTGACCCCTACCAGTACCATAATCCACATCAACCAGATGTGAACCAGACTGGCTTCATTAAATCCTTTTAGTAATGAGAGTGAAAAACTTTGCCAATTTAAACAAACTTTGAGAATTCACACAACTTAAAGTAATAGATATGACTTGCAAATGCATTAATTTATATCACAAACAAAGAATCTGGTTACTTTTGCTCAAGTTACTCAAGTACAAAGGAGAAGACAAAAACATCCTGCCAAAACCAAGTCATGTCAGAGGCCTGCTCTAGGTAAAGGGACCATTCCAATCAGAAACTCACACTAGTAGGATAGAGAGTACCAAAAGCAAGAAAGACATGACAATGACAAGTGTGGAAATTAAAAGGCCATATTGCAGTAAAATCATCTGTCTGCTCTTAATAGGGTTGCTCTTCTACGACGGGAGGATAAACGTTTGTTACCTTGAATGGGGTGGGCAACTTTAAGCCCTGAACCTACTAGTTGTGAAACTTTTTCCATGGAGAGGCCAAGAATGTAAGCAGGAAACTATCGAATATAATTGATATTCCAGTGTACAGCCTATAAGTTACTTTAAGATGCTGGCATTCAAAAACATGAAAATAAGCATGCAGCACTAGACAACTGTCCCCAAAAATATTTGACGGCCACACCCACGAGTTTTAGATGTAGTTACAATGCAGTGAATATGCAAGTATATCCAACAAGGAAAGTCCAAAAAGCCACTCCTTTAGTTCTGAATCAGGGAGAAGTTTCTGGAATGTCCAGAGAGTCCACCGTCACATGCTTCTCGGATTAGCAATTCTCTAATCAAACATTGTGGAATGCAAAGTCGATTCCCTCTTAACAAGAACCCATTAAGTTGGTGGAACTCACCCACTCCCTTGTTGAGGCAGTCTTGATAAAGCAAGGAGAATGCAGAATCTTCTAGGTGCAAGTCCTTGAGAAGCTCAAATCTCATAGTTTTGCAATCATAACAGAAATAAAGGAATGTCTTCGTGAAAGTCCATCAACTACTAGATTGATACTACCTTCTTGTACCTAATAGAGTAGGAAAAAGTTTCCCAGAACTCTACCCACTTAACGTGCCTGTTGTTCAGCTTGCTTTGTCCTTTCAAATGCTTTAATGTCTCGTGGATGTATGTGAACTCCTTGGAGTATAAGTAGTGTCTCCACGTTTGTAAGGCACGGATCAAAGCATAGAACTCTTTGTCATAGGTTGAGTAGTTAAACCTGGCATCATTTAACTTTTCATTAAAATATATGATAGGATGGTTGTTTTGCACGAGTATTGCCCCTATGCCATTCTTGGATGCATCACATTCAATTTCAAATATTTGTGAGAAATCGGGTAGAGACACCATTCTTGGATGCATCTCATTCAATTTCAAATATTTGTGAGAAATCGGGTAGAGACAGTATGGGTGTGGAGCATAGTTTTTCTTTCAAAAGATCAAAATTGTGTTGTGTTGTACTGGTCCATTGGAAATCCCCATTTTCTTTTGAGGCAATAAGTTAGGGGGCTGCAATTGTGCTAAAATCTCTGGCAAAACATCTGTAAAACGAAGTCAACCTATACAAACTTCTTACCTCCGAGAGATTAGTAGGAGTTGGCCACTCTTTTATGTCCTTGATCTTCTCAGGGTCAGCTTCCACTTTAAGTGAAGAGATTACGTATTCCAAGAAATTAAATTGGGGTTGGCATAGAGTTGTTGCTTCTTTAGTGCATCAAACACTTCTTTCAAATGTGCTAAATGAGCTTTGTGGCTTTTGCTATAGATGAGGATATCGTCAAAATAGACAATCACAAACCTCCCGATGAATTGTCGAAGGAGTGATTCATCGAACGCATGAAGGTGCTAAGAGCATTGGGCAAACTTAACAACATTACTAGGCATTCATAAAGCCCGTTCTTGGATTTAAATGTTGTTTTTCATTCATCTACTTCTTTCATCCTTACTTGATGGTAGACGCTCTTTAAATCGATCTTGGAGAAAACCGTAGCCCCATGTAATTCATCCAGCTTGTCATCTAGCTGAGGAATGGGGTATCGATAGTTCATGGTTATTTTGTTGATGGTACGGCTGTCCACACACATTCTTATTGATCCGTTCTTTTTCAGTACCAACAAGACGGGTACATAACAAGGGCTCAAAGATTTCCTTGTTGCAATTCCATGGCTTCTTTCGAGTTGCATCCTACTTGTTCGGCAAGGTGGCTCCTGGAACAAGATTGATTTGATGTTATACTCCTAATCGGTGGCAAGCCATTAGGGAGACCCTCAAGAAAGATGTCATGGTATTCTTCATGCTTTAGGAGAGGGGTCAACGTGATTCAATGTCCTTCCTTTAAGGTTGTGTAAGTGTTTTTAAACCCATCATGTCATACGCGGTAATCAAATAACCACGGTCGTCCCAACAACAAGTGGCTAGCATCCATGGAACAACATCACAATTGACACTATCTTGGTATGCTTTTCCTATGAAAAATTGAATAGTGACTTGTTTATCAACCCATACCTCGCCTTGGTTATTAAGCCATTGTAATTTGTAAGGATGGGAATTCGCGCGGGCGGGTTGTCAAATTGAGTTTATCAACCAATTCGGTAGAAGCAACGTTGGTGCAGCTGCCTACATCAATGATGAGGTTGCATACTTTGTCTTTGATGGTGCACCACGTGAGAAATATGTTTTCTCTTTGATTTTTCTCAAAGACCGCTAGGGAGTTGAGAACCCTATGAATTACCAATAGTTCTCACTCATCAGCAAAGGCCACCTCTTCATGCATAACATTCTCCGGTTTAGCTTCATTTTCACATTTAACTTCATTTGTTGCTTCGTGCAGGATCATTACCTTGTGATTGGGGCGTTGCGAGGCAATGAATGCTTTGTAACTTAAGAAATAATTCATGGCGGTAATAATCTGGTACGAATCTCTTTTGGTCATTTCATTAACCTCCAACTTCTTATTTCGCCTTCTCCATCCCTTCATCGGTGAACTTTTAGACTTCCCTACCGTAGATTAGCAATCTCTGAACTCCAAAGTTGCTAACTGACATTTCTTGGCCTCGAACTAGTTATGATACTCAAAAATCTTTTCTACTCGTTGCACCCATTCAAGGAACTCCTCATGTGAGTTGGTTCCTTTAAAAGTAGGGATCTTAAACTTGATGGAGTGATCGGCATCATTACGACCTCTTTTGAAGTCACGAGGTCCGTGATGAGTGTGTTCGACAGTTTCTTCATCAGTGTCAAAGGCTTGCTCGTATACGCTCTCGTGATGTGGTGGGGTTGCACATTGAGATCCAAGATTTAGGACAGACTGGGAAAGTTGTGTTATTTGGGCCAATACTTCCTCGAATTTTCGTTCTAGGGCCATAAGTAAGGCTTGGTCCAATGATAGGCCCCGAGAGACAGAAGGGGGATTCTTCTTTAGCCATGGTGTTAGTGCTTAGTTAGCAAGGAGGAAGCAGAGGAGGTGAGGGATGGGATACGATTCAATCAAAATGAAAAAAAGAAACAAAGCAGAAGGTTCAGTGGGTTCAATTGCTGGTGGTTGAGAGGAGGGATAGTGTAAGGAAGGATGCAAGAATACATGTGCTATTGAGTAATTCGATCTCAACTAAACCACCAACAATGTGCTTCCAGCTCATGTTGACATGAGATTGTAGGAGAAGAGATAAAAGGATTCGCCAATATCAGAAAGAGGTATGATTGATAAGAGGGTTAAGACCCCACTAACTCAGTCACACAAACTGAGATAGATAAGTTCATACTATCTTGCAAAAATCGCAGAGAAGAAATAGCCACAAAAACTTGCTTTTTGTTCATTTATATAGGCTTAAAACAGGCCTCTAAGCCGACACATCCACTAATACTCGCAATTTCTCAAAGCAAAAAATTGATTACCTAGGAAATGCACACTACATTAATGGAGTGTCTCCTAATGATAAGCTCCAACTAAATATCACTTAACTCTACTGTGATTTTCTAAGTCAAAGCAAATGATTACCTAGGAGATGCACATTACATTAATGGAGCATCACCTGGTGATAAGTTTCAGCTAACTCACACTTAACTCTACTATGATTTCCTAAGCAAAATACAACTCAGCCAACCACCTGGTGGGGAGTTAATTCCAACTAACCCCCTTTAATGCAAAATGGAGTTGGTTGGTTGGGGTTACTGCTAGGGTCCATGATCCAAACCTTGCTCCTGGATTGGGTGCATCAATCTTAGTGACCTCAATCTAGTCATTGGACCTATTAAGCCTTGGTCTGGCATCATTTCCTTGCGTAGCTTACCATCACATGGCTCAACATGTTTTATAGAGAGAGAACAGGAAACGGATGACAATAGTCTCACGGTGTTTCTTCACTCTTCTATAATCAATGAGTTTATTTTTGCAAATCTAAGTACTTAACAAATAAACTATCTTCACTCTTCTATAAACAATGAGTTTATTTTTGCAAATTTAAGTACTTAACAAATAAACTATCTAATACTTTAAATGAGCATAACTTAAGTATTATAGTAAGGTTAATAAACAAATATTTGCTCTTGGTTCATCGATCTTGAATGATAATTCATTAAGATGCCTTTACCCCAACAGCGTGAAAGTTCTTCTCACAACCATATTACACACCAAGCACCTGGTTCTTCATGTTGATTTGATGAAGATTGAAGAACATAATAATAAGAAGAGTAATGGAAGATGGAATCTCAGGTGTGCAGGCTTATCTTCTGACTGTTGTCCCTCTTTCTCTTTCTTCTTATTTCTTCTCTCAAATTTACATCAGTCGGCTGGTAGGGTTTCCCCTTTATAACCAGCATTACACATGAATTTATTACCTAAGTGCCATTAATAAAATTTAATTTAAAGGTACCTTTAAAATCATAACTAAGAACAAAACTTAAACACTAATGACAGCTCTAACTAAGAACATAACTTAAAGAGTAAAACAACAAAAAAAGAAACAACAACTAAGAATTTGATCCTTCACACTGACCCTCAAGTTGGGTAATCCTGTTAATTGCTTTAGTTTGCATATCTATATATTGATTTCCTGATGTCATGTGCTTCAGCTTGAACTCCTTGGTACTTACATTGTCACTGACAATCAATATCTATGTGCTTGTTCCTTTTGTGGATTATATGCAGTTTGTATAGATGTCTTACTATCACAAAATAGAAGAATAGGTTCTTTAATCAGAAATCCAACTATAATTAACAATGACCGTAACAACTTTCCTTCATATATACCAGAGGCAATTGCTCTATATTCAACTTTAGTTGTATATCTGGCCACAACAGTTTGTTTTTTACTCTTTTAAGAAACTATACTATCACCCACGAGTGTTATATACCCTGAGGTAGATTTTCTATCTTCAATAAAACCAGCTCAGTTTGCATTAGTGTATACTTCAATATTTGTATGACCATTATTTTTGTACATCACATTGTATCCTAGAATATTTTTTAGATACCTGAGTATATGAAATATTGCATCCACGTGCATTTTAGATGGTGCTTGCCTTACTCGACTCAAAATACCAATAGCAAAAGCTATATCGAGGCGAGTAATGGTTAGATATATCAACTTTTCAACTAAATATTGATATCTAGATTCTAGTCACATCAATCTTATCACATCCATCATCTAATCGCAATTTTTAATTATCATACATGGGTGTATGAAGTGGTTTACACTGTAGCATTTTTGTAACTCGTAATAAGTCCAACACATATTTTCTCTGGCTTAAGAAAATATCGGTACCAAAATAAACTACTTCAATCCCAAGAAAGTAGTGCAATTTACCGAGGTCTTTAATATCAAATGGCTGATGTAGTTCTTGCTTCAACCACTCAATTTCTTCAATATCATCTCCTGTGACAATTATACCATCGATATAAACCAACAATAGTGTTAATTTTACCCCTTTTTGATAAGCAAAGTATGATCACTAACACTTTTAGTATAACCCAATTCAATAATACTTGTATTGAATTTTTCAAACCATGTACGAGGTGATTGCTTCAATCCGTATATTACCTTTTTTAGCCTACAAACTTTCTGTGTTAAATTAGTATATCCTGGTCGTAGTTTCATATAAACTTTCTCTTTAAGCACCCCTTACAAGAATGCATTATTCACATATAATTGTCACATTATCCACTTTCTTTGGGCAACAACACTGATTATAACTCTTATAGATGTGAGTTTAGCTACCGGTGCAAATGTCTCATCGTAATAAATCCCATAAAATTGACTATATCCTCTTGCTACTAGCCAGGGTTTATACCTTTCCAATGTTTCATCTACTTTGAATTTAATAGTATACACCCAACATCCCATTGCTTTTCTTCCAGATTGAAGTACACTTACTTCGCATGTTTGATTTCTCTCTAATACATTCAATTCTGATTGAATAGTTTCTACCTAATGAGGTGACTTAGAGGCTTCTAAAAAATCTTTAGGAATTTGATATGTTTCAGCATTCAACACAAAATTATGATAACTTGGAGATAGATGATCATATGACATAAATTGAGTGATAGAGTATTTACCACATAATCTTTTCCCTTTTCTGAGAGCAATAGGAACATCTAATTTTAGCTCATCGTTAACTTTTCCTTCCAAAATCTCACTATCTTGATCTGAGGAAGAGTCTCCCAATTGGTCCATAGTGTCATGAGAATTGGGCATAAATATCTTCCAATCTCTCTTTGTGTAGACTTCCAACTTCTTTTCTTTCTGTCGTACATCCTTCTTCTCTATTAGTTGATCCACATAATTTTCTTAAAGTGTAGTATTGATCAGCAGCACCAACTCATCCAATGATTGGGCTCGACGACACAGTTTCACTTGAAAAATATGAAGTGGTTTCAAAAAAGGTGACATCCATACACACATATCTCTTATGTGGATCATAACATACATACCTCTTTTTTCAATTGAATAAACAAGGAACACACATTTGGCAACTCTAGGATCTAACTTATCTCGAAACAAGCCATGAAAATGCACAAAACAAAGGCATCTGCATACTCGTGGTGTTACACAAAATGGAGTAGTCCCAGGTTTTTATCATTTAGAAGGGAGTTTTTCTAGAAAGAATAGTAGATGGTAATATGTTAATAAGATATATTGTTGTGAGGATAACTTTCGACCAAAGTAATTTTAGGGACATTATGCTCCAATAATAGGGTCCTAGAAACCTCTAAGATGTGTTTGTTTTTCCTCTCCATAAATCTATTTTGTTGTGGTGTATGGACATATAAAGATTGATGGATAATACCATGAGATTGCAAGTATCTTCGCAAATAATGATCGACAAATTCGTCACCATTATCTGACCTAAATATCTTGATGGTATAGCTAAATTGAGTTCCAACAAGTTTATGAACAATAGGAAATATAGATGACACTTCAGATATAAATCTCATGAGATACACAAATGTAAATCTAGAACAATCATAAATAAAAGTAACAAAGTTCTAAAATTTTTCCAATAAATGAATAGAATAGGGACCCTATACATATGAATGTATCAACTCAAATGGACTTGATGATTGTGACTCTCTACTAGGAAATGACACCCTATAACCCTTTGACATACATCACAATTAAGGACCAAGTCTCTTTGACTCTCAACAGGAACTAACTCTACTTTTTTAAACTAAAAGATGTCCTAATCGACTATGCCATAATCTGAGTTTCTCTTCTATTTTTGTGGTCTTCTATACTGGAATTAGATTATCTGGGAGTATGTAGAGCCCATTCTTAAGTTCACCATGTCCAAAGGTTTTTTCCATCTTCAGATCCTGAAATTTACAACCAGAGGGAGAGAAAGTTATTGAACAGTGTAAATCTTTAACCAATGAATTCACTCATAACAAGTTAACTAGTAATTCAGGAATATATATCACTGATTCTAGTTGGAAATTTTGTGTCTGCATCATCCCCTTTCCCTTTATTGGAATTAAGGACTCATTAGCCAATTTAATATATTATGGTATAGATATAGACTGATATTCCATAAAATTGTATTTATCACCTACCATATGATCAGTTGCACCTGAATCTATCACCCAAAATTTAAATTTTGTAAAGGAAGAGTTATCACTTATGTTTTAAGAAGTAGAAACACATATTTCATTCTTTTCTGTTAAGGTAGATGGTTGATCTCGGAGCTTAGACTCAATTTTTGCAATCTTCCTTCTTAACTTTATCATCTCATCATATGTCGCAAACTTCACTGTCTTTTCGATAGATGCAACCACATAGTCCCTGTGATCTTTATAATCTGTTAATTTTCCTATGATTTTCGAGTATTGATCTCGAGTATGTCTTCTTTTTTCATAATGAGAACATTGTAATTTGCTTTTATCTTCAAATTGTTGAGGTCCTCCACCTCCTCTTCCTTTAGTAGAGGTTCTTCCATGATGAAAATTTTCTTGACCTCTTCCAACAAACGCACTTTTCTCAATTTGTGTTTGATCTCCTTTTTCGAGATTTTTCATATCCTCTTCTCTCAAAAGAAGGGAATACATAGTCCCGACTGAGGGCAACTCTTCCTTACTAAGTATGTTTATCTTAATGGATTCGTATTCAGGTGAGATTCCCCAAAAGAGATCAAACACCTTCCTCACCTCATTATTTGTTGTCCTTTCCTTGATGTCGTGGCTGCATTTATTCTCTATAATATGTTGTTGCTCATTCCAAAGCCCTCAAAGCTCTCCGTAATAGTCACTTATTGATTTATCTCCTTGGTGGCATTTCCTGATCTTTTCCATCACTTCATATTCCTTCTCAATATTCCATTTTCTGGAATATGCTTCTTCAACCATTGCCCAAATTTCAACATCTCTCTCCATATACATAACGGTCTTACTAATAGTAGGAATCATAGATTGTATTAGCCAAGAGCTTACCAGTGAGTGCATCTTCCTTTGATCATCGTTCGAAATCTACGTTGTCTTCAGTGGGGCAGACTTGTGTTCCCTTGATAATTCCTACATTTCCTCTTGATTTTAGAACCAACTCTATTAATCTCGCTCATTCTCGATATTTTTTCTCATCTAACTTTATGTTGGTTATTTGAAATGGCTCGATTCTTGAGTCATTCATATTTGTTGGATTATGGAATTCTTCTTTCAATCTTGCCTTATGGAATTCTTCTTTCAATCTTCCCTCCATAGATTTTAGCAGTCCTTAGCTAGCCACAGTTTAACTGATTGCTACAGATTGTGCGCTGAAATGTGTCGAAGCACCTAAATACCACAACTATCGTCTGTTGTCCACACTATACCTTCATTCTCTTGACAAAATTAGTGATCACGCTCAGATACCATGTTGATTTAATGAAGATTGAAGAACATAATAATGAGAAGAGTAATGGAAGATGGAATCGGGTGTGCAGGCACAACTTATGGACGTCGTCCATCTTTATCTTCTTATTTTTTCTCTCAAACTTACATCAGTCGGCTGGTAGGATTTCCCCTTTATAACCAGCATTACAAATGAATTTATTACCTAAGTGTCATTAATGAAATCTAATTTAAATGCACCTTTAAAAACACAACTAAAAACAAAACTTACACACTAATGACAACTCTAACTAAGAACAGAGTAGAACAACAAAAAAAGAAACAACTAAGAGAAACAACTAAGAATTTGATCCTTCAACACTTCACTACCTAGAAGATCCAACAATCAAGAAGAAATTTTACCAATCTAATCATGATCCTTGAATATGAACCAAAGCAAAGCCTTCTCCCACACTAAGTGGGGTCAATCACATGGATTCTTGGTTGCCATTGTGTTCAATCTTACTACATTAGTACTTTAACTCCAAAAAGAAAATTCCGTTTTTATTGAATTTGACATGAAGATAAATACTGTGATGATGTTTAGAGTTAAATCACCAAGAGTTTCATTAAGTATTATCATGAGTTTCTTGCCACAATTATATCGAACTTGTGAAAAGATGATCAAGCAGGATTCATCAAGTTTCAAAACACCTCGCTGCTTCTCATTTTACTGCAAAAATAATAAGTTCTCTGACCTTTCTCCTTGAAAGGGAATAAAACTCACATTCCCCAAATCAACCAAACCAAAGGAAACATAGCAAAAACTATTCTTCAAGCAATATAATGTGAAAAGGAAGAAAAATAATGGAAAATTAAAAGAAAGAAAGAAAGCAGAGCACAATTTCACCTCTTCAAGTTCTTTCTCCATGTCCTTATACTCAGAATTTCGGGGGTCATCTTCCAAAAGTTTTCTAACCTGATTAGTTCATGAAACCAAATAAAAATTAAAACCCTAACTACCTACTATGAGATAGAAAGTTCAAAGAAACATCATGCGGTCCCTCATGTCAATTGTACAATAGAGAGATCTATTGACCTGACTCAGCTGATCTTTGTACGTGGAGAGATTGGAGGTGAGCTCCTCGATGCTCAGTTCTTCACCCATCCTTTCTTTTTATACCCTTTCTTCTTCTTCTTCTTCTTCTTCTTCTTTCTCCCTCTCTCTCTCTCTCTCTCTCTCTCTCTCTCGTGAAACCCTTGGAACAGAAAAATTGGGGCTTCGCGTATCCGCAGGCGACCGGTGACCTGAAGTGTGGGTCTAAATGGATTGGGTTGGATCTGATCACGCATGCCAGTATACCGCCGTCTAGATGACGGAACATATTAAAATCGGACCTGTCACCGGACGAGCACCGAGACCCGCGGGGAAGTTCAGCAGTCAGTATAATCAGTCTTTGGATCGTGTCTAGATTGTGTTTTTGGGTTGTCGTGTCAGATTAGTATATGTGTCAGGCTTGAATTGGATCCAAAACCAATTCGAGATCCAATTAACGTTTGATGCGAATGGCCGGCCTTCTTCTACACAAGAGAGCCTCCAAGCGTTCACGAGTCATATTTTGCGCACACCTCTTCTACTATACACACATCATTTTCCCATTTTTCCCAAAAACATTTTTTATCATTTTCACTAACAATCAAAATACTTTTCACCAAAAAAATGTTTCATTCTCTCTCATCTGAATCTTTTTCAACCCTCATTTATCTTTCATTCTTCGCTGCTCGGCTCATTTCAACCACCTGAACTATAATTATTTTCAGCAAAAGAATTAATCAAAATTCATCGAAAAATAAAAAATAAAGAACCAAAAAAAATAAAAAGAAAAATAAAAATGAACAAAAAATTGATTCAAAGGGAAATTTGTCGATTTATGATGTTGATTTGATTTTGATTTTGATTTTGCTATTTTTTTAGTTGTTTTCATTAATTTCTATAATATAATTGAAAATAAAAAACTAGGGCATCCTGAGAGGCTAACGTCTTCTGTCAAGATGCACATTTTATTTTTTTATGTGTCTTTTCTTCTTCTTTTATTTATAGTTGTTGTTTTCATATTATTAAGTCATGTTTCTTTTTCTTATTGACCTTTTTTGTTTTTTTTGTTTTATTTTTTTAACGGAATTCATAAGAATATGCATTGGATCGTGAAGAGAATAGTAATGCTAAGTGAAACCTTTATTGTCGAAATCAAATATATTTTTCTTCGAATTTTGTAGGAGATGAAAAGATTGAGGAGGAGATGAGAGATTGAATGGAAGAGGAGAGAAATGTTGGAATAAAAAGAAAAGTTAATTATATAAAGGGTAAATTTGGTGTTTAATTGAAAGAGGGTGTGTACAAGGAGCGTAGGGACCAATCAGCAGGTGAGATGAAGTAGCTCCAGTATTCACTTGTTTGTTCTCCCTCAGTGGAGGAAATCTGCCAGAAAGAGTTCGAGGAAGAGTCTCTTATACCTAACGTTTGATATATTGATTGTCTTTACGATTTATGTACGTTTACAAATTGCTTGAGAAGATCAATGTCATCACCAAACCGTCGATCATATCTACTTCCACGCATGAAAGATTCATAGTTTGATGACAACTTGTCATCAAAGCCAAGTTAAAGTGATTTTTTATGATTCTAGTATTGTTTTTATCTCCAGAAATCAAACGACCGAATAGATCGCCATTCGCGGCCGTAAGAAAAGTTACATTCCTGAGTTTTTGTTAGCGTGGAATTCATGGGCGCATGGGACCCTTGCCCGTAGTGATCGTAAGGCATCAAAGATGATGCAAGTGGCGCACGACCATCGTCCATTTCAAAAGTTGCGTAAGTCGTTGAAAAAGGGAAAAAGTGGATATTGCGAGGGCGATTGATCATATTTCTGACGTGTTGCATTGTAGCTCGCGATTCATTCATGGTGAATATGTTTCCAATCGTGAAACCTTCAAGGTGATGGAGTTGCCGTAAGACAAATTAACACCATGCAGACCTTGAAGGTTGCCGGAGCAATAATATGCTTAGTTTTTGTTCAATTTGATCCAATTAACAGTGAGGAGATGCACTTATTCATTGACTTTGATCATAATCTATTCTCTTGTTGAACGTTTGTTGATTTAGGAACGCGGGATTAGTAGTGATTTCGAAGGGGATCAAATCCACATTTTGATTGTCGATCGGGCAAGATGCTGCTAGCTGAAAAATCTTGCTTTTACGTCAGACACTCCAACGTGGTTTACAGAGACCAACTGAAGCGGTTTCCAGCCATGTGACCATTGTGTCCTCACGAACATACCTCCAAAATTTGAATTGCTTTCCTACTTCTTGTCTAGTCGTTAGGTGGGACAATCATGTGCGTGTCATGTCTTATTTCGACCCTCGCCATATCTGGTTGTAGATCTCCTTCTCTTCTACCAGCTTGGTTCCCGTTCTGGTTGCAGAATGATGTAGGAATTGATTTGGGAAGCTGGTGGTGAGGCTTCCCTTTGCCATCGTCGATGAGGATTGGCCGTTGCCGGGAAGAAAGAAAGCTTGTCATGTTCCTTCTTTGAGTGAGACCTTGCCGGTTTGGAGTGCAACCGAAAATTTGAAACCCAAGGCGAGCTTTCCTCTCATTGGTTGTTCGAGACTATCGTGTGCATTTTCTTGGAAACAGAAGATACGGAAGAAGATAAATTTTCTTTTCCAGTAGACAAGGTTATTGATTGTGTTGCTGCCTGCATCAATGTTGCTCATATTCAGGATATCATTGAGCACAGGAAGGAGTTGATAAATGTTTTCCATTATGCGTTCAGTTCTAGCTTCGAATGGACAGGTATTATAAGTTTGCACATACGTTTTAATTTGAGTTTTGCAATTTTGTGACACACCTTATAATATTTGTTGTTTGCTCATGCTTGCTTCAGTCAAACACTCCGTCCTTTCTTCAATTAAAGAGCTTCCTGTGAAGTTAAACTTTCCCAGATCTGCTGGTGAATCTTCTAATGTGGACATGGCTTCCTTTGTTAATGAGGTAAACTGCTAGGTGCAGAATTAACACGACTTTTCTTGATATTGATGATATGTTTGATGAGGATGCTTTTCCTTTTTAATAGGACTTTACTCGATATGTTTGAAGAGGATAAGCTGTTCCAATTTATGCATAGGCTGCTGCACTAGGTACAAATGTTGATAGGCAAACAAAAGTTGAGAGACATTGATACATTTTCATGATGTAGGAGAAGAGAAAAAGGATATTGGCTTTGCGCAAAGGCGACTCACTTGGAGGTTCAACTATTGGGCTAGACAATAGGAAAGGAGGTCATTTAGGCAAGAGACTACCTTGTCAAAGCAGCTGTATGAGACAAGATGGACCCCTATATAGTAGCTACAACATCATCAATAGTTGAGGTCAACCTTCAATGCGTCATGCAAAAAAGGCCTAGGGACAACAGTAGCAGAAAGATCACATGCTACCTGGAATCGGATGTTGTATATGTATCATCGGGTATGGCAACACCCAACAAAAGAGAAGCTTGCCACCCTTTCTCGTTGACAATACACCTAGCCTAAGCAGGATGCATGTGCTTCACCCCTACACCTTCTCAACACATTATGTGTAAAGGAGCCTCCTTGACAGGGCATGGTGTATATCAACGTGATGATTGGATACCAACCAATGTGAGTGATGATGGACAGTAGTGTGATTCATTTGATTGTGACAACGAGTTGTGCGTAAGAGTTGGGGCTATGCTCCATTACTTTAAGCAGGTGAACGAAGATCACACTTGAAAATAACTATACTATTAAGAATTATTGGTAGTTATATTTATATTAAGGTATTATTTTTTACTTTTAAGAAGTTGATTACACGTAAAAATAATTATACTATAATAAGCTCTTAAGAATTGATAGCTTTTTACATATATTGTTTTGCATGTAACGAAGCCTGCACCAAAGGCCTCTATTTCCCCATTCTAAATTTTCTAAATCCACCCAACACTTCTACACAACCATTTTCATTATTTCCCTTTCACCTTCGTGCGTTTCTCTCGTATCACTTTTAAACATAATTTTCAATCTATTTTTATCACTTTCAATATATTTTCAAGCTTATTCAATTCCTACAAACGTAATACAAATATTATTCAAAGCCTTCTATAGATGTAGCAATCAATCGTACAAAAATAGATAAAAAAGATCAAGTTTTCGATGAGATTAGTGTTTTCGATAAGGAAAGAGGCAAGCGCCAGGCACGTCGATCATTACCAACTGACACGTCATAGACGTGTGCCTTCTTTATTAGCCGCTACACCCCAAGCATGTTTATCTCTACACTTGATAATGCACACAGACTCTATATGCAGCTCTCTTCTAAGAAATACGTGACTTGGGATGTAAGCACGAAAATTCTCACTCCTGATTCTTAAAACCGGAAATGAATCTTTTCGTGTTTACGTCGCTTTTAAGGGCGTGCCAGCTAGCTTACTCAAACTAGTGAAGATTTTTGCAAATATTTGACTTTTAGGCAATTGTGGACAAGCAGGATCTTTTCGCTATAAACCTTCTTGAACCGATGCTCAAGGATCAGTTTAAGCGCTTATGGACTTCGATAAAAACATTTTTAACTCTTGAAATACAAGTGTTTGAAATATGGATTTGATTCGTGCCTACGTTGCAATTTTTATGTATGAGGCTGTACGATTCCAAGTCTTTGAGTTTTAGCTAGTTTAGACCGGATATGTGTGTGCACAAGTGGCCTAATTGTAGCGAGTTTGAGTGTGGATTCGGGGTTTCCTTTTGAAAACACGCGAATGCAAGGATGCATAAATACTTTGTCGGGTTTATATGATGATGTGAGCTAGGCTCGAATTGAAATCAACTCACATGACTTGAATGTAAATTGCAGAATTTGAAATATACTTATATCCTAAGAGCGGAAAGGCTCAATGTGAGTGTGTGTTTGTCGTGTATAAATGGAAAGACAACTTACACACACGACTTGAATTGAACTTGCCGAAAGGAAAATATAAGTATATATATGAGCGGGAAGGCTCAATGTGTTCGTGTGTGTTGTGTATAAATGGAAAGACAACTCACACACACAACTTAAATTGAACTTTGCCGAAAGGGAAATATAGATATAGATGAGTGGAAATGCTCAATGTGAGTGAGTGCTTTTGGTGTGTAAATGGAAAGACAACCCACACAACTGAAATTGAACCACCCGAAATGTAAGTACTTACACAACTTGGAATGTAAAACTCACGCAGCTGTAAGTATATAGATACTTTATATCTTATGGGCTGCCAAGGCCCAAAATGTGCGTGAGGGTGTGGAGCAAGTGCTCGAGTTCTTGTATGTGTATGTGTGGAAGCTTAAATGACAAACTTACACAACTGAATGTAACAAACCAAATTAAATTGCAACCCACACGGCTCTTACTAGAGTCTTTGGAGTAAGAGCGAAAGCTCAATGTGTGTGCAATAGTGTGCAATTAAGAGTGGAAAGGCTCAAGTGCACGTGGGTGTCTTGTGTACGTTTAAGAGCTAAGGCTCAAGTGTGCGTGTGTGGCTTGTGTATCAAGCACCAATATTACGTTTCGGAGGGAGGCAATGCTCCATTACTACAATCCCATATCAAAATTTAATTGAACTTTGAATGTAAAGGACTTACAACTTACCTAGCTTGCTATGTGGGGTTTCCCTAGGAGGTGTATGCCTTGCTTGTTGAGCTCGGGTCACGGCACCTTCATATGGCAGCAACGGAGCACACTCCTTCAAGTGGCGAGCCTTGTTGACGTGCAACCAAGAGATAAGCCGTGTAGGAGTGGTGGGGACACGTGAGAGTGGAGCTTGAGGGCTTGGAAGCTTGGGGGCAGCCGGGTATTTGAAGGTTTAGGGCCTTGGAGGGGCGGATTTGGTTTGGTGTGACTCGAGCCAAGGGTGGCTCGAGTGGGCTTAGTTTGAGGGTTATAGGATGGGTTGGTCCTAACTAGGTAGGTCTAGGTTAGGTGACTCAAGCCAAAGGTGGCTCGAGTTCTTTTGGGGTGTTCGGCCAAGGGAGGTGGCCGGGTTGCCTAAAGGAAATGGCCTACCACAAGGCAGGTCGTGGGTTTTGTTTGGGATATGGGACACAGCCTGCTGAGTTTTCTAAGTGTAACGACCTGCAAAAGGACAGGCCATTCAATTTGGTGCGGCCTGCAAAAGGCAGGCGCTAGGCGCTGCTGGGCCGACGTGCGAAAGACAGGGCGCCGGGGGTACAGCGGGGCGGAGGCGCTACAGTGGCGCGGGGCGCGCAGTGAGGTACAGCGGTAGAGCGCTGCATGTAGGGCGCTGCGCGCAGTAGGACCAAGTAGGCCGGTTGTGCGGCTGGGCTTAGGGTTTAGCACGGGGTTTGACTGTGGTGCAGGGGGTTTGTGAAGTGGGTGAGTGGGTTAGGTTCAGTTGGGGTTAGGTTGGTTTGAGCCTAGGCTAGGTTGGGGTTAGGTTTAGGATGACTTACCTCTTGGAGCCGGTCCACCGTATGCACCCACGTCGAGCCCACCTTGGTTGTAGCCTCCTCCTTGGTTGCAACCCTTGGCTAGGTCTAGGTTCATACAAGGTTCGAACCCAAACCCTTGATCAAGCCCACATGGCTAACCCATGGCTAAGCTCCATGGCTAGCCTCTCTCTCTCTCTCCTCCTACAAGCATTTCACGTGAAGTTCATTTGGGACCCCCTCACCTCTATTTATACGCAAATGAGGTGGGTCTTGGGTATGGATCATGGTTCGAGATCTGGATCCAAATACAAATACTATTTGGATCTGGATTTGGATATTTATGACCAAATCCGATTAAGATCCAAATATTTATGTTGATATGGATCTGAATATTTTTGTCCAGATCCAATCCAAATTTTTCTCTAAGCAGTCCTTCTTGGCGTTTCGAGACGGACGTTTTGTGCGGGCCCTAGCTTCATCAGCGCTTCGTCTTATACTAGGTTTTTCCCAACTTTATCGTCCGAACTCCTTCTCGTCTTTTTGGACTTTGTTTCTGCTTATTTTTGCCGTTTCTAGCTTGGATTTCTGCTGCTTAGGTGGATGTGCTTGACTTGGCTTTTAGGTGCTTCGGGCTTGTAGTCTGTTTCGGGACTAGGCCTTCTTTTTGCCTTTTGAACCTGACTTTTATCAGGCCAGGGTGCTTTATTTGGACTTCTGAGCCTGCTTCTGCATTCAGAGCTTCACTTGTTAAATTTTGGGTTTTACAAAATTGGGACTTAGCCCATATTTGAGAAATTCAGTTGGAATGGGGTTTAGACAAAATTTTGAGCTTTTACGGCCCCTGGGTTTTCGAAAACTGCAAAATCTGGTTTTGAACTGAATTTTCAAACCAAGTGTTTGTTTTCGAAATTCATTTTATTTTGGGGTGTTTACATGAGCGTATCATAATGCCTTTCTAGATGCACACAAGGTATATTACTATGTATTTTTATGACATTAAAATTATTATTCTTAATGTATAAGATAACCCCGTCCATGTAAGTCCATACTAGATGGGGTAAGATATATGGATTTTTTGTGTTTTATAGAATTCATGGTAAGTCCAACAAAGTTTTACATAGGTTGTTGGAAGCTTAATGCAACCTTCCACTTTTATTCGGGCTTGGAACTGGTCATACAAGTGAAAGTGTTCCTTATCGTATAGTAGACTTTGGATATAACATGAGGATACCGAGATTGATGTAAGTTGAATGAATGACTCATTTTTTGATTGGTATTGTGATGATACATGTGACGATGTTGATTACAAGATTGATAGACTTGATTATAAGTTTGTATTTTTCATAAATATAATATTTTGTAGTTAGGATGATATGGTTCAAGTAAGAGATATTGGATGGAAAAACAACAATATTATCATCATTCTCTAGTTAAAAGTAAATGTGTGAGAAGCAAAGTATGACTTGAGTGTGAAAGAAGCGGTGAATAGAACATCAACAAAAAAGTTAATCGTTAAAGTCACCTATTGCGACCCAACTGCATCTCTTTTTCGACAAACGAATCGTTGCAATTGCTCGTGAAACAAAGAAAATGCCAAAAAAATATTTAAATGGATATATACTTACCAATATGGATTTCAAATTGAAAAACCACGGATGATCAGTAATAAATGCGTGGATAATCCTTCGATAACGTTCCAAGTATGATACTTAAAGAAAGAATGAAGGCACAATGGAAACAAAATGAAGTGCTTATTTTGAAGAACGATTTCATCGTTTTCCAATCATGATGAAATCACACAATGAAATTGTAATAGAGAAGAACCACAATCAAAACACCAAGAAGTTGGTTGAAGATTTGGTAACGGAGAAAATGGGAGCGAAGAAGAGAGAATTAATTGCATCACAAACGTGCTCTCTGGTTATTCTTTCGCCTCTATTCTGAATTACCATATTATTCTTTTGCCCCTTCTTCCCACGTTTTCTCCTCCCTCATCCATTATATATATATACATACACTATATGTAATTAACTTTCTTTATATGATCTGCACTACCCTACTTATGCACCTTAGATGTATATGAAACATGCACGATCCTGTTGCAGCCTAGATTACATTGAAGCCAATTGCCATGATTGTGTGTTGCCATTCCGTTTGTTTGTGTGGGAAGTATGGATGCAAACGACATGATACTTGGGAGAAACTCTCAATGGAAATTGCTGGATTGAAAAGTAGGAGCCAGCAAATTAGAAAAAAGAAATGACACGCAAATAAATGCAAAATCTATCTTGGCTACAATTATCACGGAGCTGAGACGAGGGTGGTGCCTTTTTGATGCCCAAGGAGACTGAAATTTCTGCCTTGTAAAGTTGTACATAATACATATTAGAGGGAACATTGTCATGTTGACCACAGGCAAAAAGTTACATGTCACTTGAGGCTTTCCATGTTGTCAATCGTATGCTTGATCTATAGATACTTTCAGAAGGATTTGCCCTTGGACGTGTCTACTATGAGAGAGCCTGCTGTTTATTTGTCATTTGTGACTAATTTGGTCAATCAATTTCTTCTTTGCACTATTTAGTTAATTATGTAAGTTGTATAACATTGTTCATTAGTTGCATATTTTCCCACTTTACTGACTGTTGACCGACCGGATCATATTTATGAAATATGGTGTATTTTTTATTGGACTGATTAATAAAATGCTACCTTTAGTCACATATATGCTTAGTTAGAACTGAGGTGAATTAAGTATTATGACACTGTTTGAGTTGCGTTTTTTTTCTTCTTAAAAGTTGTTTTAATTGATTCATATTCATAAATGTACTGGACTGGCATTCATTTTACACTTTTTGGAATAATTTCATTTGTTATATGTTAAGTTTTTTTAACATTAGCGTACCACTAAATATCCTTAACCAGTGCTTGAGGACTTATAGTTGAGCACCTGAGTGACGTTAAATGGTATTTGATAACATAGTATTTCGCAGCCCCCTTTCGTGCAACTCTTATTTAGGATCATTGTGTAATGGGGCCATATATTGCTTTCTCCATCTACCTCCTACTATCCTTATTTGAAAAGCTGTCTGGGGTTCTCCCAACTGGTTGGGGTAGTTATAGGTGGTGAGATAAAAGTTCCACCTTAGAAGCTACGTCCCAACACTACGTCTCTTTCTTGTGTTCTTTTTTGCTTGGGAGTCCAGTTATTTAGTGGAGTTTCCTTTCTTGGTTTTTTGTTTATATGCTTTGATGGCCAAACTCTGATTCTTGTTTTTTTTTCTCTAGTATTCCTTCAATTTTGATATGGCAGGAGGGAGCAATGCACATGACAAGAATGAGGAGGAAGGGGTCAACAAGGAAGGTGAAAATCATGCCAATGATGGCGAGAGGAGTGTACCAAGAGAGAGGCAATGAAGGAGACGAAGAAGGAGAGGATGAGGATGAGGATGAGGATGAGGAAGATGCAGCAGATGCTGATGGTTACACTTACACCCTCCGATTTCATGGCGGGATGGACACAATGAAGTTTGTTGAGGTGGATGCATCTGGAGCTGAGCCCTATAAGCAATTTGAGAGGCTCCTGTGTCAAGTGTTAGCAGAACTGAAGTGCAAAGCTTTCAGTACTTACCAGTAACTTCTCATGCTTTATCCTCTTTCTATTGTCCTTTTTTACATTCACATGATTGTGAAACTTGATGGAGATTTTCTGTAGTCGACTGAAGCTCCGATTGAAGCTTGCTTTTGTGCCTGTTGTTGGAGTCTGTTGAGTTCCGGTCTCCGTCCAATCTCACAAATAAACCTGCAGCGGAAATGACGTTTTTTGGTGTTTGAGGTTTCCTCACAATGGCCTTTCCAGAGAGACAGAATATTGTATTTTTGTGTATTGTATATCAGTATTTGTTTATAGAGCAGTGCCTGCTCCACGTCTTCTGACTTTTCACACTAGGTTTCCCTCATCTGGAGCAGCTATATTCGGACTATTACCAGGTTTTCCGGTAATGGTCCGGCGATTACCAGGCCTCATCTGTAACTCCTACCACGGTAATGGTCTAGATGGCCAGTCCAGTCGTTACCTTGCTGAGTTGCTGAGAATGGCTACTCTATAACGTCTATAACATCTCCCACTTGACCATTCGAGCCAAGTGTACTACCATACTAGTTTTTCTCCCACTTTTTCAGGGTTTACCTAGTAATGTCAATTCATGATTGCTGTTGCAATCAATACCCGTTGTGTGGTTATTTCCTTACACAACAACCTGCCCGTTGTGTGGTTATTTTCTTACACAATATTTTACCCGTTGTATAGTTATTTCCCTACACAACAATCAAACATACCTCAAACCCATGTTTGTAACATGCTTTGAGAAAAGTTTTTCTGTTATGCCTTTAGTAAAAGGGTCTGCCAACATATCATTTGTTGGCATGTATGAGATGAATATTTCCTTTCTCATAGCCCTATCATGAACATAGTGGTATTTCACCATTATATGCTTGCTTTTAGAGCAATCAACTCTACTCTTGATAAGAGTAATTGCTGCATTGTTATCACAGTAAATGATAACTAGCTCGTCGATTATTTCCAACTTCAAATCACGTATGAAGCGGCTTATCTAGATAACACTTGTTGCAGCTATACAACAAGCTACATACTCAACTTCCTGTGTATGCAATGCTATACAACCTTGTTTCTTACATGTCCAAGAAACAACACCACCTTCAAATAAGAATATTTGACCCGAGGTTGATTTGCTGTCATCTTTGCTCCCAACAAAGTCAGCATCTGAGTATCCTACCACTTTCAGTTCATCTGCTTGAAAACACAGTTTCAAGTCTCTTGTTCCTTTCAGATATCTTAAAATCCTTTTTTATAGCTATCCAGTGCTGCCATCAAGGATTACTTTGATATCTACTTACAAGACAAACAATAAAGATGATATTAGGTCTTGTACATAACATAACATACATCAAGCTACCCATAGTTTGTGCCTAAAGAACATTAGGCGTATCGTCTCCTTCACCGGGATAATCAACCTTACTAATTTTAACCCCTTTTACAAAAGGTGTATCAACAGACTTGCATTAACCCATTTTGAACTTTTTGAGGATATCTTTCCTGACTCAGGCATAAGAGTCTAGATTCTCTATCTTGAGAGATCTTTATACCCTGGATATAGGATGCTTCCCCCATATCCTTCATTTCGAACTTGGAGTTTAACCATTACATGGTTTTGACAATTATCTCGTTGTCGTTTTAGTTAACAATATGTCATCTATATATAATGATAGGATGCAAAGTGACTCCCACTGTTTCAGACATATACACAGTGATCAAGTTTATTAGCCACAAACCCAAGTTCTATAATGGCATTTTGAAAAGTCAAATACCATTGGTGAGGTGATTGTTTCATGCTGTATAGGGATTTTCTCAACTTATATACTTTATCTTCTTGGCCTTCAATCACAAATCCTTCGGGTTGCTGCATGTATATGATTTCATCTAAATCTTTGTTTAGAAATATTGTCTTTACATCTAACTGATGTAAATCTAAATCATAGTATGCAGATATTACCAGGATTATTTATATGGATACAAATTTCGCAACTGGAGAATATGTCTCAATATAATTTATCCCCTCTTTTTGTGAAAAATCCTTTGCAACCAACCTCGCCTTAAACTTGTCGATTGTACCATTAACCATGTATTTCTTTTTCAGAACCCATTTACAACCTATGGCTTTCCTTTCTTTTAGCAAATCAGTCAATTCTCAGACTTGATTTTTCTCAATAGATTCAATTTTCTCATCCATGGCTTTCTCCCAGTCTATTGCTTTCGATGAATTCATAGCTTTTTGATAAGTCAAGTTATGAGTCAACTCATCTAAATCCACTGAATTACACACTTCTTCTACAAGATAAGTATGATAATCCTTTAAGTAGGACGGAGTGACTCTTGGCCTTTTATGTCCACTTAAGGTTTCGGTTGCTTCAGAAAGATCTTCTATGGGCTCAAAAGATGATTGATCTAGGTCTACTAGATCATCAATACATTCATCATTGTTTTCCAGGATGTCATTCTTAGTATCTTCTAAGAATTCAACATCCCTACTTTCAATTAGTCTGTGGTCCTTATGATAAAATCGATATCCTTTTGAACATTTCGAATATCTAATGAATATACATCTTAAGGACCTACTGTCTAGCTTATCTCTAGACTGATCAAGGATCTTTATGTGTGCAACAGATCCCCACATCCTGAGATGACCTAGGTTGGGTTTTCTTCTAAACCACATCTCGTATGGTATAATGAATACAACTTTACAGGTATTATATTGAGTTTGTAAACCGTTGTACTTACTGCTTCTCTCCAAAATATCCTTGGCATAGATGAATCGATCAGCATTGACCTTGTCATATTCAATAAGGTTCTATTGTATCTCTCAGCTATATTATTTTGTTGAGGTGTCAATACCAAATTCTTTATAGAATTCAAGAAATTCTGTCGAGGTATATTCACCGCCTCTGTCTGATCTTAAGACTTTGATTGAATGCCCTAATTGGTTTTTTACTTCTTGCTTATATTCTTTAAAAGCATCCAATGCCTCAAATTTATGTGCCAAAAGATATAAATATATATATCTAGAGTAATCATCGATAAAGGTTATAAAATAAACCTTTCCACGATGTGACTTTACTCTAAAAGGTCCACATAAATCCGTGTGAATAACTTCTAACAGGGTTGTTGCCCTTGTTGATTCCTTAGAAAAAACTTTTCTTGTCATCTTTCCTTGTATACAAGCTTCACACTTGTTGAAAGTATTTTCCTCAAATCCAAGCAGTAAGTCAAAGTTGGATAATTTCTTCAACTTTTCTAGACTTATATGCACAAGACGTTTATGCCACATCAACAGTAAAAGCACACTCAATATAAACAGAAAAAGTACCAATTTTATTATCACAAAATTTAAAGAGTCCATGTTCTATATAAAATTTCCCAAAGAATAATATTCTCCCATGCTTTCCCACAGTCACCTTGGTAGGAATAAACTTGACCTCAAAACCTTTCTTTACAAAGGCAGGGACCGAGACCATATTGCGCCTTATAGATGACATAATTAATATATCAATTAATACAATTGGTTTACCTTGTACATAAATTATAAAGGACCTAGTACCCAAAACATCCAAGAAGATATTGTTACCCATGTAGACTCGATGTTAGCTTGGTTTGTATTCCTTCAGATCCATTGCCACTTCCTTGGTCTTTGAGATGTGTTTGGTAGATTCAGAGTCTATCCACCAACCTATCACCGGGCGATCCATGTACAAACATTCTGAAATCATGCAGATTATATCCTGCTTCTCTGACTATCCGCGCTATGGGTTGTTTTCTCCACCTTTCTTGTTGCGACAATCCTTCTTGTAGTGACACATCTTTCTACAATTGAAACACTTGACCTGAGAAGCGGTTTCCTATAATTTTTTAAAATTTTTGACTGCCATTCTTGTTATTCTTGCCAAACTTCTTGTTTGGTTTATTTTTCTTCTGGTTGGGTTTGGCACCCTTCTTGTTATTCTTGCCAAACTTCTGTTTGATTTAATTTTCTTCTGTTGCCAAACTTCTTGTTTGGTTTATTTTTCTTCTGGTTGGGTTTGGCGCCCTTCTTGTTATTCTTGCCAAACTTCTGTTTGGTTTATTTTTCTTCTAGTTGCCAAATTTCTTGTTTGGTTTGTTTTTTATCATATGTTCTTGCTCTATTGCTAGTTTGAGGGGCAATTCAGAAAGATTAATTTCAGGCCCTAATCTGAGGGCAGTGATAATCATGTTCCATGACGGGGGTAGACTGTTTAAGATTATTGATATTTACATCGGTTTTGGGATTACTGATTTTGCCACGGCTATGTCCCTAGCCATTACTAACATGTGGTTTACATGTTTTACTACATTATCTCCTTTCATTTTGAAGGAGTTATACTTTTGTAGTAGCAACTGCACATGTAATTTGGCAGTTGTGTCATACTTAGCTATTATTGAGTCAAACATCTCTTTAGTGGTCTCGTATTTTTTAAAGACCCTAATCAAGTCATCCTCAATGTAAATCAACATGATTGTCCTTGCTATTATGTCATCTTTTAGAAATATTTTATACATTTATATTTGTTGCTTAGTTGCATTTGGTGGTGGCGGACGCATGTCATAAACTATCGAAGGGTAAAAAAGACTTTTTGCTTAGTTCTAATTGAGGGGCAATTTCGTAATATTTGAAAACTGGTTGGGGTAGAACAAAATTTTTAATCTGCTGCCCGAGGCAGTTTCTACGAAATTGTTGGTTTCAACCCACTGATTTCTGAAAACCGCCTAGTAGTTTTCGGTTTTAATTTAAATGAAGAGAGAGAGAGAGAGAGAGAGTCTATTTCAGATCCTAGAAAGAGAGAGAGAGGGGGGGTTTTGCTGGTGGCCATTGTCGGCCAAAGTTCTTGCTGTTTCTTTTTCGAGCTTCGGCCTTCTTTCCGTCATCGACCGACACTCTTGATGTTTCTTTTCCCAACTGCGGCCTGGCCGACGTTCTTGTTATTTCTTTTCACAGCTTCAACTTTCTTACTGTCACCGGCTGAAACTCTTGTTGTTTCTTTTCCCAGTTGCGGCCTGGCCAACGCTCTTGCTGTTCTTTTTCCAGCTTTGGCTTTCTTGCCGTCATCGGCTAACGTTCTTTGGGTGGTCTGCGACTGTCTCTGGCCTTTCGACCTTTTGGCCGACTACGAATGTCTCTGGCCTTTTGGCCTTTTTGGGGTTGTCTTTCTTTCCGGCCAACTGCGTTCAACCTCTCCTCCTTTCCCTCTTTATTTATTTATTTATTTCTTCACTTCTTCCTCTTCCTATAAAAAAGCATACCTGATTTGAGTTTTTTTTTTGCAGGGTCACCAACGAGGTTCTGATAGCCATGATGGAGATTTTTTGTAGCCGACTAAAGCTTGCTTCTGCGCCAGTTGCTGGAGTCCGTTGAATTCTGCTCTTCGTCCAATCTCTTTGATGGACGAGAACTACTACTATCAATCTTTGTTCTAGCATTTGAAGGAATACTATCACTCAATCCAATAGCATCATCATAATCTTTATCAAACATCCTTTAGTCATCCTTCTATTGTCTCCTCTCATTTATGCTCTCAATCATTCGAAGACATTGTCATTTAATGCCTTCTAGCAAACTTCTAACTCTGCTCGTGCAAAAAGCAACTTCTTTCCTAGTCTCTACTAGGTGGTGTTTCAATTATGAAATTTCACTACTAATTACCTTCTCACAAAACAAACATTTGATCTTCAATCTGGAACCCTCAACTGCTATACCCCACTGCTATTAAAGATCATCAGACTGAGATTGGGAGTCCCTAATACCCCTTCTTGTCATCTCAATTGAGCACTTCAATTCAATAAAAAACCTAAAAATAAAAGCACTTCATAAATCCCCAATCTTCACATAACACTCAAATAGAGTATCTCTCACTTCACAAATGCAATAAAAATCATATCCACACACTTTATAACATCATATTTTGTCATTAAAAAAATACAAATAACACCATAAAATAATAAATACAAAGAAAAAATCTCTAAAAAATATAAAATATATAACACAATCCGAGTTGGGGGCTTTCACAAATGTCGTAGAGCACTTTCTTTCGAGCATTGAACACCAAGGAAGGGGGAGAGTGCGTTGGGGAGTTATGAACACATGAGAGGGAAAGAAACAAAAGCCCAGAAACCTACAAAATTGCTGGTATATGATACAGGCGATACGGATAACACTGTCTAACAATAAATCTTTTGATTCATGCATTTTTTACCGTATGAAACAAAATTAAGGGTTAACAAAATGGGACATCTCAAAAACAAAGCGTTTTTAGTTTCTAAAGTTAGTTTGGTTCTAAAATTAAATTTAAATTTACTTTCTATGTATTCAGATGATGGGTGTATTACTACCTTTTATCTAAATGTTGTATTGTATAGGATCGTCTCTCAAGTGATTGTTTGTGTTCATAGAGGAGGTTTTTATGTTATGGACTATTTACATACCCAAAATTTTGGCCGTTATAATAAGTTATCAAATGATATAAACAAAGACTTAGACACTTAAAAGTCCAAAAATGATATGAATGTTCTACTGAAACACAAAAAGTGGAGAATTTCTTTTGCAAAGATTGTACTTGGAAAAATGAAACATTTACCTTTATCTAAGAGGACATATATTATAAGCAAACCTTTTGAAATTGTGCACTAAGGCTCCACATGCTATTTCAAAGGAAGGAGTTTCATATTATGTGATCTTTGTTGATTATTTCACTAGGTATACATGGATTTATCTATTGAAAGCTAGGTCAAACATTTTTAAGAACTTTGTTTCCTTCCATAATCTTGTTAGAAATTAATTTGATTTTAATATTAAGATTTTAAAATCTGACTCGAAGAGAATTTGCCTCAAATGAGTTTTAGAATTATCTTAAAAACAATAGCATTTTACATTAAACATCGTACAAAAACCTCCCAATAAAATGGTGTTGTCGAACGCAAACATCAAAATATAGTAAAAACCACTAGAATGTAGTTCCTAAAAGTCTTTGGGTTGAAATTATGATGATATCTATTTATCTAATAAACAAGATGCCGTCCTCTATGTTACAAAATGCCTTGCCTATTGAAAAACTATTCCTAACTACTCTCGTTTAAAGGTCTTTGGATGTAAGTGTTTTGTTTTCATGGACATGAGAGACAAACATTCCTTTTGTGCTATTGAATGTATCTTTTTGGGTTATAACATTGAGATAAAGGGTTATAAGTATTATGACCATAAAAATGATAAACTTTATGTGTCAAGGGACGTTCAATTTTTCGAAAAGGAACTCCTTTCAAAATAATATTCTTGACTCTAGATATAACTCTAGATACTCTTCCTTGATTAATATTTCTGGTAATGATGAAGATCAAGAAGAGATTATAGAAGATCAAATTATTAACAACCAAACTTCGCATTCAAGGGATATTGTGACTCTATTTGAAAGACATTATGCTGGAAGAAATCTAGAAACCATTGAACCCATTATTCTAAGAAGATCTAGTAGCGACTCCATACTCTCTCTGATAGGTTTGTTTCTTATGAACTTTTTTACAACAACATAGATTACTTTCAATTACTATTTTAATCATTAGAAACCCAAGACTTTTAAGGGTAACATCTCAAAAATGACTTGATACTATGAATGAGGAGTTAGATGCCTTAAACAAATCTCATACATGGGAAATAGTTAGTCGACGTAAAACCAAAAAACTTATAGGTTGTAGATGGGTCTTCAAAGTTAAGACTAAGTGTGACGAAACCTTAGAAATATGTAAAACTTCAGTTGCCAAAGGATACTCTCAAGAGTATGGAATTAATGAAGAAACCTTTATCCCAATAGCAAGAATGATCATAGTGGGAATGCTTATAGCTATTAGTGCTATTAGGAACTGGGATATCTTTCAAATGGATCTTTAAAATGCTTTATAAATGGGTGGTTGATTGGAGCTTTATATGAAAACTCTTCTTGGTTTTGTTATATCTTAAAATCCTAATTTTCATCTTAAAAAAACCTTATATGGTATTAACTAAGTTCCTAAGGATTGGTTGGATAAAATGAATATATTTGTGGGTAGCCATATACTAACAATGCTATGTTTATAAGAAAGTTGGTTACATGCTTTGTAATTTTATTACTGTATGTAGATGATCATCACAAGGGATGATGGCGTAGGCATACAACATATTAAGCATGATCTTAACAAGAAATTTGAGATGAAAGACCTTGGACACCTACTATACTTTCTTGGTATTAAAGTAACTCATAATGATAGAGGTTTCTTTCTATCTCAAACTAAGTTTATTAATGATTTAGTTACTAGATCAAAACTAATAGATACAAAGATAGTAGAGACACTAGGGCTACTTAACCAAAAAAATGAGTTTGGCTGATGCATAACTACTCATCAACCCCACACCTTATCGTCTAACTTTCTTACTATTATACATCTTGATATTACTCATATTGTTCAAATAATTAGTCAATTTCACCATGCACCTACTACAGGGCATATTGTAAACACCCAAATTTTTTTTAAAATATTTTTTTCATCTTTTAGAAATTTTATTTTTTTTGGCAACTTTGGGTCTTTTAAGGGTTTTTCAAATAAAGACACCTTAAATGAACTCATTTCCGCACCGAAAATTTATAGCAACCTCAAAATGATGGTATATTGCATCTCTCTAAAAAAAATCAATTTGGACAAAATTTTACAAAAATGACTATTTTGCCCTCAAGACCAAATTGGCAAGATTCTATTTTTTTAATGATTGCCTTCAAAGTAAGAATGGTTTCAAACAATTTTTTATAAACTAATGAAAATGAGACATTGGGAATCAAACCCAAAAGTGTTTGCAAATTTATAAATTTACAAAATTCCAAAACCCCTCAATTTCAAATTAAATTCAAACCAGACCTCAGAAATTTGCCGGTTGAGAATAGTCTCATTCTAAGACATGATACCCAAGGGTTAAAGTGGTTAGATATCCTACACCCATGAAAAGGGTTAAAGTGGTTAAGGTGGTTAAAGACTAACTCATGGAGTGAAAGTAGGTCACCCGTGCAAACAAAAACTTGAGAATGAAACTCATTGTTTTTTTAGAAATAATATTTAAAGATTTTATTAAATTTGATGTTTTTAAATATAGAAATGGTTTTAAAGAAAGTGTTTGAAACCATACCTATCATATATGAAACTCGAATCGAAAGGAGGCAAATTTCTTGAAAAGAGGAGGTGGTATTGACCAAACAGGCAACGACCAAGCACCTGTCAATTTCGACATTGTTGTGCAAGGTAATCTGTCAATTTTAGTTTCGGGAAGGTCGACGCCCAAAAAGGCAAGTCAGCGTTCAAGAAAGGAAGGTCGGCGTCAAAGAAGGAAAGTTGGCGTTCAAGAAAGGAAAGTGGATCAATTTGGTATGCTGTGATGCTCGATTTGGTAAGCTGTGATGTTTAATTTGAAAAGTTGTGATGTTCGATTTGGCAAGCCACCAAGAGGAAACTTACCAATTTCGGTATAAATAAATTATATGACTTGCCATAGTGGCCTTGGAATGCAATTTGGCAACCTTGGTACACAATTTAGTAATTCACCAACCTATCAAATGCTTGTTGAATTCATCAACTAAGCAAGAATGCCACTTACCATATCAAGTGTAGCTGACCTCAACATGGAAGGTTGTAGTAGGCCTGTATCATCACAAGGCAGCTCGAGTTGGTAAGTCCTCAAAGCAGCCACTTGCCTTCTCAAGCCTCACCCGACTTCGATAAGTGGACAACAACAATGGAAAGTTAGCCCTGGCCGACTTTGGTAAGTGGACAACAATGATGAAAAGTCAGCCTTGGCCACACCCAACAAACTTCCTAGCCATGGCCGAATCTAGCAATCTTCCCAACAGCTTGAGCCGAGTTTAGCATAAATAGCAACATGTTAACAACTTACCATTTAAGTCCCAACCGGCCTCAACAAAATGGAAGCGTGCTACAAAGCCACTTGCCTTTTCCAGCTCCAGTCGAGTTCATCAACCAAGCGATCCTCACCCGACTTTGGCAAGTGGGTGCAACAACCCCTGATAGGTCCCTAGACAATAACTTATCGATTCCAGCAGCAAGGCCATCAACAAAGACTTACCTTCTCAAGTCTCAGTTGACTTTGTCTAGAAGGGGCAGCAACTTTGGCTCGATTTCGAAGGCCATATACAACATTCTTTGACCTAATTCCAACAACTTTCAAAAAGGGAACTTGCCTTACGAAGAGTTGCAGCAAAGAGGCAACCCTTTGCCTATAAAAGGCCCCTTAAGGGGCTGCAAAGGATCATCTCGAAATCAAGCATCAATCCATCAAGTCCAAGGGAACTCGTGACCAACAAGAGGGAGAGAAAGAGAGAAAGAGAGAGGGAAGAAGAGAAAGAAAAAGGGGAAGGTTCCCTACCACCAACTGTCGGCTACCATCTTCTGCTATAGGTCCCTTCTTTTCTTGTTTTTCAATTATTATATTCTCTTCTTTCATTAAGGTTAATGGGGTTGTAATTAAGGAGCTCATGTCTCCATATTGATGTATTAATTAAGGGTTATATGTTGTCCCGTGCCCTTTTTCATTCATTGATTATCTATTATGTGTTTGATTTTTTATCTTTTCTACTCTAATTATACAATATAAGATCATATACCTCCTAATTCCCTCTATGCCCATGATATAATTCTAATTTTGCTTATTTTGAATAACTGTAGATTATTTTTAATTTGAACAAAAGCATGCACATATCTTGTAAAATTTGAAAAACCTGTTTTCTATACTCTACATATGTATGATAACTGATTTTTATTTCATTATCTCCTACTCTAAATGCACTAAAACTTTGCACGCCTAATAAAAAACACATACATACACTGTCCATAAAAATTTCAAGAATTTTAGGATCGTGCACCACCTTAAATAAAAACGAAGAAGCTTTAATGAAATCGAAACAGATTCCACAAAATCAGAAGTTCCTGCAACAAAGGTTGGGTTATTATCCCATATCTTTGTACACAGTGAACCGTTTTGGTTGAAAATGGTTTCATTGAAAAGCTGAAATTCATAGCTTTTCAACAAAAATTTCATAGAAATTATAAATCTGAGCATCAACTCATTTTCCAAAACCTCTGATTATCTATTATAGATCTGTCCTAAATATCTGAATGTGATACATTTTTGGATTTAATTGAATAAATCTAAAGCATATAAAATAAAAATAAAAATAGTTTCCAAATATGCACATCAAACTCTATTTTCTGTAAAATTT
The DNA here is from genome assembly GCA_036023115.1 of Brasenia schreberi. Taxonomy (NCBI): domain Eukaryota; kingdom Viridiplantae; phylum Streptophyta; class Magnoliopsida; order Nymphaeales; family Cabombaceae; genus Brasenia; species Brasenia schreberi. The sequence continues at coordinate 1,591,773 of JAYKKT010000049.1, forward strand.
TGAGATTTTTGGAGATTTAGAAGCCATATAAAAAAATTGAGAAATAAGTCACTAAAAATAGAATCGGTTTAAGTTTTTGAAGATTTGGAATATTTTTGAGCAGTTGAAATGCCAGAGGAAACATATATACTCTTATATGTATGATTCCGCTTATTTATATTCAAGTCTTGGTTGTTTCTCAATTGGCATCACAAGCTTGTAACCAAATCTGTTTGAGTGTTCAACAAGGCGTCACTAAACATAATAGGCAGTCAAGTGCAATGCTGGTTGCTTTCACCTTAAGTCATAGTTGAATGGGAGCTAATGTCTCTTTGTAGGACCCAATAGAAAGGAAGAATAGATACCAGGGCAAGACAAGAAGGGAAAAAGATGGCATAGAAGAAAAAAGATGAGAAGCGGAAAGGTGAAGAGGGGAAATTCAACTGTAGGTGCAACCAACCAAGATCAGGCCTTCTCACACTTGGTGGGGTTGTCTATACGAACTGTTAGTCACTGATGTATTTGGGCCATATCTATGTTTAAGTCCACAAGAGCAAAATCATGTTTTGTTGTTTTCCTTCCCCATTTCTTTAGTTTACATTCTTCACCTTCCACATCTTCCGTTGTAGCCCCATGTGGCTTCCCAAATGTTTAAATGACCTTCAAATGCATGCTTCCCATTTTCTTTTGTTGATATTTGCTAACCTTTTCCCAGATAGCCTCATTTTCGAGTTGTTTCTGCCTTGGAACATATCCACCTCAACATTTTAATTTGTTACATGCCTTTGGGATTGTCTGCCAATACTGCACATTCGGCACCCCTTAATTACATCCTCTCCGTTAATTGTGCGATTTGTGCATCTTACTCAAACATTAACCTGAAGTTTTTAACTTTTTCTCGTGGTATGCAATCTTTCTTTTTAAGTTTTAATATGACATATATGTAGCCCATCCTATCAAACTTGCATTCCATATATTCGCTTTTGTTCTACAAGTATAATACCCTTGTCTTGTAACCTCTTCCCCAACTTCAAGTCTCTTGGCGACTGATTCATAAAGCCAGTTCACCAAAATGATGGAGGGTACACCTTATCTTGAATCTGCTTCCTTAATTCATCTTGGCCAAAGTAAATAGGTTGAATGTTGATTCTGAATTTATGCATACGTATGTTAGTCAAAGTAATTGATAACCCTTGCGTTAAGTCGTTCACAAATAGTTGTTTCATTGTGCATATCTTTTGTAAGGTCGTTATGTATTGAAAAGCTTCTTTCTTCTCAAATCCCTGGAGCAAGTATCAACCTTCGATTCCCTGTTCAAGAAGTAGCTTCAATTGAACTGCTAGATCACAGCTGGTGAAACAATAGAGATTGAATTGAGAAATAGAAAAACTTAGAGAAGAGTAAGTACAGAGAAAAATAGAAAATTCTAGAGATTTGAAAAGGGAATCGTGAGAAGGTGAGAGAATCAGAGGGAATCAGAAAAATCAACCTGGAGAAGTTGGTAATTGTATTGCATATTCCCCTATCTTTCAGTTGGGATCCTTATTTATAGGTCCCAATCATTACAATAAGGACTTGTAATTGGACCCAAACTGTATCCCCATTGGCTTTGAGGTTAAATCATGGAAGCGCCTCTCTAGATAATATGGTTCTGTGGCATGATGAGTAAGATCTGATGATCTCCCAAATCAAGTCGTGGTGAGCACCTGAGTTTAGGAGTTCCTTGCTGAGATGTATCATGAGTTCCAAAATGGTTAGGAAGATAACGAGTTTTAAAGTGCATGTTTATACACCTTTAAATCTGTGCACCAAGTTACTCATATAGATAGGCAAGTCAGTTTGTTGGATACACCAATTCTGTGGCCAACCATGCTAATATCCCGAAACATTTTCCGCGTTTAACATCCACACAATGTTCAATTGCTGCAGAGTTTAAACGAATACAATCATATTTGTTTGTGTACAAATTTTGTGAAGTCAAATCTACAAATGAAAGGCGATATTTAACATCCATCTGACATTCAACTCCTTTGGGGTACATTGTGCTGCAAAGTGATAAGTGCTAGTCTCCTGGTCTAGATTATTTTTTTCTTTGTTTTTCTTCTCTTTTAAGAACAGGACCTTCGTAGCTACAGATTTGAAATGGTGAAGATTATCCTTTTGGTTTTCACAAATAAATGAAAATTCTTTCGAGGAAAGAACTAGAATCTCAATCTCGGTAGTTGAGGAAATGTTGAATCTTGAGATGACATTCCGGCCTTTTTGTTGTCCTCTGTGTCGTCTCTTAAGGCACTACAACATAGTAGGTTGCATGATTTCCTTTGTAGTTTCTTTGTTCTTCTATAAACTTGCAATTCTTGCTTAATATGATCCTCAAGTTATGGTGTCTCTTGCTGGGAAGTACCTTCACATTCTACCTCTGATACTGAACTTATAGATTCCCCATTGGCAATTTCTCTCCCTTGTCATAGTAGGTGAAGTCGTCAAAGAAAGTTACATCCATTGATACATGTACTTTCCTTTTACCAGGATCATAGCAAACATAGACTTTCTGTATAGAGGAGTAACCCAGAAAAATACACTTAATAGTCTTTGAATCCAGCTTATCCCTATGTCTTGAGTGATCATGAACATAGCACACACATTCGAATATCTTGAGGGAAATATCAAACATCCTTTTGTTAGGCATCAACACCTAAAGTGGAACCTTTCCTTATAATACAATGGAGGGAGTCCTGTTTATGAGATAAATAGCCATCATGACTATATCTCCCCAAAAAATCTTAGGCGCATTACCCCAAATTACCAGAGCCCTAGCTGTCTCAAGGATGTGGCGATTTTTTCTCTCTACTACTCTATTTTATTGTGGTGTATATGCACATAGTTTGATAGATGATACCATGATTCTGGAGCTACATTTTCAATTGCATTCTACTTAATTCTCCACCATTGTTTGATGTGATGCATTTAATAGAACATTGAAATTGAGTCACCACAAATTTGTGAAATATTGGAAATATAGTGAAACTTTATTCTTGTTTTTCATTAAATAAACTATTATGAATATTGTAGAATCATCAACAAAGATAACAAAATGTTTGTGGCTTGACAACTATAGGACTTGGACCCCATACATCTTAGTGTATAACTCAAACGGATTTGTTTTCTTAGACTCATTGCAAGGAAATTTAGTTATATGATGGTTAGCTTTTTGATAAGTTTCCATTCAAAAGACTGACCAACCACATCTAAACTTAACCCAGGGACCATATTCTTTAATTTTGGAACTGGAATATGACCGAGTCGTTAATGCCAAAGTTTGATTGCCTTGCCACTTGCATCCAAAAAAACTTTATTTATTGTCACTCTTGATTGTCCTCCATTCAACACGTATAACCCACTACTGACTCTATCATGTCCAATGCTCTTCCCTGTTCTTTGATCCTAAAACACACAACTATTTTCATAAAAAATAAGTAAATAATTTTACTCTTTAGTAATAGCATGAACATATAGAAGATTAGTTGGGAATTTAGGAACATGCAAAAACTGAAGGTAGATTGCCAATTGATGTTTTCACAATTCCTTTATCTTGGATATGTATATGAGAGTTATCTGCAAGTTTTACACTACTGCCCACTTTCATATATTCATACGAGTTGAAGATATTCCTGTTACCAACCATATGGTGAGTCGCTCCTGAATCACTAACCCAAAAGGTACACGAAGACACACCATTAGAATAAATGGCATTAAAGCTGAATGTATGAACCAAGGAAGCTTACAAGTGTGAAGTACATTCCTCGCTCTCTCTAGATTTACTCATGTCTTCTAGCCACTTCAGTATTTGAGACAACATATTGTTCTCAGTCTCCACTATATCTAAGGATCTTGCTTGGTATGCCTTGTTTTTGAAATGTGCTAGTTTGCCAATTAAATCCCAACATTGCTCCTTGATATGCTTTGGTTTCCCACAATGTGAGCACTTTAGCCTGTCCTTCTCATCATAGCGAGAATATGTTTGCGTCCACTAGAAGAGGTGTCACCTCTACCATGGTTGCTTCCTTGCTACCCTATAACAACAACAACAACAACTAAGCATTTTCTCATACTAGACAGGGTCAGCTACATGGATTCTTTGTTTCCACAGAGCCTTATCATGTGTCATGTCAGCAGTTAACTAATAATAAACTAAATCATTCTTTATTGTTTCTTTCCAACCAACATTAATTCTATACATAACATCTCCATCAATTGTTTCATCACTCTGAAAAATTGACTCAGGTATTTAAAACTTTTCTTTTGGGGGATGCAATGTATGCCAATTTTAATTTTTATGTCCTCTAAAGTAACAAAATGATCAAACTTACATTACATATATTTTGTCTTTGTTCTACTAAGTCGGAAGCCTTTACTTTCTAATGTTTCTCTCCATAGTTCTAATTTTCTATTAATTTTTTCCTTAGACTCCTCTACTAACACAATGTCATTTGCAAATAATGTACACCAAGGTACTTCATCTTGAATATGTTTTGTTTACTCATCAATCACCATTATAAATAAGTATGAACTTAAAGTTTATCCTTGATGTAACCCAATATTAACTTCAAAGAAGTTTGTTATTCCTTCATTAGTCCTCACACATGTTTTTGCACCATTGTACATATCTCTTATATGGTTTATTTATGTCAATGGGATACCTATTTTTTTCAAGGTTCTATAAAGAACCTCCCTCGGTACCCTATCATAAGCTTTTTCTACATCAATAAATATCATGTAAAAGTCTTCCTTTTTTGCTTTAAAATATTCCATAAGACGTCTCAAAAGGTGAATCACTTTAAAAGTAGATCTACCTAGCATGAATCCAAATTGGTTCTCTATTGTACTCGATATTTGTCTTAACCTACGTTCAATAATTCTTTCTCACAATTTCATAATATGGCTCACTAACTTGATACCCTGATAATTTCCACAATTCTGAATGTCTCCCTTGTTCTTATATATGGGTATAATTGTACTCACTCTTCATTTCTTAGGCATCTATTGGTTTCTCCATATTTCATTAAATAGTCTTGTGAGCAAAGTGATTTCTGTTTCTCTTAGGATTTTCCAAACTTCTATAGGAATATTGTCTAGTCCTACCGATTTACCACCCTTCATATGTTTAAGAGCCTCTTTGACTTCGTTCTTTTGAATATGTCGGTGGAAATTATGGTTTCTATACTTTTTTTTTATTTGGCTAACTCAACTAAACTAATACTAAAATCTTTATTTTCATTAAAAAGCTTATAAAAATAGTTTTTCCATCTATTCTTATATCATCATTTACCACTAAAATTTTTTCATCCTCGTCTTTGATGCATCAAATAGAATTAAGATCTTTAGTTTTCTTATCTCTAGCCCTACCTATCCTAAAACTATCTTTTTCATCCTCTTTTGAGTTTAATTTTTTATATAAATCCTCCTAAATTTTAGCTTTTACTTCACTGGCAGCCTTTTTCGCTTCCTTCTTTACTTTCTTATAAGCGTCTAAAGTTTCACTAGTTTTCTTAACATAATATAATTTGTAACATGCCCTCTTTGTTTTGATTTTATTTTGCACTACTTCACTCCACCACCAAACTTCTTTTTGTGCCGGTATACCTTCCTTAGATTCATCTAACATATCTTTCGCCACTTTCCTAATATGTATAGCCATATTGTTTCACATATCACAGTGTGTACCAACGTAATTCCAAGTATATCCTTGAAGGACTTTCTGTTTAAATATATCTTCTTTCTCGCTTTTGAGATTTCGCCATTCAGTCCGAATAGCTCGATGCACTCTTTTCTTCTTTGTTCATTTTTTTAATTTGTAAATCTATAACTAAAAGTCGATGTTGGGTAGTTAAGTTTTCTCCTAGAATTACCTTGCAATCTTTATCACATACTCTATCTCTTTTCTACAAATAAAGTAATCAATTTGTGTTTATGATAAGCTACTCTTATAAGTAATTAAATGTTCATCCCATTTTTTGAAGATTGTATTAAATATAAAGATATCAAATGCCATAGCAAAATTTTAAATCTCCATACCTTCCTCATTTATATCTCCAAACCAAAGTTTTCATGAATACCTTGATATCCTAATGCGTCTCTACCAACATGTCCATTTAAGTCTCTTCCTAAACAAATCATATCCCTTTGTGGAATTCTTTGAATCACCTTATTCAAAATCTCTGCTCCTAACACTAATTTCAACATCATGATTCGGTCACCATATTATTGTATGTTTACTACACTATCCTTTAAATCTTTATTTATGTTAATATCAACTCTGTTTCAAGCCTTTTCCTTACCGACTACTATAATTTAAAACTTGTATCCTTAATCTCTTTTGCTTTTTCTCTAACCCACTTTGTCTCTGATAAATATAGAATATGAATATTTTTATGAATCATAGCATCTACCACCTCCATTAGCTTACCGGACAATGTTCTGATATTCCAAGAACCAATACGGACTAGCTTCCTTACCTCTCACATTCGTCCATATTTAAAATGTAGAGACCCTTTTTGTAATTTATTCACTATATTTGGGCGATAATATAACATGACTAATTGTTTTACCCACACCCATTCATGATGTGGGAACACTCTCTACAATTGATTCACTACATCCGAGCAAAAATATAGTAGCCCTTGCTTACTTTTCACTGCATTCAGGCTTTGTAACCGTTGCTAGACGGGGATGCCCCAACGCAATGCTTATAATTTGTGTAATCCATGGTATAAAAATCTGATAAAGTTTTACGATGGCTGTCGGAAGCGTAACACAACCCTCCTCCTTTATCCGGGCTTAGGACCGACCATGCAAGGGTGATCCCTGAACTTCTTTTTTTAGATTCTTCTTCTCTTATAAGCAGAGAATATACCCCCAAAGATTGTAATGTTTCATTGCTAAGAATATTTGCCTTAACATTCTCAAAATCACTAGATACATGCCACAGTAGATCGAACACCTTATTTTCTTCTAATTCATTATTCCGATCTTTTACATAGTGTGAGCATTCTCCTTGAGTGTAGTATTGAAGTTCATCCTAAAAACTTCTAAGCTCTACCATAATACTCAATGATTGATTTGCTTCCCTCTCTGTATTTCTTAATCTTAGATTGTATTGCATACTTCTTCACAATATTAACTTTCCTCGAATATGCATCAATGACAGCGGACCAAATTTCACAGGAAACATTTAAATACATAAAGGGGTTGCCAATGCTTGACACCATGAAGTTGATAAGTAAAGAGACAACTATTGCATTGTCTCTTTTCCATTTCGAATACCTGAGGTGTAAAGGATATGGTTGGAAGGTTTCTCCTATAACGAACTCTCATTTTTCTCTTGCAATGAGGGCAAATTCTAATGCCCTAGACTATGCTTTGTAATTTTTTCCATCAAACTTGATAGAGGTAATCTATACCGGATTGATTACTTGATGGAGGTAATCTATACCGAATAGATTTTGTTGTTGTTGTTCTATGTTTCTTCTAGATAATGACTAGGATCACCAAAAACTCTATTTTTTTCAACCATCTATTTGTCTCAAGATGCATATTGACTACCTCGAGATTTGTGCAACACTATAGCAGTCTCGAGATATGTGCCATATAGCACTTTTGTAGAGGAGACTAGTAGGTTTGCTTAATCCTACCCTAAATGTCAATTTGTAAAAGATTTTCGTACCTTTCTCAACTAATTAGGGTTTATACGCAAACGCTAAGTACCCATAAGGTTGTTTCTTGGATTTGTGCGCTTCTCACAGCCTAGAAATCTTTTCTACACTCTGATACTTTGTTGAATATTTGGTAAACAAAGAAGATTTGGAACAACAACAATAGAGCAGTCGAGATGCAGAGTCACATGTCTTCTTGGACGACAGCTGCCTCTCTCTCTTTCTTTTTTTTCTCACTTAAAACCTAATGAACAGCTACCCATTAGTTCATATATATGTCCTAACTTGAAAAATCATAATACCCCTACTAAGTGATTCTAATACAAGGGATCATTGAAATAGAAGAAAAAAAATGATTATAGCCATGTTAATATTCAACATGTGGCTGAGATCCATCAATCCAGGTTAATCATATGGGTTACATACCTTCGAGTCCTGGATAAATCAGAAATCCAAGTAGTGAATGTTTACATCACAGTCCTTTAAACGATCCCATTAGAGGTCTATTGGAGCTTCTTACGTTTGTCTTCGAGTACACTAATTGGTTCTAATTTATTTTTTTCCTAATGCTTTCATCATGAGCTGAACTCCGCCCATGTAAGGGATCACCCTTACATTGCCGGTCCCAAGCCCGGATGAAGGAGGAGGGTAGTGTTAGGCTTTCGACAGCCAGCGTAAAACTTCATCCAATTTTTATAACATGGATTACAAAAATTATGAGCTTGGGGCGTTCCCGCCTAGCGATGTGCTGCAGAGCCCGAATATAGTAATAAGTAAGTAAAGGCCACTACATTTTCGCCCAAATATAGTGAATCAATTGCAAAGATGGTTCTCACATCATGGACGGGTGTGGGTAAAGAAGTTAATACCGCTATGCTATATTGCCGCCTGAATGTAGTGAATAATTTTCAAAGAGGGTCTCTGCATTTTGAATATGGATGAACGCGGGGGGTAAGGAAGTTAGTCCTAGATAATAAGATTCGTATTAATTCTTGGAATATCGAAACATTATCCGATAAGCTAATGGAGGTGGTAGATACTATGATTCGAGGAAATATTCATATTCTATGTTTACAAGAGACAAAATGGGTTGGAGAAAAAGCAAAGGAGATAGATGATACAGGTTTTAAATTATGGTACTCAAGTAAAGAAAAGGCTTGAAGCAGAGTTGGCATTATCATAAATAAAGATTTAAAGGATAGAGTAGTAGACATACAACAATATGGTGATCGAATCATGACGCTAAAATTAGTGTTAGGAGCAGAGATTTTGAATATAGTTTGTGCTTGCGCACAAAAGTAGGACTAGAAGATAGTATAAATATAGCTTTTTGAGAAGAGCTGGATGAGGTGATTCAAAAGATTCCACAAAGGGAGATGATTTGTTTAGGATGAGACTTAAATGGACATGTCGGTAAAGAGGCATTAGGATATCAAGGGATTCATGCAAACTTTAGTTTTGGGGATATAAATGAGGAAGATAGGGAGATTTTAAATTTTGCTATGGTATTTGATCTCTTTATAGTCAATACAACCTTCAAAAAATGAGATGAACATTTAATTACTTATAAGAGTAGCTTATCACAAACACAAATTGATTACTTTATTTGTAGAAAAAAAGATAGAGCATGTTGTAAAGATTGCAAGGTAATTTCAAGAGAAAGCTTAACCACCCAACATCGACTTTTAGTTATGGATGTATAAATAAAAAAATGGACAAATAAGAAAAGAGTGCATCGAGCTATTCGGACTAAATGGTGGAACCTCAAAAGCGAGAAAGAAGATATATTTAAATAGAAAGTCCTTCAAGGAGATGCTTAGAATTACATTTGGGCAAAATAAAATAAAGGAAAAGAAGGTATGTTACAAATTACATTATATTAAGAAAACTAGTGAAACTTTAGAGGCTTATAAAAAAGCAAAGAAGGAAACGAAAAGGGTCGTGAGTGAATCAAAAGCTAAAATTTGGGAGGATTTATATAAAAAACTCAACTCAAAAGAGAGTGAAAGAGATATTTTTAGGATAGTTAGGGCTAGAGATAAGAAAACTAAAGATCTTAATTATGTTAGATGCATCAAGGACGAGGATGAAAAAAATCTAGTGGCAAATGATGATATAAGAAATAGATGGAAAAACTATTTTTATAAGCTTTTTAATAAAAATAAAAATGTTAGTATTAGCTTAGGAGAGTTAGCCAAATCAAAAAAGTATATAAACCACAATTTTTATCGACGTATTCAAAAGAATGAAGTCAAAGATGCTCTTAAACATATGAAGAGTGATAAATTGGTAGGACTAGATAATATTCCTATAGAAGTTTGGAAAATACTACGAGAAAAAGGAATCACTTGGCTTACAAGACTATTAAATGAAATATGGAAAAACCAAAAGATGCCCGAGGAATGGAGAGCAAGTACACTTATACCCATATATAAGAACAAGAGAGACATTCAAAATTGTGTGAATTATTGAGGTATCAAGTTAATGAGCCATACTATAAAATTGTGGGAAAGAATTATCAAACGTAGGTTAAGACAAGTATCAAGTACAACAGATAACCAATTTGGATTCATGCTAGGTAGATCTATTGTTGAAGCAATTCACCTATTGAGACGTCTTATTGAATATTTTAGAGCAAAAAACAAAGACCTTCACATGATATTTATTGATATAGAAAAAGATTATGATAGGGTACCAAGGGAGGTTTTTTGGAGAACTTTGAAAAAAAGAGGTATCTAATTGACATACATTAACCTTATAAGAGACATGTATGATGGTGCAAAAACATGTGTAAAGACTCATGAAGGAATGACAGACTCCTTTGAAGTTAATATTGGGTTACATCAATGATCAACTTTAAGTCCATACTTATTTATAATGGTGATTGATGAGTTAACAAAACATATTCAAGATGAAGTACCTTGGCGTATGTTATTTGCGGATGACATTGTATTAGTGAAGGATTCTAAGGAAAAAGTTAATAGAGAATTGGAACTATGGAGAGAAACATTAGAAAGCAAAGGCCTTCAACTTAGTACAACAAAGACAGAATATATGGAATGTAAGTTTGATCATTTGGTTACCTCAGAGGACATAGAAATAAAAATTGGCACACATTGCATCCCTAAAAGGAAAGTTTTAAATACCTAGGGTCAATTTTTGAGAGTGATGGAAGAATTGATAGAGATGTTACGCATAGAATTAATGCTGGTTGGTTAAAATTGACAGGAGCATCAGGTATTCTTTGTGATAAGAAGATACCATTAAAGTTAAAAGTTAAATATTATAGAGCAACAATTAGGCCTGCCATGTTTTATGGTTCTGAGTGTTGGGCAGTTAATCATCAACATGTACAAAAGATGTCTGTGACATAAATGAAGATGTTGAGATGGATGAGTGGTCATACAAGAAAAGACCGTATACATAATGAGGTTATTAGAAACAAATTAGGAGTGACACCAATAGAGGATAAAATGAGAGAATATCGTTTAAGATGGTTTGGATATATAGAAAGAAGATCAAAAGAAGAACTTGTAAGAATGTATGAAAAACTAAATTTGGAAAGTATTAAAAGAGCTAGAGGACGACCACATAAGTGTTGGAAAGAAACAATGAAGAATGATCTAGCTTATTGTGAGTTAACTGCTTACATAGTACATGATAGGGATATGTGGAAACAAAGAATCCATGTAGCCGACCTCGTCTAGTATGGGAAAAGGCTTAGTTGTTGTTGTTGTTGTTTGCTTCCATCATGAGTTGCTGACATTCAAAATAGCTTCCTATTAAGGTTGTCAAAATTGTTGATCTTACCTAGATCATAGGAGGTTCTTAGGTGATGGAATTGGGATCTTAAAGATCCTACCTTACCTTTATTTGCTTTAGAAAAGATGAGTGTATACAAGAACTCATGAGAATCATAAAATTTACATCATAAAATTCATATTATTCATATATATGAGACACCGTTATTTCAAGTTGTTGCCAAATATGATACATCTAGTCATATGATTCATGAATTTTTTATTATCTAAGCATTAGCTCTCATGTTTATGGTGGATCATTTTGGTCAAAACATCCTAAGGGTCCGTGATCTAGATCGAGATTCCCTCTTTAGATCATACACTAATCAGACCCTTAGTTTGGATATTGGATCCAACTTAGAATCTTGAAATCCATTCTTCTTAGTGTGCTACTATTCATCTTGTAAAAAAAGTTATGTTTAGTAAGATGGGTGTATAAATAGCAATTACGTTCTTGTGCCTCATATTTATCGGCTTCATTGCATTTTCTTGGTGCAGGCACATTTTCAGAACTGTGTGCTCTTGTACAAAAGTCTTAATTCAAAATTCTACTACATATATCAAATGTTTAAGATAAGAACATGACAATTCAGAATCAAGAAAAAAATTTAAAATGGAAAAGTAAAGTTGTACAGAGTTAGGTCAAATATGAATGTGGATCCTACCCGGACATCAAATACTAATACCATTATCATTACCTAAATACCTGCTACGAGTATGGCAACCTAGGTGATTGTAACAAATATTTCATGAGAACATCAGATATGTCTTCCCATAAGGGTGTATTTGATTCAGCACTCATTCCTTGTGCAATGGAGGCATGGGCCTAGCTCTGATAGTGGTTGACTATATATTTTTCTCGAAAGGAAATACTTACTGGATTCATCTTTCCACAACGGTGTGTTTGATTCACCTGACATTTCAACGGTAGCGTTCTATTCTCTGATTCGTTTGCATTTAAAAGTGGGAAAATGCCATGTGGAAGGCACGGTTGCCCGGAAAGCAAAGGCTCCATCGGTGTGGAACAAATTGCGTCGTACATGCTTCTTTCTTCTGGCTTTATCATTATGGGACAACTGTGTCGTACCTGCTTCTTTCTGTGCGTATCATAGGCAAATGTATTGCTTACGCATTCATGGTCGTCTTTACCTTCACCATCTCTAGGACAAACAGCCATTGAATCATCTATCTCCTCGTGGCCTCTTTGGTCCAGGGAATATGCATGCCAAGCATTAGGGCGAGATGCACTCCTGCAACTGCAACTGAATTTTTGAGAAACTCATGGTACCCACTTGTTAAGCAGCTCTTCTCGAAGAGATAACCTCCAGCTCCTAAGTTTCAAAGTGTACCCAAAAATATTTTTGATCTCAAAAACTATTAATTAACCACTATTTGTTAAAACCAAATGATAGATTATGACCTCAACGGATTATCTACAAAAGTTTGAGGCAAAAAGAGAAGCTGCTTTATACATATCGGATAAGAATCTTAATTCGGCCTTAGCTGGTTTGAAACTATACAGTTGTAGCTAAGCATTATCAAAAGGTGAACTTTTTATAAATAGACAATCTCTTGTATAGGCCCGACGTGAGCATGGGGTTACGAACACGAAACCTAGATAAATCACACGAGTTACATGTTTAAACTGAACGATGAACTTTTAAGCATGAAAAGGATGCTTCACTGGCTAGGAGATCGACTAACAAGTTGAAAGTCATGAGCTCGATACCTGTACGTGCATGTAGATTTGGTTCTCCCCATTGTACTAAAGAAAGAGATAAAGTTTGAGTACCCATGAAAATGAAGTTTTTAGACAAGCTCGCGCACATGTAAACCAAACAAGCTGCATCTTGAGATAAAAACATACAAGTTCCATTTTAAGAATGTCTTAAGACAAACTTGAAGGTATACTTATATTAATGATAGTGAGCCCTTATTTTCAAATCTATACAACAATTAAGCCTTTTTCCATAATAGATGGGTTCAACTACATGGATTCTTTGTTTCTACAAAGTCTTATCATGTGCCATGCCAGAGTTAACTCAATATAAACTAGATCATTCTTTATAATTTCTTTCCAACACTTTGTAGTCGCAATCTTCCTCTTTTAACATTTTCACAATCTAGTTTTTCATATCTTCTAACGGAAGCATCCGTTGGTCATCTTTTTACATAGTTTGTCCAAACTATGTTAAATAATTTTCCCTCATTTTATTCTCTATTGGAGCTACTCTCAATTGGTTTCTAAAAACCTCATTTTGTATACGATCTTTTCTTATGTGACCATACATTCATCTCAACATCTTCATTCTTCTATGAACATCTTTTGCACATGTTAATGATTAACATGCCCAAACTCAAAACCATAAAACATATCATGTCTAATTGTTATATAATATTTATCTTTCAACTTTAACAATATCTTCTTATCACTTTGAAAAATTGATCCTACGTATTTAAAACTTTTCTTTTGAGGGATGCAATATGTGTCAATCTTAATTTCTATGTCCTCTCAAGTACCCAAATAATCAAACTTACTTTCCATATATTTTGTCTTTGTTCTAGTAAGTTCAAAGCCTTTACTTTCTAATATTTTCTCTCCATTGTTCCAATTTCCTTTTAACTTTTTCCTTATACTCATCTACTAAAACAATGTCATCTACAAATAACATATACCAAGGTACTTCATCTTGAATATATTTTGTTAACTCGTCAATGACTGATATAAATAAATATGGGACTTCAAGTTAGATCCCTGATGTAACCCAATATTAACTTCAAAGGAGTTTGTTATTTCCTCATAAGTCCTCAAACAGGTTTTTCCACCATCGTACATGTCTCTTATAAGATTTATTTATGTCAATGGGATACCTCTCTTTTCACGGTTCTCCAAACAACATCTTTTAGCATCCTATCATAACTTTTTTCTATTTCAATAAAGATCATGTAAAGGTTCTTTTTTTTTCATTCTAAAATATTTCATAATACGCCTCAATAGGTAAATCGCTTTAATAGTAGATCTGTCAGGAAATAATCCAAATTTATTTTCTATTGTACTCGATACTTATCTTAACATACGTTTGATAATTCTTTTCCATAATTTCATAGTGTAGCTCATTACTTGATACCTCAATAATTTGAACAATTCTGAATCTCCTTTGTTCTTATATATGGTATAAGTGTACTCGCTCTCATTCCTCAAGCATCTTTTGGGTTCTCCATATTTCATTAAATAATCTTGTGAGCAAAGTGAGCCCCATCTCTCCTACGATTTTTCATACTTCTATAAGAATATTGTTTGCTCCTACAAATTTACCAACTTTCGTATATTTAAGAGTCTTTTTTACTTCATTCTTTTAAATACGTCGATAGAAATTGTGATTTATATACTTTTCTGATTTTACTAACTCTCCTAGTCTAGTACTAGCATTTGTATTTTCATTAAAAGACTTAAAAATAATTTTTTCATCTATTTTTTAATCATCGTTCGCAACTAGAATCTTCTTGTCTTATCTTTGATGCATCTAACAAAAGTAAGATCCTTAGTTTTCTGATCTCTATCCTTAGTTATCCTAAAAATATACCTTCTTTTGAGTTAAATTTTTTATATAAATCCTCTCAAATTTTGACTTATGCTCAGTAATAATCTTTTTTACTTTTCTTTGCTTTCTTATATGCCTCAAAGTTTCACTAGTATTCTTTGTATAATGCAATTTGTAACATACATTCTTTGTCTTGATTTTATCTTACACCACTTCACTCTACCACCAAGCTTTTTTTATGCCAATACGCCTCCTTTAGATTCACCTAACACATCTTTTGTCACTTCCCTAATATGTATAGCCATATTGTTCCACATATGAGAAGATGTACCTACATAATTTCAAGATCTCCTTGAAAAACTTTTTGTTTAAATATCTCTTCTTTCTCACATTTGAGGTTTCACCATCTAGTCCGAATATATCTATGTACTCTATTCTTCTTTGTCTATTTTTTTACCTACAAATTCATTACTAAAGTCAATGTTGAGTAGTTAAGCTTTCTCTTAGAATTACTTTGTAATCTTTACAACATGAACTATCTTTTTTTCTGCAAACAAAATAATCACCACTCTTATAAGTAATTAAATGTTTATATCGCTTTTTTAAGATGGTATTGGTTATAAAGATATCATATGTCATAGCAAAATTTAAAATCTCCCTACCTTGCTCATTTAAATCCTCAAAACCATAATTTTCATGAACACCTCTATATCCTAATGCTTGTTTAATGACATGTCCATTTAAGTCTCATCTCAAACAAATCATCTCTTTTGTAGAATTTGTTGAATTACCTTATCTTATCTAATTCCTCCCAAAAAGCCTTCTTTATACTATTTTCTAATTCTACTTGAGGTGCATAAGCACAAACTATATTCAAAGCCTCTACTCTTGATACTAATTTCACCATCATAATTCGATCACCATATCATTGAGTGTATATTATATTATCTTTTAAATCTTTATTTATAATAATACCAACTTTATTTCAAGCATTTTCCTTTCTTGAGTACCATAATTTAAAATAAGTATTTTCAATCTCCTTTGCTTTTTCTCCAACCCACTGTATGTTGTAAAAATAAAATGTGAATCTGTCTCCGAATCATAGTATCTACAACCTCCACTAACTTATTGATCAATATTATGATATTACAAATACCAATACTAATCTTATTGTCTTGAACTAGCTTCCTTATCTCCTGCATCCATCCATACTGAAAATGCAAACCATCATTATAACTTGTTTACTATCTTCGAACGATAATGTAGCGGGACTAGCTTATTTACCTACATTCGTCCATGATGTGAGAACCCTTTTTGCAATTGATTCACTATATCTAGGCAAAGATGTATAAACCATTACTTTTCACTGCATTTGAGTCCTACAATGTGTCATTAAGAGAGAACACCCCAACACAATGCTCATAATTTATAAAATCCATGATAGATAAGTCCAACCAAATTTAACAATAGTTGTCAGAAGCCTATCAAGCTTCTATGTTATTCAAAAAGTTTTCATCCATTTTAGTTAAGATGCAGCATTGAAGATTCTTGCTATAATCAAAATTAATTACATCTGAAGAGAGGACCTTTTACAAATAAAGTCTCCCTCAAATACATACAATTATGGCAACGATCTTTGACAAATTTTACATTGGGCCTCATCAAGTGGTTTAGATAAATAATATTGCCTAAAGGTAAAAGCTTTTGACTGCATAGGTTCTTTTACTTGCATGTATGTACATTAGCACAAAACTCTGATGTTCATGCCATTCACGTAGCTAGGCAAACCCAAAACAGACGAGCACCTGAAGCTGCATGACTTGTCTCCAGCCCTATGCTTAGCTCGTTAAAGATCACTTCCCCAATAACCGTGTAATATGAAGCTCGCTATTTTCTTCTAAATACAAAAATGAATGGTCTAATTTTGTATTAAGAGCAAATACAAAAGATTAACCCCAGTATTGCAAATTTTTGTTAATTCTGCACGAAGGAAGCCAATAGCACCTCAAAGCGATGAAAACGTATGATTTGCCAACATCCAGTACTCAAGGGATTGCTTTTTCTCTACCCCGTGCCAGATAAAGAGAAAATCGTATGGACAGATTCTAACAAAGAATGAGGACCTTGTAAGATTAATGAAATATCTTAAATTAGCATGTTACATTTTCCACCAAGAAGATGACAGACTTATAAAGACAATAACTTCACATTTCCCTTTTGTACATTTGGCAAAGAGCATATAAGGTTAAATGCTCATAACCTTAGAAGAGAGCTCTGTTTCAAGTTCCGCTTCAACCTCCATCCCTTCGGAAGAAGCCTGCCAGAAGGTAGATATAGTAAAGACTCGTATGCATTCACCACATAAACTTTTACATGTGTAATTATATTGCAAAGGAACTACCGGTCTCATGAACATGCAGCCACTAATATGTAAGAAAAATTAATGCAGTCATCATTTCAGAGAGGAAACGAAAAGATCAGTTGAACTAGTTTGGCATCCCGACTCTTTTAAGCTCAATATAATACTACATACAATCTCAAAGTTAGAACACCCTCTATGAACAAATTGCACTTTATGTATAGCTTATTTAGTAGAAAACATCATCTGGAAGAAATCCCTTTCTGTTTGTGTTTAACAAGTTGAGAGAAAGGAAAAGCTACATCCCCAAGGTTAGCAGAAAACCAAGTAGTAACGACCAAAAGCTTGGTGAAAAGACAACTTGATAGTGTAAGTAGTATCTTCAACTCATGCAACTACTGTTATTACGTAATCATACTTCAAGGCTGAAAGCATCTCCAATTTGATACCAAAGGGACATCCCAACAACAACTAAGCCTTTTCCCATAATAGATGGGGTCAGATATATGGATTATTTGTTTCTACAGAGCCCTATCATGTGTCATGCTAGTAGTTAACTCAATATAAACTAGATCATTCTTTATAGTTTCTTTCCAATACTTTTGTAGTCATCTTCTTCCTCTTTTAACATTTTCACAATCTAGTTTTTCATATATTCTTACAAGAGCGTCCTTTGATCATCTTTCTATAAACGATTTTCTCTTATTTTATCCTCTATTAAAGCTACTTCCAATTGGTTTCTAATATCTTTATTTTGTATATGATCTTTCCTTGTGTGACCACTCATCCATCCCAACATCTTAATTTCCGCTACAGACATCTTTTGCATATGTTGATAATTAACCCAACCCTTAGAACCATAAAACATAGCATGTCTAATTATTGTTCTATAATATTTATCTTTCAACTTTAATGGTATCTTCTTATCACACAGAATACCTAATGCTCCTCTACATTTTAACCACCCGATATTAATTCTACGCATAACATCTCCATCAATTTTTCCATCAAAAAAATTGATCCTACGTATTTAAAACTTCCCTGGTAAGGGATTAAATGTATGCCAATCTTAATTTTTATGTGTTGAAATAAATTCTATTCACACATAGAAGTAACAAAAAACAGAGAATTACAACTTTTATCTTCGAACAGCACAGACAACCACACGTGTGTGTCTCGACAGCCTTTCTAGTTGCTGCTTCTTTTCTCATACAAATTAAACCCTAAACTAAACCCAGATAGTTATAGACCTCTTATAACTTAAATGACTAATATGCCCTTATGTATACTTAATAATTGGGCCAAAAAATAAAGGAAATGGATCCAACATCTAGAATTCGATATTACTCAACATCTTCAACACTCTCCCTCAAGTTAAGAGAAATATACTAATAATTCTCAACTTGCTAAGCATGGATTATGGGATTTCTTTAGGTATTGCCTTAGTTAATATATCTGTTAGTTGATCACATGATCTCATATATGCTAACTGAAATTCTTCACTGTTCACTTTTTCTTGAATAAAATGACAGTCAATCTCTATATATTTTGTGCTCTCATGTTGAATTGAATTTGAAGCAATCTGAATAGTTGTTTTCCTGTCACCGAAAAGATAATTGAACATTCACACTGAATTGTCAGCTTTATTAATAACGATTTCAACCGGAAACCTTCAAACATTCCTTCTGCCATGACTCTGTACTCAATTTCTACACTAGATCTTGCAATTACTGTTTGTTTTTTTGTTTTCTAGGATACTACATTTCCACCTACTTTTGCAATGTATGCGGAGGTGGACTTTCTATCTTTTTTAGATCCTACCAAGTTTGCATCTATAAATAATTCAATGTTTAGATGTCCTTTCTTGGAGTAAAGTATTCCACATTCTCGAATTGACTTTAGGTATCTCAAAATTCTATACACAACTTTCATAAGATAATTTGACCGTTGATGTATAAATCTGCTTACAATACTCACTGGATACGAGATCTCATGACGTGTAATAGTTAAATAGATAAGTTTATCAACTAACTGTTGATACCTCCCAATGCCTTTGAATATTTCTGATCCATGTGAATTTAACCAATGATTAACTTCCATTGAAAGTTCACTAGGTTGCAATCTATCCTTTACCAAACTAAGAGTGTACTTTTTTTGGGTAAGAAAAGTACCTACCTTAGACTACAAAACTTCAATACCAAGAAAGTAATGTAATTTTTCAAGGTCCTTAAGATCAAACATCTGATACAGTTTGCCTTTAAGCAGTGTAATCTCTTCTTGATCATTTCCTATAATGATTATATCATTAGCGTAGACAATAAGAATAAAAATTCCTTTATTTTTCCTTACAAATAAAGTATGATCACTCATACACCTTTTATAACCAAGTTCTAATACTTTCTCACTAAATTTCTTAAACCATGCTCGTGAGAACTATTTTAGTCCATATAAAGCCTTTTTAAGAACTCCGCCCATGTAAGGGATCACCCTTGCATGACAAGTACGAAGCCCGAATAAAAGAGAAGGGTTGTGTTAGGCTTCCAACAGCCAACGTAAAACTTTGTTGGATTTTTACACCATGGATTACACAAATTATGAGCATTAAGTTGAGGTGTTCCCTCTTAACGACGCGTTGCAGAGCCCGAATACAATGAAAAGTAAGGAAGAGCCACTACATTTTCACCCGGATGTAATGAATCAATTATAGAGTGTTCTCACATCATGAATGGGTGTGGGTAAAGAAGTTAGTTCCACTACATTACCGTCTGAATGTAGTGAATAAATTACAGAGAGGGACTCCGCATTTTCAATATGTACAGATGCAGGAGTAAGGAAGCTAGTCCTATATAATAAGATTCATATTGGTTCTTTGAATATCAGAACATTGTCTGGTAAGCTAATGGAGGTATTAGATACTATGATTCGAGGAAAGATTCATATTCTATGTTTACAAGAGACAAAATGGGTTGGAGAAAAAGCAAAGGAGATAGAGGATACAAGTTTTAAATTATGGTACTCAGGTAAAGAAAAGGCTCGAAACGGAGTTGGTATTATCATAAATAAAGATTTAAGTGTAGTAGACATACAACGATATGGTAACCGAATCATGATGTTGAAATTAATGTTAGGAGCAGAGGTTTTGAATATAGGTTGTGCTTACGCACCCCAAGTAGGACTAGAAGATAGTATAAAGACAACTTTTTGGGAAGAGTTAGATAAGGTGATTCAAAAGATTCCACAAAGGGAGATGATTTGTTTAGGAGGAGACTTAAATGGACATGTCGGTAAAGAGGCATTAGGATATCAAGGTATTCATGGAAACTTTGGTTTTGGGGATATAAATGAGGAAGGTAGGGAGATTTTAAATTTTGCTATGGCATTTGATCTCTTTATAGTCAATACAATCTTCAAAAAAACAAGATGAACATTTAATTACTTATAAGAGTGGTTTATCACAAACACAAATTGATTACTTTATTTGTAGAAAAAAAGATAAGAGCGTGTTGTAAAGATTGCAAGGTAATTCTAGGAGAAAGCTTAACCACCCAAGATCAACTTTTAGTTATGGATTTAAAAGAAAAAAAATGGACAAAGAAGAAAAGAGTGCATCGAGCTATTCAGACTAAATGGTGGAACCTCAAAAGAAGGTATATTTAAACAGAAAGTTCTTCAAGGAGATGCTTGAAATTATGTTGGTACACCTTGTGATATGTGAAACAATATGGCTATACATATTAGGAAAGTGGTGAAAGATGTGTTAGGTGAATCTAAGGGAGGTGTACCACCACAAAAAGAAGGTTGGTGGTTCAGTGAAATAGTGCAAAATAAAATCAAGGCAAAGAGGGCATGTTACAAATTATATTATGCTAAGAAAACTATTGAAACTTTAGAGGCTTATAAGAAAACAAAGAAGGAAGCAAAAAATGTCATCAGTGAAGCAAAAACTAAAATTTAGGAAGATTTATATAAAAAAACTCAACCCAAAAAAGGGTGAAAGAGATATTTTTAGGATTATTAGGGCTAGAGATAAAAAAACTAAGGATCTTAATTCTATTAGATGCAACAAAGACGAGGAGAACTCCGCCCATGTAAGGGATCACCCTTGCATTGCCGGTCCCAAGACCGAATAAAGGCGAAGACTTGTGTTAGTCTTCTGACAGTTTTGTCGAAATTTTATACCATGGATTACATAAATTATGAGCATTACTTTGAGGCGTCCCCGCCTAGCGACGAGCTACAAAGTTCGAATGCAGTGATAAGTAAGCAAGGGTCACTACATTTTTGTTCGAATGTAGTGAATCAATTGCAGAGAGGATTCCCACATCATGGATAGGTGTGGGTAAAGAAGTTAGTCCCGCTACATTGTCGCCCGAATGTAGTGAATAATTTACAGAGAGGATCTCCGCATTTTTAATATGGACGGATGCGGGAGGGTAAGGAAGCTAGTATTAGATAATAAGATTTGTATTGATTCTTGGAATATCAGAACATTATCCGGTAAGTTAATGGAGGTGGTAGATACTATGATTCGGAGAAAGATTTATATTATATGTTTACAAGAGACAAAGTGGGTTGGAGAAAAAGCAAAGGAGATAGAGGATAAAGGTTTTAAATTATGGTACTCACGTAAGGAAAAGCCTCGAAATAGAGTTGGTATTATCATAAATAAAGATTTAAAGGATAGTATAGTAAACATACAACGATATGTTGACCGAATCATGACATTGAAGTTAGTGTTAGGAGTAGAAGTTTTGAATATAGTTTGTGCTTACGCACCCTAAGTAGGATTAGAAGATAGTATAAAGACATCTTTTTGGGAAGAGTTAGATAAGGTGACCGAATCATTCTAGTGGCAAATGATGATATAAGAAATAGATGAAAAAATTATTTTTATAAGTTTTTTAATGAAAATAAAAATGTTACTATTAGCTTAAGAGAGTTAGCCAAATTAAAAAAGTATATAACCATAATTTCTATCGACGTATTCAAAAAAATGAAGTGAAAGAGGCTCTTAAACATATGAAGGGTGGTAAATCGGTAGGACCAAACAATATTCTTGTAGAAGTTTGGAAAATACTAGGAGAAATAGGAATCACTTGGCTCATAAGACTATTTAATGAAATATGAAAAAAACAAAAGATGCCCGAGGAATGGAGAGTGAGTACACTTATACCCATATATAAGAACAAGGGAGACATTCAGAATTGTGTGAATTACCAAGGTATCAAGTTAATGAGCCGTACTATGAATTTATGGGAAAGAATTATCGAAGGTAGGTTAAGACAAGTTTCAAGTACAACAGAGAACCAATTTGGATTCATGCCAGACGGATCTACTGTTGAAGCGATTCACTTATTAAGACGTCTTATGTAACATTTTAGAGTAAAAAACAAAGACCTTCACATGATATTTATTGATATAGAAAAAGCTTAAGATAGGGTAAGGGAGGTTCTTTGGAGAACCTTGGAAAAAAAAGGTATCCCATTAACATACATTAGCCTTATAAGAGACATGTACGATATTGCAAAAACATGTGTGAGGACTCATCAAGGAATGACTGACTTCTTTGAAGTTAATATTGGGTTACATCAAGGATCAAATTTAAGTCCATACTTATTTATAATGGTAATTGATGAGTTATCAAAATATATTCAAGATGAAGTATCTTGGTGTATGTTATTTGCAGATGACATTGTGTTAGTGGAGGAGTCTAAGGAAAAAGTACTATGGAGAGAAATATTAGAAAGCAAAGGCCTCCGACTTAGTATAACAAAGACAAAATATATGGAATGTAAGTTTGATCATTTGATCAATTCAGATACCGAGAGAGGTTCTTTGGAGAACCTTGAAAAAAAGAGGTATCACATTGACATACATTAACCTTATAAGAGACATGTACGATGGTGCAAAAACATGTGTGAGGACTCATAAAAAATTGACAGATTTCTTTGAAGTTAATATTGGGTTACATAAAGGATCAACTTTAAGTCCATACTTATTTATAATGGTGATTGATGAGTTAACAAAAACATATTAAAGATGAAGTACCTTGGTGTATGTTATTTGCAGATAACATTGTGTTAGTGGAGTCTAAGGAAAAAGTTAATAGAAAATTAGAACTATGGAGAGAAATATTAAAAAGCAAAGGCTTTCGACTTAATAGAACAAAGATAGAATATATAGAATGTAAGTTTGATCATTTGGTTACTTCAGATGACATAGAAATTAAAATTGGGACACAATGCATCCCCCAATACCTAGGGTCAATTTTTAAGAGTGATGAAAGAATTGATGGATATGTTCCGCATAAAAATATTCTGCTTGGTTAAAATGGAGAGGAGCATCATGTATTCTTTATGATAAGAAGATACCATTAAAGTTAAAAGGTAAATATTATAGAGCAATAATTAGACCTGCTATGTTTTATGGTTCTGAGTGTTGGGCAATTAATCATGAACACATACAAAAGATGTCTATGACAGAAATGAAGATGGATGAATGGTCATACAAGAAAAGACCATATACATAATGTGGTTATTAGAAACAAATTAAGAGTGATACCAATAGAGGATAAAATGAGAGAATATCGTTTAAGATGGTTTGGACATATAGAAAGAAGATTAAAAGAAGAACCTTTAAGAAGGTATGAAAAACTAAATTTTAAAAGTATTAAAAGAGGTAGAGAACGACCACAAAAGTGTTGGAAAGAAGCAATAAAGAATGATCTAACTTATTGTGAGTTAACTGCTACCATGGCACATGATAGGGCTATGTGGAAACAAAGAATCCATGTAGCCGACCCAATCTAGTATGGGAAAAGGCTTAGTTGTTGTTGTAAAGCCTTTTTAAGATACACCATATATTGATTCTGGCCATAATCAATTCGAGGTGGTAAAGTCATATAGATCTCTTCATAGAAGTTGTCTTGAAGAAAAGCATTTTTAACATCTAATTGCCACATATTCGATGCTCTGTTTGTCGTCAAACTCATAATAAGACGAATAGTAGTTAGTTTTGCCACTTGTGCAAAAGTTTCATTGTAGTATATTTCATAAGATTGATTATATTCTTTTGCCATCAAACATGCGTTATATCTTTCAATTCTCCCATCCACCCGATATTTTATGGTATACACCCATTTACATCTCATTGGTTTTCTGTTGGGTGATAGTGTCACCAATTCTCATGTACCATTTTTTTTAAGAGTAGTTAATTCTTCTTTCATGGTTGCCCTCCATTTTGGATCAATATTGCTTCTTCTCCACTTTCAAGTATAGATTCAACACTAGCATTTAATATGAACCTTCTGTAATTCTCAAACATACCTTCAAATGAGACATACTCTAGCTCCTCTATAGATGGATCTGAAGGTGGATTGGAGCATTGAGACATGGTTGTTTGTTCAAGAAAATAAAATATATTTCTGGTACCATAATGATAAACCTTCTAATCACTCTTCCCTTGAGAAGTCAATTTTACTTCAACTTTAATTCCTTAGGTATCACTTTCTTAGTCTTCTTCAATATAACGTAGAACAATAGGCAACACTCCTCGTTCCTCAATAGTAACAGATTTAAATTGCGTTTCTTCATCATTATCATAATATGATTGGGACTGAGACATCAAGTGAAACATGCATTTTCTGAGTTTTGGGGTCATAACATTTATACCTTTTTTGAGACGGAGAGTAACCAATAAAATACACTTGATAGCACGGGGATCAAGTTTATCTCTATTATGAATATGAATGCGAACATAAGAGATATAACCAAATACACGAGGTGTTACAAAAAATATTCTTTAGCCACATAAAAGTATTTGAAAGGGAGACTTCTCATTTAGTAATCTACTAGGTATATGATTTATTAAGAATACAGATGTTAGGACACCTTCTCCTAAAAAGATTTAGGAGTATTTGCTCCAATGAGCAATCCTCGATCAATCTTTAGAATATGTATTTATTTTCTTAGATATCCCATTTTGTTGAGAAGCATTAGGTATTCTTTGTGATAAGAAGATACCATTAAAGTTAAAGGTAAATATTATACAACAACAATTACACCTGTCATGTTTTATGGTTCTTAGCGTTGGGCAGTTAATCATCAACATGTACAAATGATGTTTGTGATAAAAATGAAGATGTTGAGATGGATGAGTGGTCATATAAAAATAAACCGTATACATAATGAGGTTATTAGAAACAAATTAGGAGTGACACCAATAGAGGATAAAATGAGAGAATATAGTTTAAGATGGTTGGGACATGAAAGAAGTTCAAAAGAAACATGTAAGAAGGTATGAAAAACTAGATTTTGAAAGTATTAAAAGAGGTAGAAGACAACCACAAAAGTGTTGGAAAGAAACAATAAAGAATGATCTAGCTTATTGTGAGTTAACAGCTAACATGACACATGATAGGGCTATGTAAAAACAAAAAATCCATATTGTTGACCCCGTCTAGTATGGGAAAATGCTTAGTTGTTGTTGTATACTCTATTTTGTTGAGGAGTGTATGGGCATGTGATTTGATGCATAATGTTATAGTATTGTAGATAACTACTAAAAGTCTGAGATAGATTTTCCCCACTATTATCGGAGTGGAGTTTTTTAATATTTGCATTGAATTGAGTCTTAACAAATTTATGGAAGAAAAGAAATATGTGTGATACCTCATTCTTAGATTTCAACAAATATACGAAGGTAAAATGAGTGCAATCATCAATAAATGACACAAAAGTATTGATGTCTAGTAAATGATTGACAAGGACTTAGACCCCATACATCAGAATGGACTAACTCAAATGGAATAGAAGATTTCTGTTCACTTATTGGAAATGAAGCACGAAGATATTTTGCCTTTTGGCATACATCATATTCAACAAAAATAGAAGGTAAAATATTAAATGTCTGACAGAAAACCCCTTTAAGTTTTGAAGGTGGGAGGTGTCCCAATCGCAAATGCCATAATCGGAGTGCCTCTTCTTTATTACCCAAGACTAATTAAGCTGTATGAGGTTGTATATACATATCTGACTCTTTGAGTATATAAAGTATCATTTCTAAACTACCATACCCAAAGATACTTCCCGTTTTCAAATCCTGAAATACATATCGAAATGAAGAAAATATTACTCTACAATTCATAGTGTTGATAAGTGTACCTACAAATAATAATTTAATAGAAAAACTAGAAAATTAAAATATAAAATAAAGAACCCCCAAGGATGTCATAATACTCCCTTTTCCAACCATAGATGCATAAGATCCATCGTACTTGACTATGATTTTGAATATTTTGATAATCAAACAAGCACTCCTTCCGCCAATCATACGATGTGTAGCTCCTGAATCAATAACCCAATAATCACATAATAGAGAGATACCTTTACCATGTGCCATGGTAGTTGATGATCCTGAGGATGAAGCTTGTTCACCAAGTCTTGCTTCAAAGTTTGTCATTCTTTCAAAAGTTGATTCATAGTATCTGTATTTTCAACTTCACTTCTAGTTATTGTTTCACTCACTTGGAATGTTTTATTCTTAATAAATGAATGCTTACCGATTAAATCCCAAAATTGTTCTCTAGTGTGTTTGGTCTTACCACAATAAGAGCAATGTAATTTATCCTTATCAACATATGTCATAGTTTCACAGCCTCTAAGTCTGAAAGAAGAACCACGTTCACAATTAAAGGAAGAAGAAGGTGGACCAGTAGGAACTTGTCCTCTTCCAATAAGTGTTGAGTGTGGTGGATTTGTAATAGTTAAGCTTCCCTTTTTTATCACCCTCCGATCTTCTTCTTGAATGAAAAGAGAATAGACAGTTCTCAAAGATAGTAACTCTTCTCTACTAAGTACACTCATCTTTATTGATTCAAAATCTTATGATATACCCCACAATAAGTCAAACATATGTCTTTCCTGTACTTCTACAATCTTCCATTTAGCGCATGTCTTACTCTAATTCTTCTCATAGGACATATAATTCATTATCATATTTTCTCATAATTTATTATAATATTTACTCACACTACGATCTCCTTGTCCACACTTTCTAATTCTATCTAAAATTTCATATTTTTCGTAATATTTTTCTCCTAAAGTATGCATCTTCAATATCTTTCTAAATTGTATGAACATAATCTAAACGTATAAATGAGTGACTAATAAAAGGAATCATATATTGAGGAATCCAAGAAGATACCAATGCATTTTTTCTGTACTATTTGGGTAAAGTAGGAGATGTCTCGGCAAGTCTAGGTCATTCACCAGTCACATATTCATAATTTTCACAGCCTTCTAACACCAGTTCACATATCTATCCCATAGTTTATAGTTTGTTATACCAAATCGAATATTTGAAGATTTTCAATCTTCTCTTACTTTTTCCCAAAAATATACACTTTTCTTCATGATCAATTGGTTGTTGCTTATGATGATTTCAATACACAAATAAGGATTCTCTCCCACGGAGCAAAGATCTTGATTAATTTTTTTTATAAGGACAACCTTGAGATATGTGCATAATTACCTCAGGTTGCGTGTATTCCTACTGATTTTAGTCACTAAATTTGTGATTCTCCTCTTCGGAATCAATATTTTAAGATTCGACAAAAATTAGGATTACACCAGGATGCATGTAGGATGGCCTCGAGATGTGTGCCCTTTTTTTTTTTTAAACTTATAGTAAAACACCACAAAGATCTAATATCATATTGAAATCAATTTTATTCACACATAGAAGTAATAAAAAACAAGAAAATACATCTTTTATCTTAGAACCACAAATACAACCACACATTGTATATGACAACCTTCCTTCTTGTTGTTGCTTTTTTCACCCACTAAACCCTAACTAAAACTATATACTTATAAACCTCTTATAACTTAAAGGACTAATATGCCCTTACTTAACTATAGTTAATAACTCGACCAAAAATTAAAGGGAATAGATCTAACATCAAGGATCTGATATTACTCAACATCTTATATGTCCTTTGAAGAAACCAAATAATCAAACTTACATTTTATATATTTTGTCTTTGTTATAGTAAGTTCGAAGCCTTTTATTTTCTAATATTTTCTCTCCATAATTCCAATTTCCTACTAACTTTTTACTTATACTCATCCACTAACACAATGTCATCTCCAAATAACATACACTAAGGTACTTCATCTTGAATATGTTTTGTTAACTCATCAATGACCAATATAAATAAATATGGATTGAAAATTTATCCATGATATAACCCAATATTAAGTCATTCCTTCGTCATTCCTCACATAAGTTTTTGCACCATCATAAATATCTCTTATAAGATTAATGTATATTAACGGGATACCTCTCTTTTTCATAGTTCTCCAAAATAGATTTCTTGGCATCCTATCGTAAGCTTTTTCTATTTCAATAAATATCATGTATAGGTTCTTTTTTGCTCTAAAATATTCCATAAGACGTCTCAATAGGTGAATCACTTTAATAGTAGATCTGTCAAGCAAGAATTGAAATTGGTTTTCTATTTTACTCGATACTTATGTTAACCTATGTTCGATAATTCTTTTCTATAATTTCATAGTGTGGCTCATTACTTGATACCTCGATAATTCGAATAATTATGAATGTCTCTTATTCTAATATATGGGTATAAGTGTACTTGCTCTCTATTCCTCCAACAGTTTTTGAGTTCTCCATATTTCATTAAATAGTCTTGTGAGCAAAGTGAGCCCCATCTCTTCTACGGTTTTCCATACTTCTATAAGAATATTGTTTGGTCTTAAAGATTTACCAACCTTCATATATTTAAGAGCCTTTTTTGACTTAATTCTTTTAAATATGTCGATAGAAATTACGGTTTATATACTTTTTTGATTTGGCGAATTCTCCTAGTCTAATACTAGCATTTGTATTTTCGTTAAAAGACTTAAAAATAATTTTTTCATATCATCGTTCGCAACTAGAATCTTCTTGTCTCATCTTTGATGCATCTAAGAGAAGTAAGATCCATAGTTTTCTAATCTCTATCCTTAGCTATCCTAAAAATGTACCTTCTTTTGAGTTAAGCTTTTTATATAAATCCTCCCAAATTTTGACTTATGCTTCAGTAACAAACTTTTTAATTTTTTTTTGCTTTCTTATAAGCCTCCAAGTTTCATTAGTATTCTTTGCATAATGCAATTTGTAACATGCCTTCTTTGTCTTGATTTTATCTTACACCACTTCACTCTACCACCAAACTTTTTTATACCAATACGCCTCCTTTAGATTCACCTAAGACATCTTTTGTCACTTCCCTAATATGTATAGCTATATTGTTTCACATATGAGAAGATGTACCTATATAATTCCAAGACTCTCCTTCAATAACCTTTTGTTTAAATAACTCTTCTTTCTGATATTTGAGGTTTCACCATCTAGTCTGAATATATCTATGCACTCTATTCTTCTTTGTCTACTTTTTTATCTATAAATTCATTACTAAAGTCAATGTTGAGTAGTTAAACTTTCTCCTACAATTACTTTGCAATTTTTACAACATGATCTATCTTTTTTTCCTGCAAACAAAATAATCAATTTAAGAGAAGTACACTTATACCCATATATAAGAACAAGGGAGACATTCAAAATTGTGTGAATTATCGAGGTATCAAGTTAATGAGCCATACTATGAAATTGTGGGAAAAGAATTATCAAACGTAGGTTAAGACAAGTATCAAGTACAACAGAAAACCAATCTGGATTCATGCCAGGCAGATCTACTGATGAAGCGATTCACCTTTTGAGACGTCTTATTAAATATTTTAGACAAAAAAACAAAGATCTTCACATGATATTTATTGATCTAGAAAAAGCTTATAATAGAGTACCAAGGGAGGTTCTTTGGAAAACTTTGAAAAAAAGAGGTATCCCATTGACATACATTAACCTTATAAGAGACATGTATGATGATGAAAAAACATGTGTGAGCACTCATGAAGGAATGACATACTTTTTTGAAGTTAATATTGGGTTACATCAAGGATCAACTTTAAATCCATACTTATTTATAATGGTGATTGATGAGTTAACAAAACATATTAAGATGAAGTACCTTGGTGTATGTTATTTGCAGATGACATTGTATTAGTGGAGGAGTTTAAGGAAAATGTAAATAGAAAATTGGAACTATGGAGGGAAATATTAGAAAGCAAAGGCCTCCGACTTAGTAGAACAAAGACAGAATATATGGAATGTAAGTTTGATCATTTGGTTACCTCAGAGGACATAAAAATTAAAATTGGCACACATTGCATCCCCTAAAAGAAAAGTTTTAAATACCTAGGGTCAATTTTTCAGAGTAATGGAAGAATTGATGGAGATGTTACGCATATAATTAATGCTGGTTGGTTAAAATGGAGCGGAGCATCAGGTATTCTTTGTGATAAGAAGATACCATTAAAGTTAAAATGGTAAATATTATAGAGCAGCAATTAGGCCTGCCATGTTTTATGGTTATGAGTGTTGGGCAGTTAATCATCAACATGTACAAAAGCTGACAGAAATAAAGATGTTGAGATGGATGAGTGGTCATACAAGAAAAGACCGTATACATAATGAGGTTATTAGAAACAAATTAAGAGTGACACCAATAGAGGATAAAATGAGAGAATATCGTTTAAGATGGTTTGGACATATAGAAAGAAGATCAAAAGAAGAACCTTTAAGAAGGTATGAAAAACTAAATTTGGAAAGTATTAAAAGAGCTAAAGGACGACCACAAAAGTATTGGAAAGAAACAATAAAGAATGATCTAACTTATTGTGAGTTAACTGATAACATGGCACACGATAGGGATCTGTGGAAACAAAGAATCCATGTAGCCGACCCCGTCTAGTATGGGAAAAGGCTTAGTTGTTGTTGTTGTAAGCAAAATAATCAATTTGTATTTGTGACAAGCCATTCTTACAAGTAATTAGATGTTCATCTCGTTTTTTAAGATTGTATTGGTTATAAAGAGATCATATGTCATAGTAAAATTTAAATCACCCCAAACAAATCATCTCTTTTGTGGAATTTATTGAATTACCTTATCTAACTTCTCCCAAAATGCCTTATTTCATTTATTTAACTCCTCCTAAAGTGCCTTCCTTATACTATCTTCTAGTCCTACTTACACTGGACCTTTATAATAGGAGAAATGTATCATAACAAAAGGAAACCACTTACATCGAAGCTCCTTCCTTTCTGTTTCTGTTGGGCGAGGTAGCACCCTAATGCACCATCTCCATGCAAAACTTTTGCACCAATGCCTGGAGAATGTAGCGATCCAACAGCTTCATCATCAACAACCACTGCATCAACTCTGTCCTTTCCAGTTTTGACATCTGGGGTCTGAAGAAAGTAAATGAAAGACAAATGAGACAGCACGCATCCTATGTTTTAGCTACAACATGGTTCAAAAGAGATCTTTTCATCTACAGGATGGCAGGAAATACGTCAGCCCTTCCCTATCAGCTTTGGGAAGATCATAGAGAAGATAACTTACACTGGCGCCAATTATGCTTTTCAGAAGAAAAAATGATGCTCTTAAAAGGAAAGAATGAGCACATGCATCCTGACCTCATACATAGCTTCAGTCAAAAGGTTCTCCAATATAGACCGCAAACCTCGAGCACCAGTATTTTTTACTAATGCTTTTCTTGCAATAAGGCTTAGTGCTTCATCGGTGAAATGTAACTTCACCTGGAAAATATAAAACCATAACTTATTTTAGAACCCATATCAGGGCAAAAAAATATTCAATTGGACGCATCATGAGGCTCCCAAACACTATCCAAAAACTCACTATAACTGAAGAACTTACATCGTTCATGCTAAAGAGTTTTTTGTATTGCTTCCCAAGAGCATTATTAGGCTCAGTAAGAACCTGAAGAGACAAAACGAAAACGGGCTCATTCAAAAAAAATTTGAAGAACTGAAATGGAAAATAAAGGCAAGATCCAACAAGCATCATACAAGTAAACAATTGAAATAGGGAAAACTTGTCATGCCCAGTCACCCACTACAAATAACAGAACTGTTTCTGGATCTTATTTTCCTATGCAGTTCCAGAACGATCCAACTCGCATGCTTGGCCGCAAATAATAAACATAAATGAAGATGAATATATTTTTCAAGAAATTTCTATTTATCACTCTGCAATCCATCAAAACTCTAAATTTACAAGCTGGTAAAAAATCAAACTAAAGAATAAGGTAAAACATTACAGGATAAGGAAGCAAGCAAAAATCAACCGTGACAAACTAAACCCTAACCTGCACAAGTTGGTCCTCATTCAGAGCTGATAAGCTAACAAGAACTGGAAGACGCCCAACAAATTCTGGTATAAGACCATATGCAATAAGATCACTGCTTTCAACCTGCAGACCAGCTATGACCTTCAGGATAACTTCAAAAGTTCGGAAAGCAACCCGAGAAGAAAACTACAAGAAAACCAAAAAGGCAGTTCACTTCAATATCTTGACAGCAAACTAACTCCATACTGATCTTAGTAAGGATGTCGTCACTGCAGCATTTGTCAGCCCACAAGTCCTCATGTTGGCACGCACTGGTGCTCCAAAGCCAATAGAAGAGTCCTTCCGTCTGAGAAGTGCATGTAAAGGACACTAATACATAAGTTAAATTGCAGGAAGGTGTCAATGTGCTACTTTCTCACCTTTCTGAAATGGTCTTCTCCAGGTCGACAAACGCACCTCCACATATGAAGAGAATATCCTTTGTATCAATCTGCAAAAATGTAAGTAGGTACACTTAAATATAAAGCTATACAAACTCCAATGGCAGTGAATTAGGAGAACTTATACATTTAAGAATAATGACGATAGAACATAACAACTTTCTGCCATTGGTTAAACCAATTCTTAGTCGCTTATTCAGAAGAGCCATAAACGCTGCTGCGCAGCATGCACAATCAACATCAACAGAACCGTCTGGCATCTTAGGGTGTGCACACTTGTTACATTAACATGACTATAAAAAACTTAATTCCAATAGGTAGGAAGTTACAAACTTATATATGGGTTAGTCAAGGGAAAAAACATGCCCATTCATCACAAGACGAACAAATATTTGTGAAAGATACCAAACTGCTGCCTACTCTGTTCAGCTGGAAAACAATGAATTGACAACTTGATTAGTAATGCATGAGCTTATGAACAGATGTCCCCAGTAAATAACCATAGCTGACAGTTGGAAGATTCTCAAGAAAAATTACATGCTTCGACATAACAAAATAGAAACCCATATGGACGGAATTATGAACCTATTCAGAATGTTTGGGGATACAATAAGGGACACTTACGTAGATGTGTGTGCATGAGACAGAAAGAGAGAACATTTAGATCTTGCACTCAAATAACCAACAACCAGAATCCGTTTATTGTGTTTAGTAACCAACAACAGGATTCGAGGATAGAAGTGGATTCAGTATCGCATATATCTCCACCTCAACCACTTTCAACCGACATTTACTGACAACCTTTTGAGGGACGAAGGATGCAAGGCTGGTGATCAGGTATAGTAATATTGTTTGTTACAGATATAACATGATTTTTTACTTACAAAGTACACGTTCAATATAAAATATTGTTACAGATACACGTTTACGCAAACATCTAATTCAGTTTCATTCACTTTGGTCTGATCCAAAAAAACAAAGGCTGCATAGACATGCTTTTAAGTTTTTCAAAAAGAAAAAAGATGGATCGTTTGAGTTTCCTTCCATAATGATAGGACCGTCTAACATCTTTTCATGTTTTTAGAATATCATAAAACTGACTTACAAATGTTATCTACACGTTTTACAGCAAAGAACTTGATACATGGGTTGTGGCTATCCAGCATATTTGTATGTCTATCAGTAAACTGAAAACCGAATGGTCTACAATTCATCATACTTTCTTCTAAGAAACAGGTATTCATCAGAAAACATGATTCAGAGGCCTTTTCTGCTAACCTGTTAATGCCAAGTGCATCCTACTACAAGTTTTAGCACTAGATTGCAATGCACTCCAAGTGTAACAATATTTCTTCACAAACACATGCAACAAGTCCCATAAAACAAATGAAATCCAAAACCAGGGCTCAACGTATAAAAATGAACCCCATGACAGGAATAGATGTGGGCCTAGTTAAAATGGACCACAAGTTTAACGAAATAACATTATGGCCTTAACTACCTGATTAAATCTTAAATGCATGCCACTATATATAACCTAAAATTGGAATATATAGCACTAAGGAACACACCCACATTCACACAGACTTATGCTTGTTCTTCATTAGTCTTTGAGTCATCCTCTAATCAAATCACTCTTATCTGGAGTCCCATCTTATTGCCATAATAATGATAAAGTATGACAACAACAACAACTAAGCCTTTTCCCATACTAGACGGGGTCGGCTACATGGATTCTTTGTTTCCGCAGATCCCTATCGTGTGCCATGTTAGCAGTTAACTCACAATAAGCAAGATCATTCTTTATTGTTTCTTTCCAACACTTTTGTGGTCGTCCTCTAGCTCTTTTAATACTTTCCAAATTTAATTTTTCATACCTTCTTACAGGTTCTTCTTTTGATCTTCTTTCTATATGTTCAAACCATCTTAAATAATATTCTCTCATTTTCTCATCTATTGGTGCCACTCCTAATTTGTTTCCAATAACCTCATTATGTATACGGTCTTTTCTTGTATGACCACTCATCCATCTCAACGTCTTCATTTGTGTCACAGACATCTTTTGTACATGTTGATAATTAACTGCCCAACACTCAGAACCATAGAACATGGCAGGCCGAATTGTTGCTCTATAATATTTACCTTTTAACTTTAATGGTATCTTCTTATCTCAAAGAATACCTCGTCCTCCTCTCCATTTTAACCAACCAGCATTAATTCTATGCGTAACATCTCCATCAATTCTTCCATTACTCTGAAAAATTGACCCTAGGTATTTAAAACTTTCCTTTTAGGGATGCAATGTGTGCCAATTTTAATTTCTATGTCCTCTGAGGTAACCAAATGATCAAACTTATATTCCATATATTCTGTCTTTGTTCTACTAAGTTGGAGGCCTTTGCTTTCTAATGTTTCTCTCCATAGTTCCAATTTTCTATTAACTTTTTCCTTAGACTGCTCCACTAATACAATGTCATCTGCAAATAACATACACCAAGGTACTTCATCTTGAATATGTTTTGTTAACTCATAAATCACCATTATACATGTCTGTCATTCCTTCAAGAGTCCTCACACATGTTTTTGCACCATCATACATGTCTCTTATAAGGTTAATGTATGTCAATGGGATACCTCTTTTTTCCAAAGTTCTCCAAAGAACCTCCCTCAGTACTCTATCATAAGCTTTTTCTAGATCAATAAATATCATGTGAAGGTCCTTCGTTTTTGCTCTAAAATGTTCCATAAGACGTCTCAAAAGGTGAATCGCTTCATCAGTAGATCTGCCTGGCATGAATCCAAATTTGTTTTCAGTTGTACTTGATACATGTCTTAACCTACGTTCGATAATTCTTTCCCACAACTTCAAAGTATGGTTCACTAACTTGATACCTCGATAATTCGCACAATTTTGAATGTCTCCCTTGTTCTTATATATGGGTATAAGTGTACTTGCTCTCCATTCCTTGGGCATCTTTTGGTTTTTCCATATTTCATTAAATAGTCTTGTGAGCCAAGTGATTCCTATTTCTCCTAGTATTTTCCAAACTTCTATAGGAATATTATCTGGTCCTACCGATTTACCACCCTTCATATGTTTAAGAGCCTCTTTGACTTCATTCTTTTGAATACATCGATAGAAATTGTGGTTTATATACTTTTCTGCTAAATCTCCTAAACTAATACTAACATCTTTATTTTCATTAAAAAGATTATAAAAATAGTTTTTCCATCTATTTCTTATATCATCATTTGCCACTAGAATTTTTTCATCCTCGTCCTTGATGCATCTAACATAATTAAGATCTTTAGTTTTCTTATCTCTAACCCTAGCTATCCTAAAAATATCTCTTTCACCCTCTTTTGAGTTGAGTTTTTTTATATAAATCCTCCAAAATTTTAGCTTTTGCTTCACTCACGGCCTTTTTCGCTTCCTTCTTTGCTTTCTTATAAGCCTCTAAAGTTTCGCTAGTTTTCTTAGCATAATGTAATTTATAATATGCCCTCTTTGCCTTGATTTTATTTTACACTATTTCACTCCACCACCAAGCTTCTTTTTGTGGTGGTACACCTCCCTTAGGTTCACCTAACACATCTTTCACCACTTTCCTAATATGTATAGCCATATTGTTCCACACATCACAAGGTGTACCAACATAATTTCAAGCATCTCCTTGAAGAACTTTCTGTTTAAATATACCTTCTTTTGAGGTTCCACCATTTAGTCTGAATATATACCTTCTTTTGAGGTTCCACCATTTAGTCTGAATAACTCGATGCACTCTTTTCTTCTTTGTCCATTTTTTTTCTTTTAAATCCATAACTAAAAGTTGATCTTGGGTGGTTAAGCTTTCTCCTAGAATTACCTTGCAATCTTTACAACACGCTCTTATCTTTTTTTCTACAAATAAAGTAATCAATTTGTGTTTGTGATAAGCCACTCTTATAAGTAATTAAATGTTCATCTCGTTTTTTGAAGATTGTATTTAAAATCTCCCTACCTTCCTCATTTATATCCCCTAAACCAAAGTTTCCATGAATACCTTGATATCCTAATGCCTCTTTACCGACATGTCCATTTAAGTCTCCTCCTAAACAAATCATCTCCCTTTGTGGAATCTTTTGAATCACCTTATCTAACTCTTCCCAAAAAGTTGTCTTTATACTATCTCCTAGTCCTACTTGGGGTGCGTAAGCACAAACTATATTCAAAACCTCTACTCCTAACACTAATTTCAACGTCATGATTCGGTCACCATATCGTTGTATGTCTACTACACTCTCCTTTAAATCTTTATTTATGATAATATCAACTCCGTTTCGAGCCTTTTCTTTACCTGAGTACCATAATTTAAAACCTGTATCCTCTATCTCCTTTGCTTTTTCTCCAACCCATTTTGTCTCTTGTAAACATAGAATATGAATCTTTCCCCGAATCATAGTATCTACCACCTCCATTAGCTTACCGGATAATGTTTCGATATTCCAAGAACCAATACGAATCTTATTATCTAGGACTAGCTTTCTTACCCTCTCGCATCCGTCCATATTCAAAATGTGGAGACCCTCTCTGAAAATTATTCACTACATTCGAGTAGCAATGTAGCGGGACTAACTTCTTTACCCAAACCCATCCATGATGTAGGAACCCTCTCTGCAATTGATTCACTACATTCGGGCGAAAATGTAGTGGCCCTTGCTTACTTATTACTGCATTCGGCTCTGCAGCACGTCGATAGGCGGGGATGCCCCAAAGCAATGCTCATAATTTTTGTAATCCATGTTATAAAATCCGACGAAGTTTTACGCTGTCATACTTTATAATAATGATAAAGTATGAAACTAAGAAAATTATAAAAGAAACCTAGTTGTATACCCATGTAGTTGATTAACATATGAGTACATCTTCCCCTACCTCTTGCTTATAATATGAAAAATTAAGATCGAAGGACATGCCTGAATGTGGTCACCACGAGGATGTTTGCGAGATCCTTTTTCAGGAACGTTCACAACCTGG
Organism: Brasenia schreberi; assembly: GCA_036023115.1. NCBI lineage: Eukaryota > Viridiplantae > Streptophyta > Magnoliopsida > Nymphaeales > Cabombaceae > Brasenia > Brasenia schreberi. The sequence goes on from JAYKKT010000049.1 coordinate 1,629,894, forward strand.
TGAAGAAAGGGAGAAATGTTTAATAAAGGACCACATGCCGAAATCATAATATTATGTCATGTAAATGGAAAAAGATAAAGTTTCATATAACTGTTTGCCCATGTTCAAAGAATAAAACGCTAACTCTAATGAAAACGCAACATTCCACAAACATTTCTGTAAAGCCAAAATAGGCTGGCAGATGCTTAGATAAGTATTTGCCTACAATTACTAGTGACAACAATTAAGTTCATAACGAAATTGGTTTTCATAATGAAATATCATTCAGCACCCAAAGCGAGAGGTTCATTCGAAAACTCTAATGCTCTATCACTTCCTTTGTTCAGTACAAGAAATTGAAGGATAATTTGCTGAAATACACCTATAAACTTTTCATGAACATGCATGCAGACCTCAACACTGTCACATTAGAACAGAAATCACAAAAGAGAGAAGAAGCTAAAAGAATCACAGAACTAAGTCCTTTCACTGGCCTCACATGGGCTTTTGTTTGCTTGGAATGGCAATTGCCCACAAGGTTTACGCACCGTCATCAAGATCAGTCCTCGCAGTCCTGGGCCAGAACATGATTCTATAATAGGCCACACCAAAAGCTCGTAGGGTGGGTTAATTTATTAAGGAAATGGCTCACCCAGATCCAAGCGTTAGATGCTGATCAATTGGGAAAGTCAAGATCTCCTAGGCGAAGCTCATCGAGATATCACAAAGCCTAGTGATTTTCACATGCTTACACAGATGATGCAAAGAATCTTGTTACTGCTACTTACAAAATATAATCTATCGGTCCTTCTGTTTACAAAATTTCCTGTTTTATACCCTCCATCCCTTGTCAATGACCACAACATCCCATAAATGTGTAAAAAAGGCTTCACAGCAAGTGACAGAGCCAAATCTTGGCCTTACATTCCGTAGATGAACATTGCAGCACAACTATAGGAAGAAAAGTTGTCTCTTCAATATGGAAAACAAAAATTAACAGTATAGGGCACATATACAGAAAATATATGCATATTCCGAATACGAGGTTACATAATTGAGAGAAAAAAGAGAAGTCAACACTCACAGTGCCTTCCAGCATCTTAAGCAATGCTTGTTGAACTCCTTCACCAGAAACATCTCTGCTAATATTCAGGCTTTCGGCCTACAGAATGGAGCATTGGAAGAAAAGCAAGCAAGTCAATTATATAACTGTGGATCTACTTAAGATATAAAAATTGAGAGCTCTTGCTAATAATTACCTTCTTAGTTATTTTATCAACTTCATCAATGTAAACAATGCCTTGTTGCGCTGCTGCAACATTGAAATCAGCAGCCTGCTCAATGATAAGACAAGGTGGAATGTTTGGTATAAATCAAGCATCATTGCCTTGCAAAAGAAATAAAGCACAATTAAAAAAAGCACTAATAAGAAAAGGAGGATAAAGTTGTAATGAAGTCTATACTTCAATGTAGTAGCGGAAAATCGGTGAATATCACTTCAAAAAGTCAATCACAAAGCCTTAGAAAAAGGCTATAAAGCATATGCAACAAAGGCACAATAAAAAAAATTGGTATTATTTAGCCACAAAAGGCATATTTAATATTTAATATGTTACAAAAGTGTTGTATTTATAGGAGAGAAAATGAGTGAGAGAGAGGAAGCAAAGATGAGGGGGCTGGCCCCCTTTGGGGCTGGTCCATACATACCGGGGCCAGTGTGGCCTGATTCATAATTACAATGTATTACAATAAAAACAATAAATTAAATGTACATGAAAAAACAGAAAATATATTTATTATTTTAACAACCCCCTCAAACTATCGGTTCTATGACCGGAAGTTTGCTAACTAAAAACTCAAGTCGTAGAGCGGATAACGATTTGGTGAAAACATCTGCAAGCTAATACTCATTTCTAACAAACTGTAGTGTTAAATTATCATATAATGCTCTTCACAAACATAGTGACCGTCTATCTTGATATGTTTGGTCGACTCATGAAAGGTATGGTTGTTAGCTATATACATAACTCTTATTGCCGCAATACATAATTGGAGAGGTCTTCAATATCACGCCGGGCCAAGTTAATTCAGTGGTTGTGTTGGCGATTGCACGGTACTTAGCTTCGGTAGAAGAAAGGGACACCTTTTATTATTTTTTGTATTTTAAAGATATAAAGGAGTTGCCAAGAAAAATACAATAACTAGTCATGAAATGCCTGTCATTTACATCATCACCCCAATTAGCATCAGTATATGCATTTAATTGAAATAAATATGAAGATGATAGAAATACAACCTTAGTCACAGTTTATCGAATATATTGAACAATCCTCATAACGACACTCATATGCACAGAGGTAAGGGAATGTTGAAACTGACTTAAAGTATGTAGAGCATGTGCAATCTCAGGATGTGTTATGGTGACATAAGTGAGTGCCCCAACCATATGTCTTTAAGAAGTAGGGTCACTTAATACTCTCCGTCAACAAGTCGCATCTTTTGGTTGATTACCTCAGATGTCTCAACAACTTTATCTAAGAACAATGTCATTAACAAATTTAGTTTGCGATAAAATGAAACCCTTAGCATTTCGAGTTACCTCTGTTAGAGATTATAAGATTATATAGTAGACCCATTATGGGTCTTATTCATACTCTGTCTATTTAGTAGTACTTAATTAATATTAAGGGTAAATTAATAAATAGGGTGATTAGGGTTAAGTGTATTAGGTTAGAAAAGAAAAGAGGTACGACAGCTATGGAGTGGGTGTCAAAAATCTGCTCTGGACAGATTGGAGGGATGCCTCCAATCTGCTCATACTTTATAAGTTCTTTATATTGTTTTTCAATGATTTGATGTTTATAACATGATATCAGAGCCTATAAGGCATTTAGAATAAGTTTTTAAGTTTAAATCAAGAAACGTGTGAGCCAGATGGAAATGTGAATCTCTGCGGGTGAAGACGATTCAGTTCCTGTGCTCCAAACAATTTTGTCCTGGCATGAATAGTAGAGTGCTGGAATCTGGCGTGAACTACAGAGTGTTGGCTTCTGGCGTCGACAGTAGGATGGAACATGCTTTCACGCCTTCTGTTAGGCAGCCTGATGCAAAGATTATTGCTATCATTGCAATTGATTTGTTAGGTCATGTTGTCATCAGTTTTGTCCAGGCGTGAACAACATGGTGCTGTAATCTTATTACGTCAAGCATTAAATCTCCTTTTTTTCAGGGGGAATGATTCGAGGTGTGGAAGAAATCAATCTCTGGAAAATAATCAGCCTCTTGTGTTATGCGTGAAACCATTAGGTGTGTTAAAGGAAATCCATTGGTTCAAATAAAATTGATCAGGATAAGTCAATTTAATCGGATTTTTTTATAAATGTTGAGTAAAGGAAAGGGGGTTAAAAGCCCTTTCGTGATATCAGAATATTCCACAAATGAAAAAGTGGAAAACTTTTAGATTACAACAACAAAGTTAGATGGCAGAAACTACTTGGAATGGTCTACGTAAATGAAACTGATTGTTATAGCAAGGGGAGATGAGCTCACCTAATAGGTCAAATTATGAGGCAAGACACACATGATGCATAGTACTCTAGTTGGATAAGATAAGACACCTTGATATCATCCTAGTTACTTGTGTCTATGATCTCATCAATTACAAAAACGTTTATGTTTCTTAAATCTGCTCATGAAATTTGGTGTGTAGTCTTTGTCTCTTTGAAGCTTATTCCAAAAAAAAGGATGTTGCAAAGGAGTACGAGATATTGAAAAAGATCAAAAAAATGTAAACAAGGAACTCGTTCTATTAGTAAGTACTATGCGGATCTTCGAGGATTATGGGATCAACTTCTTTTCTATACAAATATCAAGTGTTCTTATTACACCGAAAGAAATGTTGAAATTGAGAAAAAAAAGTCTTTGATTTGTTGTGGGGTGTAAATTCAAAATTTGAATCAATAAAGATTAACATTTTGAGAAGGGAAGAACTTCCTTCACTTGGTACGGTATATTCATTATTGATTCGAGAAGAAGATCGCACTATTATTGAATAATATACACTTCAAATAAGGGGAGAAAACTCCCATTATCGTGGAAGAGGTGGACAATAAAATCGTGGACGTTAACGTGGTTGTTTCTATTTTGATGAGTTCTCACTGTGGAAAATCAAGACATTCTAGAGAAAATTATTGAAAATTACATGGTCGACTTGATTTTTCTAGATCTCGAAACTACTCTACCCATGCTCAAAACCCAACGCCCAATACAAATGGCATTTATGAACTTGTTAAAAGGATAGAAGAACTCGAAACAAAATTATTTAAAAATTCTCAACCCTCTTCTTCTAAGGCTACATTAGCACAGGCAACACATACTGTGAAGGGTAACAAATTTTCTCATTTTCATTCGAAAACTTGATTCTGGTGCTACATATAACATGGTAGGAGAGTCATCATATTTTTCATAATATCGTCTTCTTCCAAAACGAGAGCAAATTAAGTTGGCAGATAGCTCACATTCTTATCTGATTGGACAGGGAAGTGTACTCATATGTTTTATAGATTTAAAATCAGTATATCATGTTCCAAGCTTTCCTATAAATCTACTTTTAGTAAGTTCATTGACCCGTACTCTGAATTATAGTATAACATTTCATCCTACTAACAGTGTGTTTAAGGATCAGAAGACGGAGAAAATCTTTAGTAATAGTAGTCTATAGAGGAGCTTATATTGTTAAAGCATTCAGCCAAATAAAAGAGATATCAGGAGACAGCACATTCATCTTGTTCATTGTTATTTATCCTTTGCATTATGTCTTTCTTTATTTTGTTTTTAAAGTTAGTTTTAAATAAGCCTCATTAATGGCATTCTTGTAATTTAGAGCATCATTGTAAAGCTGATATTTAAGGGTTCAAACCCTATCAGCCGACTTGTACTTTGCAGTAAGGAAGAAAGAGATTAGAGGGTTGTGACTGCACAGACCTCTCCGCTAAGTCGTATTTCTTATTTGTATATCTGAAATATTATCGTTTGCACATGGTATCAGAGCTTGCACACGCATTACAGGTAAAAAGTTGCGTTGAAGGAAGCCACTGCTAAAAGGCAACAACCCATCGTTTGATGGACAGGGCAGAATTTGATATAAAATCATCACGGTATTGTATTGGCCTATCATTAATTGGATAGTGAATTTGATATATTACATTGGCCTATCATTGACTGGACAAAGAATTTGATATATTGCATTGGCTTGTTGTTGACTAGACAGGGAGCAGGAAATATATTGTGTTGGTCTGTCGTTGACTGGATAAGGAAATTTTTTTGGCATATAACAGGCCAAGTTTTTTGGCTAGTATTGTTTGGCCAGTATTGTCTAGCAAGACGGAACCTGGCACGTAATAGGTTAAACGTTTGTCTTATTGCATCAAGAAGCCAACATGCAGAATTTTATGCATATATTTGATAGTTTGAAATCATCATTTGCATCTTCTTTATGCGACCATTAAAGGATCTGTTACATCAGGTATGCATTTTTAATTTGACTTGTAACACAGCAACTTTGCATCACATCGTGGGACATCAACTCCAGACTGTATTTCATCTATATTGAAGTGAAACAACAAATCAGTTCCATATTCAAGTATATATATACAATGGAGAAAAGAATGAAAGAAGAACAACAATTAGTTATCGGTGGCAACGAACAAAAACTAGAGCCAGTTCAAATTACAAATATCCGTTTAGAAGGCAGAAATTATAGAGAATGGGCAAGATCAATTGAATTAGTTCTTCGTACACGTGGGAAACTATCAATGATTAAACCAAGCTAGCCACAACCTGATGCAGAGAATGCTTGAGAGATAGTCCAAAGATGATGCATTAGTAAGCTCATGGATTCTTCAATCAATGAATCAGTCTATCAGTAAAACATTCATGTATTTAGAATCTGCTGCAGAGATTTGGAGAGCAGTTGAAGAAGCATTTTCAAGACAAAGTAATATAGCAAAAGAATATGAAATTATTGAGAAAATAAGGAGGTGTCGACAAGGTACTAGATCAGTTAGTGAGTATTATGGAGAATTAAGAGAATTATTAAATGAACAGAGATATTTTGTGAAGAATAAATGCAGCCACTGTGTGAAAGAAAGAACAACAGAAAGTGAAATTCGGAAAATGTTTGATTTACTATGGGGAGTCTCACCAGAATATGATTCAATCAAGCTGAATATTCTCAATAAAGAAGACCTGCCATCACTGGGGACGGTATACTCACTCTTACTAAGAGAAGAAGACAGAAAAAGCTTGGAAAAAGGATAACATACCCAAACTGAAAAATCAGCATTTGTGAGTAGGGGCAATATAAGTTATCAAAGAGGTAGAGATTCAGGAAAAGGTTGTGGAAGAGGAAGATCACAGAATTATGAAGATAGAAATAAGCTCCAATGTACGCATTATGGGAAAAGAAGACACAAAAGAACATTGCTGGGAAATTATTGGAAAACTTGCAGAGTACAAAAATGATGGTAGTCATGTGGCTGCTACATCTGAAAAAGAAAAGGTTGAACCAAATCCTATAGATGAAATGGCTAAACTGAAAAAACAACTTGCAGATATAGAAAGCTGACTTTGTGATCATCCTTCGACATCATCTTCAAAGTCTGAAATGAACTAGCCCATTTCCTATAGTATTAGTGTAATTTTTTTGGAAAAAAAAATCTGCATATTCAAATTATTGGGTGATTGACTCAAGAGCTACAGATCATATGGTAGGAGATAAATCTGGTCTTAAAGAATATAAAGTTCCTCCTACACCTCAATATGTAAAGATGGCCAATGGTTCCTTGATTCCAATGAAAGAAACAGGAGAAATTGAAGGGAAGAACTTTAAACTTAATTCAGTGATATACATTCCCAAATTTTCAGTAAATTTACTTTCTGTAAGCTCTTTGGTTAGAGACATGAATTGTTCAATCACATTTTCTCCATCTGGTTGTGTGTTTCAGGATCTAAGGACAGGAAGAACCTTTGGACGTGGTGAATTGAAAAATGGGTTATATCTACTTCCTGGTCTACATCCTACGATACATAGAAGAGCATTGACAGCTACTCCAACAGAAGAAGAAATAAGACTTTGGCATAGTAGATTAGGACATCTGCCTGTGTCTAAGATTCATGAGTTTATTCCTTTTGTAATTCCAAAGGACATGGTTATTCAATGTGATGTATGTCAGAGAGCTAAACACCATAGAGCTTCATTTCCTAGTAGTAACTCTAAATCGCCAGTTCCATTTGAGTTAATACATTCAGATGTATGAGGTCCATGTTTGACACCTTCTTTAGTCAATTTTAAGTACTTTGTTACTTTCATTGATGGCTATTCCAGACTCATTTGTTTACCTTATGAAATCAAAGGCAGAAATACCATTTATTTTCCCTATGGTTCACAATCTAATTAAGACTCAGTTTGGATACACAATTAAAATTCTTTGATCTGATAATGGTAGTGAATTTTGTAATTCTGCCTTGGAATCATATCTTCAAAGTCATGGAATTCTTTATCAAACTTCTTGTGTGTACACTACTCAACAAAATGGAGTTGCTGAAAGAAAAAATAGACATATTTTGAAAATTGCTAGAACTGTCTTACTTGAACACAAAGTTCCAAAATATTTTTGGCCAGATACAATACTTACAGCTCTATATCTCATGAACAGACTTCCCTCTGTTGTTCTGAGTGGAAAATCTCCATTTCACATGGTCAAACCTGATGCTAATCCATTTCATCTTATTCCTAACTTCCTAGAGTATTTGGATGTGTATGCTATGTCATATTCACAATCAATTTAGAGACAAACTTGATCCAAGAGTTGTCAAATGTGTCTTTATTGGGTATTCCAGTGAAAAAAAGGGATATGTTTGTTATGACCCCAATTCACATAGGAAATACATTTCCATGGATGTAACATTCTTTGAAAATACTCTCTTCTTTAGCAATTCTACTGGTAAGTTAGACTCTACTATCGAAGATACTGTTCTTCCAATCAATATTACTGGCGATGAGACAGATGAAGATAATACTGTTAATGAAGATGATCAACAACAGGAAGAAAATGAGACTTAAGTGTATAAAAAGGGAAAAAAGAATATCATTATGCCCAATCCTACAGACACCACGAACCAAGGGGGAGTACCTACCTCAGATTCCTCCGATTCCTCAGATTCAGTTCCATTTAAAGCAGACGATTTGAATGTTCCAATAGCTCACAGAAAAGAAAAAGATTATTTGGTAGGTATCCAATTTAACTCCGCCCATGTAAGGGATCACCCTTGCATTGCCGGTCCCAAGCCCGGATAAAGGAGGAGGGTTGTGTTAGGCTTCCGACAGCCAGCGTAAAACTTCGTCGGATTTCTACAACATGGATTACAAAAATTATGAGCATTGCTTTGGGGCGTTCCCGCCTAGCGACGTGCTGCAGAGCCCGAATGCAGTAAGAAGTAAGCAAGGGCCACTACATTTTCGCCCGAATGTAGTGAATCAATTGCAGAGAGGGTTCCCACATCATGGACGGGTGTGGGTAAAGAAGTTAGTCCCGCTACATTGCCGCCCGAATGTAGTGAAAAATTTTCAGAGAGGGTCTCCGCATTTTGATTATGGACAGATGCGGGGGGTAAGGAAGCTAGTCCTAGATAATAAGATTCGTATTGGTTCTTGGAATATCGGAACATTATCGGGTAAGCTAATGGAGGTGGTAGATACTATGATTCGGAGAAATATTCATATTCTATGTTTACAAGAGACAAAATGGGTTGGAGAAAAAGCAAAGGAGATAGATGATACAGGTTTTAAATTATGGTACTCAGGTAAAGAAAAGGCCCGAAACGGAGTTGGTATTATCATAAATAAAGATTTAAAGGAGAGTGTAGTAGACATACAACGATATGGTGACCGAATCATGACATTGAAATTAGTGTTAGGAGTAGAGGTTTTGAATATAGTTTGTGCTTACGCACCCCAAGTAGGACTAGAAGATAGTATAAAGACAGTTTTTTGGGAAGAGTTAGATAAGGTGTTTCAAAAGATTCCACAAAGGGAGATGATTTGTTTAGGAGGAGATTTAAATGGACATGTCGGTAAAGAGGCATTAGGATATCAAGGGATTCATGGAAACTTTGGTTATGGGGATATAAACGAGGAAGGTAGGGAGATTTTAAATTTTGCTATGTCATTTGATCTCTTTATAGTCAATACAATCTTCAAAAAATGAGATGAACATTTAATTACTTATAAGAGTGGCTTATCACAAACACAAATTGATTACTTTATTTGTAGAAAAAAAGATAGAGCGTGTTGTAAAGATTGTAAGGTAATTCCAGGAGAAAGCTTAACCACCCAACATCGACTTTTAGTTATGGATTTACAAATAAAAAAATGGACAAAGAAGAAAAGAGTGCATCGAGCTATTCGGACTAAATGGTGGAACCTCAAAAGTGAGAAAGAAGATATATTTAAACAAAAAGTCCTTCAAGGAGATGTTTGGAATTATGTTGGCACACCCTCTGATATGTGGAACAATATGGCTATACATATTAGGAAAGTGGCGAAGATGTGTTAGGGGTATCTAAGGGAGGTGTACCGGCACAAAAAGAAGCTTGGTGGTGGAGTGAAGTAGTACAAAACAAAATCAAGGCAAAGAGGGTATGTTACAAATTACATTATGCTAAGAAAACTAGTGAAACTTTAGAAGCTTATAAGAAAGCAAAGAAGGAAGCAAAAAAGGCCGTTAGTGAAGCAAAAGCTAAGATTTGGGAGGACTTATATAAAAAACTCAACTCAAAAGAGGGTGAAAGAGACATTTTTAGGATAGCTAGGGCTAGAGATAAGAAAACTAAAGATCTTAATTATGTTAGATGCATAAAAGACGAGGATGAAAAAATTCTAATGGCAAATGATGATATAAAAAATAGATGGAAAAACTATTTTTATAATCTTTTTAATGAAAATAAAGATGTTAGTATTAGTTTAGGAGATTTAGCCAAGTCAGAAAAGTATATAAACCACAATTTCTACCGACGTATTCAAAAGAATGAAGTCAAAGAGGCACTTAAACATATGAAGAGTGGTAAATCGGTAGGACCAGATAATATTCCTATAGAAGTTTGGAAAATACTAGGAGAAATAGGAATCACTTGGCTCACAAGACTATTTAATGAAATATGGAAAAACCAAAAGATGCCCGAGGAATGGAGAGCAAGTACACTTATACCCATATATAAAAACAAGGGAGACATTCAAAATTGTGCGAATTATCGAGGTATCAAGTTAATGAGTCATACCATGAAATTATGGGAAAGAATTATTGAACGTAGGTTAAGACAAGTATCAAGTACAACAGAGAACCAATTTGGATTTATGCCTGGTAGATCTACTATTGAAGCGATTCACCTTTTGAGACGTCTTATGGAACATTTTAGAGCAAAAAAGAAAGACCTCCACATGATATTTATTGATCTAGAAAAAGCTTATGATAGGGTACCGAGGGAGGTTCTTTGGAGAACTTTGGAAAAAAGAGGTATCCCATTGACATATATTAACCTTATAAGAGACATGTATGATGGTGCAAAAACATGTGTGAGGACTCATGAAGGAACGACAGACTTCTTTGAAGTTAATATTGGGTTACATCAAGGATCAACTTTAAGTCCATACTTATTTATAATGGTGATGGATGAGTTAACAAAACATATTCAAGATGAAGTACCTTGGTGTATGTTATTTGCAGATGACATTGTATTAGTGGAGGAGTCTAAGGAAAAAGTTAATAGAAAATTGGAACTATGGAGAGAAACATTAGAAAACAAAGGCCTCCGACTTAGTAGAACAAAGACATAATATATGGAATGTAAGTTTGATCATTTGGCTACTTTAGAGGACATAGAAATTAAAATTGGCACACATTGCATTCCCCAAAAGGAAAGTTTTAAATACCTAGGGTCAATTTTTCAAAGTGATGGAAGAATTGATGGAGATGTTACACATAGAATTAATGCTGGTTGGTTAAAATGGAGAGGAGCATCAGGTATTCTTTGTGACAAGAAGATACCATTAAAATTAAAAGGTAAATATTATAGAGCAGCAGTTAGGCCTGCCATGTTTTATGGTTCTGAGTGTTGGGCAGTTAATCATCAACATGTACAAAAGATGTCTGTGACAGAAATGAAGATGTTGAGATGGATGAGTGGTCATACAAGAAAAGACCGTATACATAATGAGGTTATTAGAAACAAATTAGGAGTGGCACCAATAGAGGATAAAATGAGAGAACATCGTTTAAGATGGTTTGGACATATAGAAAGAAGATCAAAAGAAGAACCTGTAAGAAGGTTAGAAAACCTAAATTTGGAAAGTATTAAAAGAGGTAGAGGACGACCACAAAAGTGTTGGAAAGAAACAATAAAGAATGATCTAGCTTATTGGGAGTTAACTGCTAACATGGCACACGATAGAGATCTGTGGAAACAAAGAATCCATGTAGCCGACCCCGTCTAGTATGGGAAAAGGCTTAGTTGTTGTTGTTGTTGTTGTTGGTAGGTATCCAATTTCACAATTCATTTCTTATGATCAATTATCTTTCAGTTATCAGAATTTTGTGTTAAAGGCTGAATTATATCCTATTCCAAAGAATTTTAATGAAGCCTCTCAGCAAAAACACTGGGTTGAAGCCATGAAATCTAAACTTCAAGCATTTCAAAAAAATCAGACATGAGAAGTTAGTGAATTACCACCAAGAAGAAAAGCAGTAAGTTGCAAATGGGAGTATACTATAAAATTTAAAGCTGATGGATCGTTAGAGATATATAAAGCAAGATTAGTGGCTCGTGGTTATAGTCAGTCATATGGAATTAACTATGAAGAAACATTCGCACATGTAGCAAAACTCACATCTATATGAGTCATTAGCAGCATTGCAGCGCAAAAGAATTAGACCATGTAGCAGCTTGATATAAAAAATGCATTTTTACAGGGAGAACTCAAAGAAAAAGTGGATATGGAACTACCACCCGGATATGAAAATTCTACTAATAAGGTCTGCAGGTTAAAGAATGCAATTTATGGACTAAAGTAGTCTCCTAGAGACTGGTTTGAAAAATTCAGTAAAAACATCATTAGTCTTGGATATCAGAAGAATGTGAGTGATCACACATTATTTTTTTTAAATGGGGAGAAACTTACAATATTATTAGTATATGTTGATGATATTATTGTGACAGGAGATGATAGTGAAGAAATTCACAAACTGAAACAGGATCTGCATCGATTGTTTGATACCAGGGACTAGAGAAGATTACATTATTTTCTGGGTATTGAAGTGGCCTACTCAGGCACTAACATTTTTTTGAATCAAATGAAGTATACATTGGACCTACTACAGGAGGTTAAATTAGAAAATTGCAAGCCAATATATACTCCCATGGATGTTAATCATAAACTTCGAATAAATGATGGAGATGATAAGGTGGATACAACTCGATATCAACAACTTGTTGAAAAACTTATATATTTGACCATCATACATCCAGATATTACATATGCAATAAGTATTGTTAATAGATTCATGCAATCACCATCAAAATCCCATATGGATGTTGTCTTTCATATACTAAGATACTTAAAGGCTACACCTGGACAAGGAGTTCTATATAAAAACAATGGTCACACCAATATTGAAGTTTATACAGTTGATTGGGCAGGTTCTACATATGATAGAAAGTTAACTACAGGATATATAACCCTTGTTGGAGGCAATATAGTTTCATGGAAAAGTAAGAAACAATCAGTGGTAGCAAGATCAACGGCAGAAGCTGAATATAGAGCGATTGCATCAAGCATTTGTGAAGGAAAATGGTTGCGTTCTTTACTGATAGAGATAGGCCTACATTCATATGAACCTATACTTATATTTTGTGACAATAAAACAGCAATACAGATAGCTTTTAATCCAGTATATCATGAAAGGACAAAACATATTGAAATTGATTGCCACTTTATACAAGACCGCATCCACACTAAGGAATTTTAGTTAGAACATGTGAGGTCAGGAAGTCAACGTGTTGATATTCTTACTAAAGCACTTAGCAGAAACCTTTTGATGAGATTATGTAATAAGTTGGGTGTAACATCCATCTTTCACCCAACTAGGGGGAGTGTTAAAGCATTCAGCCAAATAGAAGAGATATTAGGAGACGGCACATTCATCTTGTTCATTGTTATTTATCCTTTGCATTATGTCTTTCTTTATTTTGTTTTTAAAGTTAGTTTTAAATAAACCTCATTAATGGCATTCTTGTAATTTAGAGCATCATTGTAAAGCTAATATTTAAGGGTTCAAACCCTATCTGCCGACTTGTACTTTACAGTAGGGAAGAAAGACATATATATCTCAGCTAAGTCGTATTTCTTATTTGTATATTTGAAATATTATCGTTTGCACATATATATCTTTGAAGACAACCTTCAACATACTGCTTCTTATAGTGCTTTAGTTGCAACTGCTAGATGCAAAGATTCATCTTTGGCATTATCGTCTAATCCATTTGCAAGTGTCGAAGCTCCAATATGTTTTACCTCATCTTAGAGTGAAGTCAAATAAATTTTATTTTGAATGTGAAGTGTGCCAACTTGAGAAACACCAAAGAACCTCTTGACCCTCAAGTGACTTTAAGCGATCCCAACCTTTTGAGCTTATTCATTCTGATATATGGGGTCCCAGTCTAGTTACATCGTTATTTGGACAGAAACATTTTGTCTCTTTTATTGATGATTATACGTGTATTTCAATTATTTACTTAATGAAATCCAAATCAGAGGTTTCTACTATCTTTTTGATTGTACATAAATTTATTCTCACTCAATTCAATACTTTTATGAAAATTCTTCGTTCAGATAATGTGGTTAATACATTAGTAGATAGTTGTAGGAATATCTACACACAAAAGGTATATTCCAACAGACTTCTTGTTCTTATACACCTCAGCAAAATGGCATAGCTGAGAAGAAAAATTGTCATATTCTTGAGATAGGCAGAACTCTCTTACTTCAACATAATGTACCAAAATCTTATTGGAGAAAATCATCCTTACTGTTGTCTATCTAATAAATAGGATGCCTAGTAGTGCACTCAAGGGTGACAGTTCCATAAAATGTCTTGATAAAGAATCAAAACTCTAATTCTTCGTATCTTTGGTTTTACCTGTTTTGTTCATGTTCACCTACCAGGTCGTGATAAACTTGACCCTAGATCTGTAAAATGTATTTTTCTTGGCTATTCGAATTCTTAGAAAGATTATAAATGCTATGATTTGATCCTTAAGAAATTGTATGTATCTATGGATGTCACCTTCTCATAATCTACTCCCTATTATTCTTCTTAGATAGAGTCGGTTACTTCTCAAAATATATCTCCTTATGTGCTTCCCTTAAGTTCTAGTGAGGTAAGATTATTTACTCTCAAGTGGAATCCATATAGACTCCAATCACCAAAGATCTTTTCCCTGACTCAGATCCGCAATCCCCAGTGGAAGAAGACTTGGAAATTCCCATTGCCATTTGCAAAGGTAAACATACATATGCACAATATCCTATCTCTAATTGTCTTTCCTATGCTAATACATCTGAGAATTATTCAACTTTTGTTATTAATGTTGAGAAACACAAGATTCCTATAAAATTTAAAGAAGCAAACAAGTGTCCTTTATAGAAAGTTGCAATAAGAGAGGAGTTGAATGTTCTTACAAAAAATAATACTTGTACCATCACAAAACTTCCTTCGAATAGAAATATAGTGTAATGCAAGTGGGTTTTTACTATTAAATACAAGGCATATTGTACTATTGAAACTTGAAAGGTATAAGGCAAGTTGTCATAGGATGCAGTCAATCATATGAAATTGACTACAATGAAACCTTCGCACCTATAGCAAAACTTACTTCCATAAGAATACTCTCAGTATAACGACAAACTTGAGATGGGATCTACGATAGGTGGATGTGAAAAATGCCTTCCTACAAGGAGATTTAAATAAAAAAGTATATATGAAACTTCCTCCAAGAATGAATATTAAAGAATCTGATAATACAGTTTGCAAATTGAATAAAGCTATCTATAGACTGAAACAGTGACCAAGAGTCTGGTTCAAAAAATTAAGTGAAGCAGAATGCAACTTAGGGTATCAAAGAAGCATAAATGACCATACTTTATTTTTCAAGAAAGGTACAAAATTATCTATTCTTCTTATTTATATTGATGATATCATTGTTACAAGTGATGACATTGAAGAAATATCAAGGTTAAAAAGAAATCTTCATAAATTATTTGACCTCAAAGACTTAAGCCAACTTCCCTATATTTTAGGAATAGAGGTGTTATATTCTAACCAAGGTATTTTCCTAACTCAGAGAAAATACGCTATGGATCTACTACAACAAACAAATATGCTTGATTGTAAACAAAGTGATACTCTTATTGAGATAAATCAAAAATTGTTCATTGGAGATAGTGAAGATTTCAAGGATATTCACAAATACCATAATTAGTTGGCAAACTTATATACTTAACAATTACTCGTCTAGATATTACTTATGTTGTGGGCATTGTGAGCAAATTTATGTATTCTCCCACCAAGAATCATATAGATGCGGTATATAGAATTCTTAGGTATCTAAAATCCTGTAAATTCAGTATTGAACTTTATTCTGATGCAAACTCGATTGGATATAAAGATGAACGAAAATCAACTACACTACTTGATGGTAATATTATATCTTAGAAGAATAAAATGCAAATTGTTGTTGCCAGATCTACAACTGAAGCAGAATACATAGCGATAGCTCATGATATGTGCGAAGGAAAATGGGTATCTTCATTGATATGTGAATTGGGGTTTATGTCTACTCAACCTATACCATTATATTGTGACAACAGTGTAACTATTCAGATGGCTTCCAACCCAGTATATTATGAAAGAACCAAACACATAGAGATCAATTGTCACCTCATCACAGAGAAGATATCAAATCAGGAATTCAAATTAGAGTATATTAAATCAAAAAAATAGAGGGTTGATTTCCTAACTAAAGCTACTGTCAACAACCAATTCAAGGATACTTTGTATAAATTAGGAGTTCTCAATATCTTTCACTCAACTTGAGGGGGAGTATTAGAGATTGTAACGAATCATATAGTAAACTCGTTATGGGTCTTATTCATACTCTATGTCTATTTAATAGTACTTAATTAATATTAAAGGTAAATTAGTCATTCAAGTTAGATTGTACTTATAAATGGGATGATTAGGGTTAAGTCTATTAGGTTAGAAAAGAAAAGTAAGAGCTACGGTAGCCAGGGAGTGGGCACCAAAAATTTGCTCTGCCCATACTTGTAAGTTTTTTATATTGTCTTTCAATTATTTGATGTTTATAACAACCTCAATACCCAAAAAATAAGTGAGTTGTCCAACATCTTTCATCTTAAACATCTTACCAAGTTCTTGCTTGATTTGAAGAATCTCATAATCATCACTAACTGTAATAATCATATCATCGACATATAACAGAAATATAACAATGTCTATAGAAGATTTTCTTATAAACAAAGTTTTGTTAGTATAACAGGTAATAGTCGTCTTATCAAAATAAGCCTTAGGAGTTTGTTTGAGAACATATAAAGCACTTTTAAGTCATAGAACTTGGTTTCTAGGTATGTTAAGACCTGGAGGAGGTTCCATATAAACTTTCTTCCTTTAACCAACTATTGAAGAATGCATTCTTGACATCTAATTGATAGATATTCCAATTCTAAATAACACAAATGACTATAAGGGTTCTGACAGTTGTCATTCGGGAGCAAAGGTTTCCTCATAGTCAATACCATATTCATCTGAATATCCTTTGGTAACTAATCTAGCTTTATAACGATTTAAGGATCCATCACCATCATTTTTAATTTTATAGACCCACCTGCAACCTATCATCTTTTTGTTTTGTGGTCTAGATACAACATCCTAAGTTTAAGCTCAATATAAGGCATCTAATTCTTCATTCATAACATAAATCCAGTCTTCTTATGATTATGCTTTCTTAAAATTATTGGGTTCCTTTATAGTGGAAATATTGGTTACTAAGGCTCTATGTATTTGTAAAAAGCTCTGATAGAAAACAAATTGTTCAGGAGGACTAGAATTTCGACTCGTCAGTCAAGATATAGATGGGATATCATTCAAAGTTTTAGTTGATCAAAGGGAGTAACTGATTGTCTTGAGATCATATGTTATCAAGCTCATTTTCAACATGTATTATGTCTTCTCCTAGGATATCATTCAAAAAGGACTACGATGACTCATCAATGGGATGAGCATCATTCATGCCTTTAAAAAATTATTCATTTTCAAAGAATTTTATATCTCTTGATACATAGAGTTTATCATTTTTATAATCATAACATTTATATCCCTTATTATTGATCACATATTCTAAGAAAATACATTTTATGCCACGATAAGAAAGTTTATCACATTTGTTAGTATAAACAAAACATCTACATCCAAAAACACGTAGTCTAGAGTAATTGGGAAAGAGTTGAAAGAGCTTTTCTAGAGAAGACATGTTTTATAAAACTGAAAATCGCATTTAATTAATTAAGTAAATAGAAGTCATAATGGCTTCCGCCCAAAAAAATTTAGGAACACCACTAGATAATAAGGTTCTTGTGATTTCCTATATATGGTGATGTTTACGTTTCGAAATACTATTTTGTTTAGGAGTTTTGGTGCAAGAAGTTTGATGCATAGTTCCAAATTTGTAAGATGATTTTTAAACTCTTTCGACATAAATTCTCCTTTCGAATCGGATCTAAAAATCTTAATTTCGAAATCAAATTGATTTTTCAAAAGATTATGAAATATACCAAAATTTTAAAAAATGTCATATTTGGCTTTTAAAAGATATACCCATGTATATCTAGTGAAATCATCTATAAAAATGATAGTAGAAAATCCCTCCTTTAAATAAGACAGGTATCGGTTCTCGTACATTCGAGTGTACAATTTCAAAGGGTTTTGTATAAATGTGTGTTTTGTTTGAAAAAGGTAGATGTTGCATTTTGCTAAGTACACAATCTTTTCAAGAACAAATTTCAATATTATTTATTCCAAGAGAACATTGATACAAATTTTGAATATTAAGATGTCCTAATCTTTTATAACATAGGAGGACATCACTAGTCAAGACATTAGCATATCCTATGGTGTGTAGGTAGTCCATAATATAAAGTTTGTCCTCCCTATTGCCACAACCAATCACCTTCTTCGAGAGACGATCATGTACAATACATCTCGTGGATGAAAAAGTTATAACACAATTTTTATTTGAAATTTGAGATACATAAACAACAACAACAACTAAGCCTTTTCCCATACTAGACGGGGTCGGCTACATGGATTCTTTGTTTCCACAGATCCCTATCAAATGCCATGTTAGCAGTTAACTCCCAATAAGCTAGATCATTCTTTATTGTTTCTTTCCAACACTTTTGTGGTCGTCCTCTACCTCTTTTAATACTTTCCAAATTTAGTTTTTCATACCTTCTTACAGGTTCTTCTTTTGATCTTCTTTCTATATGTCCAAACCATCTTAAACGATGTTCTCTCATTTTATCCTCTATTGGTGCCACTCCTAATTTGCTTCTAATAACCTCATTATATATACGGTCTTTTCTTGTATGACCACTCATCCATCTCAACATCTTCATTTCTGTCACAGACATCTTTTGTACATGTTGATGATTAACTGCCCAACACTCAGAACTATAAAACATGGCAGGCCTAATTGTTGCTCTATAATATTTACCTTTTAATTTTAATGGTATCTTCTTATCACAAAGAATGACTGATGCTCCTCTCCATTTTAACCAACCAGCATTCCTCTCCATTTTAACCAACCAGCATTAATTCTATGCGTAACATCTCCATCAATTCTTCCATCACTCTGAAAAATTGACCCTAGGTATTTAAAACTTTCCTTTTGGGTAATGCAATGTGTGCCAATTTTAATTTCTATGTCCTCTAAAGTAGCCAAATGATCAAACTTACATTCCATATATTATGTCTTTGTTCTACTAAGTCGGAGGCCTTTGTTTTCTAATGTTTCTCTCCATAGTTCCAATTTTCTATTAACTTTTTCCTTAGACTCCTCCACTAATACAATGTCATCTGCAAATAACATACACCAAGGTACTTCATCTTGAATATGTTTTGTTAACTCATCCATCACCATTATAAATAAGTATGGACTTAAAGTTGATCCTTGATGTAACCCAATATTAACTTCAAAGAAGTCTGTCGTTCCTTCATGAGTCCTCACACATGTTTTTGCACCATCATACATGTCTCTTATAAGGCTAATATATGTCAATGGAATACCTCTTTTTTCCAAAGTTCTCCAAAGAACCTCCATCGGTACCCTATCATAAGCTTTTTCTAGATCAATAAATATCATGTGAAGGTCTTTCTTTTTTGCTCTAAAATGTTCCATAAGACGTCTCAAAAGGTGAATCGCTTCGATAGTAGATCTGCCTGGCATGAATCCAAATTGGTTCTCTGTTGTACTTGATACTTGTCTTAACCTACGTTCGATAATTCTTTCCCATAATTTCATAGTATGACTCATTAACTTGATACCTCGATAATTCACACAATTTTGAATATCTCCCTTGTTCTTATATATGGGTATAAGTGTACTTGCTCTCCATTCCTCGGGCATCTTTTGGTTTTTTCATATTTCATTAAATAGTCTTGTGAGCCAAGTGATTCCTATTTCTCCTAGTATTTTCCAAACTTCTATAGGAATATTATCTGGTCCTACCGATTTACCACCCTTCATATGTTTAAGAGCCTCTTTGACTTCATTCTTTTGAATACGTCGATAGAAATTGTGGTTTATATACTTTTCTGACTTGGCTAAATCTCCTAAACTAATACTAACATCTTTATTTTCATTAAAAAGATTATAAAAATAGTTTTTTCATCTATTTCTTATATCATCATTTGCCACTAGAATTTTTTCATCCTCGTCTTTTATGCATCTAACATAATTAAGATCTTTAGTTTTCTTATCTCTAGCCCTAGCTATCCTAAAAATATCTCTTTCACCCTCTTTTGAGTTGAGTTTTTTATATAAGTCCTCCCAAATCTTAGCTTTTGCTTCACTAACAGTCTTTTTCGCTTCCTTCTTTGCTTTCTTATAAGCTTCTAAAGTTTCACTAGTTTTCTTAGCATAATGTAATTTGTAACATGCCCTCTTTGCCTTGATTTTATTTTGTACTACTTCACTCCACCACCAAGCTTCTTTTTGTGCCGGTACACCTCCCTTAGATACCCCTAACACATCTTTCGCCACTTTCCTAATATGTATAGCCATATTGTTCCACATATCACAGGGTGTGCCAACATAAAGGACTTTCTGTTTAAATATATCTTCTTTCTCGCTTTTGAGGTTCCACCATTTAGTCCGAGTAGCTCGATGCACTCTTTTCTTCTTTGTCCATTTTTTTATTTGTAAATCCATAACTAAAAGTCAATGTTGGGTGGTTAAGCTTTCTCCTGGAATTAACTTACAATCTTTACAACACGCCCTATCTTTTTTTCTACAAATAAAGTAATCAATTTGTGTATGTGATAAGCCACTCTTATAAGTAATTAAATGTTCATCTCGTTTTTTGAAAATTGTATTAACTATAAAGAGATCAAATGCCATAGCAAAATCTAAAATCTCCCTACCTTCCTCGTTTATATCCCCAAAACCAAAGTTTCCATGAATCCCTTGATATCCTAATGCCTCTTTACCGACATGTCCATTTAAATCTCCTCCTAAACAAATCATCTCCCTTGGTGGAATCTTTTGAAATACCTTATCTAACTCTTCCCAAAAAACTGTCTTTATACTATCTTCTAGTCCTACTTGGGGTGCGTAAGCACAAACTATATTCAAAACCTCTGCTCCTAACACTAATTTCAACGTCATGATTCGGTCACCATATCATTGTATGTCTACTACACTCTCCTTTAAATCTTTATTTATGATAATACCAACTCCATTTCGAGCCTTTTCTTTACCTGAGTACCATAATTTAAAACCTGTATCCTCTATATCCTTTGCTTTTTCTCCAACCCATTTTGTCTCTTGGAAACATAGAATATGAATCTTTCTCCGAATCATAGTATCTACCACCTCCATTAGCTTACCGGATAATGTTCCGATATTCCAAGAACCAATACGAATCTTATTATCTAAGACTAGCTTCCTTACCCCCCGCATCCGTCCATAATCAAAATGCGTAGACCTTCTCTGAAAATTTTTCGCTACATTCGGGCGGCAATGTAGCGGGACTAACTTCTTTACCCACACCCGTCCATGATGTGGTAACCCTCTCTGCAATTGATTCACTACATTCGGGCGAAAATATAGTGGCCCTTGCTTACTTCTTACTGCATTCGGGCTCTGCAGCACGTCGCTAGGCGGGGACGCCCCAAAGCAATGCTCATAGCAATGTTAAATTTAATTTTGTAACAATACTAATTTTGAAAACTTCAAAATTTTTGTTTTGTAAATCACCAATTTTATTAACATTTAATTGTGTTTCATCCTAAGTTATCAATAGCGGTTAGCGGGTTGTTAGCGGTCGACCCTAATATAGCGGTAGCGGGGATATAGCGAATTTAGCGGTACACTTTTATTTATGATTAAAAATATATATATATATATATTAATATATATAATGGGTTCTCTAATTTTTAAGAAATATCAAAAAACACAACTTCTTTCATAAATATGTAACATAAAATCTCGTGCCAAAAAATATTGTTTGCAACAAAAATAGATAGTCTTCATCCTTTGTCAAGACGGATATAGCCTCTTCTAGGTCTAGCATGGAAGAGGATGCTAACGAAGCATTGGAGATATGACACGCAAAAGAGAAGCAGATAATGCAAAAGAGAAAACATTAACCTGGATCTTCATGGTTTCCCCTATTCAACACCCAATCTTTTCCGCAGATATCATTTATTTTAGAACCCAGACATGAATAACGATGAATGTTTTCTCATAATATCTCTACCTCTAACTGAATAATATCCAGGGAAGCTATATGAAATGGGCATGAAGTTATGGGAAAAACCACAATAAGCTAGATCATTCTTTATTGTTTCTTTCCAACACTTTGGTCGTCCTCTACCTCTTTTAATACAACAACAACAACAACAACTAAGCCTTTTCCCATACTAGACGGGGTCGGCTACATGGATTCTTTGTTTCCACATATCTCTATCGTGTGCCATGTTAGCAGTTAACTCCCAATAAGCTAGATCATTCTTTATTGTTTCTTTCCAACACTTTTGTGGTCATCCTCTACCTCTTTTAATACTTTCCAAATTTAGTTTTTCATACCTTCTTACAGGTTCTTCTTTTGATCTTCTTTCTATATGTCCAAACCATCTTAAACGATGTTCTCTCATTTTATCCTCTATTGGTGCCACTCCTAATTTGTTTCTAATAACCTCATTATGTATACGGTCTTTTCTTGTATGACCACTCATCCATCTCAACATCTTCATTTCTGTCACAGACATCTTTTGTACATGTTGATGATTAACTGCCCAACACTCAGAACCATAAAACATGGCAGGCCTAACTGCTGCTCTATAATATTTACCTTTTAATTTCTAATAACCTCTACCTCTTTTAATACTTTCCAAATTTAGTTTTTCATACCTTCTTATAGGTTCTTCTTCTTATCTTCTTTTTATATGTCCAAACCATCTTCAGCGATATTCTCTCATTTTATCCTCTATTGGTGTCACTCCTAATTTGTTTCTAATAACCTAATATTATATCCGATCTTTTCTTGTATAACCACTCATCCATCTCAACATCTTCATTTCTATCACAGACATCTTTTGTACATGTTGATGATTAGTTGCCCAACACTCAGAACCATAAAACATGGCAGGTCTAATTGTTGCTCTATAATATTTACCTTTTAACTTTAATGGTATCTTTTTATCACAAAGAATACATGATGCTCCTCTTTAAAAAAATTCTTTTAGGGGATGCAATGTGTGCCAATTTTAATTTCTATGTCCTCTGAAGTAACCAAATGATCAAACTTACATTTCATATATTTTGTCTTTGTTCTATTAAGTCGGAGGCCTTTGCTTTCTAATGTTCCTCTCCATAGTTCCCATTTTCTATTAACTTTTTCCTTAGACTCCTCCGCTAACACAATGTCATATGCAAATAACATACACCAAGGTACTTCATCTTCAATGTAGTAGCGGAAGATCGAAGAATATCACTTCAAAAAGTCAATCACAAAACCTTAGAAAAAGGATATAAAGCATATGCAACAAAGGTACAATAAAAAGAATTTTGGTATTATTTAGCCGCAAAAGACATATTTAATATGTTACACAAGTGTTGTATTTATAGGAGAGAAAATGAGAAAGAGAGTAGAATGAGTGAGAGAGGAAGCAAAGAGGGGGCTCGTCCAGCCAGCCCCCAACGGTTAGTAACTGTTGTGGCTGGCCCCCTTTGGGGCTGGTCCATACATACCAGGGCTGAATCCTTGTTACATGGCCAGTGTGTCCCTGATTCATAATTACAATACAACAACAACAACTAAGCCTTTTCCCATACTTGACGGGGTCGGCTACATGGATTCTTTGTTTGATTCATAATTACAATGTATTACAATAAAATAATAAATTAAATTTACATGAGAAAAACAGAAAATACATTTATTATTTTAACAAAAGCTTCTGAAACACATGCACTCCATGGGTTTATCTAAGAGAGCCACAAATAGGTTCCCAGCACAGGAAATATCTTTATACTTTAGGCCACAATTTAATAAGTCAATGACTACATACATATAGAAACATACGTGTCAGTAGATATTTATATATACACATACATATACATAAAATTGAATATCTGAATATATGATGTGAAAATGATCTTGAAAGGTACCGCAAGTAACTTGTGCAATATTGATTCTACATCCTCCCCAACATAACCTGCCTGCAAGTAATAATACTTGTATGTTATAAAAGTTTCAGCGGATGCATTGCACAGAAATAATTGATTAACTAAAGGGTGCAAATTAGCTTTTGTTGAATATCAAAAGATACAGGTCTTTCCTAAGACTCAACAGTTCTCGTTGCATAAGCTTCTTGATTGTCAAAATCAAGTTCAAAACAAAGAAAAGTTCCAGGGCTCCAGTAAAGCCAAATGATCCCTCACCCAGGGCTTACATTTGATGAAAATATCAGGATAATGTTATCAACAAGCAAAAAACACATGATCACCATTATCCAAAAGAACTAGAATGCAAACATATTGACTGTTTAATCGCACAATACTAGAAACAGAAAGTCAAGAACTCAAAAGGATAATCCCTGCTGAAAAATAAGGTTGTGTTTCAGCGTCTTATTTGAGGGAAACTAATGCATCAGATATCATCGTAGTTGTTGATAGCGTTTCAAAAATGAGCCGTAGCTGTTTTCTTGGTATGGTAAGCTTTTAGACAGGTAGTGCAACCCAAACATATAATGGATGACACCTCTCCCTCCCACTGTTTAATGTTAGAGATAATAAAGAAAAGCTTAATGAATATGCGAATATGAAATTCAAGGAATAACTAAAAACAATCTGAAAAGTGTAAATGGTTCATTTATTTGTTACTTTCCCTTTCTAGTTTATTGAACTTCATCCCTATATTACATGGGCCCAATATATATTGCATGAGAAATCAAAGTCAACATTTTTGGTGCAATTGCCACAATTTTAAACTTGGGTATACGTTAAATGATCTAGACATTTGATGCAATCAAACCCCATGCATGAAATTGGTTCCATTCAAAAGAATGGAGTCCAAGGCCAGATCCACTTTTCAGTTACATGTAGTTCCAAAGAAGAAATGGATTCCTTGGTTCCTTCTAGTCCCATTGCCTTCTAAGTCTTGTACAACTCCAATGGATCCATCAAAATCCTTCTTGCTTGAGCTCCCAAACAAGCCCAACGAAATGAAGTATGACTTAATGATCTGGAAATGAAGCCACGCCACTTGGATACTAAAATGGATGGCACAGTCAGAGACAACAAGCCCTAAGAGGTGAGACCGCAGGACATGGCTCTGTATACCCAAACCTTCTCCCACACTAAGTGGAGTATGCTACATGGGTTCTCAGGTCGTGTTATGCTTTATCTTGTCTCATATTCGTAATGTTCACAAATTATTCTATCACACTTACTGACAGCAGCTTCATTTGGCTACCTTCCATAAGCCAACTTAAGCAAGTCTCTCATTTTATTTTTTGTGAGTATCCCAGTGAACGTTTTCCTCTAATAGCATCATTTTGGATTCATTGTTCCTCTGTATGGCAACACATCCAACTAACATCTTCATTTTGTCATGAATATCTTCTACTGTTCTACACGTATCAATGATTTGACTGACAATACCCACTAACATCATTTTTACCACTGCAATGTAATAGTTACCTTTTCTTGGCACCAGATAAGTTTCAGTGTAAGTGAATGTTGTCACAAAGAATTCATGATACGCCTCTACATTTCAGCAAACCTGCATGGATGTCTCCACCAACTAAGCCAACCTATTGGATACTTACCTATGTAAAACTATCTTTCCTGGGGATGTAATGTATACCAATTTAGGCCAACACCTTTTATTTCAATCGACCTGCACTAGTTATGTGTAACATCTCAACTCATACGCTCTCCTCTCTCTTGCCCTCTCGTCACACTGATATACATAAATTCTTATATACCTACAAGCATACATATATCTATAGACACAGACACACACATAAAGAGAGAAGCTCCCATTGACTTTTGATTCAACGTAGAGTATATGATTTGCACGTACTATTGATACACAATTATAAAATGAAATCCTAAAAAAATTATGATGAAGAACAGTATTGATTCAAAATCTATACCGAAACTTTTACTTCATTCTTTAGCAAACCAGTGACAAAACTTGACACCATAACTGGGGCACAAATATCTAGAATATAGACATGTATCAATAAGCTGAAGCATCCGTGTGACTAATAAATATGTTGCATCTCCAAATTGGACACCTGTGTCACCTGTGACCAAAAGTTCAGCACCGCATGTCCCTAAGATGTGAAATTTGTGTCCCTGTGTTGTGGCATCGTAGTTTAAAGTAGAGCACGCATGTTTATTTTTTGAAACACTTCTTTTTCACAAGTTGTAAAAGTCAGATGCCACATGTGACTGTCAGTGTCAGGAGTGTCTAAGACTGACACTTCAAATTTGTAGAAATGCCTAGGTGACATAGTCATCAAGTCAGGTAGCATGTAAACTAAGAAGGGCAGATAAACGGACATTTGCAAACTGCCAGCATCGTGTGAATCATGATAGACTTAAGTCACTGCTTCACATTTAGTAAAAAGCCTCATAGTTAAAATTATTGAGTCTAAGTCACAAACTGCCAGGAAAAAAGGCATACCAATCTCAACAGGAATGATCAGGAAGCTGACAGAAAATCATATGAAATCAATGAGGCAGCTTTTTCTAATGTAGAAGAAGAATTATCATTCATTACGACTTGTTTGACAATGGGTCGAGAGAATACCAGGATACAATAGCAAAGAGGTGTGGAGGAAAACATTGAAATAAAAACAATACAACAAGATATAGGTCAAAAGTGACACAAGTAAAGAAAGTGTTCTGAAGTAGAAATAACCCACGGTACACATCAACCAAGTTCTCAAATTGTAAAGATTTCATTGATTGCTCAGAACCATGAATTGATTTTAAGGAGATTTATTCTCAGTCACATAGTCCAAAAATGCAAGACCTGAAAATGTATAAGTTGTTTTCCAAGAATCCCACAGGTTTCGCTCTTGATGTTAGAAGGTATGTCAAACACCAAATTGAAAACTAATATCCATCAAGATTTTGAAGTTTGGATACATGATGACCTTTTGACAGGATGAATGATATCAGCACAGAAAATAGAAATAGTTTGATTGAAAGGGCTAATCACATCACAAGTTTTCCACAGAGATCCTCATATCCCAAGAAATGAAGAAATTGATTTTGTTGTAGTTGAAGAAATGTAATAGAAGGTTTAATGCCTTGGAGTTCAGAGCCTGAGAGACCTTGTTACCAGGAAACTTTTATCAGAAAACACTAGACTAATATCTACACAAGAAGGATAATATCTCAAAGAATAAGACTAATACTTTTATTTCTAAATATTGAAAGGCTAGCAAGAAGATAAGAAAATTAACTTAGAGTATATGCTAACTTGCCTGTGTTAGAGTTGTGGCATCTGCAATCACAAAAGGCACATTGACAAACCTAGCCAATGTTTTTGCCAGCAGCGTCTTCCCTGTCCTCAAACCAAATGTATATAAGCAAGACGGTGGAGGAAAAAGGTCACCAAGTGTTAGAAGATACTAGTAAATGTAATAAGGATTGCCACACGCAATTCAGAAAAACTATTTCCCTCACCCAGTGTGACAAGGAGAAGATGAACAATTTAGCACTTCCCTGAGAAAGAGCGGAAACATACCTGATCCTGTGGGGCCCATCAGAAGTACATTGCTTTTATCAAGCTCCACCGTTTCAGCATCATTAGCTTCAGCATCCGAATTTGCAGAGTCTGGCCCACTAGGTATAAAATTTATATTTCACAAAAATTAGAGACTGATGCAGAAAAGAACCAAGATAAGAAGCCGACCCATCATAAAAAAAAAAAGATATCATTTTTATGTTTGATGTAACATAAAATTCAACAAGGATCTTTTAATGGCAACATGAACCGTGTGAATTATGTTTTTGTAGGTGGGATGGTTGCACTAACCCTTTCCGCAATGATGAATGGCATATTCTCTTATAGTGATTATAGACGGCCACGGATAGCACCTGTTCAAAAGGATGATAATTGTCACCTAAATCTTTTCTTTTTCCAGTTTTGAGTGTGTGCAACAAGAATTTAATCCATAAGAAAAATGCTGAAAGTAAACCATTCGTGTCATTTAAAACTATATGAGAATCATTCATGCAAAGCTATACGGCAACCATTCCATTCACATACATTTATAGACGCACAACAATAAATTTTTGCTTGCTTCCATATCCAAAATCAAGCCAGACATGATGAGAAGAGATAAAAGAACAGATCAATGTACATAACACTGAAACTATCAGCAGTGCGAACTCATCATGCAGCAAGGATTGCGAATATCATGATGAAATTAAGCACGTATGAGATTCAAACAGGCTGCAGGAAGATGGAAAACGCATAAAGATGGCACCTTTTTAGCATGCTCCTGGCCTATCACAAACTTATCGAGGCCTTTACAGATCTCCTTGGGCGTCGGCAGATCCTTCCCCAAGTTCGACCCTCCCCACGAATTCTTTCCCCCGGCAGCACCATCACCGCCGTTCTCCGGCACTCTAGCCGCACCCGGCGAAGAAGGCGGCCCTGAGACGGAAATCCCATTACCGGCAGGGCGCCAATTCTCCGGCGAATCTCCGCCGGAGGACTTGAAAGACTCCCAGAACGAGACGCTCAGCTTCCTCGTGAACTCTTCGTCACCATTTTGCTCGCCTGCGGCGGCCGGCGGAGATTGGGGATGCGAATCGTGCTTCTTATCTGCGTGATCCTTCCCTCTAAGCCGTCCGATTTCAATGAAGCTGCCCTGTAAAGGCACCAACTTGAAGGGTCGAAAGTAAAATGCCGTTTTGCAATTGGGGCAGAGATTGAGCGCCTGATATCCCCGATCGCGATTGTGGAACAAGACGTCCATCTGTTTGGAACATCTCGGGCAGCTCGTCTCCGCCCGGATCCGGCTGCCGTCCCACTTGCTGCGCTCCTGCAAGCCGAAAGACGACGGCAACGACGACGACACCACCAATCTCCGGCGGCTCCCGTACCACCCGATATGGTGGTAATTCAGCCTCGTGGAGATGTGGCACGTCTGGGTACAGTAGCTGCATGGATGGTGGAGCGAAGGATACGCCCTGCTTACGGAATCAGATACCAATTGAGTTAATCTAGAGATGTCTCTCACCTTTCTCCATCGGAGGAACCCAGACATGATATGAACTTTTTTCCGAGGAAATAACGATATGTGAACGATTTTCCAGCCTCCCTTCTTCTTTTACCTGACGTGAGAGAGAGAGAGAGAGTGCTATCGATTTTGCTACCTCCCGTTCTTTAATGAGAGAGAACGGATGGTTTTGCTATCTCACCTATTCCTTTATTCTCTTCGGGGAGAGAGAGTGCTATCGATTTTGCTACCTCCCGTTCTTTGATGAGAGAGAACGGATGGTTTTGCTATCTCACCTATTCCTTTATTCTCTTCGGAGAGAGAGAGAGAGAGAGAGAGAGAGGATAAAATAAAGAAAGAGAAAGAGGGATGGAAGAGACGGTGAAACGATGGAAATGCATGGGCAAGCTTTTGAGAGAGAGAGAGGGAGACGAAATCTACCGACTCGCTGCTGTTCAGCGCAACGTTCGATACCGAGAGAGAGAGAGGGAGACGAAATCTACCAACTCGCTGCTGTTCAGCGCAACGTCCGAGACCGAGAGAAAAAGAGAGAGAGAGAGAGAGGAAATCTACCGACTCATCACCACTCAGTTCGCGTGCTTCTTGACGCTTCGAAGAAAGGATTTATTCGAAACTCATCCGTCCCTTTTTAGTTTTTCCAAATCTATCTCTCATTTTCTCTACTTCTCAAAATCGGGCTTATCTTTCACCTACCGTTTTTAAAACCCTCCCCCGTTTATAGTCATTTCCAAATATGTACCTTCTTTTCTGCTGATTTCAAAACCATCGCATTCTTTGCCTGCCTTTCTAAATCATTTAATTTGGTTTTATATAAGCTAAAGAGCATTCATATTTTCATCCAATGTTATGCACGTTCATTTAATTGAACAATGATATTTCTCTTAGCTAGAAAACCGATCACGTGCCTTCACCCACAACGTTAGCTCAAAGGTAGGCCTCTGGACTCCCAGGCTGCAACGACGAGTTTGCTTCCCTGGGCGGTGCATGTGTGCAGACGTGTTAGGCTTTAGCCTTGTAACAAAATAAAAACAGTGACTAGCGCAAAAGGAGCATAACTCACTAATTAGAGGATTGGCTCTTATAAACATGACCAGTTTTGAACTATTCCTTGCAGTTTCAGCCGAAACCAAACCAAGCCAAGAATCGGCTGGAACCGAACCTGGAACCAAGGAGAACTCGATTCTGTTCCAGCTTCTATGGAATCAAAACCATGCCAGAACTAAAATCGGTGGTTTGGAATCGTTGGTTTCATAATTTCTTAATATTCTTTTGTTAAAATTCAATTTTTTAATGTTTTCAATTGCAAACAGTTTAGAACCTAAACCAAAACCACCAGCACCAAAAACGATGTTTCGGTTCCTGTTCCAAGCAAACCGGTCATGTCTAAGATCTTACAAAAGGTGAGGTATTCCGGTTCCTGGTATGGGGTCTAGCTAACCCCAGTTTACCTATAAAAGAAATGATGGTTTATTATATGAAACAGACCTATATTGGTATTTAAGCCTGCACTTTAGGATCAAAAGATTACTATTCACTCTTTTGTTATTTGAAAATAAGCAACTAAAACTTGAATTTCAAGCTTGACATGCCTAATTCTTCCTTTTTTTCTTTTGAATACAATGGTGTGGCAGAATCTAGATGTGTCCCCCTGATTATTGAACTCATGGCCTTCATCAAGATGAGTCAACCCGCTAGACAGGTGAGTTATTGCTCGTACTTCACATGCCTAATTCTTCTTCTAATGATTGATTTAACCTCGACTTGAAAGAAAGTATTTATTAAAGAAAATTAATAACCAAGATTATGCAATATACAGATTTATTGTAAAATTAAAACTTATTTATGTTTTTTTATTTGAATGAGGATGTTAAAGGTTTGCCCCTCTTAACGTTTGCATGAATAAGGTTTCTTCTGGGATTAGCCAAAAGGGAGGAATAAAACCCTTGATATAAGCTTCATAAGGGCTGTGGTTTTGTTGTAAGAGGGAATGAATTCAATCAAAGCATAAAAAGAGGAGAAAGGGAGGACGGAGTCATGGGAATTAATGACCGATTTTGGGTTGTGTGTGTGTGTGTGTGTGAGAGAGAGAGAGAGAGAGAGAGAAAGAGAGAGAAACAAGAGGAAACAGGGGGGGGGAATCATAAGCAAACTCTCGCCGATTTTCGTATAAAAAGAGAGTGGTGGTTGTTGAGTAAAGTTGTACCTTTAATAATTTCGGGTGTAGATTTAGAAATTATGTTAATTAAAACCTCAATAATTCATTAGATTTTTATATAGAACATACAGTTTCATGTTTAATAACTGATGATAAGTGTTGTGTCTATCAATCAAAGGTTTGGCACAACGAGCAATAACTGACCTTGCTGGGAGCCGACTCACGAGATAGGGTCATGAATTTGATTCCTAGATTGTGCATCTAGCTTTGGCCTCTCCATTAAAAAAAAAAAAGCAATGGTTGGGTAGACTCATGTACTGAAACAGGGAAAAAATGGATAAAAGACAAGCTGGAAGGGTAGACTTACTCAAAAGAGCAAATAGCTAATTGTCAGGGGTTCAACTTTTATTGGTGCCTTCTTGTGCATATTAATGCTCAGTATTAGGCCCCCAAGGTTAGAGATGGCTACTTTGGACTCAACATGGCAGTTCAAACCAAACCCGAATTTCCATTATAACTGGCCAGAACTTGACCCAGAACCAAAAGCGAAGCAAGAACATCCTCAGCTTGGTTAGGTTCCACCCTCCAGAAAACCAATCTGCAGCCAGAACCAGAACCAGAACCAGAGGTTCAAAACCAACAGTCCCAAATCATATTGTGGCTCTAAATTCAAAATCTCACCTTTAATGCACTTTCTGTACAAATAAAAGTGGAAATAAACTACAAGAGAAATCAAAGGGATCAGAACTGTAACAGAATCTGGCCGGTTCTCTTGCAGTTTAAGGTTTTGATAGAACTAGAACCAAGGTTTTGGAATCACTGGTCCAAAACCAGCCAAGTCTGCCTAGGGAAAGGGTCTTAGCCTCAGGAACAAACACCCCCCCACATACATACATACACACATATGTACATATCCATTCATACGTATATATATGTGTATATGTGTATATATACACACATCTATATATATACATACACACGCATGTGTGTATGTTTTTTTGTCCTGTCATGCACATTTGGACAATATTTTGTATGCCATAGAAACCAGAAACTGTAATTGAACCGTCCAGCAGAGGTTCTTGTTTTGGGTTTGGTGGTTTAGGATGGTTCCAGATCCGGTTTTTGGATGGCTTTAAATCTTGTTTTGGAGCATTTTCTGGATTCGATTTTGGGTGATTCTAGATCCAAGTTTATAACTATAGTGACATAGTCTATATGTATTATTGTATAAAATGTATTACATTATATATACATATATTACATTAAATAGGGTATAGTTACATTATATAAGTTCTTATAAGCTATAGCTTATAAGTATTATATTAATTAATTAGTTTATATATACATAATATATTACATTACAAAATATATGTAGACTATGCAGTAGTAATGTAGCTATGTAAGTATATATTAATATATATGTAATGTAATAATGTAACTATGTAAATATATAGCATATTACATATATTACTTATATGATATATCATATATGTAATGTATTATGTAATATAATTATATATTATTACATTATGTATATAAAATAATAAAGCATTAAGCTGAAGTTATAATATTATAAAATATAATACAATATATGTATAAAATTCATATAAGATACAATATATATAATAAAAATAAAAGAAATAAACAAGTAAGTTTATGCTCTCACCACCATTTTAAAACATCTAATTTCTCTTCACCCTCATCTTCTTTAAATTCATGAAGATGAGTAGCATTATATACCTCAAACTCAATCAAATCCATATATTTTGGCTACCTTTTAAGCCTATATTTCAAAATATAACTAAAAAACTTATCACCAAGAGAAGAAGATGCATGACTGTCACTGCTTTCTTCTTGTACTTGTAGAACAAGTTAATTATGCGTACAACTATAATCGACACATAATTGATTAATGTTTAATCTTTTATCATTGAACCGAGTTCAACAGTTAGACAAAAAATAAGGTTGCCAGAGCAAGAGTAAGAGCTTATAAGTTTGTGATTTTTGTTTTCGAAAATTATTATTTATATAACAAAATACTGTTAATAAACAATTTATATTTTAGAAAATATATTTTTAAATACTCTTTAAGCAGTGGCAGTCACCATTCAAAATCACACTCTTTAAGCAATTGCACTAGACGAGTATGTTGTTTAAGTCTTTCTTTTTCTAGTTATGAAGGATGTGTTGGCTACATTGTCAATAGGCACTTTGAATGGAACACCTAGTAAGTACACTCTCTCCACTTGCTAGTAATGGACCACAACTAATAGTTCTTTCTCATGAGCCGGATAATGCATCTCTGCTCTTTTTCTTACTCAAATGCATCTAGATGGCCATCTTGTACCAAGATGCCTCTAATCGTGCGATTGTCTCTACCTCGAATGAAAGGCTAAAAATCAAGAGGCCTTAACACAGGTTTTAAAGATATGACATGATTTAGGTGCTCACAATGGTTTGCTACACTCATTTGGACAATTTCATTAGAAGATCGTTAAGTGGAGCTACCTTCTTTGCATAGCTCTTAACGGACCTATGATAGTAACGTAGTAGTCCTAAGAAACTATTCATCTCCGATTGGTTCTGTAGGTATTTTCAGTCTATGGTATGTTGTACATTGTGTCCGTTCATTCGAATACTTTTGTTGCTGATGATGTAGTCGAGGAAGTAAATCTCCTAGCTGATGAGCTCAAATTTCTCCTTCTTAATAATCTATGACAGAAAACAACAATGTTATCTAAATAGATGAAGACAAAATTATCGAGGTATCATACAATACGTCATTCATGTGAGTAAAGTAGCCAGCATGTTATTTAGC
Organism: Brasenia schreberi; assembly: GCA_036023115.1. Lineage (NCBI taxonomy): Eukaryota > Viridiplantae > Streptophyta > Magnoliopsida > Nymphaeales > Cabombaceae > Brasenia > Brasenia schreberi. The sequence goes on from JAYKKT010000049.1 coordinate 1,664,023, forward strand.
CAAAACGGGTATAACCAAGAATCAAACACCTTATACAAAATGATGCATGTCATCTTGCCCTCACCTCCCTCCGATGTGCACTTGCCAATAAATACCCTAATCTCAATTCTAACTTCAAGAACCACAAATCAAAGAGATGTGAAATCAATGGAAGAGGATATTGGTCCTTCATCATGACCTTGTTAAGTGTGTGACAATATATGCGTAGCCTTAAGGACCGGTCTTGTTTCTTCAAGAATAACGCTAGTGTCTTGTGCCTCCGAAAGGTTGGATCATGCGTCTCTCAAGAAACTCTTCTAGCACTTCCTATGTTCTACAACTCCATGGGACTCATTCAAAATGTTGGATTAGTCGAAGGTCATATCCCAAGTACGATCTCCATAGCATGCCTTGGTAGTAGCACTTTAGATAGTTTTGATAGCATGAAATCAACAAATTTTAATGGTACTCCTTGTGAGCCTCCCACTTGACTGCAAGCATGGTAGCTTGCCCCATGAAGGTTGTTCTTGACATAAATGGCCGATAGCACACCCCTCGACCTATTTTCATCTAGTGTCATTTGTCCATTCTTAGGGCTTTCACCTACTAAAGAAGTCACTGCCTAAGATCATGATGAAGTCATCCATCTTAATTACCATGAGATCAAGTCAGCCGATCCAACCTTTGATCGGCGCCCACACTGCAAGAGCCACTTGTCGTACGACCACATTAACCGTCTTGACACAAGGGTTTACTTGAGAGAATTGCAACCCAAGTTAATTAGCCATAATCAATGCTAGGAAATTGTTTGTAGCCCTAGTACCCGCCGTAGCTCGCACCAACTGCAAACCAATCACCACATCCACATGTAGAGATCTTCGTGCAAATTCATCTCTATTTGCACTGCATTAGGAAGTTTAAGAGGGGTAGTCAAAGCCTCACCTCTCAGCTAGGAAATTGAAGAATCAATCCTCTGACATGTCTTTTATCTCAAGAAGCAAAGAGCTAAATTTCTTGATATATTCTCAAACATTACTAGTCTACCTTAATCTAGACAAACTTTCCCTCGCTTGCCAAACTATGATGGTGATTGGTGGGAGGAAATTACTTCATTAATTTTTTCTCAACTAGGCTCATGCAAAGGTATCTGAATTCATGTCTTTCTTTTGTGAGACTGATAAGTATGTCACAATAATGTAGTGTCACCCACAAGGAACATGGTTGCCAGTGGATCCTTCAATAACACCCAAGTTTTTTCTCATCTACATAAATCTCTTGTTTACATAAAGCTTGATCAAGTGTCATGTTAACAGTTAACTCAACAAAAACTATATCATTCTTTATTGTTTTCTTTTAAAGAACTTTCTTTTTCTTCACAAGAACTTCTTAACCTTTGTCGTGGAGCTTTTCTTGGTTGCCTTTTTCCGTGCCTTCCCGTTCACACCAGCCTGCTCTTTTCTGCTTAGTCCGTCTTGTCAAAGAAGAGTTCCATCTATCCCAACCTTCCCTTTCTGACGTGGCAACCCATCATTAGGGGTAGCCCCTTTTCGTGTTTAAAAACGCATCCCCGTTTTCATAGTGCAGTGAGCGGGCCCCACCTACTTAAGCTGCACGTTGCCGGGGCCTACTCTTCCCATACAAAAGGCCCAACAACGCGTATCAATGTCTTAGGTACACAATTTTGTGTTCGAGGCGCTGTTCATCTCCTCACATTGTGTATTGTTCTTATTTTGCCTCTGTTGTTAACTGCATTTCCGTGTTTTCGGTCCTGTTTATATTTCTGATATGTGAAGGAGTTCGCACACGACATGCTACGAACTTGTTAATGTTATAAGACTGTCAAGGGGAAATGTTTTATTTTATGCATCATTCACTCAGTATAAAACAATGTTGTAATTAGCATATCAGCAACCATATCGTATAGGACACCGAAATGCGATAATTGTATCGTATCATATAATACGGTAAATTAAAAATTAAATTATTTTATAAAACTTTTAAAAAACTAAAAAATTCAAAAAATATGAAAAATTATAATTAAAAAATAGAAAGTAACCAAGTGATAAAAGAACACAATCAGGGTGTAACCAAAAATGATATTTTCACGATCAATAAACTAATACCATGATTCTACAAGTCTAGAAGAGTAAAAAGGTTAACAACATACAAACATGCTTCTTAAAGTTTACAAAATTAAGACTACAATTTATTACATAACACAAATACAAAGTAATAAACTACATTTTATTCCACAAAATGTGAACTATAATCGTCAAATACATCATAATAATTATAATCAGGGTCACCGCCATCATCATCATCGTCGCCACCATAATCTCTCTCCTCCTCCAAAATTTGGTCATCCAATCATTTGCCTATGTTATTATCACCAATCTTTGCTTATGTTTTCATTGTTCTCTACTTTGCATCCTTTAAAAGAATAGGAGGCTCTTCTTTTTTGACCCAATCATCAAGAATATCAATATTTTCTTACCTAAGTGAGTCATATGACACCTTCGTTGCTTTTCTTGCATCTCTTTTCATTTGTCTATAAAGAAAACAAAAAAAGAATATAATTTACTTAGAAGTGAGAAAATATCATTACTTATGAATTACAACTTACAAGTATAAGGAATAACAAACATATAACAAAAATATCTTTTTTCTCTGTCTTAATTTCATATTGTATGCAATATATCCCAAATCACGAAGACAAGCTTGCTCCAATCTATTTCTCTTCTTTGTGTGATTGTATTTAAAAATTCCAATTCCTCTCTCATCCACTCTAACTAAATGTTTGACTTAATATGCATTAAGCAAACCTCGACAAATTCGGTATATCTACTCCAAATCGAACCCATAGTTCATCTAAAATAAAACATAATAAATGAAAGTCTTAAGTCTTAAGAAGCAACACAAGTCATAAGAATAAAAAATAATAATTTATCAAAAAAATAAATCATACCTGATTACATTTGGGAGAGAAGTTGTATTATAATTGACCTTTCAAAATCTCCAATGCAATCTATATACTTACATAGCTCTAAATTAATGTTGCACCTAATAGATGAATCTTGTATAAGGTTAACTGCATTAAATATCTCTTTCTTAACTTCATCATCCTCTACAAACTTGAAAGAAAATATAATAAAAAGATTTAAAAAATAAATATACAAATTATGATACATTTGCCGATTCCAATGTGCATCAATTATCATTCAAACCTTTTTTAGAAATTACCTCTTGCAATAAAAGTTTGCTTATATTTCTAATTTAACCTTATCCATATATATATATATATATATATATATATGGCATAACATGCCTATCTTCACTATCTACCATTCTCATTAACTTTACTAAAGATACAATCATCCTAAAAAAAGTATTACATTTCTTCAAAAAATTAGCATTAAAAATAACATCTACTACAACAACCCCCTCTTCCTTTCTAAACCAACTTATAGAACCCCATTATCATATGCAAACATCTTTCCAAGCAGTTTTTTGTATGACAAGACTTTAAATAGTAATAATATTTGTAACGAATCTTATCTAACAAAGGCCTAATCAACTCCCTTCCACCAGTGTAGATTCTTATCAAATGCAATACCGATGAGTATCTAGTTGAGCCCTAGAAGTAATACGTTGAAGAAATAATGAATGTATTACAACTCTATCACCTCCTTTATGACTCATCGCAACCATCGAGGGAACAAGAGAAAAGGTCTCTTGTAGCAAAACAAGAACCCCGCTGCTACTGTCACCATAACCTCAACTCTTTCCTTTATCTTGTTTTCTCCTACTCTCTTTATCTGTCTCTTCCTCTTCTTCTCTAGCCATACCATGAATTTCTTCTCGACAAGCATCCTGCGACATATTTCAACCGCATATTTTTACTCCCTTTGTCATAATATATTCATTTCTTTTGTGACATCTAAAACTTATTAAATTTCATACTTCACACTTTGAAGCACCTGACGACAAGCACTTGCATACTTTTTAACTATCGCAAGATGTTTCATGCAAGAAACATATTTGTGTCACCTTGTTATAGAAGGTACACTTATTCACAAGCCTATTGTCTTCATACACCAAATATAATACTCTAACACTAGATCACATTATGATGCCATCAAGCCGAGCAAAGATAAACTATAATAAGAGCAAGACTTTATAATGGTAGAAAATCTCAAAATTTATGAAAGTCCCAAAATTTTAAGTAAAAAATTGAATTACAAAAAAATACAAATAAAAAAAGAAAGTATGTCACAGATTTAATAAAAACTCTAAGGATTTTCAAGGGTTTGATACAAAAAAAAACATGTGATTCTTTTACAAAATCAAGTAAATGAAAGGTTTGAAAACGTTTGAGAAAAAGTTAGGACGTAATAAGTAAATAACATGTATGAAAACCATTTGAGAACAAGTTAGGAGATAAAGAAGAGTTTGAAAACAAGCAAATCAGTAGAAAAAGACTTGAGTTTCTTGGATTTTATATCCCCACAATCAACATCGACTCGTACTATGTGGGTCATATCATATCGTGCGACCCATCGGTTTGCACTTCTACCCCACCCCACCCGGCATGAAAAGGCTAGATTAAGATTAAGGCTGTCAAAGCATTATCTATCCTTCTAAATAACCATCATGACCTGTTTGCTGCCTTGTACAGTTGGATGCTTAACGGGATCCATCACATCCTAGCTAGTTTTTAAATCACTTCCTACAGTGGAACAGCAGACTGATGTATCAGGAAAAACAACAGCACATCATAGAAATTTGAATTACTTTACAATGGTATGTACATTGAATATAAGGTACAAAAATGCAACAACACTTTTAATTAAAATTAATCTTAAAGATTGAATGATGAAGTTGTTTATGCAAGTTTATATGTATATCATGTGTTAAAAGAGTGTGGCGGCCTGTAATGGATCATGACGTTGATGAATGAGTTAAATAGGTCGGAAAATTGTGAGAATCAAGAAACCGGTCAGGGGGCGATATATAAACATGTGCGAACTTGTAGGCCACCTAGATTCTACAGAATTTTCTGCAGTTAAATCAGGTAGAACATACTTGAGAGTCGAGCAGATGTAGACATGCAATACAGGAATAACTTGGCAATGCAAGGTATGGTGGAGAATATTCCCGACTCTGCCAACAAAAGTCTGAAGTCTCTTTCAAAATAAACGCAAACTCAGTAACCGCCCAAGTTTCATCAGAATGCGCCTTGTGAACTTTCAAAGAGATTCTTCGTAGCACTAAGTTGTTGCACAAAAAAAACTAACCAAACCCGTGTGTGTCAAGATGTTGTTACAAGCTCTTCGAAATTTTGCATATATACAATCATCATGACTTGAGAAACATCTTTCTGAATTCATCGTTCGACTTTGGTGTATCCTCGTCGCCCTCGTTCTTTGTACTACTGGCAACAAAGCCAAGGGGTCTAGAGATGTTCCTTGGCATAGCGAATGTATTGCTTCCCTTGAGTTGAACATGACCGCCACGTCTATGTGAGACTAATGAATGTTGTACGCTAGGTTCTTTGGATTCTTCATTTCTACCTTCATGTGTACTAGCAGATAGGGCCCGTCCACCTACAGAAAGATAGTCGCACAGTAAGAATCGTAAGGCAACTAGAGAAGCACCTTGAAAGCAACCAGGAAAAATAACGAAAATAACTGAGTTCAATAAATTTGAATAGATAAGGAAAGCTGAAATCTTTACAGAGATAAGAATCTAACTTTTCAGCATGCATGTAGCCGACCCAATCTAGTATGGGAAAAGGCTTAGTTGTTGTTGTCGTTGAATGCAAAATTTACCAACCTCAGTATCGCCCTTTTCAGTTGACATATCGAACTTAAATTTCCTAAAAGTTTCATTTGGAGCTTATTAATAACTCCTCAGGCTCCAATCTCATCCACCAACACAATGTTACGTGCACATAACATAAACTAAAGAACTGCATCTTAAATTAGTTCATCCATAATCTAAGAAATACAGAGTTAGTTTCAATTCTTGGTGTAATTTTTTGTTATTAACATTAAAAGAATTTGTTATTTCCCTCATAAGTTGGCTAGTACATGTGATGTGCATATAAGAATTATTCCTTTCTTACACAAGTTTCTTAAAAAATATCTCTTGATACCAAAGCAAAGATCTTTTAATCAATAAATACCATGAGGAGGGTGCCAAAAGTACTCTATAATACATTGAAATAAGTGAATAGCCTCAATGATATACTCCCTGCCATCAATCCAGATTGACTCTTTATCTTACATGATACTTGCCTCAACTTTTTTCACTAATTGTTCCCATAATTTTATGATATATTAACTTGATCCGTATAATTGACACAATTGGGATTATGGATGCATCAAGGGACTCAAGTATCTCTTGTAAATACAAAAAGCTTGAGATTCCATCTAAACACAAGAAAAAGGACTCCATGCAAACAAATTCACGAGCATACTTTAACAGAATTACATAATAACATATAACAATGTTAAATGCCTATTGGCAGGGTTGGTGCCAGTGACATAATTGAAAGTATTCAAATAGGTGGTCTGAAATTCTAGAGCAACTCCATGGACAACCACGACAAGAAATTGAGAGTATTGGCAACTTAAACTATCACTTTTCCCCAAAATGTTGGGGTTTAAAATGAAAGTTGCCGATGTGGTTAGTGATTAAACTGCAATCAATTATTGACCAACTAAGCACTCGTTAGATTGGCACCTCAATGTTCCGCAGGAGAAAATGATGTCTAATCACCCACTTGAACTCCTCCCATATGTTGAAACGAGCTTGTCCCAGAATAGTCCAGCATGTGGCATCACCACAGCATGGGAAAAGGCTTAGTCATTGTAGTTGTATGTAAGCACTAAGGTAGATTTACCAAAAGAATAAATAATTTATTTGATGTACATGGACATAGGCAGTAAATAAAGATTTAAATAATAGTATAGTATATACATACTCTCTTTTCTCATTTAAATTTTTTTGTAACCCGATTTTTTACTTGAACAATTTGGGACTTTCATAAATTATGAGATTTCCCACCTTTATAAAGTCTTGCTCTTATTATGGTTTATCTTTGCCCGGCTTTATGGCATGAGAATGATGCGATCTAGCGTAGAAGTATTATATTCGGTGTATGAAGGCAATATGCTTGTGAAAAAGTGTATGTTCAGTAACGAGGTGAAGCACGGAAGTATTTTCCGCATGAAACATCTTGCGAGAACTAAAAAAAAATGCAAGTGCTTATGGTCGAGTGCCTCAAAGTGTGAAGTATGAAATTCAACAAGTTTTGGAACTCACAAAAGAAAGGAAAAAATTACGATAAAGAGAGCATAAATAGGTGATTGGGATATGTCTAAGATGCTTATCGAGAAGAAATTCATGCTATGGCTAGGACTAGAGAGGAGGAAGAGACAACTGAGCAGAGTAGGAGAAGACGATATAAAGGAAAGAGTGGAGGTTCTAGTAACAGTAGCAGCGGGTTTGTTATTGTTCTAGATTCATTATTTCTTCAATATACTACTTCCAGAACTCAACCACGTATTAGATCAGTTATGGTTTCAAGGGAGATAATTAAGAAACTAGATTTGAAGTGTGAAGAGTTTTTTTATAAAAATTACCTCCCGTTTAGTGTTGCACATTCATTTTCCTTTCAAAACGTGGCAAATGTTATTGCTAGTGTAGGATATGGTTATAAGGTCCCTATTTATCATGCTTTGAGGGGTAAATTATTATAAAAATAGATTGATATTGTTTATAAATAGAGTCTTGAATTTAAGGAGTCATGAAAGGTTACTTGTTGTTCCCTATGTCACACAAACACTTCTAAGGGGTGGAGTGTCGACCTCAACACTAGTGTGACACCGACACCGTGTCGGTGCGGTATGACCAAAAAAGAAAAACACAATTTTTTTTGTAACTCACGGATAAATGGGTCCGAATAATGAAGATTGATTTGTGTATTATGATGAAATTAGTAGTTGTTTACCATTTATATGTTTTGCTTTAATATAAAGTTGTGTACTTGCTATTGTAGCTGTATACAATATTAGCTTGAATGATTTTGGGTGTGGACAATTGGTTTCTTATTACTCAATCTGATTGGATTCTTGACTCCATAGTGTATGCCTTTGCACAGAATCTCTGTCACCAAACACATTTAAAGACCAGAAACATTGCCGGATCAATAGAACAGAAGAGTATGACATCACTAGTGGATCCTAGCATAAATACTAGTATATGCTATATCCTACAAAAGATCTTGAAACCATTTGAATCCATAACTTGGATATTTTGCAGCTCGTAAAATCATTCTAAGTTTCAAATCATTACGAGGGAACTTGCTAATTGATACCTACATGCACCCAAAATTAGCAAATACTAGTTGTATTATGATTGATTTATGTAGCTTGAATATTATATATAATATATAATATTATATACCTTAGCCGTGTCGCCATACCCAAAATTTTTGAAATTTGCCGTATCCCGCACTCGTGTGACATAGGTTGTTCTATTATGGTTGATGATTGGACAGATGAGCACCACAGATCATTAATAAACTTCTTGTTTTACTGTCTAAAGAAGATATTTTTGAAATCCTGTGACTTGTCCCATATTGATAAAATTGCCCATAATTTATTCCCTATTTTTGAAGATGTTGAGGATATTTATGTTCAAAATATTATTCAATTCTGATAATGCTGCAAACTTTGGATTAGTTGGTAAGATGCTTAAGAAGAAGTGAAGAACCATCCATCCTTACTATGGACTTCATGTGTTGCATGTTGCATATAATTAAATGCTTGAAGATTTAAGTGCAGGGGATGACATTAAGGGGATAATTGATGAATGCAAAAATATCACAAAGTTTATTTATAATCACTCATCTGAATTGCATTTGATATAATTTACACTAGTGAAAGCGAGTTAATTAGGCCTTCATTGATAAGATTTGCTACGAATATTATTATTATTCAAGGTCTTATACAAAAACTGCATCTATGTTATCAATAGCGCGCTATAGCGTTTTAGCGGAGCTAAAACCGCTATGGCGGGTAATCCTTAGCGGGCGACCCGCCAAAACGCAATTAGCGCCGCAAACAGCGCTATAACAGATGATATGTTTACTTCCTTTCCTTCCATAGAAGTACTTCGCTTAATAAGGAGTAAAATGCTGTGAAGTCAGACTTTATATATGAACTTTAGTTACTACAGTTTGCACTTTGCAGATGATAACCTCCTCATCTTATCAAAATATTCTTGACATCTAATTCTGAACTTCTTTGCAGCTTATCCTCTCTTTTGGCTTTTATAGGAAAAGAAGTGTGACGACGTATATGTCTATATGAAACATAATTTTGTTTATGTAAGGCTCATTTACTCAAACATATGCACTACTTTTCAGCAAAATTTGCTTGATCCAGGAGGTATATGTCTAATTCTGAACTTCTTTGCAGTTTGCACTATGTAAGGCTCGTTTACTTTATTGTTCTAGGTAATTTTTCACTCTTATCTTTTTGACTTGTCATTCTTTTCTTTTATGCAGATATTACGTAAAGGATATAAACAAGGATTTAGCATATTTTGTTATTGCTGTAACACCGAGGTACTTGATATATTATCTGCTTTATCTTTGTCACATGATGCATTCAGGTCATAAACCGTGAGTTTGTAACTTTGTATTATATAGTTAGAAGAGTTCATTTTCAGGTCACTTCTTTGTCAAGAGTTCATTTTCAGGTCAGATCACAACCATTTCCAATTTGGATGCTAACACTAATCCAGATGACAGATATGTTTTAGTTATTAACGGTTTAGTATACAAGTTTGGCAAATAATATGTACAAATACGCTTGATGCACATGCAAGATTATTGGTAGGTGCTTGATTGGTTGTTGTAGGTGAATCATTATTTATTCATGGTAATTGTTAACTTTGGCCTTAGAATTTCTAACAATCTATTCATGGTAATTATATATATATATATATAATCATAAATAAAAGTGCACCGCTAAATCCGCTATATCCCTGCTACCGCTATATCAGGGTCGACCGCTAACAACCTGCTAACCGCTATTGATAACATAGAACTGCATTGAAAAAGATGTTGGCATATAATGAATGGGGTTCTATAAGTTGGTCGAGAAAGGAAGAGGGGGTTATTGTAGTAGATGCTATTTTTAATGCTAACTTTTGGGAGAAATGTAATACACTTTTTTAGGATGATTGTGCCTTTAGTGAAGTTAATTTGAATGGTAGACAATGAAGATAGGCATGCTATGCCTTATATATATGATGCTATGGATAAGGCCAAATTGGAAATATAAGTAAACTTTACTGCAAGCGGTCACTTTTAAAGAAGGTTTGAATGATAGTTGAAATCGACAAATGCATCATGAATTGCATGCTGTTGCATACTTTCTTAATCCCTTTATTAGATTTTCTCTCAACTTTATAGGGGATGATGAAGTTAAGAAAGGGATATTGAATGCAATTAAACTTATACAAGATTCATCTATTAGGTGCAACGTTAATTTAGAGCTATGTAAGTATATAGATAGCGTTGGAGATTTTTGAAAGTCAATTGCAAGACAACTCCACTCCCAGATGAGACCAGGTATGATTTGGTTTTTGGATAAATTATTATTACTTTTTCAGTCTTATGACTTGTGTAGCTTCTTAAGACTTAATTATTTTATTTATTATGTTTTATAATCCTTTTATTTATTATATTTTATTTTGGATGAATGGTGGACTCGATTTGGAGTAGATACACCAAATTTATCGAGGTTTGCTTAACTCATATTAAACCAAACATGTAGTTCGAGTGGATACAACAGGAATTGGAGTTTTTCGAATGCATTCACACAAAGAAGAGAAACAGATTGGAACATGCTCATCTTCATGATTTGGGATATATTGCATATAATATGACATTAAAGGTAAATAAAAAAGGATATTTTTGTTATATGTTTGTTATTCCTTATCCTTGTAAGTTGTAACTCATAACTAATGATATTTTCTAACTTCTAAGTAAATTATATCTTTCTTTTATTTTCTTTATAGACAAATGAAAAGAGATGCAAGAAAGCAAGGAATCTGCCATATGACCCATTTAGGTACGAAAATATTGATATTATTGATGATTGGTTCGAAGAAGAAGAGACTCCTATTATTTTAGATGATGCAAACTAGAGAGGAATAGAAACAGATGTAGAGATTGTAGATGATGTAGGCGAAGGATTGGATGACCCAATTTTGGAAGAAGAGGTAGATGATGTGGTGATGATGGCGGTGACCTTGATTATAATGCTTATGATGTATTTGTTGATTATGGTCCACATTTTATTGAATGAAACAACGAAATTGGATTGTTGTAGTTTATAACTTTGTATTTGTGTTATAAATAATAAATTATAATCGTAACTTTGTAAACTTTCATAAGCTTATTGGTATACTATTAACTTTAAGTTTAACTTTCTTACACTTTTAGGCTTGTAGACTCATGACATTAGTTTATTGATAGTAAAAATATCATTTTTAGTTGCATTAGGATTATGTTCTCTACCACTTGCTTACCTTATGTTTTTTAATTGTATTTTTTTTTGTATTTTTTCAAATTTTATAAAATAATTAAAATTTTAATTTGTTGTATCGTATTGTATCATACAACTACTCGGACTAAACGATGGAACCTGAAAAATAAGAAAAGATATATTTAAATAAAAAGTTCGGTAAGGCGATGCTTGGAATTATACTGGTATACTTTCTAACACGTGGAACAATATGACTAAACATATTATAAAAATGACAAAAGATCAATTAGGTGAATCTAAGGGAGGCATATCTACACAAAAAGAAGCTTGGTGGCGGAGAGAAATGGTGAAAGATAAAATTAAGGCTAGGAGCGCACACTACAAATTACATTATACCAATAAGAGATGAAAACTGGGAGGCTTATAAAAAAAAGCGAAAAAGGAGGTTAGTAAAGCAAAAACCAAAAATTTGAGTACCTTACTCCTGCTAAATGTATCATAGAGGATGAGAATATTCTAGTAGCAAATGATGATATAAAAAATAGATGAAAAAAATATTTTTATAACTTTTTCAACGAAAATATAGGCACTAGTATTAGCTTAGGAGACCTAATTAGGGATCTTCATGGGCTAGTAGGGCCGAGGATTAAAGTTCACATTTCAAACACACATTGGAGTCTACTTTTACATATAAATAAAACCCTACAACAACAACAACAACAACAACAACTAAGCCTTTTCCCATACTAGACGGGGTCGGCTACATGGATTCTTTGTTTCCACATATCCCTATCGTGTGCCATGTTAGTAGTTAACTCCCAATAAGCTAGATCATTCTTTATTGTTTCTTTCCAACACTTTTGTGGTCGTCCTCTACCTCTTTTAATACTTTCCAAATTTAGTTTTTCTAACCTTCTTACAGGTTCTTCTTTTGATCTTCTTTCTATATGTCCAAACCATCTTAAACGATGTTCTCTCATTTTATCCTCTATTGGTGCCACTCCTAATTTGTTTCTAATAACCTCATTATGTATACGGTCTTTTCTTGTATGACCACTCATCCATCTCAACATCTTCATGGATGAGTGGTCATACAAGAAAAGACCGTATACATAATGAGGTTATTAGAAACAAATTAGGAGTGGCACCAATAGAGGATAAAATGAGAGAACATCGTTTAAAACCCTAATTGATGCAAAATACATTCATATATGGACATACTATTACAAATGAATGTGGAGCAACAACGATAAATTCATGAATTGAGGTGACACTTTTATTTATTTATCATCACATATAGTTTGTCTTATTTTTAGATGGGCCCAACTTTCTAGAACCAATGGGAGAAAGGGTTAGGGTCGGGGCCGAGTTCGCGAAGTGGTGACATGTTAACTCCATCCCCGCCCTGATCCCCGTAAGGCATTTTCTTACTCTCCTTCTTTTCGTCCTTGCCCGCCATTTCCACTCCATGAATCAGGTGCATCCCACGAGAAGAGGGGGATCTTTTCCTCGTGAACATTCCAAAACAACTAAGCCTTTTCCCATATTAGACGGGGTCGGCCACATGGATTCTTTGTTTCCACATATCCCTATTGTGTGCCATGTTGGCAGTTAACTCATAATAAGCTAGATCATTCTTTATTGTTTCTTTCCAACACTTTTGTGTTCGTCCTCTACCTCTTTTAATACTTTCCAAATTTAGTTTTTTATACCTTCTTACAGGTTCTTCTTTTGATCTTCTTTCTATATGTCCAAACCATCTTAAACGATATTCTCTCATTTTATCCTCTATTGGTGCCACTCCTAATTTGTTTCTAATAACCTCATTATGTATACGGTCTTTTCTTGTATGACCACTCATCCATCTCAACATCTTCATTTCTGTCACAGGCATCTTTTGTACAAATTGATGATTAACTGCTCAATAAACATGGCAGGCCTAATTGTTGCTCTATAATATTTACCTTTTAGCTTTAATGGTATCTTCTTATCACAAAGAATACCTGATGCTCCTCTCCATTTTAACCAACTCGCATTAATTCTATGCGTAACATCTCCATCAATTCTTCCATCATTCTGAAAAATTGACCCTAGGTATTTTAAATTTTTTATGTCCTTTGAAAAATTGACCCTAGGTATTTAAAACCTTCATGAGTCCTCACACATGTTTTTGCACCATCATACATGTCTCTTATAAGGTTAATATGTGTCAATGGGATACCTCTTTTTTCCAAAGTTCTCCAAAGAACCTCCCTCGGTAGTCTATCATCAGCTTTTTCTAGATCAATAAATATCAATGTAAAAGTCTTTCTTTTTTGCCCTAAAATGCTCCATAAGACATCTCAAAAGGTGAATCACTTCAACAGTAGATATGCCTGGCATGAATCCAAATTGGTTTTCTGTTGTACTTGATACTTGTCTTAACCTACGTTAGATAATTCTTTCCCAGAATTTCATAGTATGGTTCATTAACTTGATACCTCGATAATTCGCATAATTTTGAATGTCTCCCTTGTTCTTATATATGGGTATAAGTGTACTTGCTCTCCATTCCTCGGGCATTTTTTAGTTTTTTCATATTTCATTAAATAGTCTTGTGAGCCAAGTGATTCCTATGTCTCCTAGTATTTTCCAAACATCTAAAGGAATATTATCTGGTCCTACCGATTTACCACCCTCAATATGTTTAAGAGCCTCTTTGACTTCATTCTTTTGAATACGAAGATAGAAATTATGGTTTATATACTTTTCTGATTTGGCTAACTCTCCTAAGCTAATACTAACATCTTTAATTTCATTAAAAGGCTTATAAAAATAGTTTTTTCATCTATTTCTTATATCATCATTTGCCACTAGAATTTTTTCATCTTCGATGCATCTAACATAATTAAGATCTTTAGTTTTCTTATCTCTAGCCCTAGCTATCCTACAAATATCTCTTTCAACCTCTTTTGAGTTGAGTTTTTTTTTATATAAATCCTCCCAAATTTCAGCTTTTGCTTCACTCACGGCTTTTTTCGCTTCCTTCTTTGCTTTCTTATAAGCCTCTAAAGTTTCACTAGTTTTCTTAGTATAATGTAATTTGTAACATGACCTTTTTGCCTTGATTTTATTTTGTACTACTTCACTCCACCACCAAGCTTCTTTTTGTGCTGGTACACCTCCCTTAGATACACCTAACACATCTTTTGCCACTTTCCTAATATGTATAGCTATATTGTTCCACATATCACAGGGTGTACCAACATAATTCCAAACATCTCCTTGAAGGACTTTCTATTTAAATATATCTTCTTTCTCGCTTTTGAGGTTCCACCATTTAGTCCGAATAGCTTGATGCACTCTTTTATTCTTTGTCAAAATTTTTATTTGTAAATCCATAACTAAAAGTTGATGTTTGGTGGTTAAGCTTTCTCGTGGAATTACCTTGCAATCTTTACAACACACTCTATCTTTTTTTGTACAAATAAAGTAATCAATTTGTGTTTGTGATAAGCTACTCTTATAAGTAATTAAATGTTCATCTCGTTTTTTGAAGATTATGTTGACTATAAAGAGATCAAATGCCATAACAAAATTTAAAATCTCCCTACCTTCCTCATTTATATCCCCAAAACTAAAGTTTCCATGAATCCCTTGATATCCTAATGCCTCTTTAAGGACATGTCAATTTAAGTCTCCTCCTAAACAAATCATTTCCCTTTGTGGAATATTTTGAATCACCTTATCTATGAGACTATCTCTTCCCAAAAAGCTATCTTTATACTATCTTCTAGTCCTACTTGGGGTGAGCACAAACTATATTCAAGACCTCATGAACATCCCTAGATCCAATAAAATCAAGAGACTATACAACGTAATTTTTATCGACATATTCAAACGAAATAAAGTCAAATAGGCTCTTAAACTTATAAAAGGGTGGTAAATATATAGGATTAGATAATATTTCTATAGAAGTATAGAAAATATTAGGAGAAACGAATATCACTTGATTTACAACATTATTTAATAAAGTACAAATAAACTAAAAAATGCTTGAGGAACGAAAGAAGAGTATAGTTACACTCAAAATTGTACAAATTATCAGGATATCAAGTTAAACAGTCGTACTACGAAATTATAGGAAAGAATTATTAAGCATAAGTTAAACAAGCATCAAGTACAATAGAGAGAACCAATTTGGATTTGTAACAAGATCTACTAATGAGGCAATTCTGAAACATCTTATGAAATATTTTAGAGAAAAACCCTTCATATGGTATTTATTAATCTAGAAAAAACTTAGAATAGGATGCTAAAAAAATATTATTCAAAATATTTTATAAAAGAGGGGTATCCCATTAACATTTGCAAATGACACTATATTAGTTGATGAGTTCAATGAAATAGTTAGTAGGACATTGGAACTATGGAGAGAAACATTAATAAAGCAAAGGTTTTAGTAAAACAAAAACAAAATATATGAAATGCAAGTTTGATCACTTGGTTATTTGGTTACTTCAAATGACATAGAATTATATTGGCACACATTGTATTTTCGTATCTAAGATCAGTTTTTCATAATGATAGGGAAATTGGTAGAGATGTTATGCCAAGAATTAACATAGGTTAGTTAAATTGAAGAGTTGCGTAAGATATTTTATGTGAAGAAGATATCATTAAAGTGGAAGGTAAATATTATAGAGTACCATTAGACCCACCATGTTTTATGGTTTTGAGTATTGGGTAATGTTGAGCTGAATATGTAATCACAAAAGGAAAAATCATATACATAATGAGGTTGTTAGAGAGACAAACTGGGAGTGACACCAATAGACGATAAAATGAGAGAAAATCAATCGTTCAAGATAGATAAAATAAGAGAATCATTCAAGACTCCAATAAGAAAGCATGAGAAATTAGGAGTGGCATCAATAGATGAGATTATTAGAGACAAACTGGGAGTAGCACCACTAGATGATAAAATGATAGAATCATTCAAGATGGTTTGTGTAAAGATTCGTCAATGAACGAAAGTTGATATTGCAGGAATCTAGTTCACCAAGCCGCCAAGAGTCAAATGACATTTAATGAAGAATGCCGATCTTCAAGAATAACAAACAAGAAACAAGTCAAGAAGCAGTGCTAGACTACATACTTTTATTAATGGAATCATCACTTATTTATAGGCTTTACATTGTTTTAGAATGGAGAGCAAAATGAAACAAGAGGAGGGCTAGTACTGGTCGGCTAGCACTAGCTGTTGGGGGTGCTCCCAATGGCTAGTAGCCGTTGGGGGCCCCTAACAACTATGGCTAGGGCCAGCATAGTCATGGCCTTGTATTCCAAACATGGCACGGGCCCAAAGAGCCCGTGCACCCTATTACATTAACACCCCCCTCAAACTTATGGGGTATAAACTGAAAGTTTGTCTAGTAAAAACTGAAAGCGAGAAGCTGAAAGAGATTTGATGAAGAAGTCTGCGAGCTGCATCTCAGATGTGACATAACAAAGCGAGATCTTATTCAGACACTCTTCACGAACAAAGTGGCAGTCCATCTTAATATGCTTTGTCCTCTCATGAAAAGTGTTGTTCGAGGTAATGTACATGGCGCTTTTGTTGTCATAATACATGATGGCAGGGCATTGGACATTGACTCCCATGTCTGCTAGAATGGTTGTAATCCAAGAAATCTCCATCGTTGCTGTAGCCATGGCTCGATGTTCAGCTTATGTGGATGAGAGACACCTTCTGTTGTTTTTTGCACTTCCAGAAAATAAGAGACTCACCTAAAAACACACAAAAACCAGTCGTAGAGTGTCTATCGTTGACATCTCCACCCCAATCAGCATCCGTATATACAGACAAATCAAAAGATAAAGAGGACCCCCTTGTGGGCAGTATTTCTAATATATCGAATAATGTGGAAGACAACACTCACATGAACAGAAGTAGGTGCCGGTTGAAATTGACTTGATGTGTGTACTGCATGAGAAATATCTGGTCTAGTAATGGTGAGATAAGTGAGTGCACCTATGAGCTGTCGATAAGGGGTGGGGTCCTCCAATTTCTCACCATTAGTGGATTACAGTTTGGTGCCTAGGACTTCCGGTGTGTCAACAACCTTAGTATCTGTAATACCAAACCTTTCAATAATATCTTTAGCAAACTTTGTTTGAAACATAAAGTATCCACAATTATTTTTCGTTATCTCAATACCTAGAAAGTAATTCAGCAAGCCCAAGTCCTTCATATCAAATTCGTGATACTTAACTTCAGTAATGCCTGCTTCATCACTTCATGTCATCCACATACAAGAGCAAGATAACAATACCAGATTTTGTTTTTCGTACAAATAAAGCAATATCAGTATAGCAAGTCACAAAATTATGCAAATGCATCAATTTTTCAAATCGATCAAACCAAGCTTTCAGAGCTTGTTTTAGACCATACAAAGTCTTTCGCAATTTAAGAGCATGACCAGGAGGGAGATTGACACCAGAGGACTCATGTAGACTTCTTCATTCAAGTAACCATTCAAGAAAGCATTCTTGACATCAAGTTGATATATATTCCATTGTTTAATTGCACTAATGGTTATGAGAATTCTAATTATGGTCATTCTAGCCACTAGGGCAAAAGTTTCATCATAATCAATTCCATATTCTTAGGCATAACCTTTAGCAACTAGTCTAGCCTTGTATCTCTCAATATGACCATTGCTATGAGTTTTGATTTTATATACACATCGACATCCAATGACTTTCTTATCTTTTGGTATGGGTGCAACTATCCATGTCTGAGCCTTGTCTAAGGCGTTGAGTTCATCTTTCATAGCATCTTCCCATTCTGGAATACCTTTAGCTTAATGATAGAACCTAGGTTCCTTAATTTTACGAAGGGTGGCAATCAAATTTCTTCTTTGTGGTTCAAAAGATTCATAGGACACAAATCGCTGAGGAGGTCTTGAAACCCTAGGTTCTAATCTTGTAATACCAGGTTCTGTGTGGACATCATCGGTTTCTCTAGGTCATCTTGTATAATGTGAGGAGAAGGGTTCAACAATTGATTGAGTATCAATTGTTATGTGTGAAGTGTCATTGTTTTCTACACGATTTTCTTGAATGCCTTGATGATCTACTGAGTCATAATCATTATCTTCTTAAACCTTAAAAAAATCTTGAGGAATGAAAGTTTCAAAATTTTCAAGCGTTTGAATTCATAATAAATATCATTATCAAGAAATTTTACATCCTTTGACACGTACAACTTGTCTTTTATGGGATTAAAATACCTATAACCCTTTTTGTTAATACCATAACCAAGTAAGACACATTGAATAGCTCTAGGTAACAATTTGTCATTCTTGTCTGTATACACAAAACATCTACATCCAAAGTCGTTCATAGTGTAGAGGGATGTTGTACAATTTTTCACAAGGTGAAGTATTTTCAAGGTTAGATGAAGGTATTCTATTTATAAGATATACTGCGGTAAGAGTAGCTTCAACCCATAAATATTCAGGAACCCTACTAGCAATTACAAGTTTCAATAATATGTCTATGTTTTCTTTCTGCTAGACCATTTTGTTGAGGTGTTTTAGTGCATGATTTTTTATAAACAATACCATTAGTTTCAATAAATTTTTGAAATTCATTAGACATGTACTATCCACCCGAATCGGATCTAAAGATTTTAATGGTTGCTCCAAATTGGTTTTTTATCATATTACAAAAGACTACAAATTTTTCAAATACTTCGGATTTGTGTTTCAAGAGATATATCCATGTAAAGCGAATAAAGTCATCCACAAAAATCACATAGTATTGCACTCCTCCTTTGGAAACAATGGGTGCGGGGCCCCAAACATCCGAATGTATTAGATCTAAAGCTTTCTTTGATACATAGTTTCTTTCTCCAAAAGGAAGATTATGCATTTTTCTAAAAATACAATCTTTACATTTAAAATCTTTCTCTCTAATGGTTTTCATCAAGGAAACTATGTACCAAAGAAACTATGTACCAAAGAAAAATGTTTGGATGAGAAAGTGACTATAAAATTGTTATCACATATTTGAGCAACCGAAAGTAGATTTAAATTAAGTTTAGGTATAAGACTTACATTTTTAATTTTAAAGTTTTGTTTTTCAAGGTTTCCTATTTTTTTAATGTGGAGTTTTAATGTTGGGCAAGACACCTACTTCTTCTACGGCTTGTTAATGTAATAGGGGCACGGGCCATTCGGGCCCGTGCAATCCTTGTTTGATACAAGGATCAGGGCCAGGGCGAGTAACCGTTGAGCACAGCCCAACGGCTAGTGCTGGCCGGCCAACACTAGTCTTGTTTCTTGATTGTTTTTTTTTTTTTTTTTCATGTACAATGTGCTCTATAAATACCATATCATCTCATGAATAAAGTATGCAGTCTAGCCCTGCTTCTTTGACGTATTTTGTATATGCCTCCAATCTTGTTTGTCATTCTTGAAGATCGACATTCGTGATTGAATGTCATTTGACTCTTGGCGACTTGGTGAAATAGATTCGTGCAATATCAACCTTCGTTCATTGACGAATCCTTACATGGTATCAGAGCCTCGGATTGAAGAAAACGAGTGCATTAGGAAGCATGCTGAAAATGCGAAAGTTGAAGAATTGCATCAAACTTGAGGTTAGTCCAAAATCTTCATTTTTGCACAAAAATGGAAGGTAAAAATGAGTCGTTTAGATGCATTCTAAACCCAAAATGTTATCAAAATTGGGCTAGAAAAATGAAAAAATATCTTTTATCGAAAGATTTTTGGGATTACATTGATGGAACCATAAAGGAACCAATTTTGAACGTTGATGGCTTAGATGATGACGAAATCATCAAAGCACATGAAAAATACAAGATAGATTTGAAATTATGGGAAAAGATGAATGCAAAAATCACATGGATTATTTGTCAAAATGTGGATGGAAAACTTAGAAATAGGATTAGTGCTTTTGAAAATGCGTTTGAAACTTGAGAATATTTGAAAAAGCTTCATTCTCAAGACGATTTTGTTTTTCAAATTGATTAATGGAAAGAATGACTATGCTCAAACAAGGGAATCTAAGCATTAGAGACTATCATAATGATTTTTCGGAACTATGGACTTAATTAAGAAGTTTTGACAAATTTGAAAAACTTCACAAATTAGACGAATTTCAAGAATTTTTAGACAATCAATATTTTTTTTTTTATTTATGGTGGTTTAAGAGACGAATTTGAAAATATTAGATTAAACCTTATACATAGAAAACCTAGACCTAGAGGAGATACCTTTCTAGTCGATCTTGTTACGGAGGAAACAAGATTATAAAAAATGCATGTGGCCAAAGAAGCCGTGCTTGCCGCATCAAGACCCGGAGCAAACTTAAAGACTTATAAGCCTCCACATGTCAAGAACAATGAAGGCACGATCAAGAAGCCCATAGGACCATGGCCCAACAAGGATACAATTTGTCATTATTGTAAGGAAAGTGGACAAATTAAAATCACTTGTCCTCTACTTCGAAAAAGAGGTAAAAATGTGGGAGCCGTGGAAGAAGGATGTGTCTTTTCCAAATACATCAAAGCTTACATAGAAGAGATTTTTAAAGAAAAAGCAAGCATCTCCGAGAATGCTCTATCTACTTCGCAAGGTATGTCTTGGTTTTTAGATTCCGGTGCATCTTTTTATATGACACATTGTGAAGATGCTTTGATTGATTCTTGTGAGACATTTGGAAAACATGTGTTTACGGCCGATGGAACAAAACTCCAAATTAAAAAAGTTAGAAATTTTGAAAAAGAAAACTTTAAAATTCAAAATGTGAACCTAATACTCAAACTTAATTTGAACTTGCTTTCGATTGCACAAATATGTGATAATGATTGTATAGTCACTTTCTCATCCAAACATTGGGTGGTGCAGGATCACCTATCGAAGAAGGTGATTGGTCAAGGCCATAGAGAAAGTGGACTATACAAAATGGACTATCTTGTTAAGCCAAATTTTGAGTTTTGTAATGTAGCCCAAGATGCTAAGCTTTGGCATAAAAGACTTGGATACTTGGATTCTCAAAAATTATGTAATATTCCCTTGATAAAAACAATTAAAGAAAAAAAAATTGAATGTACGGATTGTATTCTTGGGAAAATGCATCATCTTCCTTTTAGAGAAAGGAATTTGTACCAAATAAGGCTTTTGATCTAATACATTCGGATATTTGGGGCACCGTGCCCATTGCCTCTAAAGGAGGAATTCAATACTATGTGATTTTTGTGGATGACTTTACTCATTTCA
This sequence comes from Brasenia schreberi, assembly GCA_036023115.1. NCBI lineage: Eukaryota > Viridiplantae > Streptophyta > Magnoliopsida > Nymphaeales > Cabombaceae > Brasenia > Brasenia schreberi. Next base: position 1,685,855 of record JAYKKT010000049.1, read on the forward strand.
CATGGATATACCTATTAAAACATAAATTCGAAGTATTTGAAAAAATTGTAGTATTTTGTAATATGATCAAAAACCAATTTGGAACCACCATTAAAATTTTTAGATCTTATTCGGGAGGAGAATATATGTCTAATGAATTTCAAAAATTTATTGAAGCAAATGGGATTATTCATAAAAAATCATGCACTAAAACCCCCCAACAAAATGGTTTAGCAGAAAGAAAACATAGGCATATCATTGAAACTTTTAGAACTATGCTAATTGTAAGGTTCCTAAATACTTATGGGCCGAAGCAATCCTTACTAGAGTATATCTCATAAATAGAATGCCCTCGTCCAACCTTGAAAATACCTCACCTTTTGAAAAATTATATAATCTTCCCCCATACTATGAAAGACTTAAAGTTTTTGGATGTAAATGTTTTTTGTATACAGACAAGAATGATAAATTATCACCTAGAGCCATTGAATGTGTATTTCTAGGGTATGGTATTGATAAGAAAGGTTATAAGTGATTTGATCATGTAGACGACAAACTATATGTGTCTAAGGATGTTAAATTTTTTGATAATGATATTTATTATGAGACAAAACCCTTGAAAAACTCTGAATCTTTGTTATCTCAAGATTTCTTTGTCTTAGATAAAGACGAGTGCGCCTCAGAAGATCATCAACCTATTCAAGAAAAACACATTGAAGACAACAATACTTCATATACACCTGTTGATACTCATTCAATTGTCGAACCCTTCCCCTCCTATTATACAAGACGTCCTAGAGAAATTATTGATAACCATATAGAATCTGATAACCATATAGAATCTGATAATACGAGACTAGAACCCAGGATCTCACGATCTCCTCAGAGATTTGTGTCCTATGAATCTTTTCAAACTACAAAGAAAGAATTTGATTGCCACTCTTCGACAAGTTAAAGAACCTAGGTTTTATCATCAAGGCATTCCAGAATGAGAAGATGCTATGAAGGAAGAACTCAACGCCCTAAACAAGACTCAGAGATGGGTAATTACACCTATACCCAAGGACAAGAAAACCATTAGATGTCGATGGGTGTATAAAATTAAAACTCATAGCAATGGTCACATTGAAAGATATAAGGCCAGACTCATTGCCAAAAAGTTATGCACAAGAATACGGAATTGACTATGATGAAACTTTTGCTCTTGTAGCTAGAATGACTACGATTAGAATTCTCATAACCATTGGTGCAATTAAACAATGGAATATATACCAACTTGATGTCAAGAATGTCTTTTTGAACGGTCACTTGAATGAAGAAGTCTACATGAGTCCTCCTCCTGGTATCAACCTTCCTCCTGGTCATGCTCTTAAATTGCAAAAGGCTTTGTATGGTATGAAACAAGATCCTAAAGCTTGGTTTGACAGATTTGAAAAATTCATGCATTTTACATTATGCTAAGAAAACTAGTGAAACTTTAGAAGCTTATAAGAAAGCAAAGAAGGAAGCAAAAAAGGCCGTTAGTGAAGCAAAAGCTAAGATTTGGGAGGACTTATATAAAAAACTCAACTCAAAAGAGGGTGAAAGAGATATTTTTAGGATAGCTAGGGCTAGAGATAAGAAAACTAAAGATCTTAATTATGTTAGATGCATAAAAGACGAGGATGAAAAAATTCTAGTGGCAAATGATGATATAAGAAATAGATGGAAAAACTATTTTTATAATCTTTTTAATGAAAATAAAGATGTTAGTATTAGTTTAGGAGACTTAGCCAAGTCAAAAAAGTATATAAACCACAATTTCTACCGACGTATTCAAAAGAATGAAGTCAAAGAGGCTCTTAAACATATGAAGAGTGGTAAATCGGTAGGACCAGATAATATTCCTATAGAAGTTTGGAAAATACTAGGAGAAATAGGAATCACTTGGCTCACAAGACTATTTAATGAAATATGGAAAAACCAAAAGATGCCCGAGGAATGGAGAGCAAGTACACTTATACCCGTATATAAGAACAAGGGAGACATTCAAAATTGTGCGAATTATCGAGGTATCAAGTTAATGAGTCATACTATGAAATTATGGGAAAGAATTATTGAACGTAGGTTAAGACAAGTATCAAGTACAACGGAGAACCAATTTGGATTTATGCCAGGTAGATCTACTATTGAAGCGATTCACCTTTTGAGACGTCTTATGGAACATTTTAGAGCAAAAAAGAAAGACCTTCACATGATATTTATTGATTTAGAAAAAGCTTATGATAGGGTACCGAGGGAGGTTCTTTGGAGAACTTTGGAAAAAAGAGGTATTCCATTGACATATATTAACCTTATAAGAGACATGTATGATGGTGCAAAAACATGTGTGAGGACTCATGAAGGAATGACAGACTTCTTTGAAGTTAATATTAGGTTACATCAAGGATCAACTTTAAGTCCATACTTATTTATAATGGTGATGGATGAGTTAACAAAACATATTCAAGATGAAGTACCTTGGTGTATGTTATTTGCAGATGACATTGTATTAGTGGAGGAGTCTAAGGAAAAAGTTAATAGAAAATTGGAACTATGGAGAGAAACATTAGAAAACAAAGGCCTCCGACTTAGTAGAACAAAGACAGAATATATGGAATGTAAGTTTGATCATTTGGCTATTTCAGAGGACATAGAAATTAAAATTGGCACACATTGCATTCCCCAAAAGGAAAGTTTTAAATACTTAGGGTCAATTTTTCAAAGTGATGGAAGAATTGATGGAGATGTTACACATAGAATTAATGCTGGTTGGTTAAAATGGAGAGGAGCATCAGGTATTCTTTGTGATAAGAAGATACCATTAAAATTAAAAGGTAAATATTATAGAGCAGCAGTTAGGCCTGCCATGTTTTATGGTTCTGAGTGTTGGGCAGTTAATCATCAACATGTACAAAAGATGTCTGTGACAGAAATGAAGATGTTGAGATGGATGAGTGGTCATACAAGAAAAGACCGTATACATAATGAGGTTATTAGAAACAAATTAGGAGTGGCACCAATAGAGGATAAAATGAGAGAACATCGTTTAAGATGGTTTGGACATATAGAAAGAAGATCAAAAGAAGAACCTGTAAGAAGGTTAGAAAACCTAAATTTGGAAAGTATTAAAAGAGGTAGAGGACGACTACAAAAGTGTTGGAAAGAAACAATAAAGAATGATCTAGCTTATTGGGAGTTAACTGCTAACATGGCACACGATAGGGATCTGTGGAAACAAAGAATCCATGTAGCCGACCCCGTCTAGTATGGGAAAAGGCTTAGTTGTTGTTGTTGTTGTTGTTGTTGCATAATTTTGTGACTTGCTATACTGATACTGCATTGTTTGTACGAAAAACAACATCTGGTATTGTGATCTTGCTTTTGTATGTAGATGACATTATCATCACAGGAAGTGATGAAACAAGAACTGCTGAAGTTAAACTTAACCTTCATCATGAATTTGATATGAAAGACTTGGGCTTGCTGAATTACTTTTTAGGTATTGAGATAACAAAAAATAAGAGTGGATACTTTATGTCTCAAACAAAGTTTGCTAATAATATTATTGACAGATTTGGTCTTACCGATACTAGGGTTGTTGTCACACCAGAAGTTCTAGGCATCAAACTACGCTCTACTAATTGTGAGAAATTAGATGACCCCACCCCCCGTCGACAACTCATAGGTTCACTTACTTATCTCACCATTACTAGACCAGATATTTCACATGCATTACACACAACAAGTCAATTTCAACAGGCACCCGCTTCTGTTCATATGAGTGATGTCTTGCGCATTATTAGATATATTAGAAACACTGCCCATAAGGGGGTTCTCTTAACTTCTTCTTCATCTTTTGATTTAACTGTATATACGAATGCTAATTGGGGTGGAGATGTCAACGATAGACACTCTACGACTGGTTTTTGTATGTTTTTAGGTGAATCTCTTATTTCCTGAAAGTGCAAGAAACAACAAAAAGTCTCTCTCATCCACGGAAGCCGAATATCGAGCAATGGCTACAACTGCGATGGAGATCTCTTGGATCACCACCATTTTAGTAAACATGGGAGTCACTGTACCACATCCTACCATCATGTATTGTGACAATAAAAGCGCCACGTACATGTTAGGAAAATGGGTCTGGGCCCCTCTGGCCCTAGCCGAACAGGGCCACGGGGGCCACTAGCCGTTGGGGGCTGGCTGCAGCCAGCCCCCCTCTACTCTCTCTCTCTTTTTCACTCATTCTTTCTCTATAAATACACTTGTAATCTCTTGTAAATTCAAGCCTTTGATGACTAATGAATAACGATTATTTATTCAAGCTTGTGCTTTGTTTATTCTCTTTTTCGCATGCACTTGTTGCTCTCGGCTAGTCTCTTTTCTAAGAGCTTGTGATTGTTACTTTGTGGTATTGTCTACTCGTTAATCTTCCGCAACTATATTGAAGTATAGACTTCATTACACGATATTATAGCCATTTTTCGATCGTGGGAGTATTGTTCATTACCTTGGGAAGCATGCCAATCGTATTTTGTATCGTTCATCACCTCGGGAGGCGTGCAGATCATATTTTGTAAGTTTACCTCTTTAGTTTCTTTCTCCTTGAACTATGGATGATAAAGGGGGTTTTAATTTTCGTCTAACACCTTCGAACTATAAAACATGGGTCCAATCTATAGAAAACTATTTGTATTTCAAAAAATTATGGGGCTATGTAAGTGGTTCAAAGGTAGAACCCTCTATTAATGCCACACTTCAACAAAAAGAGGAATATGAAGGAGGCCATAGAACAATCTTATGGGTGCTCATGAATAATGTAAATGAGCACACTAGGGACACTTTGGCCGATTTCACTAATGCTAAAGAAGCATAAGAATATTTTAAAAAAACCCATGTTCAAAGCGATGTGGCTCGTAGAATGGGATTAAGAGACAAATTAGTCTCACTTAAACAAGGAGATTAAGGGATAAACAAATTTTTTGAGGAATTTTTCAATGTTTGGAATCAATTGTATGGTTACAAAAAAGAAATGTACACAATGTCTTAGTGAGAGACAATGTGAAGACAATGAGGATTATATCAATTTGTAAGAAGTCTTCGAGAAGAATTTGAAGGGACAAGATAATCACTCATTCATAGAAAACCTTTTCCTACAAAAGAAGAGATTCTTACCGATCTTCAAATGGCGGAAACAAGAATGAATGAAGCAAATCTTTAAAAAGACACCGCCTTGGCCGCATCAAAACCCGGAGCAAATATGAAGGCTTACCGACCTCCACATTTCAAAAGTGAAGGAAGAAAAGACATCATTTGCCATCATTGTAGAGAAGCCGGGCATATAAGGCCAAATTACTCAAAATTGAAAAAGAAGGTGGCCGTAGTAGAAGAACATGCTTCATCTTCTTCCATTCTTGCACTTCGACCAAATGAAGGAAAAAGCAACGGTTGGTGTGGCTTGCTCATTTTCAACAAAAGAAACTCAAGGTATGATCTCTTGGATTCCTGATTCGGGTGCTTCATTTCATATGACTTGTAATGAACATATCTTAAAATCATGTGTTAAAAAACCCTTATCATGTGTTTATACGACGGATGGTACACAATTAAACGTTGATAAAATTGGTGACTTGCAAAACAAGAATTTTGAAGTTTCCAAAATTAGTGTTGTTCCAAAACTAAATTTAAACTTACTTTCCGTATCCCAAATTTCGGATCAAAATTGTGTTATAACCTTTTCATCCACCGGATGTATTGTATAGGACCGCATCTCGAAGAAGGTGATTGGGCGTGGCCATAGAGAGGGCGAACTTTACATTATGGATTATTTGCATAGTATAGGATACGTTAATGTTTTGACAAATGATGCTCTTTTATGGCACAAGAGACTTGGACATCTTAATGCTAAAAAATTGTATCAATGTCCTCTTGGAATGAAATTTAAGGAATCTTTTTCTTACAAAGATTGTGTTCTTGGTAAAATGTAACATCTCCCATTTCCAAACAAAACACATGTTACAACAAGACCCTTCAAAATAATTCATTCGGATGTATGGGGTCCGACACCTGTTTTGTCTAAAGGAGGCATTTCCTTTTATGTTATTTTTGTAGATGACTTTACTAAGTATACATGGGTATATCTTTTAAAAGCAAAATCCGATGTCTTTCAAAATTTTGTTATTTTCATAACCTTGTAAAGAATCAATTTGATTCAGAAATCAAAATTTTTAGATCGGATTCAAGAGGAGAGTTTATGTCAAAGGATTTTGAAAACCACCTCAATAAGTTTGGAATTATACATCAAACTTCTTCTTCTAAGACTCCTCAATAAAATGGTGTTTCCGAACGAAAGCATAGACATATCTTGAAAACCACAAGATCTTTGCTTTTGTCAAGTGGTGTTCTCAAAAATTTGTGGGTAGAAGCTATTATGACTGTAGTCTATTTAATTAATCGGATGCCCTCTTCTGTTTTACAAAATATGTTTCCTATAGAAAAACTTTTTAAAGTTTCCCCTAACTATTCAAGATTGTGTGTTTTTGGATGTAGGTGGGTTTATAAAATCAAGACTCTTCTCGATGGTTCTAGCTGAGCTGAGTACAAAGCTCCTTGTCTCTAGTGGCAAAAGGGTTCACTCTCTAAGAGTATGGTATTGATTATGAAGAAATCCCTTTGCCCCCTCGTTGCACGCATCACCTCGTTCGAACTCTTTTCTTGCCATCGCAAACCACTCAACAATGGCCACTTACACAAATGGATGTTAAAAATGTCTTCCTTAATGGTGAGTTAGAAGAAGAGGTTTATACGCGTCCTCCTCCTAGATACACTTGTCCGACCAACAAGGTTTGTCATCTTTGTAAGGTCTTTATGGTCTCAAACAAGCACCTCGGCCCGGTTTGCTAAATTTCACAAAGACTATCACCGGGGCTTGGGGTTCTCTTCCAAATGCTCATGATTCTCGCTCTCTTTTACTCGAAAATAGAAAAATGGTACTGCTTGTCTTGCTTTATGTCGATGATATGATTATTTTCTTGGCATTGAGGTAACTCATGATGATAGAGGTTTCTTTTTATCACAAACTAAGTTTACTAATGATGTTATTCTTTGATCAGGTATTACAGATGATAAAGTTGTTGAAACACCAGAAGTAATCAACCAGAAGATGCGTCTAGTTGACGGTGAACTTCTGAATGATCCCACACCTTATAGACAGATGGTTGGAGCACTCACATATCTCACCATAACACGACCTGATATTGCTCATGCTGTTCATACTGTAAGTCAGTTTCAGCATGCACCCACCTTAGTGCATATGAGTGTTGTTATGAGGATTGTTCGTTATATTCGACAAACCTCAACTAAGGGAGTATTTCTATCTTCCTCCTCGTTATTTTAGTTGCTTGCATATACTGATGCTGATTGGGGTGGTGATGTGAATGACTGGCACTCTACTACTGGATATTGCATATTCCTTGGTCACTCACTCATTTCATGGAGATGCAAGAAACAACAAAAGGTGTCTCTTTCGTCCACTGAAGCAGAGCATCGTGCAATGATCAACACTACTAGAGAACTAACTTGGTTGCGACAACTACTTCAGACTTGGGCATACAACTGGGAGCGTCTCCAATAATGTTCTGCGACAACAAAAGCGCTATGTATATAGCCAACAACCATACCTTTCATAAGCGCACCAAGCATATAGAGATGGACTGTCGCTATGTTCGTGAAGAGCATCTACAAGGCAACTTGACACTACAGTTTATAAAATCAGAATATCAACTTACAAATGTGTTCACCAAGTCCTTACCTGCCCCTCGGTTTCAATCTTTAATTGGCAAACTTCAAGTCATGGAGGTGTCAGTTTGAGGAGGGGTGTTAGGAAAATGGGTCTGGGCCCCTCTGGCCCTAGTTGGGCAGGCCCTGGCCCACTGGGCCATCAGGGCCAGAGCCAAGGGGGCCACTAGCCATTGGGGGCTGACTGCAGCCAGTCCCCCTCTCTTCCCTCTTCCTTCTCTCTTTACTCTCTCACTCTTTTTCACTCATTCTTTCTCTATAAATACACTTGTAATCTCTTGTAAATTCAAGCTTTTGATGGCTAATGAATAACGATTATTTATTCAAGCTTGTACTTTGTTTATTCTCTTTTTCACATGCACTTGTTGCTCTCGACTAGTCTCTTTTCTAAGGGCTTGTGATTGTTACTTTGTAGTATTGTCCACTCGTTGATCTTCCGCAACTATATTGAAGCATAGACTTCATTACAGTACATTGTCTCCAACAACATTTTTCATGAGAGGACAAAGCATATCGAGATGGATTGCCACTTTGTTCGTGAAGAGTGTCTAAATAAGAAGATTTCGCTTTGTTATGTAACATTTGATATGCAACTCGCAGACTTCTTCACTAAATCTCTTTCAGCTCCTCGGTTTCAGTTTCTTCTAGACAAACTTTCTGCGTATACCCCGTAAAGTTTGAGGGGGGGTATTAATGTAATAGGAACACGGGCCACTAGGGCCCGTGAAACCCTTGTTCAATATAAGGATCAGGGCCAGTAGCCGTTGAGCACAACCCAACGGCTAGTGCTGCCCGACCAGCACTAGTCTCCTCTCTTCTCCCTCTTGCTCTATTTTTTCAAGTGTGTAATGCCTATAAATAGGCCATTCAATTCTCAATAATATCATGCAGTCTAGAACTGCTTCTTGACGTATTTTGTATATGCTTCCGCTCTTGTTTGTTATTCTTGAAGATCGGCATTCATGATTGAATGCCATTTCACTCTTGGCGACTTGGTAAACTAGATTCGTGCAATATCAACCTTCGTTTATTGACGAATCCTTACATTTTGCATTGGTGGCACACTTCCCAATGCACTCAATTTCTTCAATCCGAGGCTCTAATACCATGTAAAGATTCGTCAATGAACGAAGGTTGATATTGTAGGGATCTAGTTCACCAAGTCGCCAAGAGTCAAATGACATTCAATCAAGAATGTCGATCTTCAAGAATAACAAACAAGAGCGAAGGCATATACAAAACAAGTCCAGAAGCAGTGCTAGACTGCATACTTTTATTAATGGAATCATCACTTATTTATAGGCTTTACATTGCTTTAGAATGGTGAGCAAAATGAAGTAAGAGGAGGGCTAGTGTTGGGCCGTTGGGGGTGCTCCCAACGGCTAGTAGCCGTTGGGGGCCCCTAACGACTATGGCAAGGGCAACATGGCCCTGGCCCTGTATTCCAAACATGGCACGGGTCCTAAGGGCCCGTGCACCCTATTACATTAACAGTTTGAACATATAAAAAGATGACCAAAAAAAGCTCCAATAAGAAAGCACGAGAAACTAGATGGTGAAAATGTTATAAGAGAAAGAGAAGACCACAAAAGTATTGGAAGAAACCAATAAATAATTACCTAGCTTATGTTGAGTAAATTGTTAGCATGAGACATGATTGAGCTCTATGGAAACAAAGAATACATGTAGCCCAATGTTGTGCGTACTGTATCATGTATCGTTTTTCTCTAGGAGACAAGTGTATCATAAATTTTAAAAGCAATATTTTCAAATAAAAAAAAATTAAGAACAATTCTTATAAATCAAAATTTGGATAAAACATTAATTCGAATTGTAAGCAAAACTTTCATTATTAATCAAGTAGCAAATATTCTTTAAAATTACAATTTCGTGATTGAAAAACTAGTTAGACTAGTTTCCTAATTAGTGGGTTGGTGGAGATCAATTGAGAAGGTATTGAGTTGCCCTTGGAGTTGCCAAACTCGAGCAAACAGTTAAATAACTTAGTGATCATAATCTAAAAGTTGGTGAAGTAAATTGTTGGAAACCGCTTATTCTCGTGGGCCTTGTTGTTTTTAGGAAGTCATCCTTAATGGCAACGAGTTTCTCTTGCTAAAGGGGCAAGATCTGATTAATCCTTTGCCTATTCTAAGGCGCATAAATCTTGCAACAATGTAGCACTCAAGCAAAAAGCATATAAAAACTTGAATGTTTTTATAAGGTAGGGGTGTATCGCCCGTATCGTACTATACATACTTCTATCATGCAATATGGCCTATATCATATGATACAGGCCGATACAAGAGCAACGTGCAATACATCCCTTTATTGCATCGCGATTTTTCACGATACGATATGCCCGTACAATACATGACGATACACATAACATTGATGTAGCCGACCCCATCTAGTATGAAAAAGGCATAATTCTTGTTGTTGATGTTATGTACATGGACACAGGAAGATTGTTAGCGAGTCTATGACTTAACATGGTAGATTTACCAAATGAAAATAATTTGCTAGATATCATGGGTAACATGGTATAATCCGATGCGATACGTATGGCACGATACCAGTTTCCCTATCTATGCTTGTTTGGGATTGCAAGCTGTGTATGTAACATGTAAATTCGGGTTTATAATTTCATTTATTGAATAAGAATAATTTATGAACAAATAAAAATTGTGACAAAATCATTTCTCTATCTATTGCCAACTTTTAGGTATATTTCTGCTACCAGTTTCTAATTTCATGAAATCGCAAACAATGAAAAACAATTTTATTGTGTCGGTTCATTGAGTGGGCATTTCACAACTTCACTATTTTAGGGTTCACCTTACATGACTTCCATTGAGTTGAACAAGATCAATGTGTGTGAGGCGTAACTTAGTTTGTGAAGTGAGAAATGGAGCTCAAGCATTAGTTAAAAAGCTAGTCTCCAATAAGAGAAAAAGGGGATATCATCAAGTAATAATATCACATCACTGAGGTGTCATAGACTCAATAATCAAAGAAATGAAGCTCATCGTTTTGCTCACATATGAAAATTAGCAAATATGACAACTCCATGTACAAAGATAGTAGTTTGTTAATTTTGATATATTAGATGAGTGGATTGTGCTAACATGGCACACGATAGGGATATGTGGAAACAAAGAATCCATGTAGCCGACCCCGTCTAGTATGGGAAAAGGCTTAGTTGTTGTTGTTGTTGTAGATGAGTGGATTATGGAAGATAACGAAGAAAATGCACTCCTAACCGAAGAAGACATTGCATGGATTAATTTGAAATGAGTGCAACAGCATCATGAAGGAGATGAAGATTTTGATTTTGAAGCAGAAGGTGATGAGAAACTTTGAATCTTTATCAAGGAGAAGATGAAGATTATTTAGTTAATGATCCTGATACAAATTTACAATATGTAAAATGTAAATGTATTTCATTTTTTGCTTCAAAATATGTAAATTTGGATGCAATTTTTCAATGTTGAATGCTCAATATGTACTAAACTTTGCATTATATGAATTCAAAGCAATTACCAGATTTTTCCTAATTTTCCAGATTTTTTCTGACTTTTACTATTTTTTCCTGAATTTTTAAATATTTTTCTATTTTTTAATATTAAAGTACGATATGATACGCTACGCTACAATACGCCCGTATCATGGAGCCCAGCGCTACGCGATATGATACGCGTCAGACAAAACTGCTTCTGAGTGGCCCACAATGACAAGTTTTCTCAATGATTATAATAATAAAATAATAATAATAAGCTTTTCCCACTGAAATATCGTTGTCTTCTCTCCCTCCGTATCAATTTTCTAAAGGGTATCCATTTCTACTCTAAGGAAAATGTTCACTCGATCTTGGTTTTCTACTCTACATGGATAAGGCTGCATATACAGGAATATTTCCATTTCTATAAAATTTTAATATCGACTATTGTTTAAGAAGAGTTGTCATAAAGCTAGAATAGGGTATCCATTTGACATCGTTTAAGTGTCAATAGGATCCACCGGACAACAATAAAACCCCTGCTAAGTCAAATATTTTGCTAAAACAGTACATAAAATGGAATGCTCAAAATCTCATTCAGACAACCACAAGAACCAGATCTTATAACATCCCGTACTAGAACAGTAGCTTGGCAGTTGGCACATTCCTGGCTGATAGTAGTGACATATCGTCACATAAGGGTGAAGATTGCGATAAAATTGTACCAACCAACAATGAAACAGCTATCATTTATAGAAAAAGAGAGTATGCCTTGCAACTGCAATTCACATGCAAACAGAAATAAAGGGAAGGCTGAGGTATGCTTCGTTAACAACAGCATTCTGGATCTGCACCTGGGATTAAGGTTCACATGAAGTTTCCGAAAGTACAACTGAAGTTCTAAAATGCTTCAGATGATGTAGAAAAATACTGGTGACATCATAAGACTCATCTCATCTGCTTCTGATAGAGATAATACTTCTAAAACAATTATACGTTAAAAGTACCTCTTCCTCTTGAGGACATGCGCCCACCAAATGCCCTTCTTTTACTCTGGTTTGGTTCTGAGCGAGCAATACTTATGTTCTTTCCGAGCAGCTTCTCCTTATTTTGTTTAAGTGCAGCTTCAAGATGCTCATCATCAGAAAAATCCACATATGCTAGACACTGCATAAATGATGACAACAGATTAGGAAGTGTCATAACACATATAGGTGCCCGCATACACACACACATGAGAAACAGTACATATACACCGAGCATGTTTTCAATCTTTCACAGACATGAAAAGAAAGTGGAAATGATTCATGCCAAACCCGTGATATTCCAGTAAATTTGTCCCTCAGCAGGCGTATGGCAGTTACTCCACCAATCTCAGAGAAGAAGTTCCGCAGATGTTCTTCTGTAACCTAATCACATTTTGGGAGCCGCATGCTGCAGTCAATATTGGTATAGGAATCTTCAGAATATAGCACAAATGATCAAAGAGACTTACATCAGGACTAATGTTTGAAATGAATGCTGTGCACTGATCACTATAGAAGCTCAGTTTTGCATCCCTGGATTCCTTTTCTCCCTTCAATTGATCATTGACAGATGCAGGCGTAATCAATTCGGAGGAAGCTTCTGATACATGGGCAGATCCCTCTACTTGCTTAGTCACTGTTTGAGGTGTTTTTTTTTCTGCAGTCTTCCTCTGTCGCTTTGGATGATGAACTTCAGTAGCAGTGCCATCCGTTTTCTGCTTTCTAGATGCACTATTGGTATGTTCATGACTATCCTTCAAGGAAGACTCATGAGGAGCAGGAGTTTGATGTTTTAGCTCTTGTTGCGACTGAAACAGTCGAAGCTCTTCCATACGAGGACTCACCTACACACAAAACGGTTAGAGAAACGCTTGCAAGTACAAAACAGTAACAGAAATGCTTTAAAGTACAATTTGGTGCCTAATCACTCCCAATTCAAGCAACCTAGATAAAGCAGAAATATGGCTGAAATGATGCATCCAAGGTATAGTATTTAAAAGATTCCATCTAAAATCACGAAAAATGATTTTTGTACCTTTCTCATGGCATGATGAAGATCTTCCAGAGTCCCATATTCTCTTTCAAAACGAAGCCATGAAGTGCATATATCCTGAAAAACTCCAGTGTCTCAGAAGATAAGCATCATTTAATTGTTTATAACACATAAATAACTTAACCACTGGATACATTATATAACAACATTCGTTGTATTAACTGGTCAACCGAGTAGCCCCTTGTTATTTAACAATCTTCTGATATTTCGTGAACTACGATGGCTCATGTTTTCATTGCAATGTTAAAAGTTTGTGACATCACTGTTATGTTTTTGATGAATGAATGTCTTGACTCTCAGAGTTCTCGCAGAGCTTTTGCAAAACAAATATATATATTTAGGTCATGCAAGATCTCTCATCCATTATGTGTGACCCAGGTCCTCTAAGAACTATAGAGTTTACAAAATCAACCATATGTCCAGTGGATGACTCCCTTGGTACTGCACAAGAACACCATCAGGAGCATATTACCGATAAGCAAGCCTGGAAGCAGACTTTGAAATAGATGAAATCCGGTAATTGGATGATAGGCAAGACATTGTTGGATGCTAACACAATTCAATCATGAAACGCTGACACAGATTCTAAATTTGAGTCTTAAAAAGAAACGTTTTACTAGGTTGCAACTGATTGCATTATTTCACATGACGTGTCACTGATTCTAGTGATTAATCAAGACGTTGCCAAAACTCTTTCCTGAGAAAGCAATAAATACAAACTCTATCACAAGGATTCTAGATTATTATTCTTTCAACGGGAATACTGAACTATGTATGAAATAACTGCATCTGTTTGCATGGCACACATTCTAGTGACAAACCAAAACCATGTATGAACTCTCAAGGAAAAACTCCTTTCATCAGAGCCTTCATGAAATAACCACGTTCTTCCGGAAAAGGTCCAAGCACTAGATGAAAAGGTAAGCAAATTGGCTTGCATATCCATGGTTTAGTGCATGAGTATGAAAGTCTCTGCATATACAATGCAAGTCACACTGTCACATAACACACTAACTGCTAATGGTCCATGATTAGGCTACACACTACACATATATTAATTTTGATATGTGTGTTTATTAGATATTTCAAAGGAAGCATTAGACTTCAAAACTGTCTAATGACTTCAAAATGACAGCAGCCTCAAGAAAAACTTCAACCTCAAAGTTCCAAAAGAACTGACAAGGATAAGAGAGCATAATCGTGATGTTTCTAATCGCATAAGAATAGACTACATCTAGAAGAAAAGAGTCAAACAACTTTTGCCTATAAGGGGAATATATTTGAAACGTTCAAATTGTTGATTACTCAATATATCATGAACAGGGTAGACTTAGCATCATTTTACAGAGAACTCCAGAAAGGATGACTCTTATATGAACATATAGGCTGTCTTACATCCTGAAACAAGCTGTAACATTCATTCATCTAAGACCACTTAAGTAACTGATTTCAAACAAGGGATCACAAGTCAAATCAACTCAAGCAGTACAGAACACAGGAGTACAGACATCGTATATTCCACTAGTAGCACAAGTTTAAACATAGTCCTGATGGAAAAGCATTCGAATTTTCTGGGAAGAACCTCCAACTACACTGTAAATACTTGCATTTTGTGTCAGTGTCTGTGCATGTGTGTGTGTGTGTGTGTGTGAGAGAGAGAGAGAGAGAGAGAGAGAGAGAGAGAAAGAGACAGACAGACCACTGATCCAGCTCCCTGAAATCGTTTACTGTAACATCTCCTGTAAATAGACCTGGCTTCATTAATGTTATTCAAGCCAATTTCCATCGATATGTAACCTTGCCAGACATCCAAAAGGGAGCCACTACAACCATTGAAAGAACCAAAAATATTAGCAAACAACTACAACATAAACAGAGCCTATATGTCACAACCATTTTCTGTTATATAAATCCGGCTGATCAGACCTTGATTTAATTAAACTCTCCCACACTCCCCTAGCAGCAATCAGATCCTTAGCAAGCTCCACCTCTAGACGAGCCCAATATGCATGCAAATGCAAGAATTCGTCAGTGCCCTTAATATGTGGCGACAAATATTCTGTTGCACGCTGCAATGTGGCAAGATACCATTAGTAGTTAATAGGTGTATCAATGAAGTAAGATAAAACAAACAAACAACAACTAAGCCTTTTCCCATACTAGATGGGGTAGGCTACATACTAAGCCTTTTCCCATACTAGATGAGGTCGGCTACATAGATTCTTTGTTTCCACAGAGCACTTGTAAGATCTCAAAAAAAATTCTGAAAGCAAATGAGAACAGTGGCACATAATTTCAAAATCTAATCCACTAAAAAACCCTAGATTGGGCTTTTCTATTTTTTTCCTTGTCTCCCATAGTTCTTCAAAAGCTTTTCCGTTTTGGCAGGAAAGTTGTTGATAGCCTCGAATTACCAATAGTGATGCATGATGCACAATTAACATGAAAGTGTTGATAAAACAGAAAGCTTTTGATCACATAACCAAATGAAACAAGAAATTATGCATGGCAAGAGATTAAAATATGTTACATATATCAAATACATATGTTAAATATGTTTCACGTGTATCTTCAAAGCACAAAGGTTAAAAAGCAGGCTATACATGCATGCATGTGTCAAGCAGATTCTAATTTATTGATTGCAAAACCAATTATGAGCTACTAATTATACCTCCATGCACATTCCCCAAGGCCCAAGGCATTTATCTGTAGTCATGAACAATAAAGTCACTTGAAATTGCTTGAATAAAAATGTTTTTGAACCTCAAAGGCCCCCACAATGTTGAACACCACGTGAAGGTTGGAGACTCGTAAATGTAACTGCATATTTGCGCATTTTACCTTTATTTGTTGTTTTATTTTATCTTGCTGTGTTAGAACAGGCACAACAGCAGGCCTCCAATGGCCAGAATTCGTGCTGTTGGAGGCCATTTGGAGGGGGTCTGCTGTTAGTTTTCCTCTATAAAACCCACTCTCTTGTAAATAAATAAGTATGCCTCATGGCTTGATTCCCTCCCCCTTGAGAGATTCATCAATAACATAGTTTCTCTTTCGTTTACTCTCCTAATAAATCTTACATGGTATCGGAGCGATTGAGAAAGTTATTTGGGAGAGGAGACGCTGCTTGATTGCTACTGCAAGGATTGCAAAGTTGTGCCTATGAATGGCAACTAGCTGTGCCGCTTCTAGATGACCCTAGCGCAAAGCACTCGGGCAAATCCAACATGCCGTTATTTTTATGATTCTAGCATCCCAATGGATGGGAGACAGGCAGAGCAGTTGGCAGCTATGGAGTTCACGAGCAGCAGTCATCCGATCCTGCAATCCAACAAGGTCAAGTGGTCCACACTTGATTACGTCGACATAGAGTTGGAAGAGATCCAGTCTAGTGTTCTTATCCTCACTACATGGATCCTATGCATTCATCGCATGATTATGGGAAATTTAACAGCATAGGGCATGGCAGACTGAAGATTCAGGATCGTTCAGTAGGGAATCAGTTGGTTTGAACGAGAGCTCGGTTGGAAGCTGGGCGCTGGTGGATGGGGTCTCAGGAATCCTCAAGGAGCAGGAACGATGGGAGAATACGAACTGAAGTTTGCAGGAAGCGTTTCAGGATATGAATGCACTCATGAGTAAAGCCAAGGAGATGGTCATGCTGCAGAGAAGATGAGAGTTAATCGCAGGGCCATGTAATGAAGTAGTAGAACAGGGACCCCAAACGTCCGAGTGAACAATCTCAAATGATTTAGAGTATTTTTCTTCATTCAAAGGAAATGAAACACAATGATGTTTGGCCTACAATGATGTTACGCCTTCTACCAGGTTTCATAGTTCAAATTTAAATCATTACAATGAGCAAATTCAGGCAATAACATCCTAATTTTAGATAAAGGTAAATGTCCTAATTTCTGGTGCTATAAAGGTAACTCCCCCTTCTGCTTTTCTGTAATTATTATTAACTGCATTGCTGCTCATTTGACTTTCTAGTAGAAATAAAGGCTTTCCGCATACTACCCTCACCAAAGATCTCGTCTCAATTCCTGGAAGAAACATCTGCTAGAATAAAAAATTAGACGACATTTGAGATCTTGTGTCATGGCAAAGGCAGATAATAAATTACTGAAATATTTTCAACATGTAAGACATTTTTTAATATGCCAAAAGGTGTAGTTACTGATACTTCCTTTTCTAATAATTGGTGTGTGTGATCCATAAGCCAACCTAATGTTAATTTTGCCTTGAGTAAACTTATAGTCATCAAAGAAATCTCGCCTAGTGACCATGTGATCTGTGGCACCCGAATTAATAACCCATATCCTAGAATGAGAAACAAATACATTACCCTTGACCATAAAGGAGAATGGGTATGCTATTATAGCTTGAGAGTCAATATTGGAGGAAGTGGAAGGAGTTTGTGAATCAATCAGGCGAGCCTTAAGTATTTCAATCTCTTTCTTCATGTCAGTCAATGAAGTTGCACTGTTTTTTGTATTTTGTTTATCACTTCGGTCACTACTGAAATAAGTTTTATTAGGCCTATTGTGATAGTAAGTAAGTCTGCCAACTAATTCCTATCATGTCTCCTTCGTATGTCGGGATTTTTCACTGTGAAAACAAGTTAATTTGTCATTTTCTTCTGAAGTAAGTGAGGTTTTACCCTTGTCACGCATCCTCCTCTTCCATGAGAGCATGAAGAGTTAAAAGAATTTATACCCACAAATATAGTGATCTCAGAACTAATCTTGGTCTTTTTCTCTAGATGTTTTCGATCTTCTTTTCGAAGTAAGAGAGAGTACACTGTGCTTAAGTAAGGAAGCTCTTCTCTGCTAAGAATATTATTTTTCACAACCTCATATTCTGAAGAGATACCCCACAACATATCTAATATTTTTCGTTTCTTAAACTCTTCATTGTATTCTTACATGCAACTTTGATATTTTGTCTTAACATAGACCTGTAATTCTTCTCATAAACCTCTAAGTTCTGCATAATACCTACTTACAAATCTTCTTCCCTGTCTACACTTCCAAATCTTCTCAATAATATCATATTTTTTAGATATATTCTTCCTTTGAACATAGGCATCTTGAACTGTTAGCCAAATATCTTTAGTTGAATCTAGAAACATGAATGTACTCCCAATTGAGGATACCATAGATTATATAAGCTATGCACTAACCAGTGCATTTTTCTTACATCATCTTGAATAGAGAGGATCCATTGGAGGAGGATGGGGAATGTCACTAGTTAGGTAATCCCATCGCCCCCTAGCCACCAAAGCCAGTTCAATAGATCTGGCCCATTAAAGATAATTCTTGCCATCTAGCTTTAGGTTTGTTATTTAAAAGACATCTCCCATGTCCAATGAATTGTTTTCACAACCATCTCCCATTTTATTTCTTTCCATTATAATCTGAATCTGTCCCCTTCTATATCTTTGTCTTCCTCTTCTTCACTTTAGAAGACAACCACTCTTAAAAGACAATTGATTGCACCAAAGTACAACGGCACAAATCTGCACAATTCTGTAATCTAGATAACCTTAGCAAGAAACTATGGTGATGAATATGAAAGGCCTTCTTAACGTACTCTATTGCACGGGAGATCCCCAAATCTCTATTGCACAGGCCATCACTCCACATCTGATGATTCAACCAGTGTCAGCCTGTAGGTGAAATTGAACACTAGAGAAAGATGTGTAATCCTGTCTCCAGATTTAGAAAACGGATTGATGCTAATGAATGGTGGACAAGTAAAACTGAACCTGAACTTTGGACTGAAACAAGAAAGCAGGTGATCTCAACGGCATTTGTATCGATGGCAATGCTACCCTTGTTGTCTATCATGCGATTTGTGCCTCTCGTGCATTGGCAATTAGTGAATGCAAACCTGTTCTCATTGAAGCTCTGATACCACGAAGAGTTTCACAGAATTCAACAGCAGAAAATATTTCAGGAATTGGGGTTCGGCTCCATGCTTGGCAGCCGCAACATCCCCTTTGTTCATCGTATTACCCTAATGAACTCACTTAGGGCTTTATACAAACAGGATCCTAACTTAAATGACAAACACCCTTACTTAATAACACTAATCAGACCCGGTTCCCAATGGATCAGGTTCTGATCCATTGGAATCCAAACTACTCAAGACATAAACTTAAATACAAAAAAGTAAATTATGCAGAAATATAAAGCTAGTCTTGATCTCCAATACATGTCCGTATATATATTCATACTTATCTATCTACCTATCCATCTATCTATCTATGGTCTATCTATATATAGAAGGGGGAGAGAGGGTTATTTCCCCTTGCAGGAGGGATGGACTGTAAATTTGCAGTTTTGCACTTGCGCAATATTCATTCTGAATCATACTGCATGGACAAGATCAGCAGGGTCTAATAGGTATCAACTTTTGAAGCATCTGATTGAATTGTAGGCAAGCGTTTCAAGAGATTGAAAAATCAATGCTCCACCATGTTTAAATTTTCTGATCTCATACGACTTTATCCAAAACAAGAGTGAATAGTGGATTTCCAGAAAAGAAACCATCAGAAAACATCCAATGTCTGATTTGCTCAAAACATTGAGCATAAAAAGACAGTACCATAGACACTCTCCCATTGCTCGGAGGAAAAAATTACTATACATACGGGTGTTTGGTTCTATGGGAATAACCTCTGCAGACATGTGCTCTTGGACATCATTGCATAGTGATAGAGGGATAACTGTCAAACCGGTTGTGCATGTGTCATCCATTATGATCTATTGATGACTGTGTACATTCTATGTTGTGAAATGCTTGAGAAAGACATGTATATGCAAGGAAAACTGTGCTCATGATTCAAAAATCAAGTCTCCATCTAACATGTTATATGGAAACCGATGGTTTCTTAATAGTTCAGGCATAAAAATATCCACCTTCAAATCTAAAAGTGTCGGGAAAGATCTTCTAGAAGATACAAACATCTGAAAGTGTAGATGTCTTCTTTTGGGTAACTCTTAATCCTTGATAAAATGACAAAGGAGGAGCCAAAAAAACTTTTAGAATTATTTTGTTTTGAGGATTTGAAACCTTTTCAATAAAGGTAATTTGGACAATGTAGAGAAGTGACGAGGAGCTCCTGTGAGAAGGTGTCGGAAATTAAATGGGAAAAAAATTTAAGAGGCTAAAAAGAAGGCCTCTGAAGTGCAGGAAGGAAACAACAAGACTTCATTTCTTTTTTGTTCAATATGGATATAGCATAAGATGGACAATAATGGCAGCTAGAATCCATGCAGCCAACTCAACTTGCTGTAATTGGTTTGGTTTTGGAGGATTTTGATTATTTGGCATGCAAACACATTCCAAATTATGACAATGGCCAATGTCGTAGGCATCTTCAAAGGGTAAAAAGGCAAACCTGAAATGTGTCCCTTATCGTTTGATAGTTCTGAATCTTCTGATCACCACTTGCATTTGAGATAGTAGAAAACTTCCGTCTTAATCCATCAATACGAGTAAGGAACAAGTTCAAATACTGGCATTTCCACAGAAAAATCAATCAGTCAGGTCCTCAGGAGATATTTAAAAGAAACAAAATTAATATTTTCAAGTAACGAACAACCCTTTAGTGAAGTTATTATCGATGTTATATATTCATTGGCTGTGTTTGCCATTTGCGAGTATATTGCATTAAGTGGACTTAGTGTTTCAGCTCAGTTGCGAGCTTTCTCAGTTGCTTTCATGGCACATTCATGATACTTGCTATCCACATTCAAGGATCATTTGTTAAACTAAGCGTGCAATATGATTTTGGATTTGCATTTGTTTTTCTTCATAAGCATCACTAAGATGAATTGTACGGAATGTTTTCAAATTTCACCTCAACAGTAAATGTGGCTGTTAGTTAAGAGGAATCCTTCTTATATCATGCACAATGAAGATTCAAACTTTGAAGAATGTCCCAACCACATTCTTATATCATGCAAGTGGATAGTTTCCTCTTGCTTCATTCAACTTTTTTTTTGCAGCAAAAACACAGTTCATAGTGTCTCTAGAGGAAGAAGCTAGTTGAATACGTATTACAGCTCCAACATGCAAGAACAGTCTCCAGCAAAGGGTTAGAAAAACTCAAGCCAAGTTATTATCCCCTGCAAGATATTTATAAAACTAAGCAAAACATGCAGTATGCTGCCAAATTAATACTTCATACCTCAGTGAAGCTTGAAAAACCACACTGCAGAGACCGTTCAAAAACCTGCAAACTAGTATGAGGTCAAAACCCAGGTCATTACATTTCACAACAGAAAAGATGAAGAGACCAGTGGCAAAAGGATTATGGGTGAGCATGTTTTGAAAATCTAGTCGCAATGGTCTTTAATAAATATGTTGGGAGCAGAAGTACGGTTCTCTGAAAAGCCAAAAAACCATTTGAAGCTATGTTGCACGGGTACGCCTAAAATGGTGTCGTACCCGTATCTGATATGTACCAGGTACGGGTACACGTATGGGTACGTCAGGTACATTCCCATTCGTCGAGTGGTGTACCGGTATGTATTCACGTATATCGGTATGCGTATCCGACATTGGGTATGCCACGTACCGGTACCCGGTACGTGGTTGGATCGGATTCCCATTTGGATATGGATCAACAGACCCAATCCGATCCAAAACAAATTAAAAACCCTAACCCGTCGATTCTTCTCTTCTCTGGCTCTCTCCTTCGTCTCTCTCTGCGTCATTCTCAGTTGCTCTCCTTCATCTCAAGCCGACCGCCGACCTCCTGATCAACTGCCTGATTTCCTTCGTCTCAGGCCGACCGCTGACCGCCGCATTCTGAGGTGATTTCCGCCGACCTCTCCAAAAAGAACTCTTAACCAGTCCAAATCCCACACGGACGGATGAACTCCTTTTCAAGCTATGCTCTTTCGTAGGATCATTAAACCTACCGTCATGATCATGAATGCTCGGAGGAAAATTTCCTTATCATCTACAGAAGATTCAACCTGAGTATATTTATTGGCAACGGATTTTGGGCCACCACGATCCGATACGGGGGCCCGTA
Source organism: Brasenia schreberi (assembly GCA_036023115.1). Classification (NCBI taxonomy): domain Eukaryota; kingdom Viridiplantae; phylum Streptophyta; class Magnoliopsida; order Nymphaeales; family Cabombaceae; genus Brasenia; species Brasenia schreberi. The sequence continues at coordinate 1,708,276 of JAYKKT010000049.1, forward strand.
TCGTAGGTGCGGGCGTATCGCACCGTATCGTGCGATACAGGGATACGCCTTAGGACCCTCATAAAGGGTCCCGGCCCGAGAGAAACCCGCGATTTTTTGCGGGTTTCCTCTCTCCTTTTGGATTCCTCAAGCTCCCTAAGAGTTGGTTTTCGCCTCCTTGGTGTTCAAAGCTCTAAAATCGTGCCCTACGGTGTCCGTTCAAGCCTCCAAACTCGGATTTAGGTATATTTTGAATGTTTTTTCTATTTTTTCCTTTTATATTTGTTGTTTTTTTTGTTATTTCATTTTTTTGTAATGACAAAATATGAAGTCATGAAATTGGAGACACTCAATTTGAGTGTTATTTGAAGATTGGGAGATTTACGAAGTGCTTTTATTTTCAGGTTTTTGTTTGAATTAAAGTACTCCATTAAGATGGCAGGAAGGGGTGGTAGAGACTCTCATTCAAAGTCTGATGATCCAGCATGGCAATTGGGTATACCAGTTGAGGGTTCAAGGTTAAAAATCATATGTTTATTTTGTGAAAAGGTGGTTAGTGGTGGAATTTCAAGGTTGAAACACCACCTAGCAGGAACCAGGAAAGAAGTTGCTCTATGCACAGGCAGAGTTAGAAGTGTGCCAGAAGGTATTAAATGGCAATGCTTGCAGATGATTGAGAGCATACAGGAAAGGAGACAACAAAAGGATGATTTCCATATGTGTGAAGAAGCTAATGATGCTACTGTCACTGGAGTTGGATTCATTGATAGTTTGCCTTAAGATGCTACAACAGATATTGATAGTAGCAGTTCGCGAGCACCTAGCAGGAGAAATAGGGTTACAACTGAAGACTTTGGAGGTGGCAGAAGAGGAAGTTCAGGAAGGAGTAGAGGAAGAGCTTCTTCTTCTAGCATACATTCGTTCTTTCCTCCTTCCACTACACCTGGTGCTCAGCCAGGAATTCGTGCTGCTATGGCTTCAGAACAACTGCATGATCAAGCAGACCTTGCAGTGGGCAGATGGTTTATGATGCATGCATTCTATTTAATGCATGCAAAAAGTTTTCATTTTCAAGCAATGGCAGATGCAATTGCTAACATTGGTCCAAGATATAGGATGCCCTCTTATCAGAAGTTGAGAGGGAAGATATTAGATCAGACCGTCATTGAAGTGCAGCAATATTGTTCGACTTTAAGACAATCGTGGAAGGAAACAGGATGCACTATCATGGCAGATGGATGGATTGATAGGCGAGGAAGGGCATTGCTAAACTTTCTTGTATATTGTCATCCTAAAGGACTCATGTTTTTGAGATCTCTAGATATGTCAGAGGAGAGGCACACTACAGAGATCCTATGAGAGGAATTTGATAAGGTTATACAGGAGGTTGGGCTAGAAAATGTAGTCCAATTGATTGCAGATGGAAAGGAGTTAGCTGATATTTATGGGACTTTGACATCATGTGCAGCCCATTGTTTAGATCTCATCCATGAGGACATTGGTGAGATAGATGAAATAAAGATAGCAACTAAGTGTTGCCAAGATATTACAAAATTCATTTACAACCATGCATTTGTTTTGTGTATGATGAGGAGATACATAGAAGGTGCAGAGCTTCTTCGCACAGCTGCAACTCGGTTCGCAACAAACTTATTATTTGTATAGAGTATTGTGAGACAGAAGCAAGCTTTAAAGAGAATGTTCTCCTCAGATGAGTGACAATAATTTGCAGAGTTACCTCAAAACAGAAGGAACAGAAAGTTGAATGAGATTGCAGAAACGGTTTTTAGAAGTTCATTTTGGAATGCATATATCAGATTATTGAAAATTACTTGTCCTTTAGTGAAAGTTTTGAGATTGGCTGACAGCGAGGAGAAACCATCTTTATGAAGCCATGGACAGGGCAAAAAAAGCAATCAGAAATAACTTTAATGAAAAAAAAAGAGATTATGTGCCCGTGTGGAAAATAATTGATAGTAGATGGAATAAACAATTGCATCAGCCTATTCATGTAGCAGCCTACAATCTAAACCCATCATTGAGGTACTCAGCAACCTTTAAAAGGGACGGTGAGGTTAATCGAGGAATCATTGAATGCATCGACAGATTAGTCCCTGATAAGAGCATAGTAGATGCGATACATCGAGAGATGGAGATATATGATAATGCTCTTCACTTGATGGGTTTGCTTGTTGCAATTCGCAACCGCAGTACGATGCGTCCAGGTAAATTGTTTATTTTCATATTTAAGTTTCATCTTACATTACTGTGGATTATGTCTATAATGTTTGTCTTTTTCTACAGATGTTTGGTGGAACAGGTTTGGAACTGATTGTCCAAACCTTAAAGATTTTGCAGTGAGAGTCTTCTAGACACCGAAAATTCTCACTTCTGGTTCTTAGGCCTGAAGTGAACCTTTTCACAATCTACTTCGCTTTATGGGTGTGCCAGCTAGTTTACTTTAACTAGCAAAGTATGTTTTGAAATAATCTGACTTTTTAAAGGCAATTATAGGCAAGCGAGATTTTTACGTCGCAGACCTTGCACCGATGCGCAAGGGTCAGTCTGTACGCTTAGAGACTTCGTTTTGAAACAAGTTTAACTCAAAATATATTTTAAATGAAGAAGTGTTTTAAAACCTTTTGAAAACCATGCACTTGGGCGATTTTGATTTTACAAGGGGCCAGACAACCCTAGGTCTTTCAATTTAATCTACTTAGGCACGATGTGCGTGCATCGAAATAGCCTAAGTCTTGGCGTGTTTGCGCGATCGATTCGGGATTTGCTTCGATGCAGGTATGCACTCTAGCTCGAGTATGGCGAGTATGCAATGCAACTCACATAACTCTAAGGGAAAACCCGAATTGAAAGACAATGCGGAAGGGAAATGACTTAATGTAAATGGCAAAAGGGAAATTGCAAAAGAGAAATATGGCTATATCTTAAGAGCGGAAAGGCTCAATTGTGCAAGTGTGTGTAGTGTATATATGGAAAGACTACGCACACAGCTGAACCTTTAAACCCAAATCTTAAAGACATAGCCAAAGGGAAATACTTATAATATATATGAGCCCGAAGGTCGCCAACGTGTGCGTGGGTGTTGTGTGTATATGTAAAGACAACTCACATGACTTGTAATGTAAACCCAAATATAATTGCAATATGGCCTTGACTAAGGTCTTGGGAGTAAGAGCGAAAGCTCAATGTGTGTGAGTGTAGAATTGAAATGCTACGCACACAACTTGAATTTAAACACCCAAAACGAAATTGCAAAATGGCCCTTACTAGGGTCTTGGGAGTAAGAGCGAAAGCTCAATGTGTGTGAGTGTGGAATTGAAAGACCACGCACACAACTTGAATTAACACCCAAATGAAATTCCAATACGGCCCTTACTAGGGTCTTGGGAGTAAGAGCGAAAGCTCAATGTGTGTGAGTGTAGAATTGAAATGCTACGCACACAACTTGAATTAAAACCCATGCAGCTTAATATATATAAGTATAACTATATCTTAAGGGCTTATTAGGCCCGTGTGTGTGTGTCAAAATGGTGTGCAGCTAAGAGCGGAATGGCTCAAGTGCACCTGTGTGTTGGTGTGCCAAACCCCATTATTACAAGCGGGGGGAGACAACGCTCCATTATTACAACCCCGTATCAAATTCAATTAAACATAAACAAGTTCATATAATAGACCAAGTTAAGGCACTTACATGTAACCGGTCCATCTTCAACTTGTTGGAATTTGGCTTCGTGGGTCGCCTTGGGAGGAGCTCCTTAGGTAGTATGTTGGCAGCAGGTAGGGGTGCTAGCCGTGTGGGATGTTGATGCTGGACGGATGATGGAGTGACTAGGTGTGGCAGGTTAGGGGTGCTGGCTGGGCTGGGAAGAGGGAGCTAAGGGAAGGTAGGTTAGGTGTTGGAAATGGCTGAATGGGTGAAGAAGAGGTGGCAGGTGGTGGCAGGTCGTGTTCGGTTGGGGGAGATGGGAGAGGGATGGTGATAGTGGTGCAGTCAGGTGATGGAAGGGCAGGTGGATGGGTGGAGATGTTGGGGCGGTCGAGTGATGGAGTGGCAGGTGTTGTGGGGTGGCGAGAGAAGGTGGAGGTGCTGGTGGAGTCGGCCTAGGGGATAAGATGGAGGAGAAGGAGAGGAGAGTGAGAGGTGGGACTAACCTAGGGGAAGCAATGGAGGGGAGCTGGCAGGTGGTGCCAATGGAAGAGGCTGGCTGGAGTGCTGGCCGAATCTCCTCTCAAGGGGCTAGCCAAGGTGGAATGATGGCCGAATCTCCTCTCAAGGGGCTAGCCAAGGTGGAATGAATGAGAGAGAGGGATCTTGATAGGTCGGCCTGGGGTATATGGGTGCAGGGATTTTTAGGTGGGGGCCACATGTGAGTGGCTGGCACAATGGGTGAGATGGTAGGTCGGTTCGGGGATGAGTGGCTGGGATTTTTAGGTGGGGGCCGCATGTGAGTGGTTGGCCCAATGGGTGAGATGGTAGGTCGGTTGGGGGGATGAGTGGCTGGGAGTGAAAGTAGGTTAGATATTTTAGGTGGGCTGGGATTTAAGGTGGGTTGCAACTAGTTTAGGTTTTAGGGAATGTTGTGGGCTAGGTTAGTGGTTTTAGGGTGGTTTGGTTAGGTGGGCTGGGTTTGGTTGGGGTAGGTCGGTTAGGGTGGCTGGGAATTAGGGGTTAGGGGCTAATTAGGTGGGTTAAGGTGGGATTAGGTTTAGTCTGCCTAGGGTCTTGGTGGTCTAGGTAGGTGGGGTGGGCTAGGTGAGGTCGGCTAGGTATGGCTTAGTGGTTTTGGGTGAGGGTGGCTAGGATTAGGTCAGGTTTAGGGGGGAATGGCTAGGTGAGGTGGGTTAGCTTAGGGCTAGGTTTAGAAGCATCCTCTTGGCCTTATCCATGGACCTAGTTGCAGCCAGGTTCATGTTGGTGCAGCCCCAGGTCAGGTGTAGGTGCATACAAGCTTAAACCCACACTCTTAGGCTAAACCCACATGATTAACCCAAAACTTGACACAAAAGTCAAGCCCACCAACTTTCTCACTCATACTTTATCCCCCAATCTCTCTCTACCCAAGCTTTTCACGTGAATTCTTTGTGGGCCCCACCTCCATTTATGAGAAGGTGATGGGCCATAGATGTGGATATTGGATTGGATCTTTGGATCCAAATCGAAATGCATGCTTGGATTTAGATATGGATACATATGATCCAGATCCAATCCAAATATGATTTTCTGACTCCTTCATGGCGTTGCAAAACGGACGGTTTGTGCGGGGCCTGACAGCATTAGTACTCCGTCTTGCGTTGGGTCTTCGCCAACATTATCGTCCGCTCTTCTTCTCACCTTCCGAAAATCATTTTGACAAATTTATTGATAACAGGGGCTTGGATGTCCGAGATTTTGGGGATGATTCTGATACAAGAGTTGATGTGCCGGGCTTGAAATATGCTCCGGTTCCGGGCTCTCTTTTGCTTCTCTGGTCCTGCTTTCATCAGGCCAAGTCGCTTTCTGGGGTTTCAAAACACCTTTTTAAAGGTTTTAAAACTGTATAACATATATTTTTAAAACATATATAGTTTTAACATATGTACAGGGTTGCCTGGAAGGCTCCTGGGTTTCCAGACTCAAAATAGCCCTTTGGGGCTGCTTTTATAAAATCAGGTAATTTGAGAAAATCGTGGGATTTTGGGGTGTTTACAGATGCCCCTCTTTGGCATATGGCAAGGACGACAACACCCCTTTCGATGTCTCCCTAGATCTATCCACGAAAATATGGGATCGTCCCAATTTTTAGCAAAAATCTCTCTTTTAAACCCTGGTAGGAGGAGATATCACGCCAAAGGGATCCTATGGTTTCTGGTGCTAAACGGGATCATGTTATGCAGGTATTCATGCGTGGATATGCAGATGCATGACATGGATGAGACGCCAAGTATGGCGACCTCCCAGAGACCACATGACATGGTCGAACTCTTGAGACTTATGAAGGCCTACTGCTCCAAGTGAGTAGACCCTATGTTGCTCGATGTTCGATTTTTCAAAATCTATTTATAAAAGGGAAAACTGCTTTGAGCCTCAATCCTAAGGATCTCGAGCTCTTCGTGTTTGCCTTTGCTTGAGTCTTGACACTCGCTAATCTAGCGGAGGTTTTATAAGAAAATAAGCTATATTTCAAAATTCCTACGTCTTACTCGAAACGTCGATTTCTCAAACAAAATGAAATTCAAGTAAGTAAATCCTATTTTTACTTTAAGATTCCTTGAAATGAACCATATTTTACTTGGGATAAGCCAGGGATGGGACAGAGATACCACGGTCCCTTCTGAAGCGTCCCGTAGTTTAAGGCATAGAAGGCGGAAAACTGCTCTTTTTGAGCTTTTTGGCCTCTTTTCCTTTTTTTCATAGAGGGTCTCCCTTTGGGAGTATTTTTTCTTTAATCCCTCTTTTTCATAAGAGAATCGAATTTTTTTTTTATTCTGGTTTCTTTCTATGGGAAAGAGACCCTTGGTGGGGAATTCCCTTTGTTTTGGCCACGTTTTCCTTTTGGAAGGAGAAGAGAAGAGGGGAGGACTTATCCCAAGGTCACACTCGATTCATTACAGATCAGCCTATTTAGAAATAGCACGTACTACTTGCATGTATCTTGCTATATTGAACTAGGCCTTTCTTTGTAAGAAGAAGGATTTTGAAATGTAACCTCGTGTTTGGAAAACTCCACTCTTTCACAAGTGCGAATTCTCTCACTCAGGGTCACACAATTCGCCTTTGAACCTTACTTTTGAAGTTTTAAAGCAGTTATCCCTAAGGATTTTTGAAAACTGGGAATTTAACCCAAATCCTACACATAATACTTCTTTAAGTATTGAATATTGATAGGATCTGCTAAATTCCTACCTTCGACATCGATCAACCAATATGAGTTGTTCGTGGTGGTTGCACGTACAACATAGGGTCCATCCAACTTGGGGCGCCACTTTCCAAGTGGATGGGGGCCACGATAGTGGATGATTTTCAAAACCAGATCTCCTACTTCAAAGTGGCGAGGTCTCATGTGTTTGTCATAATGTCGGGCTATCCTTTGCCGGTATGCATGAGCATGATCCATAGCAAGGAGTCGCCTCTCATCTAGCAAATCTAGTTCGGCCATCCTAGCATGCTGAAGCGTCTCTAGGGGGAGGTCGAGTGCAATGGATGTATGGAATGAATGCAATTGTGTATGAATGGGAAGAATGGCGTTTGTGCCATAGACCAATTCGAATGGTGTGGCATTCGTGGGAGTCCAGATGGAAGTCCTATAAGCCCATAAGGCTTCATCTAGCTTCTCGGGCCACATCGTACCCTTCTCTAGAGTCTTCTCAATTATACTAATGAGAGTCTTATTCGTGGCTTCGACTTGTCGTTGCCTTGAGGGTAGTAGGGCGAAGAGAAGTGGTGAGTTATGCCATACGTGTTGCACAACTTGACCATCCGCTCGTTTTTGAATGAGGTGTCATTATCAGACATAAGGTCTCTTAGAACCCCAAATCGAGCCAAGATATTCTTCCTAATGAAAGCCACCACATGTTGCCCCTGTACGTTGGTCAGGGAGATGGCTTCCACCCACTTGGAGAAATACTCAGTGGCTGCTAAAATGAACCTATGCCCATTCGATGCCTTTGGAAAGATCGGGCCTACAATATCAAACGCCCATATGGTAAATGGCTAGGGGCTGACCACGGAATGCAATGAAGATGATGGGATATGAATGGCGTGTTCATGCACTTGACATGGATGACACTTCCTAACATGATCGTGACAATTCTTTTCAGGGTGGACCAAAAATAGCCCGCTCCAAGTATTTTCATTACCATCATGTTGGCATTAACATGACCTCCACATTCTCCATCATGGAACTCATGCATAACAGTCCTAGCCTCCTCTAGATCGACACATCTGAATAGGATGCCGGTAAAACTTTTTTGTATAAAACCCCACCCAGAATGGTGTATCGGGTAGAAATTTTTCGGATGAATGCCTTATCTTTGGATGTGACATCCTCAGCGAATCCCCTATTGTCTAGAAAACATTTGATGTCATAAAACCAAGGTTTTTCAACAGAATCAGGATTATTTTGGCAAATATCCAAATCGTGTGTGGATGGAGTGGGCGCATGCCATATCTCTAAGGATCGAGTCCCCAAAATGGGATCGACCTTTAGGGCTGAACCCAAGGAGGAGAGGGCATCGGCAATGCTATTATCCTCTCTTCCTACGTGTGTGAGTCTACAAGATTGGAATGACTCAACCAATCGAGTGGCCAACTCGTGATATGGAAGAAGTTTTTCATTACGTACTTGCCAAATTTTCAAAACTTGGTTTATAACAAGGAGTGAATCTGCAAAGACCTCCATGCATGATGCCCCTAGAGTTTTCGAAATCCTTAAGCCTTGTATGAGTGCTTCATACTCAGCTATGAAGTTGGAACATTCGAAATCTAGGCGAATTGCTATGAGGATCTCACCCTTTTCAGGGGATATGAGGATGACCCCAGCACCAGCCCCTCGTTGGTTTCGTGCCCCATCGAAGTGCATCTTCCACACTTGGTTTTCGAAAGTGTTTGCCAAAATGTGGTTTTGAAAATGGTTTTGCAATATGCCTTCATCAGGCATTTCACTAAATGTGGGATATGCGTCCTCCAGGGGGAACTCAGCCACGTAGTCAGTTAGGGCTTGCCCCTTAATGGAGATCTGATGATGGTATTTCAAGTCATACTCCATTAGAAGGAGTTGCCATTTGCCCAATCTACCAGTGAGAATGGGTTTTTCGAATAAGTGCTTGATTGGATCAAGCTTGGACACTATCCAGATCTCATGATCTAGAAAATAGTGTTAAAATTTTTGGCAGGCGCAAACTAGGGCCAAGCACGTCTTCTCCATGGCTTGATAATTCCTTTCATAAGCCAAGAGAGTTTTTGAAATATAATAGATGACATACTCCTTGTGGGTGTCATCCTCGCATTGAGCTAGCAATGCTCCCAAGGCATTCCCATGCACGGAAATGTAAAGCAAAAGAGGTTTTCCTTGCTTCGGAGGATTCAAAACAGGGGGATTAACTAGGTATGCCTTTAGTCTTTCAAATGACTTTTGGCAGTCGTCATCCCATGAAAATTTCGTATCCTTCCTCAACAATTTGTTGAAGGGTTCGCATCTAGTCGCCAGGTTTGATATAAACCGGCGAATGGATTGTAATTGACCCTGGAGGCTACGAATCTGTGTGAGATTGGAGGGTGGAGCCATGTCTATGATGGCTCGACACTTAGAGGGGTCGACTTCTATACCCCTTTGGCTCACCATAAAGCCTAAGAGCTTTCCGCACTCTACTCCGAATACACATTTTTGAGGGTTTAGCTTTACTTTGTAAAGTCTAAGCCTTTCGAAAATCTTTTGTAAACATTCGATGTGAGTGCATCGGGTTTTGGATTTTATCAAGAGATCATCCACATACACTTCTACGAGCTCATGAATCTGATCATGGAAGATCGTGGTCATGGCTCTCTGGTATGTTGCGTCGGCGTTTTTCAAACCAAGGGGCATGATTGTATAGCAGTACGTACTCCATAGGGTTGTGAACGCGGTCTTACCCTGATCTTGTGGACTTAATTTGATTTGATTATACCCTGAATAGCCATCCATGAACAAAAACATCTCGTGATTTGCAGTACTATCGACTATCAAATCTATGTTTGGTAAAGGATAATTATCCTTTGGAGTGGCCTTATTCAGGTTTCTGAAATCGATGCATATTCGAATCTTCCCATTTGTTTTTCGAACAACGATATTGGATAACCAATCAGAATACGCAATGGGTTTTATAAATCTGGCTTTTAGCAGATCTTCTAAACCTTCTTTGACTTGTGCGTGTATATTCGGATGTATTTTCCTAAGCTTTTGCTTTATGGGTTTCACATCCGCATCTAAGAGAAGACGATGTTCGACAATACTGTGGTCTATGCCCGACATGTCTTCATACGTCCATGCAAACACATCTAAGTAGGTTCATAGAAATGCAATGAATGCTGATCTTTCATGCTCATGCAAACATGCGCCAACCTTAATGAGTTTGGGATTGGAATCACTCCCTAGGTTTACTTCTATGAAATCTCCTCCTACTAAAGTGGAAGGTCTTTCAAAATCGAGAATTTTATGAAATTCTGGGAGCTCAGAAGTGGGATCTTCCTCACTGGGCTTCGATCATTCTTGTGGTTTATAGACTAGAGGGAATTTGATGCGTGGATTTTCAAAAGACCTGGTTTTACACTTGAAATTTCAATTGATTTCAAAATTTTTGGTCTGGTTATACAGACAACGTTTCTTTCGAAATCCTTTCCTTTTTTCCAAAGTCTTACCAGGAGCAGCTATGTACAAAATCTTTTTGGCATTTTGTAAATTTTTGATTTTTTTATGCTTTTGCAAAATGAGAATTTTGGGAACTATACAAACTACTCCTTTATGGAGTTTTTGATTTTCTAATGTTTTTGGTTTTTGCACTTTTTCCATTTTTTCAATTTTGAGCTTTTCAAATGTTTTTGTATTTTTATAAAAGGGATCTTTCATGATACCTACAAAGGGAAAACACTACGGGTTAGACTCGGAATAAGAGGTCTAAATCGTAGGTTTCTTCTAGGGTAGGCTCCAGGGCACCCTTGACCCAGGTGGTCACAGGGGGTGGCTTTGGTGGTATTTTGGGAGTATAGCCGATCCCATATCGGCTTGGATTGACCCTAGGAAATATGGGTTCTAGGAGACCCTGATTTTGTGCCCCTAGACTCTTATAAGGCACATAGCCCATGTTTAACAGCATGTTCCACGATTTTTTGTTTTTGGAGAAGTTTGAATATAAATCGTGATCCTGGAACTTGCTGTCGTCTATGTTGTGCACATAGGGCTTCTTGTCCAGGGATTTTGAAAATAAGGGATTTTTGGGTCTTCCTAGAAGGGTCAGAACTTTGAGGGGGCCAGCCTTGGGCAACCCCTTCACATACACGACCTTCCTAGGGTTTTTCAGTATGAGCCTTGGTGGCTCGAGCATGGTTTGCCCCAGTTTTACCTCATGGTTCTGGGAGCTTGACAAGCAGGGGGAATTTATGACCCCTTGGAGTTGAGAGTGACTCTCACCTAGGATCACGACGACTTTGTCCCTGAAAGGGATCTTGACACACCTGAAAGGGATCTATCCCTCCCGTTTTCACGGGGAGTTCGATAGATCCTATTGGTCTAGACGCATTCCCATCGTATCCAGTGATAACGATGGGACTTGGATGAACGGATGTCAAGGTGACTCCGATTTGATTTGCCACATGAAGTGGAAGGATGTTGAACCCTCCTCCCCCATCGACAAGGCACCTATCCAGAGAGTGGTTATTTAGAACCACCTCGATATGTAGGGCCTGGTTATGGGACTCGTAGGGTCTATCTACATCGTCTTCCGAGAATACGATGGGCGTTTTAGCTCCTATAGAGGCCACTTGTTTGGACAAAGATTCAGGGGTAATGTTCGAACTAACCCTTGCTCTTTCTAGAATTTTCTCTAACACTGGTCTATGCCTAGGGGAAGTTTGTATTAGCTCTAGGATGGACATATTGATAGAAATCTTTGAAAGATGGTTTTCAAAATCATACACCTTCAAAACGACATTTTCTTTGTCCGTTTTTTACGAAACTCTAGGAATACATGCTTTTGAGGGGCCAGGCACACTGACCACCTTTTTAGCACTTTGTAGATGTGGGGGTTAATAGATCCTCCCGGATCTTGTCACCTCCCCCACGATCAACCTAGGTTTCGTACTAATCATGGCTCTAATCGAGAGATTTGGAGCACCTTGAATGGTTAACACTGGTTTAACCGAGGACGGAACTCTTGGTGGTCCCCGAATGACTACTTGGGCGGGTTTCTTGTAAAGGATAAGAGTAGACGCACAAGTAGATGAACCAGACTCACATGCATGCGCTAGATTCTTTAAAATTGTAAGAGCACATACCTCTTTTCCCTTCCCACTAGTACATGCGTGCTTGGGAAAGGGTTCTTTGAAGATAGCTTGGGCAGGCTCAGGTTCTTCAGCGACCTGGAGCTGGCCTTCTGCTATCAAGTTCTCAATTTTATTAATGAGGGAGAAGCACCGCCTTGTGTCATGGCCTTTGAGCCGATGATACTTGTAGAACTTGTTTAAAAACCCTCCCTTCGAAGTGACTCCCTCAGGAATCTCGGGGAGTTCGATCATGCCTTGGGCAAGTAGGAGGTCTAGGACCTCCGACACAAGTTGCCCCAACGGAGTATACTCCCGTCTTTCGAAGGGTTTTTGAAAACTCCTCTCCTTTTTATTTTCAGGTTTTTGAAAACCCATCTCAGCCCCTAGCTAAGCTTTTACCCTTAACCTTCCACCACCTAGCTAGCCCCTAACCTGCCACAACATCACCTAACATTCCCCTTTGCTGCATTACCACCTAGCCTTCATCATCAACACTTCCTTCGGCTAAGACCCTACTTGGCGCCCACCCGCATCCAAGGAGCTCCCCTTCGGCTGTCCAAGGCGACTCACATAGGCCAAAGCCAAGCAAGTCACACCCGAACCAGCTATACGTAAGTGCCTAACTCGGTCCTTATTATGAACTTGCTTACATTCAATTAAATTTGATACGGGGTTGTAATAATGGAGCGTTGTCTCCCCCCTCTTGTAATAACGTGGTTTGACACACCCACACACACGTGCACTTGAGCCTATTCCGCTCTTAGCTGCACACAATTATAGCACATACACGGGCCTAATCAGCCCTTAAGATATAGTTATACCTATATGTTTTAAGTTGCATGGGTTTTAATTAAGTTGTGTGTGTTGTCTTTCAATTTCCACACTCACACACATTGAGCTTTCGCTCTTATTCCCAAGACCCTAGTAAGGGCCGTATTGCAATTTCCCTTAGATGTTTAAATTCAAGTTGTGTGCGTAGCATTTCAATTCTACACTCACACACATTGAGCTTTCGCTCTTACTCCCAAGACCTTAGTAAAGGCCATATTGCATTTTCGTTTTGGGTGTTTAAATTCAAGTTGTGTGCATAGCATTTCAATTCTACACTCACACACATTGAGCTTTCGCTCTTACTCCTAAGACCTTAGTAAAGGCCATATTGCATTTTCGTTTTGGGTGTTTAAATTCAAGTTGTGTGCGTAGCATTTCAATTCTACACACACACATTGAGCTTTCGCTCTTACTCCTAAGACCTTAGTCAAGGCCTATTGCAATTATATTTGGGTTTCATTACAAGTCGTGTGAGTTGTCTTTCCATATACACACAACACCCATGCACACGTTGGCGACCTTCGGGCCCATATATATTATAAGTATTTTCCTTCGGCTATGTCTGTAAGATTTGGGTTTAAAGGTTCAGTTGTGTGCGTAGTCTTTCCATTTATACACGACACACACTTGCACAATTGAGCCTTTCTGCTCTTAAGATATAGCCATATTTCCCTTTTGCAATTTCCCTTCTGTATTGTCTTTCAATTCGGGTTTTCCCTTTGGAGTTGCGTGAGTTTGCATTGCATATACGCCATACCACGAGTTAGGACGCATATTGCATCAAAGCAAACCCCACACTCCCGCTAAAAAATCGCCCAACTTAGGTCACTTATGCACACACCTAGTTGGCCCTTAAAAAGATTAAAAAGAAAGACATAGGCATGTGCAAAATCCCACGTGTAATAAAATTTGCAATCGTACATACAAAGCCCAAACACTTAGGGTATTTTTCAAAGAGGTTTACATTTTAAAAGACTTTGCCAAGCGTACAGATTGACCCTTGCGCATCGGTGCAAGAAGGTCTGCGACGAAAAGAGCTCACTTACTCACAGTCGCCCCGATAGAAGTCAGATTTCAAAAACTTTCTTCGCTAGCTTAAGCAAGCTAGCTGGCACGCCCTTTTGCTAAATAGACTTAGACACACGAAAAGGTTCACTTCGGGCCTAAAAACCTGAAGTGAGGATTTTCCGTGTCTACAAGTCTTAAGCCAAACCTGTAGTGCAACAGGTTGTGAAAGAAATTGGAGTGTTTTTGAACACATCCATACAAAGAAGCGCAACAGGTTGGAACACAAAAGACTAAATGATTTAGTTTATATTCGTTGTAACATGCGCCTTCGTGAAAGGTAATGTTTATTACTTTCAAATTTTCAATTCAATATAGTTTAACTTCATTCTTCAATTGTTAATATTATTTTCTAATTGTTTATCTTTGTTTGTCATAGGCAATTAAAAAAAGTAAATAGAGAAGAAAGTCACTTCGATCCAAGAAGTTTGGATAATTTTGATATATTAAAAGATTGGGTTATGGAAGACACTGAAGAAAATGCCCTCCTAACTGAAGAAGACGTTGCTTGGATTAATTTGGAAGGAGCGCAACAACAATATCAATGAGACGAAGAATTTGATTTTCAAGAAGAAGGTGTCGCTGATGATGATGATGAGGATCTGCAACAAGGAGAAGATAAAGATTATTTAGTTGATGATCCTGATTACAATTTGTAAAATGTAACTGTGTCTGTAATGTGTATTTCATTTTTTTAATTCAAAATATGTAAATTGAGATGCAATTGTTCAATGTTGAATGCTCAATCTGTACTAAACTTACAGTATATGAATTTAAAGTAATTACCAAATTTTTCCTGATTTTTTTTGGATTTTTACTAATTTTTATTGATTTTTAATTAATTTTTGCATTATTTTAATATTAAAGTGCGATACGATACGCCCGTATCGTGGAGCCCAGCGATACACGATACGATACACGTCAGACAACACTGGTCTCCATATCTTTACACTATCTTCTCCTTCTTTGTTGTCTCCATATCTCACTCCTTGATGTTCCCGATTCGGTTTTCATTGTCATGCGTTTCATTGTCGACTTCCTATCTGGGTTATCGAGGATGGTCTGCTCATAGATGAACTCATTGATAGCGTTGTTGCGTTCTTCTTTTTGAGATTTTACAATAATTTAGTACATTAGGAGGTATGGGTGTTTTGGAGTTGTGCGCTTTTCATTGTGCTTATTCTTGGCTTCTCTTTGTTGTTTGTTGTATAATGTGGATATAGTTTCAGTCGTCTAGGCTCGATACGTTATTGCTGGTACTGTAACAAAATAAACTCCCTCTCTAGTGTTTTCACTTCCACATGATTATGTATTAATGATTCAGTGCTAGTATGATCGACAGAGCTCGATCCAGCTTCCGAATTAAACTCCCAATCATTAAAAATCTTTGTGTTCTCATCTCCATTACTGAAATTCTTAGCTTTCTTCACAGAACTGAACCCTGGCTTACATTGCTTTCTTTCGCATCCATTGGAAAGATTATTGTATTTAAAGAAGGCATAAACCTTCATTTCCCAGCCGAACATATAACTAATTAGACTTTTCCGAAACCATAATTTGTATTTTAATTTCTAACACAAAAATGACTAGTCAATTGCAATGTTGAAAATTCTCCAGAATCCGCTCCATGCATACTTCTGGCTCTGCTGGGCCTGGCTAAGTCACTCACTTGACTCACTTCGATGATTCATGAATCATGTTACATTTTGGCAATGCTTTCTTTATGATTTACATTTTACAAATGTTTTGCGTAGATATGTTTCATTGTTGTAGGTCCTCAGGTGATTTCCTTCGAGAAACTATACTCTATGGTCCTGCTGGGCCTGGCTAAGTCACTTGACTCACTTGATTGTGAATTTGTGACTGTCGAACTTGCAATCTTTTCTTGTTGAACTTGCAATCTTTTTTTGAATCCACCTAGTTAGGAATCATGTAATATTTTTTTGCTTTATAGTTAATACTTGTGAATCTATTTTTGTTTATTGATAGTTAAATATTATTTATTTTCAGATCTCTAATATGTCAGCTACTGGTAGTACTTCGTCTGCTTCAATCACTAGTAAATTTGTATTTGGGAAACCCGAAAAAGGTTATCCGCTTTGGGCATATGTATCCTTGTTATAAGACAAAGACAAGAGGTGGAAATGCAAGTTGGCAATGTAACTACTATGGTTTAACTTATAAAGGTTCATATTTTAGAGTGAAGTGTCACTTATTAAAAGTTAGACAATTGCAAGTTCCCTTACCTACTGGAACTACAAGTTTGAATCCACCTACACTTGAATCGTTTAATGAAAGTAAGAGAAAAGGAGTAGGTGAAAGCCAATTGGCAAAAGCATTTAACAATGAAGCAAGGGATCACTTGACATGTGAAATAGCAAGATTATTTTACTCTGGAGGTTTACCTTTTAATGTAGCTAGAAACCCTTATTATGTTAGTGCATTCAAATATGCTTCTAACACCTCAATTTCGGGTTTTACTCCACCTAGTTACAATGCAATCAAGACTACACTATTGCAAAAAGAGAAAGCTCATTAACCTATCAAAGATACTTGGCCAGAAAAGGGAGTAAGCATAGTTACTGATGGATGGACTGATGCGCAAAAGGAGGCCACTGATTAATTTTATGGCCGCTTCGGATGGAGGTCCTATATTTTTAAAGGCCATTGATGGTTCTAAGGAGATAAAAGATAAGAGAATTACATAGCAGGCCTAATTAAATCCAGACTGTTAACGAGGTTGGATCCGGGTAAAAAAAGTTGTCCAAATTATCATTGATAATGCCCCTGTGTGTAAGGCAGCTAACTGGACTTCTTATTGAAAATGACTATCCTCATTTTTTGGACTCCTTGCGTGACGGTGCACACTCAATCTTGCTTTGAAAAATATATGTGCAGCTAGAAACACAGAATGAAGAATGAGGTTGTTTATGAAGAATGCCATTGGATCACTTACAATTAGTGATGATGCTTATGTTTATTAGAAATTTTATCATGAACCATTCTATAGAGACTTACCATATTCAATGAAGTTTGTGACTTTAAAACTACTTTTACATTGCCGAGACAAGGTTTGCTTCCACAATAGTCATATTCGAAAAGACTAAGGCTCGTCCAAACATGGTCTCCAAAATATAGCTATTAGTGAGAAGTGGAACACCTATAGGGAGGATGATGTTGGAAAGGCAACTTTATGTGAAAGCAATGATTCTTGATGATTCTTGGTGGGACAAAGGTGGATTATATTCTTTCTTTCTACAAGGCCTATTTGTGGTAATAAGCTTAGATTGTGTGATACTGATAAGTCAGTCCTTCATTTGGTTCATGAGAAATGGGACTCTATAATCGAGCAAGTAAAGGCAGTTATTTATCAACACGAAGGCAAAGAGTTGAATGAATATTCCACCTTCTACAAAGTAGTATATGATATTCTGATTGATAGATGGACCAAAAGTTACACAGCACTTCATTGTTTGGCGCATTCTCTAAATCCAAGGTAAACTCTTTTAAGTTTTACGATTTAAATAACTTCATTTTTGTTTGATTATTATGTTGATACTTGATATTTTTGTTTTCTATTTTGTAGGTATTAGATTGAAGAAGTTCCTAATAGAATTCCCCCACACAAAGATAATGAAAGTTGTGAAGGAAATATTAAATGTCTGCGAAGGTTCTTTCAAGATCCAAAAGAAATGATAGAAGTTACAAAAGAATTTGTAAAATTCTCATGCAATGAAGAAGAACTTGGACAATTTGATTGTTTGGAAAATAGATGAAGTTTATCTCCAAAAGAATGGTGGGTTATTCATGGGTCATCAATTCCTAAGTTTCAAACGATCGCTTTAAAGCTTCTTTCGCAACCATGCTCGTCTTCATGTTGTGAAAGAAATTGGAGCACATATTCCTTCATCCATTCTTATAGAAGAAATAAGTTAAAGCCTCAAAGAAGTGAAGATTTGGTTTTTGTTCATACAAACCTTCGTCTTCTCTCAAGAAATAGTAAGCATTATGTGCAAGGTGAAACAAAAATGTGGGATGTTGGTGGAGATAATTGGGATCCATTTGAGAGAGCCGGAATTCTTGAAGTTGCATCATTGTCTCTTTGAACCAAATATGGAAGTAGTCTTTTTTAGAGATGATAGTGAAGGAAATACTGAGATCGAGACTGTTGGAGTTTGAAATAAAATGTATTTAGATTCAAAATATTATGCTTACAATATGAATTTTGATACAAACTTGTAACATTTTTGTGTTGATATGAATATGTAATATTCTATTCGAAATTGGAATGATATTGTTTGATAATTCATTGTATCCAAGTTTGTGTTTGCCTGTTTGTTCATGAACTATTTAATACGAGTTTGTTGTGAGTTTATGTAATATGTAGGAAGACTGCACTGCGAAGTATGTATTGGTCAACTATGTAATACGAGTTTAAAACAGGCGCATATCATAATCACTTTCATTTTATTACACCTTTTTCATTGATTTTGAGCTAACTTCATGAAAATCGTTCAGATATTAAGATGGATGTGCAAGATATGCATAGCTTTAAGTATGCTTCATTTGATGTTATGATTGACAAAGGTCTATCTATCTCTTCATTAATTCTTTTTACATATGTTGGTCTTGCTTATATGTTGTTGACTTCATTATTTCTGATTTATGATATTCTTGAAATGATGCTTCCTCAGGAACTCTTGATTCTCTTATGGTAAGCACTGCAACTGCAATGATGGGGATCTCGCCTTTTATGCTTGTTTCAGATCTTTCCTTGCAAATTCAATTGACGACTTCTGGTATGTGTTTGTTGTTTAATTGTTCTTACTTTGAAGAAGAATATAAATGGCATTCTCATAGTCATAGTTAGAATAAAATTATTCTCAAACACTATAATGCTCTTTAAAATATAGAATGCTCTATATAATTGTGTGTATATATATATATATATAATTTTTTTAATTCGTTAATAGTGGCGTACCCGTACCTTAGTTTTTTATAAAATTACGTACCCCGTATCCGTACCAGGTACTGGTACTGTACCCGTATCCATGCAACATAGATTTGAAGCATATTTCAGGGGTAGGGTGGGGGGAACTGATTGAAATGGAAGTCCAATATAGGGAAACGATGTACTTTCAGTCCTTAGAGCTACTAGTAGACTATCCATGCCTTTGGCCGACAATTAAAATGTGTAGAAACAATGGTGAAACCAAAGGAATAAACACAAAAGGTACAACAAACACTAAAAAGATCATAAGATATTTTAAAGTGATAATTATTAAAAGGATATCTTGTTTTGAATCTGCCACCACATTATATTCTAGAGACGGTTATTGTGCTCAAGTTTGTAAGCATTAATGTATTGAATATTATGCTGTACTGATGAACTTGCGGTGCTCTGTAAGGCCTTAGTTAACCCTAGTTAGTAGAACAAACAGAAGACTTCAATACAAGAAGAAATGAGATCCCCAGCAATTATGGCATGAACAGATTGGGTGAGCCATTAGTTTCACCACTTGCACGAGATACCAGCTACCTAATATACTTGTTCCTTCCATCTTGAGGAAAATATCGGGAATGCCAACTCACTTGATAGCTGGATCGTTTTTATAACATGCAGTGGCAATGGCTAGTGAAGGGAGCCGTCAGAAGTCCAACGGCTCTTCTCTTCTCTCTCTCTTACTTCTTCTACTTAGTTGCTGTAAATTCTATTGTTTGCTCTATAAATAGAGCCTCAAACTTCATTAATAAATGTTCTGATTTTGAGGACATCACCTTGATTATTTAATTGATTCATCGGCTCTTTGTTTGACTTGATTTGTGTGGTTGAACACCAAGTGTTTGGCGTATTGATCATTTAGCGATTCGTGGATTGTGATTTGGCGTAGACTCTTCAAGTACATTGAAGAGTTGATTCTTACAACCTTTTGGTCTCAAATAAAAGATCAAAATCATGGCCAAGATCAGAATATTGGGCATCTGATGTAGGCCTCTTGGACCAAATCTTGGATGTCAGATATAAGCTAAAATGTCCAAATCAGCATATGGGCTTGAACTTGAACTTCTATCTTGAATCTCAGATATAACACCAAAGACTTCTATCTGGCTTTTGGATTAGTACTAGAACAGGATCCTTTTCACATAAAATGTGACCGCTTCTTATCCAATGCACTGCCGCATCAACATCAATGTTATAAAATTTAAATATCATAACGGAACTCGTATCATAATAGGTGCACATGTATTTTGTGATATAGTACGATATGGTACAATTCATATTTCAATACTATATAAATAAAAATACTTATAAAAATAGCACAGACCAAAAACTACTAAAAGGTAGCACTGCATTCTGTGGTTGTGTGGCCATGATGTACAACACGAGGACCTGTGACTGCAAAATACTAGGCCCAAAAGGCTATGATACATGAAGAGGGCCAGCCATCTACAGTTTCCTTTTGGAACTGACACAGAAATGGAAAACATTGATAAAACGTCTCATTGACATTTCCCATTTCTGCCAAAACATTTCAACATTTTATAAAAGAAAAAGCCCAATGATGCCAAAGGGGGTTGCAGCTAGGGCGCTTGATCTTTTCTGCATCAGTTTGTCATTACCTATGAAAGAAGGTTCTCAAGTTTTAGAGGAAAGGCCTTATAGAAGAAATTTGTAAAAGAAGGAATAAATGTCTTAGAAGGTTCTTTCAAGATCTAGAAAAAAGGCCAAAAGTGACAAAGAAGAACTTGAACAATTTGATTGCTTGGAAAATAGATAGAGTTTATCCTCAAAGAAATGATGGGTTATTCATGGATCATCAATTCCCAAACTTCAAACCATCGCTTTAAAGCTTTTTTCACAATCATGCCCATCCTTATGTTGTGAAAGAAATTAGAGCACATATTCTTTCATCCGTTCTTATAGAAGAAATAAGTTGAAGCCTCAAATCAGTGTTGTCTGACGCGTATCGTATCGTGTATCGCTGGGCTCCACGATACGGGCGTATCGTATCGTATCGTATCGTATCGTATCGTATCGTATCGTATCATACTTTAATATTAAAATAATATAAAAATAATTAAAAATTAATAAAAAATAGTAAAAAATCGAAAAAAATCAAGAAAAAATCAGGAAAAATCTGATAATTGCTTTAAATTCATATAATGTAAGTTTAGTACAGATTGAGCATTCAACATTGAACAATTGCATCCAAATTTATATATTTTGAATCCAAAAAATAAAATACAGACATAGTTTACACTTTACAGTACACTACAGTTACATATAATGTTACATTTTACAAATTGTAATCAGGATCATCAACTAAATAATCTTCATCTTCTCCTTGTTGCAGATCCTCATCATCATCAGCCACGCCCACACCTTCTTCTTCAAAATCAAATTCTTCATCTCCATAATGTTGTTGCGCTCCTTCCAAATTAATCCAGGCAACGTCTTCTTCTGTTAGGAGGGCATTTTCTTCAGTGTCTTCCATAACCCAATCTTCTAATATATCAAAATTATCCAAACTTATTGGATCGAACTGACTTTCTTCTCTATTTACTTTTTTTAATTGCCTACGACACAAACAAAGATAAACAATTAGTAAGTAATATTAACAATTGAAAACTGAAGTTAAATAATATCGAATTGAAAATTTGAAAGTAATACAACATTACCTTTCACGAAGGCGCATGTTACAACGAATATAAACCAAATCATTAAGCCTTTTGTGTTCCAACCTGTTGCGCTTTTTTATATGGATGTGTTCAAAAACACTCCAATTTCTTTCACAACCTGTTGCACTACAGGTTTGGCTTAAGACTCTAACTGCAAAATCTCTAAGGTTTGGACAATCACTTCCAAACCTGTTCCACCAAACATCTGTAAAAAAAATATAAACATTAGAGACATAATAATCCACAGTAATGTAAGATGCAACTTAAATATGAAAATAAACAATGTACCTGGACGCATCGTAGAGCGGTTGCGAATTGCAACAGGCAAACCCATCAAGTGAAGAGTATTATCATATATCTCCATCTCTCGATGTATCGCATCTACTATGCTCTCATCAGGGACTAATCTGTCGATGCATTCAATGATTCCTCGATTAACCTCACCGTCCCTTTTGAAGGTTGCTGAGTACCTCAATGATGGGTTTCGATAGTAGGCTGCTGCATGAATAGGCTGATGCAATTGTTTATTCCATCTACTATCAATTATTTTCCACACGGGCACATAATCTCTTTTTTTTCCATTAAAGTTATTTCTGATTGCTTCTTTTGCCCTGTCCATGGATTCATAAAGGTAGCCCATAGATGGTTTCTCCTCGCTGTCAGCCAATCTCAAAACTTTCACTAAAGGACAAGTAATTTTCAATAATCTGATACATGCATTCCAAAATGAACTTCTAAAAACCGTTTCTGCAATCTCATTTAACTTTCTGTTCCTTCTGTTTTGTGGCAACTCTGCAAATTGTTGCCACTCATCTGAGGAGAGCATTCTCTTTAAAGCTTGCTTCTGTCTCACAATACTCTGTACAGATAAGAAGTTTGTTGCAAACCGAGTTGCAGCTGTGCGAAGAAGCTCTGCACCTTCTGTGTATCTCCTCATCATACATAAAACAAATGCATGGTTGTAAATAAATTTTGTAATATCTTGACAACACTCAGTTGCTGCCTTTATTTCATCCATCTCACCGATGTCCTCGAGGATGAGATCTAAACAATGGGCTGCACATGGTGTCCAGTAGAAAGTCCCATAAATATCAGCTAACTCCTTTCCGGCTGCTTTGTAGTTAGCTGCATTATCTGTAATCAATTGGACTACATTTTCTAGCCCAACCTCTTGTATAACCTTATCAAATTCCTCTCGTAGGATCTCTACAGTATGCCTCTCCTCTGACATATCTAGAGATCTCAAAAACATGAGTCCTTTAGGACAATATACAAGAAAGTTTAGCAATGTCCTTCCTCACCTATCGGTCCATCCATCTGCCATGATAGTGCATCCTGTTTCCTTCCACGATTGTCTCAAAGTCGAACAGTATTGCTGCACTTCAATCACGGTCTGATCTAATATCTTCCCTCTCAACTTCTGATAAGAGGGCATCCTGTATCCTGGACCAATGTTAGCAATTGCATCTGCCATTGCTTGAAAATGAAAACTGTTTGCTGCATTAAATGGAATGCATGTATCATAAAACCATCTGCCCACTGCAAGGTCTGCTTGATCGTGCAGTGTTCTGAAGCCATAGCAGCACGAATTCCTGGCTGAGCACCAGGTGTAGTGGAAGGAGGAAAGAACGAATGTATGCTAGAAGAAGAAGCTCTTCCTCTACTCCTTCCTGAACTTCCTCTTCTGCCACCTCCAAAGTCTTCAGATGCAACCCTCTTTCCTCTGCTAGGTGCTCGCGAACTGCTACTACCAATATCTGTTCTAGCATCTGAAGGCAAACTATCAGTGAATCCAACTCCAGTGGCAGTAGCATCATCAGCTTCTTCACACATCTGGAAATCATCCTTTTGTTGTCTCCTTTCCTGTATGCTCTCAATCATCTGCAAGCATTGCCATTTAATACCTTCTGGCACACTTCTAACTCTGCCTGTGCATGGAGCAACTTCTTTCCTGGTTCCTGCTAGGTGGTGTTTCAACCTTGAAATTCCACCACTAACCACCTTTTCACAAAATAAACATCTGATTTTTAACCTTGAACCCTCAACTGGTATACCCCACTGCCATGCCGGATCATCAGACTTTGAATGAGAGTCTCTACCACCCCTTCCTGCCATCTCAATGGAGTACTTTAATTCAAAAAAAAACCTGAAAATAAAAGCACTTCGTAAATCCCCCAATCTTCAAATAACACTCAAATCGAGTGTCTCCCACTTCATGAATGCAATAAAAATCGTATACACACACTTAATAGCTTCATATTTTGTCATTCAAAAAAAAAAACCCGAAATAACACAAAAAACAATAAATATAAAGGAAAAAAAGGAAAAAAACATTAAAAATATACCTAAATCCGAGTTTGGAGGCTTGGACGGACACCGTAGGGCACGATTTTAGAGCTTTGAACACCAAGGAGGCGAAAACCGACTCTTAGGGAGCTTGAAGAACTCAAAAAGAGAGAGGAAACCCGCGAAAAATCGCGGGTTTCCCTCGGGCCGGGACCCTTTATAAGGGTCCCAGGGCGTATCGCCCGTATCGTACGATACGGGCGATACGGGCCGTATCGCACGATACGGTGCGATACGCCCGCACCTGCGATACGGGGGCCCGTATCGTATCGTGGTGGCCCACGATACGATACGTATCGCACCGATACGGACAACACTGCCTCAAATAACTAAAGATTTAGTTTTTGTTCATACTTTAAAGAAAGAGTAAGGATTACGAGGAAGGTGAGACAAAAATGTGAGATGTTAGTGGAGATGATTGGGATCCATTTGAGGAAGCAAGAATCCTTGAAGTTGCATCATTGCCTCTTGATGAACCAAATATGGAAGCAGTCCTTTTTACGGATGATAGTGAAAGAAATATTAAGATCAAGATTGTTGGAGTTTGAAGCTTAATGTATTTTGATTCTTAGATTCTGAATTTTGATATGAAAGTTATGTTAAGAAGTGGTATCGAGTTCAATACTGGATTGATGTATGTCTGATTGATAAGAATGATTAAGGGTAGATTAGTCATTTAAGTTATAAGATAGTATAAATAATAGCATTAGTTAGGGTTAGAGTTAAGAAAGAGAGAAAAGAAAATTGGCAACAACCGGGAGGGCGCAGAAGAAGCTGATGGTGGTGTCCATGATAGAGAGATTACCTTAAATCAAAACTTTTGTAATTTGTAGATTTATGTATTAATAAAGATTATGGTATAAGAACCTATCAGCATCGAAACAAGCTTATTTCTGGAGTGATAGCAGTGGCAGGCACAAACGTTTGTGTCAACCATCGCAACAATTTTTTTAGTCATTTTTTCAAAGCAACCACAATAGATTTGAGAGAAGATTCAAGTAAGGGTTAGTTTCTTTTAGATGGCATTGATCGAAATGTGCATGGGCCAGAGTCGTGTAAGGCCCATACCTTGTATATTGTTTTGCACGTCTTGATGTGCAAAACATTGGTGTGTATTAAGAGGAAACAATGACAAGGTAAATCAATTGAAGATGGTCTTACCTGACTCGACAACTACTTCATCAAATAGAACTTAACCCAATCATCCAAAATGGAGAAAGGAAGATTCCTTGGTGTCTTCGTAGTTGTTGCAATCTATGGCTCCCTCAACCAGAAGAACCTGTATGTATCTTGAGTTCGTATGTGAAATATAGAGGATTGTATCTAAAGCATATTTTTGGTATAAAAATGTTATAAAGGAATATAAAATCTTAGAAAAAATCAAAAAGTGTAGACAATGTACTAAAACAGTTAGCGAGTACGATGCATATGTTTGAGGTAAATGGGAAGAGTAATAATTCTATATAACTATCAAATGTTCAACATGCTCTAAAGAAATAAATGAAGGTGTTTGATTTATTGTGGGGAGTTAATCCTGAGTATGAAGTAGTGAAATCAACATTCTAGGACGAAAAGAATTGCCTTCTCTTAGAAGAGTGTACTCTTTGCTTCTTAGAGAATAAGATAGAAGGGGACTAGAAAATAAGAATAGTCTCATTGCTGACCATAATGCTTTTTTGGGAAAAACTGAGTTTAAGCATTCCTAAGAGGAAGACATAACCCTAGAGGCAGAGGCCATGGACGACCCTCTTTTGAAAAAAAGAAAAGTGTACCCATTATGGCAAGTTTTGACATACTAAAGATCAATTTTGGGATCTAATCAATAAATAAGATTAGATTAAAATAGAGGTAATTATGCTCATGTCCCTCCAACAGTACAAAAACTATCCTTGATGAAGCATATAGAAGACCTAGAATCAAGAATCTGTGATGGTGACCAAACTTCAACATCTGAAACTACGATGGCTCAAACTTCCTACTTGGGAAAGGGTAAATCTTCTTCCCCTTCTCTATCTCAAGTATGGGTAGTAGACTCTGAGCAACAAATCATATGATAGGAGACAAAACACACTTCTCAAAGTATCAAATTTTTCATAACGAACCCATTAAATTGGCAGATGGATCTCAGACATGTAAGATAGAAAAAGGAAGTGTGCAAACTCAATTAGACAACTTATCCTTTGTAATTCATGTTCCAAGCTTTCTCATAAATTTGTTATAATTATGATGTTTGGGGTTATAAATTTGAATTGGTACATTCTAATGTTTGGGGTCCTTGTCTTTCTCTAAGGGTTATAAGTACAACAACAACAACTAAGCCTTTTCTCATACTAGACGGGGTCGGCTATATGGATTCTTTGTTTCCACATAGCCCTATCATGTGCCATGTTTTGTTTCTTTCATCGATGATTTATTAAATTTACTTTGGTCTATCTAATAAAATCTAAAGAAAAAGTTTATACGGTCTTTCTTGTGGTTTATAAGTTTATTGAGACTCAATTTTGTTCCTCTTTAAAAGTGTTTTGTTCAGATAATGGTAGAGAATATATGTCAGGTCATTTAAGGGACTATCTTAAAAAACACGGTATTATGCATGAAACAACTTGTTCTAATAATACATACCAACCGAATGGGGTGGCTAAACATACCCTGAAGTAGCCAGGACCTTGATTATTGAGTGTAATTCCCCAAAACATTATTGGGGCGATGCATTCCTTACATCAGTTTATCTCATTAATCACATGCAGAGTTTTATTCTCAATGGAGAATCTCCATATAAGATTATTGATCCTACAAATAAATTGTTTAATGTTCTACCTCGCGTCTTTGGTTGTATTTGTTATATTCATATTCACTAACATATTAGAGATAAACTAGATCCTAGAGCTACCAAGTGTATTTTTGTTGGATATTTTTAATATAAAAGGGATATAAATGTTATAATTCAATTAATCGCAAAACCTATGACTCTTTGGATGTCACATTCTTTGAATCCTATTTTTCTTCAAGAGTGAGTTGATTGATTTTTCCATTCAGTGTACTCATGTCCTACTTGTGAGTCCAACCAATATACAATCTGAGCTCATGGAAGATATTGAAACTGAAGTAAGCACTAAGGAAACAAAGATCTATATACTAGGAGAAAGGAAAATTGTGATTCCTGATTCACAAGTTATCATGGATAATGACCCTTCCTCGAATTCAGATCCAACAACTTCAAATGCACCAAACCAATCCATGGTGCATGAACTTGATCTTCCCATTACGGTTAGAAAAGATAAAAAAACATGTACTCTATATCCGACTTCTCAATATGTGTCTTATCAAAGTACTTCAGAAAGATATCAAAATTTATGATGAATGGAGAGATACACCATATACCTATAAATGTCCAAAGTAGAGAGAAGCTAATGTAAAGTGAGTTATAAGTCTTGGAAAAGAATAATACCTGGATCTTGTCAACCTAACCCAAAGAAAAAATCTTGTAGACTATAAATGGGTATAAAATTTAAGACCAATGAAAGTTTAGAGTGCTATAAAACAAGACTAGTGGCCGAAGGATATAGTCAATCATATGATATAGACTATAATGAAACTTTTGTCCCAATTACAACTCTATTGTAGTTATCATCAGCTTAGTTGCACATAAAAGGTGGGATATATGGCAACTAGATATAAAAATGTTTTTGTACAGATGAATCTCAATGAAGAAGTATATATACAATTACCACTAGGGTTTAACAAAGGGGGACTCACAAACAAAGTTTATAAATTAAAAAAAGATGTTTATGGTATTAAACAATCACCAAGAGCGTGGTTTTAAAAATTTAGTGAGGGTATAACTAATTTGGAATATCAAAGAAGCATGAATGATCATCCTTTATTCATTAAAAGAGGCAAGAAAATATCTATTTTGATAGTCTATGTTGATGACATTATGTAGCAAGTATAATGACATAATTACCAGACTCAAGGTGAAGTTACATCAACTTTTTGATCTGAAGGACTTGGGCCGATTACACTACCTTTTGGGAATAGAGGTACTTTACTCCAGCAAAAGTGTGTTTCTAACTCAAAGAAATTATATCATGGACTTGCTCAAGAATACAAAAATGATAGACTACAAGAATAGTGAAATTCCTATAGAAACTAATCTGAAATTGCTTCTATGTGATGATTAGAGGTATGCAAATGTGAGAATATATCAAATAATAGTGGGTAAATCGATCTATCTTAACATTACCCGTCCTAATATTGAGATGTGAGCATATATATCAATGAACTTGTGAACTTTAGGAAATATGGCAGCAACCTTAGATTTGGATCTCATAAGAAACACAAACGAAAAACGAGAATAGTCATCAATAAATGTGACAAAATATTGGTATTTCCCTACTGAAGGAACATGACAAGGATCCCATACGTCTGAATGCACTAACTCAAAAGGAATAACAGACTGTGACTCTTAACTAGGAAATGACACTATGTGATGTTTGGCTCTCTGACATACATCACACTGAATAACTAAGTCCTTTTGACATTTAACAAGAATAAAATCCCTAATTCTAGAAGCTGGAAAATGTCCCAATCGGCTATGCCATAATTTGAGTTTCTCTTCTGCTTTGGTGACTGCAAAAACTCTTTTCTGATTTATGACGATGTTGTCTGACAGAATGTAGAGCCCATTCCTCAGTTCACCATGACCAAAGGTTCTTCCCGTCCTCAAATTCTGAAATGTACAACCAAGAGGTGAGAACGTTACTGAGCAATTTAGATCTCTCACTAGTGAACAAACTAAGAGTAAATTAACGAGAAATTTTGGAATATATATCACAAATTTTAACTGAAAATTCTAAGTTTGCATCTTCCCTTTTCCAGCCATAGGAATTAGAGAGCTATCGGCTAATTTGATAAACTGGGAATTAGATATTGGTTGATATTGTATAAACCTGGAATTGTCACCTACCATATAGTTTGTTGCTCCTGAGTCTACAACCAGGAATCTAAAACTTTTGAATGAAGAGTTACCACTTATAGTGTACAAAGTTGGTACACCAGATTCATTCTTTTTTTATGATGTAGAGGATTCATGTCTCATTTTGAATTCAATTTCAGCAATCTTCTTCCTCAGTTCTGTAAGTTCTTCATGTGCGATTGTGCCTGCAAAATTTTCAGATGTTGAAGCTACATAACTTCCATGATCTCTCATGTCCTTCGGCTTGCCGATAATTTCACAACATTGTTCCCTCGTGTGTCTTTTCCTTCCACAATGGGAGCATTACTTGTTCTTATCTTCATGGTTCTGAAATCTTTCACCTCTTCCTCATGTGGAACCTCTTCCACACTATAAATTAGACTGTCCTCTTCCAAGAAATGCTGATTTTTCACAAGGTAACTCCTCTTTGCTCAATATGTTGATCTTTGATAGATTCATATTCGGGGACAATTCCCTACAAAAGATCGAACACTTTCCGTGCCTCACTATCGGTCGTTTTCTCCTTCACACAATGGTTGCATTTATTATCAATTATAAACCTTCGTTCATTCCATAATCCCCTAAGTTCTCCATAATATTTGCTAACAAACCTATCTCCTTGTCTGCACTTTCTTATCTTTTCTAGGACTTCATACTCCTTTGCTATATTCTTCTTCCTTGAATATGCTTCTTCAACCGCATTCCAAATTTCAATGATTATTTCTAGATACATAACAGTTTTACTTATCTGAGAAATCATTGATTGTATTAACCATGAGCTTATCAGGGCATCCTCTTTCATCCATTTGCCAAATTTTGCACTGTCTTCTTCTAGCCAATTCGGCCTTTCATTGATCAATCCATGTTTCCCTCTTCATTTCAAGACTAATTCAATCGATTTGGCCTATTCTTTGTAGTTCTTGCCATATGGCTCAATTTTAGAATCAGTCATACTCATATGATTTTGGGGCTCTTCTTTAAATCACCCTTCCATAATTTCTGATTTCTGAAATTCTAATTTCTGACTTTTGATAGCAAATCACTGCAATCGACGCACTGAAAATTTGCAGTTTTCTTCTCAACTGCTCCACACCGCTCAAACTCCACAATGGGCTGCGTCTGCCCTGATTTCTTCTTTGATTTGATTGCCCTAAAGCTTTGATATCATGTTAAATTTTAACATGAAATGGGCGTGAATAAGCCCGCCAGAAATCTGTCGTTTAGAGTAGAAGATGTCTCCTTGAGCCGCCGCCTCTCTCTTTCTTAATGAACATATTACATTCAGTCCTAGTAGGGTTTCTCCTTTATAACAACCTACTTTATTCTATATTACACAACTGCCATTAATGAAAAGCAATTTAAAGAAACCTTTAAAATCCCCTAACTAAGAAACTAATGATAGACACGTTTACAACCATTTTTTGCATCTTGTGTTTCTTTAACATCATCGTGGGTCCTCATACATGTTTGTGCACCATCATGCATGTCTCTTGTAAGATTGATGTATGTCAATGATATGGATGAGACCAAGGAAAAGGTTAACAAAAAATCAGAACTATAGAGAGAAACATTAGAATGTAAAGGTTTTCGACTTAATAGAACAAAGACGGAATATATCGAATACAAGTTTTTAGATGACAGAAACTAAGATTGAGCACACATTGCATTCTTTATAAGAAAGTTTTAAATACGTAAGGTCCGTTTTCCAGAGAAATGGATAAATTAATAGAGATATTACATATAGTATTAATAAAAGGTGGTTAAAATGGACAGATGCATCAACCACCAGGTTTCTATTTGACAAGATACCATTAAAGTTGAAAGGCAAATATTATAGAGCAGCAATCAGACTCATGTTTTATGACTCTCAATGTTGGGCAGTTAATCGTCAACATATATAAAGGATGTCCATGACAGAAATGAAGATGTTGAGATAGATGTGATCATACTAGAAAAGACCATATACATAATGAGGTTATTAGAAACAAATTGTGAGTGGCAGCAATAGATCATAAAACGAGGAAAAATCGTTTAAGATGGCTTGGACACGTAGTAATACGACTAAAGGAAGATCCGGTAACAGATGGTGAAAATATTGAAAGAGGAAGAGGAAGACTATAAAAGTGTTGGAAAGAAAAAAATGAACAACGATCTACCTTATGTTGAGTTAACTATTAGTAAGGCACATGATTGAGCACTATGAAAACAAAGAATCCATGTAGCCAACCCCATCTAGTATATCTAGTATGGGAAAAAGCTTAGTTGTTGTTGTTATAAGAATATGCAGGCTTTATCTCATCTACAGTACCTAGCAGACAAGCAGTCGTATCCTGAAAGTGAAGACCTCTTAGTTATACTACCTTTTGGGTGCAGTAACAGCAACTTTTAACAACTACGGCACTTTGCTAGAATTTAGAGTAGATTGGGGAAGAATTGTAGAGAAAAAATCAATGCAAAGAAAATTTTCTTTTTATTACTATAATATTAAAAGATAAAAATAGCTGACATAGAGTTGGCTGAGTCATTCAATGGTAAATTCGAATTTGCTGATGCAGAAATAAACTTTTCAAGGTATATTTTAAAAAATGAATCAATTTAAGGCAAAATGATAGAGAAAAGGTTATCCAAATTTGAGAACACATCATATTAGCCCAGCATTTCCAGTAACCATGGAATAAATATGATGTATGGCTCCACAAGGACTTAACAAAAGTAGGTTCATGATGATGGTTCCCTTGCTCCTATACAAAGCAATATCCTATGTTATCAATAGTGTACTATAGCGTATTAGTGGATTGCTAGCCCTAGAACTGCACACACTTAATGGTTGTCCAGAGAAAATGCTATTAGCGTCGTTAACATCGTTATTGTGGCCCGCTATAGCATACAAATAGGTCAACTCAATCCAAATGCCCCATATATCCTAATCGATCAATTAGGGTTGCTTCTCTCTCTCGCGCGTGGCTTTGATTGTCACCAGCCCATCACCACCGCCACTGGTGGCAGACAGCCAACCATCAACAACGAATAGCCCACCACCGGACAGTAACTCTCTCGCATGCGGCTTCCACCACCACCACTTCCACCTTCCCCACCACCACCGGATGGTATCTCTCTCTCTCTCTCTTGCAGCTTCCATTGTCACCACTCCACTTCCACAGTTCCACCATCCCCCAGCAGTCCACTGGACAGTCTCTCTCTAGCATGGTTTGGTGGTTTCCCTTATGCTCTTGAGTGTCCAGTGACTCAATCCACCTCTCTCTCTCTAGGAACAACCAGAAGAGAGTTTGTATGTTGACCCAAGATTTTTGTGCCATGTTGTGGAGTGTGGACATCTGGTTACACAAATTTGTGTATCATGGTGACCACTATTTTTTGTATGTTGTTCCTACCGGAAATGCTTTTAGACTATTCAACAAACAACAACAACAACTAAGCCTTTTCCCATACACTTTTAGACTATTATACTAACAATTTTGTATCATCAAGGTAGAGAGTTTGTACTCCTACAGCTTAATTTTCTAATGGTTTCCATTTCTTTAATCATCGATTACTAATATAGGTAGTAAGCAATCTATTTCTTCAATCCTTGTGATGCATCATATATTATTTTTTATTTTATTTTATAGTTTCACTTTCTTACCATTAATCATTTTCTTGTATACTCTTCAAGATTTTTTTCATGTTTTAAGAGCGCTTTTCTCCGCCCTAACATTGTCCTATTCTTTTTGCAGGTAATAAAGTATAATCCATTCCTCAAATTAGATTAGACCATACTTGAGCATATAAGTATAATATATTAGTTCCTTTTAATTCTTCTACTTGGTGTTAGACCAACTTGGTGACATTTATGTCTTTGTTTTTTTAACAATTCAATAGGCATATACCACATGATATTTATTGTTTATCTTTTTAAAATTTGTTTATTTAGTTTGATTCATATTTATGAATGGTGGTGGTTATGTTTCTTGATATTCTTTAGAAAGTAGAGAATCTATTATATATATATATTAGTTTTTAATCTTAAATGATAGTATACCACTATATTAGCGCTATCGATTGCATAGGCAATATCTATGCCACAAAGCAATTATTTTCCTGTGTTATTGTCTTCTGCCAGAGAAACCAGGAAAGATAGTAATTTAGTGACTTTGTTCAACCAAACAAAAGGTCAATTCACTCGTTTTAGTAGCAAGTATCTTTGAAACGTAGTAAGAAAAAGGGTTTATTGTCTCATTTAAGACAAAGTGCCTTTGATAGTCAAAAAGCAAGCAGATAAATGAAGCAAGTGAAATATTTAGGCATCTAGTATAAATAGCTGATGCGGTTCCCTAACTTTTTTATTTGGAAAGGCAGTTGAAACATCCAAGATACAAACGCAAACCACTCACAAGAGACAATTCATCCTCTGAACCACCAAGGCTTTCCAATGAAAGCAGGTACCTCGTCCACAATTCTGCAATCCATGGACAGTTTCGAGTGGCTCTAGAATAAACCCCCTTCACAATATTGGACACCTGGATACAACAGCTCTTGATCACTTTTTGGACATCAATGTGAAGAGTGTGCTAGACGGTACCTTCAAGGTCTTATCCACATAGTTCGTGTAACTAAGCCACAGATCATTAGATACAGGAAATTCCTTGATTGCACGCTCGTAAAGAACTTGAATTCTTCCAGGATCACCGTAATGATCTTCAAACTTTATGTACAACTGTAAAACAAAACAAAGGAGCTACTCACATGAAGAATAAGGCACAAAAACTAGGTAAACAAGTATCACACTTTTAAGCAATCACAAATTGCAAATGTCTTTGGACAGAAAGACTACTAATACACTAGCATACAGGAACCATAAAGAGACACTAAATATATATATCAAAGCAACAAGGTTTGTCTTTCTCCCTCAAAGAGGTCAAGAAAAAAACATGATAAAATGGAAATTCTTTAATCACACGCTCACAATAAGCTTGAATTGTTGCTGGATAAACATTAAGATCTTCAATTCTTATGTAGGACTATAAAACAAGATCGATGGACCTAGTCACATGAAGAAACAGACAGAAAAGTGTAGGCAAACAAGCAAATAGAATTGTAAGCAATCAAACTATGCAAACCCCCTTAGGATAGAAACACTATTAGTATTAGCATGCAGGAAGCACAAAGAGCCACTAACATATACAAAAGAGAAACAAGGTTTACGTTTCTCCCTCAAAAAGGTCAAGAAGAAAAAATGGCTATCCACTACAAAATGTAGAAACTCTTCATATTTGCCTTACATGAAATTAAACCACTTCCACAAGAAGAATGATTTCTAATCACAAGCAGTGCACTTGGTCAAGTCAAAGTAAAGTTAAAATTGGGTAGGCTGTGAACCTCTTCACCCACTTAAGAATGTTTACAACAACAACATCTAAGCCTTTCCCCAAACTAGACGGGGTCAGCTACATGGAATCTTTGTTTCCATAGATCCCTATCGTGTGCCATGTTAGCCATTAACTCACAATCAGCTAGATCATTCTTTATTGTTTCTTTCCAATGCTTTTGTGGTCTTCCTCTAGCAATTTTAATACTTTCCAAATTTAGTTTTTTGTACCTTCTTACAGGTTCCTAAGGGAGTAACATCTCCTCCTCTCCCCTTTCATGCACTGATGGGATTTCAACTGATGGAAGTGGTATTACATTAGAAAATTGTATATCTAATGGGAGAACTTCCCGCATATTATAAAATGGTGTCATCATGGAAAGTAACATCCATGGTAACATATAATTTCCTTTTGTGAGGATCATAACACTTGTACCCCTTCTGAGTAGAGGAGTATCCCAAAAGAATGCATTTGATTGATCTTGCATCTAGTTTATCTCTTAAACCATGATGAATATGAACGAAGCATGTACATCCAAACACTCTTGGAAGTAGATGTAATTGTTTATGGGAATGACATAATGAATGAAATGAAGTATTATCATTGAGAACCCTGCTTGACATACGATTTATAAGAAAAACTGCAGTTAAAACCGCTTCACCCCAATAACATTTAGGAGCATTACATCAAATTAAAAGAATTCTACCAACTTCTACAATATGATGATTTTTTCTTTCAGAAACACCATTTTCCTTTGAAGAATAGGCACATGAAGTTTGGTGCAACATCCCATGAGTTAGGAAATATGAATGAAGTGATTGAGACATAAACTCACCACCATTATTACTGCGAAAAACTTTAATAGTACGTTGAATTGATTCTGCACAAACTTATAGTATATAGGGAAGATATTCTTCACTTCATCCTTAGTTTTCATGAAATATATCATAGTAAATCTAGTACAATCATCAATGAATGAGACAAAGTACTTATATTCATGCAATGAAGTAGTAGAGCAAGGCCCCAAATATCAGAATGAACAATCTCAAAAGAAATAGAGGATTTTTCATCACTCAAAGAAAAAGAAGTACGATGATGTTTTCCCTTTTGTCATGTTTCACAGCTCAAATTCAAATCATTACAATGACTAAATTCAGGCAATAGCATCCTAAGTTTAGATAAAGATAAATGTCCTAGTCTCTGGTGCCAGCAAGGTAGGTCCCCCTTCTGTTTTTCTGTAATGACTGTTAATTGCATAGCTACTTCCTTATTTTCCTCATAAAAGTAGACACCTCTCCTCACACTACCATGATCAAAGATTCTCCCCATCCTTAGTTCTTGAAAGAAATATCTAGTAGAATAAAAAATTATACGATATTTCAGATCCTTAGTCATGGCAAAGACTGATAATAAATTGATGATATATTGGGAACATTTAAAACATTTTTCAATATGCCAAAAGGTGTAGTAATACTCCATTTTTCAACTGTAGGAGTATGTGAGTCATCTGCCAGCCTAATGTTAGTTTGTTCCTGAGCCAATTCATAGTTATCAAAAAATTCTCTCCTACTGACCATGTGATCTGTGGCACCAGAATCAATAACTCATATCCAGGAGTGAGTAATACTAATATTACCCTTAGCCATAAATGAGAATCGATATATCATTATTGCTTGAGAATCAATATTAGAGGGCGTAGATGGAGTGTGTGAATCAGGCAAGCGAGCTTTAAGTAACTCAATCTCTTTCTTAATATTAGCTAATGAGGTTTAACTGTTTTCAGTATTTTGTTTATCAATCTGATCAATGCTGAGATATGCTTTGTTGGATCTATTCTGAAAATGAGTAGGTCTGCCAACTAATTTCCAACAACTTTCTTTTGTATGTGTGACTTTCCACAATGAGAATAGGTTAATTTTTCTTTTTCTTGAGGAATAAGTAAGGGTCTACCCGTGCCACATCCATAACCTTCTCTTCCACGAGAAAACGAGGGAGTAGAAGTATTTTTTCCCACAAATGCAGAGGTCTCTAAACTGATTTTGGTTTCCTTCTCTAACTGTTTTTTGTCCTCTTCCCTAAGTAAGAGAGAGTACACGGTACTCAAGGACGGGAGCTCCTCTCTGCTAAGGATATTATTATTTATTGTCTTATACTCTGAAGAAATGCCCCATAGGAGATCAAAAACTTTTCGTTCTTCAAACTCCTCATTGCACTCTTGTGTGTAACTTTGACATTTTGTCTTGGAATAAAGTTGCAATTCTTCTCATAAACCTCTAAGTTCTACATAGTACTCACTTACTAGTCTTCGTCTCTACTTATATTTTCTAATTTTCTCAATGATATCATACTTTTTGGCTATATTCTTTCTTTATGCAATGGCTTCCTGAACTGCTAGCCAAATATCTTTAGCAGTTTCTAAGAACATAAAGGTAGTGCCAATTGAAGGTGTCATAGATTGAATAAGCCATGCACTCACTAGTGCATTCTCCCTAAGCCATCGTGAGTAAAGAGGATCTGTAACTGGAGGTGGGAGTATGTCGCCAGTTAAGTAGTCCCCTTGTCATTATCGCTAGTTCTATATATCTTGCCCACTGAAGGTAGTTTTTGCCATCTAACTTCAGATTTGTGATTTGAAACGCCTCTCTTGTCTTAGGAAAATTGTTCAATTCCATCTCCTATCTTAGTTTTTACCATTTTTTGCTTTTTTTAATCTGATTTTTGCTAAAATGTGATCATACATGTCTCTAATGTCCACGTCTGTGATGTGACTGCACTGCACACGTCCGTGACGCGACTGCACTACTTAATGATGACGGTACTTACTTCTTACACGTATAGTATTAGTGTCAACAACGCTGAAAACAGATGATTAACGAGTCCCATACTAACATTTCACCATCCAAGATACCATTTCACCATCCAAGATTAATATAAAACGATTAAGAGAAATCTTAATGAAACTGCCAAACTGTGGCAGCCATAAACCAACACCAACTAGTCGGAGACAGACACACAGCCCAACGGCGGGCTATTCACTGCTCTATGTCCTCCTGTATTGTTGTTGCCACGTTTGTGTTTGAACAAAAATTGTTGAACCACGTCTGGAATCTTGTTGTTGCCTTAGCAATCACAAACATATCACAACTCTGGTTCTCGCTCTACCGCAGCCAATATCTCCATTGATAGGCTCTGATACCATGTTGGCTTGTGTGTGTGATGCTGTGAAAAGATTAAAATCAAAGATTGAAGACAGAAATGGATGAAGTACAAGTCGGCATCCACATGGCTGCCCTTCCCTGTCTTTTTCTTTTATTCACTTAACCTAATTACACGTTTAAGGCTTTTATAGGAGCCAATCTAACTTAAATGACCTAAGTACCCTTAACTAATAATGACTACTCTTACTTGATTCCCAATGGATCAGATCCTGATCCATTGGGATTCGAACCTCTTACAACCATAAACATAATTACTACATAACAGAAATTAGACTCAAAATCTAAGAACTTGAACTTGAACTTGCTCTCCAGCAGTTCGCGTCTCTCTTTGGCCCCTCTTCTGTCTGTCTCACTCACTTCTCTCTCTGCATATATTTCTCTTTCATAGTAAGCAATGCGAGCCATTGCTTGTTGTCTACATCTCTATCTCAAAAAGCAATGTTGGCTATTTGTTGCTCTCTCTGACCCCCTTCCATCTATGGCTCCCTCTCGTGCCCCTTTCTCTCTACGCTTTTGTGTCTCTCTGTTAATACTCCATGTCTATATTTTTCCGTCTCTTAATGTTCTCTATGTGCTTTTGTGTCTCTCTCTTTTGGTAGATGTTATATTTTAATTTTAAACCTATGATTTTTTTGGTGAGTGTTATATTTTCTGATGTATCTTAAAAAAAATGATGTTTTAAGAGTATTTATTCCTCCACCCTAACATTATTATATTCTTTTGCAGGTAAACGCAATACATTCCATTTGACTATAATCACTGTCATACTTAGGTAGATAAGTATAATATATTAATTTCTTTTAATTCTTTCGGTTACATTTATGTTTTTGTTTTTAATTTAAGTATAACAATTAAATATGCATATGTCTCATGAAATTTACTATTTATCTTGTTATAATTTATTTAATTAGTTTGATTCATATTTATTAAGTGGTGCTTACATGTTTCTTGATATTACTTAGATATTAAAGAATTTCTTATACATATTATTATTATTATTTTAATCATAAATAAAAGTGTACCACTAAATAGTGTTATATGTATCTACATATCGTATCGTAGAGCTCCACGATATGATACAGGATACTGTATCGGACTTAAGTAAGTATCGTGTCATATCAGGCGTTACATCAAGGGACCCTTGGCCGATCAAAAACCTCGGGTTTCTGGTTTCTCCTCGATGCTCCCAAAGCCTCTCCCATGGCTCCCCCATTTTTAGTGTTCAAGGATCCAAAAAAATGCTCTAGGACGTATATGTAAGGCTTTCAACCCGTGTTGTACGTATACATTTTGAGTTTTTCATTTTTTTTGTATTTATTGTTTTTTTGGTGTTATTTGTGGTTTTCTTTTTTTGAGCGACAAAATATTAAGTTATAAAGAGAGTATATATGATTTTTATTGTATTTGTGAAGTGAGACACTCTATTTGAGTGTTATGTGAAGATTGTGGATTTATGAAGTATTTTTATTTTCAGGTTTTTTATTAGATTGAAGTGTTTAATTGAGATGGCAGGAAGAAGTGTTAGAGACTCACAATCTTGATCCGATGATCTGGCATGGCAGTGGGGTAAAGCAGTTGAGGAATACAGATTGAAGTTAAAATGTTTGTTTTGTAAGAAGATGGTTAGTGGTGGAATTTTACGATTAAAACATCACCTAGCAAGGACCAAGAAAGAAGTTGCTCCTTACACGG
This sequence comes from Brasenia schreberi, assembly GCA_036023115.1. Lineage (NCBI taxonomy): Eukaryota > Viridiplantae > Streptophyta > Magnoliopsida > Nymphaeales > Cabombaceae > Brasenia > Brasenia schreberi. Next base: position 1,747,438 of record JAYKKT010000049.1, read on the forward strand.
GATAAGTTAAAAAATTATCAACTATTAAATGACAATGTCTATAGAGGATTGAGAGCATACATAGAGGAGACAACACAAGGATGATTTAGAGATGTTTGAGGAAGAGGATGATGATGTTGTTGGATTTTGTGACAGTATTCCTTCTAATAGTAGGATAGAGGTTGGTAATATTAGTTCTCGACCACCAACAAGGAGAAAGAGAGTTGTTAAAGATGTTGCAAGTGGAAGTGGTAGAAGAGGAAGGAGTAGAGGAAGAGCTTCATCTGGCATAGTCATTCTCCCCTCCTAGTTCTATACATGGTGCTCAACCTAGAGTTTATGCTGCATTGACTTCAAAACAACTGCATGAGCAGGCAGACCTTCCAGTGGGCATATGGTTTTATGATATATGCATTCTATTTAATGCAACAAACAATTTTCATTTTCAAGAAATGGTAGATGAAATTGCTAACATTGGTCTAGGGTAGAAGATGCTCTCTTATCAAAAGTTGAGAGGAAAGTTATTAGATAAGACTATTCTTGAAGTGAAAGAATATTGTTCTACTTTGAGAGAATCATGAAAAGAGACAAAATGCACTATCATGACAGACGGATGGACAGATAAGCGAGGAATAACTTTGTTAAACTTTCTTTTCTATTATCCTAAAGGACTTATGTTTTTGAGATCTCTAGACATGTCAGAAGAAAGACATACTGCAGAGATTTTAAGACAAGAGTTTGATAAGGTGATATCTGAGGCTGGACGAGAGAATGTAGTCCAATTTATTACAAATAATTCAGATAATTATAAAGCAACTCGAAAGGAGTTAGTAGATACTTATGGGACTTTCTATTGGATACCATATGCAACCCATTGTTTTGATCTCATTCTTGAAGATATTGTTGAGATTGATGAGATAAAGGTAGCAACTGAGTATTGCCAAGATATCACCAAATATACCTACAACCATGTTTTTGTATTATGTATGATAAGGAGATATAAAGATGATGCATAGCTCATTCAACTCGGTTTGCAACTAATTTCTTATCTTTAGAAAGCATTGTGAAACAAAAACAATCCTTGAAGAGAATGTTCTTATCAAATGAGTGACAACAATTTGCAGAGTTGCCTCAAAATAAAAAAAAAACAAAAAGTTAAATGAGATTTTATATACAGTATTAAGGAGTATATTTTGGAATGCATATGTTATACTATTGAGGATTATATGTCATTTAGTGAAAGTTTTGATATTGGTTGATAACGAGGAGAAACCATCTATGGGCTACCTTTATGAAGTCATGGATAGGATAAAAGAAGTTATTAAAAGTAATTTCAATAAAAGCAAGAGGGATTATGTGTCTGTGTGGAACATTATAGATAAAGATTGAACAAACAATTACATCAGCCTATTCAAGCAACAACTTATTATCTAAACCCATCATTCACGTACTCAACAAGCCTTAAAAGGGACGGTGAAGTAAACTAAGGTATCATTAATTGTATAGACAGATTAGTCCCTGATGAGAGTAGAGCAGATACTATACATCGAGAGATGGAGATCTACGATAATGCTCTTTACTTGATGGGCTTGCGTGTAGCAATTCGCAACTGTACTAATATGTGTCTAGCTAAACTGTTTATCTTCATATTTAAGTTTCTTAAATCTTATATTTATTGTAGATTAAGTCCTTGATGTTTGTATTTTTCTATCATATATTTGGTGGAATAGGTTTGGAAGTGATTGTACAAACCTTAGAGATTTTACAGTAAAAGTTCTGAGTCAAACCTATAGTGCAACGGGTTGTAAAAGGAATTGGATTGTCTTTAAACACATCCACACAAAAAAGCACTAACAGGTTGGAACATAAGTGTGGTTCAATAACAAAGTTTTCATCTGTTGTAACATGCAACGACGATAGAGGTAATCATTTATTAGGTACTACTTAAATATTTAATTCAATATTTTGTTTAACTTCAATTGTTAATGTTATTTACTAATTACTTATCTTTTTTTCTTGTAGGCAATTAAAAAAGTTAAATAAAAAAGAAAATCAATTTAATATAATCAATTCTGATAATTTTGATATATTAGTGGAGTGGATTTAGGAATATGTACTAAACTTTTGCATTATATGAATTCTTTGTAATTTCAGATGTTGGTTTGTTTTCTCTAATTTTTTAAGATTTTTACTAATTTTTAATATTAAATTAAAATACAAAACGATACAATACGTATTATATCATGGACCAAAATGATACACGATATGATACGCGTCAAACAACACTGCCACTAAATCTGTTATATCTCCGCTACCGCTATATTAGAGTTAACAGCTAACAACCCGCTATTGATAACATAGGTCGAGTCCCAAGAGGTGCTAATCAAGTTTGCTGACCATATCAAAGATCTATGAAATTTTTTTTGGTCTTATGGCAATTTGTAAAGTGTTTTTATGATTTCATCAGTTTGCTATTGTTTTTATATCAAGTTTGTTGCATATTCTTGTGACAAATCCATGAGTAATGGAATCTCTTGACTAAAGCATCACTTGACAAGAATTAGAAAGTAGGTTGCTCCTTGTACGAGTAAAATTAGAAAAGTTTCAGAAGCGGTTAAATGGTAATAATTGTAAATTATAGAAGGTATGATTGAAAAAAGACAAGAAATAAAAGATGTTAGGATGTTTTAGAAAGAGTTAGAGGATGATAGTGACGATGATAGTAGTATTCTACTTTTTATACTAGAACAAGGTGATATTGGAGGCTGGACATAAAAATGTAGTCCAATTAATTCCTGATAATATAGTTATTACATATGCAAATAAGTTAACTGAGAGTTTGTGCAACCCATTGTATAGACCTCGTTCACGAGGATATTGAAGAGATGGATAAGGTAAAAGCAATAATGCTAAGATATCACTAAATTTATTTATAATCATATATTTATATAATATTATGTATGGCGTAAAGCTTCTTCATACTATTGTTACTCGCTTTGCAACTAATTTTGTCCATACATAGCATTGTTAAACAAAAGCACGTATTTTTACTTCAAATGAGTAGGAGTTTACAGATTTTCCTCGTAATAGAAGGAATAGAAAAATCAATGAGATTTCAGAGACGGCCTTTATAAATACATTTTGGAACTCCTTTATTATGTAAATCGAAATTTAAGTACTTTGTAACATTTAAAAGAAACAATAAGATCAATAAAGGTACCATTGATTTTATAAATAGATTGGCCCTCACGAGAGTAGAGCAGATATTATACATCAGTGATGGAGATCTACTATAATTTTCTTCACTTTATGAGTTTGTTTGTAGCAATTAACAATCGTATTAGTATGCGCTTAAGTAAAAATATGATTCATTTATCTTTATATTTAAGTTTCTTAAATCTTATATTTATACAACAACAACAACTAAGCCTTTTCCCATACTCTTATATTTATAGTGGAATAAATTTTTATATTTATCGTTTTTTATTAGATGTTTCGTGGAGTAGATTTGGAAATGATTTGACCAAACTTTAGAGATTTTGCAAAAAGGGTTCTAAACTAAACATTTAGTGCAACTGGTTGCAAAAGGAATTAAAGTGGTTTTTAACGCATTCACATAAAAAAACACAATCGGTTGGAACATAAACAACTTAGTGATCTAGTATTCATACGTTGCAACATGCAACTACGAGGGATGTAATTAATGAATTAGTTATTAGTTAAGTATTCAATTCAATGTTTCAATTTAAGGTTTTATTCTTGAGTGTTTAATTTTTATTTTTATTTATTTATCATTCTTTTAAGCAATTAAGAAAATTTTCTTCAAGTAGGTATGAGAACCAATTTGATTCAATAAGTTTCGGTAATTTTGAAGTCTCACGGAAGTAGATTATAGAAGGTGAAACAAATTCACTTCTAACTGAAGAAGACGTTAAATGAAACAATTTAGAAGGAGCATAACAATATTAGCAAGAGGAGGATGCCATTGATTTTGTTGTTGAAGGTAGTGATCATGAAAGAGAAAGAGGAGAAGAAAATGATTATTTAGTTGATGATCCTTATTACAATATAGTCTTTTTTCAATTACGAAAGTTATAATTTAAAGATTATTTGCCGCTTATGAATATTCAATGGACGAATGATTACCCAAATTTTGATTTATAAGAATTGTTTGGAATTATCCTTGATTTTTATTGATTTTTTCTATTTCCCTACAATATAATATGATACACTTGTCTCATAGAGAAAACCAATACACGTTACAAAATGGTACAAACGACACTAGAATCACCATACTCTCTTAAAGGATTAATGTAGATCACTGTGATACCTCTCTTTTCCAAAGTTCTCCAAAGAATATTTCTTAATACAGGTCTCATAAGCTACTTCCAAATAAATAAATATAATGTAAAAGTTATTTTTCTTTCTTTAAAATATTCTACGACATTTCAATAGGTGAATAGCATCAATAACAAATCTCTCTAGCATGAATCCAGATTGGTTATGCATTGGACTCAATGTTTGTCTCAATTTTTGTTATTCTTTTTCATAATTTTATTGTATGACTAATCAACTTCGTACCCAAAAACTTGCACAATTCTTAATGTCTCTCTTATTCTTGCATAAGTATTTGTACTCTTCCTCTATTGCGTAGATATCTTTTGGTTTCTTCATATTTATTTACATAATCTTATAAGTCAAGTCAGACTTATTTCGGATTCTACAGATTTACCAACATTCATAAGTTAAAGAGCCTTTTTGTCTTCATTCTCTTGAATATATCAATAGAAATTACGGTTTATATTCTTCTAAGTTGGTAAACTCTTACTCGTACCTATATTTTTTTGCTAAAAAGCTTATGAAAATAATTTTTCCAACTATTTTTATATCATTATTTATTACCAAAATCCTCTCATCCATCTTTTTCAACCATCAAATGCACTCAACACGTGCGTATAACATGAACAACCAAGTCCTTTCCTATACTAGATGGAGTCGCCTATATGAATTATTTGTTTTCATAGAGTTCGACCACGTGTCACACTACTAGTTAAATCAACATAAATTAAATCATTCTTTATTATTTCTTTCGAACACTTGTGATTTTTTAAATATGTTCACAGTATAGTTTCTCATACTTTTTTTTACTGGAGCTCCCTTTGGTCCCCTTCTACGTTTCTACTCATGGGAATTGAAACCCTAACTGACCTTCTAGCTACCATAGGTCCTTGCGAACCCTCTTTGAGACACAGTGGTTGCTCATTTCCCAATTCATAGCCAAACTGAGCGGAACATACCATGTTCATGTTCAGCACATATGGTTTAACGAACCAAACATGAACGAGCTAAGGACGAGACAAACTAGAACAGTTTGGTAAATAAGATTTAAATGATGCTCGATTTACACAGAAAATATTTGTTGACAAAAATAAAATCTTTAGTTTTCATATCTCCAATCTTAATTGACTTATAAATATCTTTTGCACCTTCTTCTAAGTTGAGATTTCCTCTTAAGTTTTGGCTTTACCTTTTCATAGGTTTCACCAATTTTATTATTGTTGTTGGTATAATATAATTTGTAACTTACCCTCTTTAACTTATTTTTATCTTCATAGTCTTACTCCACCATCAAACCTTCTCTTGTGCCAACACACCTCCACTAGGTTCACCTAAAACATTTTTTACCATTTTACTAATATGTATTGTTCTATTATTTCATTTGTCAACATCAAATGTAAGAAAAAAGATATATTTAAACATAAAGTTCTAGAAGGATAGAGTTGAAATTATGTAGGTACACCTGATATGTGGAACAATATGGCTATACATATTAGGAAAGTGGCAAAAGACTTGTTAATGATGAGAAGATTTTAGTGAAAAATAATGATATCAAAAAATAGATTAAAATTTTATTTTTATAAGCTTTTTAATAAAAATATAGATATAAATATTAGCTTAGGAGAGTTAACCAAATTAGAAAAGTATATAATCCATAATTTTTATGAGTATATTCAAAAGAATGAAGTCAAAGAAGCTCTTAAACATACGAAGGCTGGAAAATCTTTCGGACCAAAAATATTCATATAGAAGTATGGAAAATCCTAGGAGAGATGGAGCTCACTTGGCTCAAAAGATTATTTAATGAAATATTAAAATACAAAAAATGCTCGAAGAACGGAGAGCGAGTACACTTATACCATATATCAAAATAAGAGAGACGTCTTATCAAACATGTGTCAGAACTCATGAAGGAATGACAAAATCTTGTGAAGTTAATATTGGGTTATATCAGGGATCAACTTTAAGTTCATATTTATTTTTATTGGTCATTAATGAGTTAATATAAAGAATAATCTAGCTTATTGTGAGTTAACTGCTAACATGGCACACGATAGGGATATGTGGAAACAAAGAATCCATGTAGCCGACCCCGTCTAGTATGGGAAAAGGCTTAGTTGTTATTGTTGTTGTTGTTATTGATGAGTTAATAAAACATATTCAAGTAAAGTACCTTAGTGTATGTTATTTGCACATGATATTATGGTAGTGGATGAGTCTAAGGAAGAAGTTAATAGGAAATTAGAATTATGGAGAGAAACATTAGAAGTAAAGGTTTCTGACTTAGTAGAACAAACAAAATATACGAAATGTAAATTTGATCATTTTGGTACTTCAAAGGACATAGAAATTAAGATTGGCAGACATTACATCATCCCTCACAAGGAAAGTATTAAGTACCTAGAGTCAATTTTTCAAAGTGATAAAAAAATTAATGGAGTTGTTATGCATAGAATTAATGTCGATTGGTTAAAATGGAAATGGGTATCATGTATTTTGTATGATAAGAAGATACCATTAAAGTTAAAAGATAAATATTATAAAATAATAATTAGACCTGCTATGTTTTATGGTTTTGAGCAGTGTTGTCTGACGCGTATCGTATCGTGTATCGCTGGGCTCCACGATACGGGCATATCGTATCGTATCGTATCGTACTTTAATATTAAAATAATACAAAAATAATTAAAAATTAATAAAAAAATAGTAAAAAATCGAAAAAATTAGGAAAAAATTAGGAAAAATCTTATAATTTCTTTAAATTCATATAATGTAAGTTTAGTACAGATTGAGCATTCAGCATTGAACAATTGCATCCAAATTTACATATTTTGAATCCAAAAAATAAAATACAGACATAGTTTACACTTTACAGTACACTACAGTTACATATAATGTTACATTTTACAAATTGTAATCAGGATCATCAACTAAATAATCTTCATCTTCTCCTTGTTGCAGATCCTCATCATCATCAGCCACGCCCACACCTTCTTCTTCAAAATCAAATTCTTCATCTCCATAATGTTGTTGCGCTCCTTCCAAATTAATCCAGGCAACGTCTTCTTCTGTTAGGAGGGCATTTTCTTCAATGTCTTCCATAACCCAATCTTTTAATATATCAAAATTATCCAAACTTATTGGATCGAACTGACTTTCTTCTCTATTTATTTTTTTTAATTGCCTACGACACAAACAAAGATAAACAATTAGTAAGTAATATTAACAATTGAAAACTGAAGTTAATATCGAATTGAAAATTTGAAAGTAATACAACATTACCTTTCACGAAGGCGCATGTTACAACGAATATAAACCAAATCATTAAGCCTTTTGTGTTCCAATCTGTTGCGCTTTTTTGTATGGATATGTTCAAAAACACTCCAATTTCTTTCACAACATGTTGCACTACAGGTTTGGCTTAAGACTCTAACTGCAAAATCTCTAAGGTTTGGACAATCACTTCCAAACCTGTTCCACCAAACATCTGTAAAAAAAATATAAACATTAGAGACATAATAATCCACAGTAATGTAAGATGCAACTTAAATATGAAAATAAACAATGTACCTGAACGCATCGTAGAGCGGTTGCGAATTGCAACAGGCAAACCCATTAAGTGAAGAGCATTATCATATATCTCCATCTCTCGATGTATCGCATCTACTATGCTCTCATCAGGGACTAATCTGTCGATGCATTCAATGATTCCTCGATTAACCTCACTGTCCCTTTTGAAGGTTGCTGAGTACCTCAATGATGGGTTTAGATAGTAGGTTGCTGCATGAATAGGCTGATGCAATTGTTTATTCCATCTACTATCAATTATTTTCCACACGGGCACATAATCTCTTTTTTTTTCATTAAAGTTATTTCTGATCGCTTCTTTTGCCCTATCCATGGCTTCATAAAGGTAGCCCATATATGGTTTCTCCTCGCTGTCAGCCAATCTCAAAACTTTCACTAAAGGACAAGTAATTTTCAATAATCTGATGCATGCATTCCAAAATGAACTTCTAAAAACCGTTTCTGCAATCTCATTTAACTTTCTGTTCCTTCTGTTTTGTGGCAACTCTGCAAATTGTTGCCACTCATCTGAGGAGAACATTCTCTTTAAAGCTTGCTTCTGTCTTACAATACTTTGTACAGATAAGAAGTTTGTTGCGAACCGAGTTGCAGCTGTGTGAAGAAGCTCTGCACCTTCTGTGTATCTCCTCATCATATACAAAACAAATGGATGGTTGTAAATGAATTTTGTAATATCTTGGCAACACTCAGTTGCTCCCTTTATTTCATCCATCTCACCAATGTCCTCGAGGATGAGATCTAAACAATGGGCTGCACATGGTGTGCAGTAGAAAGTCCCATAAATATCAGCTAACGCTTTGTAGTTAGCTGCATTATCTGTAATCAATTGGACTACATTTTCTAGCCCAACCTCTTGTATAACCTTATCAAATTCCTCTCGTAAGATCTCTGCAGTGTGCCTCTCCTCTGACATATCTAGAGATCTCAAAACCATGAGTCCTTTAGGACAATATACAAGAAAGTTTAGCAATGTCCTTCCTCGCCTATCGGTCCATCCATCTGCCATGATAGTGCATCCTGTTTCCTTCCACGATTGTCTCAAAGTCGAACAGTATTGCTGCACTTCAATTACGGTCTGATCTAATATCTTTCCTCTCAACTTCTGATAAGAGGGCATCTTGTATCCTGGACCAATGTTAGCAATTGCATCTGCCATTGCTTGAAAATGAAAACTGTTTGCTGCATTAAATGGAACGCATGCATCATAAAACCATCTGCCCACTGCAAGGTCTGCTTGATCGTGCAGTTGTTCTGAAGCCATAGCAGCACGAATTCCTGGCTGAGCACCAGGTGTAGTGGAAGGAGGAAAGAACGAATGTATGCTAGAAGAAGAAGCTCTTCCTCTACTCCTTCCTGAACTTCCTCTTCTGCCACCTCCAAAGTCTTCAGCTGCAACCCTCTTTCCTCTGCTAGGTGCTCGCGAACTGCTACTACCAATATCTGTTCTAGCATCTGAAGGCAAACTATCAGTGAATCCAACTCCAGTGGCAGTAGCATCATAAGCTTCTTCACACATCTGGAAATCATCCTTTTGTTGTCTCCTTTCCTGTATGCTCTCAATCATCTACAAGCATTGCCATTTAATACCTTCTGGCACACTTCTAACTCTGCCTGTGCATGGAGCAACTTCTTTCCTGATTCCTGCTAGGTGGTGTTTCAACCTTGAAATTCCACCACTAACCACCTTTTCACAAAATAAACATCTGATTTTTAACCTTGAACCCTCAACTGGTATACCCCACTGCCATGCCGGATCATCAAACTTTGAATGAGAGTCTCTACCACCCCTTCCTGCCATCTCAATGGAGTACTTTAATTCAAACAAAAACCTGAAAATAAAAGCACTTCGTAAATCCCCCAATCTTCAAATAACACTCAAATCGAGTGTCTCCCACTTCATGAATGCAATAAAAATCGTATACACAAACTTAATAACTTCATATTTTGTCATTCAAAAAAAAAAATCGAAATAACACAAAAAACAATAAATATAAAAGAAAAAAAAGGAAAAAACATTAAAAATATACCTAAATCCGAGTTTGGAGGCTTGGACGGACACCGTAGGGCACGATTTTAGAGCTTTGAACACAAAGGAGGCGAAAACCGACTCTTAGGGAGCTTGAAGAACCCAAATGGAGAGAGGGAACCTGCGAAAAATCGCGGGTTTCTCTCGGGCCGGGACCCTTTATAAGGGTCCCAGGGTACGATACGGGCGATACGCACCGTATCGTGCGATACGGGGCCCCGTATCGTATCGCACCGTATCGTACAATACGGTGCGATACGGACAACACTGGTTTTGAGTGTTGGATAGTTAATTATCAACATGTACAAAAGATGTCCGTAAAAGAAATAAAGATGTTGACATGGATCAGTAGTCACACAAGGAAAGACCGTATACATAATGAGGTTATTAGAAACTAATTGGGAGTAGCACCAGGGGATAAAATGAAGAAAAATCGTTTAAGATGGTTTACACACGTAGAAAGACGATCAAAGGATACTCCCATAAGAAGATTTGAAAAACTAGATTGTGAAAATGTTAAAGAGAAGAAGAGGATGATCACAAAAGTGCTGAAAAGAAATAATAAATAATGATCTAGTTTATATTGAGTTAACCTATGTCACACAGAAACCTCTAGGAGGTGGAGTGTCGGCCCTGACACTGGTGTGACACCGACACCATGTCGGTGCGGCATTGACATGGTGTCGTGAAATGCTGACACGATCAATGTGTCGAAATAGATTCTGGGTGCGGTCAACGTGTTAGAGTCCATATGTGTCCAAACTCTAAGTCATTTGTATAGAAGGGATCTGGTCCCAGCTCGTGTCCCACGCTTTGCAGCTGCAACCCTCTCACACCACCTCCCACGATCTGCGGTTGCAACCCTTTTTCTTCTCCGCCTCCCACCCTCTATGACTGCAACCCTCTCACGCCACCTCTTCGATGGCAACCCTCTCTCTCCCGTATTTCTATTGCCTCGCTACCAACTGCAGCCATCTCTACCACCCAACAATCGATCTGCCCCATCCAGGTAAGCATCTTCTTTCCATTTCTTTGTCTCCTCATTTTTCTTTCTTCTTCCTGGTTTCTTTTTTCCTTCTCATTGCTAATGCGCTAGCAATTGGCTATAGTGTACAATAACTTATATTACACTTGTTGTAGCATCGGTAGTTGGCCTCTCATGCCACCTCTTCGGCTACAACCCTCTCTCTCTCACATTTCTACTGCCTCGCTACCAACTGCAGCCATCTCTACCACACAAAATCTTATCGGCCCGATCCACGTAAGCATCTTCTTTTCCTTTATTCGTCTCCTTATTTTTCTTTGTTCTTTCTTCTGGTTTCTTTTTCCTTCTCATTGTTGATGTGTTTTCTCATTGCTGACGCTTTTTCTTACGTGGCTTTTGTGAGTTTCTTGCTTATTGTTTAGCAATTGGCCAGAGGAACTTATATTACACTTACTGCACCATCAGTGTTAGATATGCATGTTTATAAGGTTCCATTGCTGAAGTTGTTGATTCATAATGTATACATGTTAAGTTTGTATGCAAATGTGTTAGCACTTCTATGTAACACTATAATCTTGTGTTTATAGGAATTGGAGTATATGTTCTCAAACTCACAATATCAAAAGAAACAAAATCTCAAGTAGTCATGATGAAGACTTGGTTTACATCAATTCAAATCTAAAATTGGTTTCACAATCTAGTGTGAGTACAATTAACTAATTACTAATCTTTCAAAATTATTTTTTTCTATTAATCATGGTAATTATATTTTATCTTTATTGTTATTTATTAGAATATATTGCAATGAAAGAGCATCAAAATATTGGGATGCAAATACGGAGGAATATCATTTAGATGACAGTCAAGATTTGTATACCTTTAATATGGAACTCACTGACTTGATTTGATAGTCCCTTTAGTTGATAATGTTGTTGATAGTGAAGATCTATGATTTATCAGGTACATGTTTATTTCATTTATCAAACATTAAGATTTCTTTTTTATTGATTTTTGTATTATGATGAAATTAGTAGTTGTTTACGTGTTTTGCCTTAATATAAAGTTGTGTACTTACTATTGTCATATACTTATGTTAATTGACGTTTCACTTGCTCTAGTTTAAATATTATACATATTATAATTATATAATATTATATACCTTAATCGTGTCACTGTACCCAAAAAATTTAGAATTTGCCGTATCCCCACTCACGTCCACACCCACACCCACACCCATGATAGGGCTCCGTAGAAACAAAGAATTCATATAGTTAACCCCATCTAGTATGGAAAAAGGCTTAGTTATGGTATATTATTTCACATATCACAAGTTGTGCCTACATAATCTCAAGCATCTCTTTTAAGTACTTTCTTTTTAAATGTAGTTGTTTTCTTATTTTTGAGGTTTCATCATTTAGTTTGAATAGTTATATGTATTCTTTTCCTCTTTCTCCACTTTCTTATATGTAAATCTATTATTAAAAGTCGATATTAAGTAGTTAAAATTTCACCCGAAATTAACTTACAATCCTTATAACACAATCTATCTTTTACCCTACAAACAAAATAATCAATATGTTTTCAACAAGTTACTCTTAAGTAATTAAATATCCATCTCATTTTCTAAAATTTGTATTAGCTACAAAGAATTCATACGTCATAGTAAAATTTAAAATTTCCTTATCTTCCTCATTTAAATCCCTAAAGCCACAGTTTTCATGAATACCTTGATATCCTAATGCCTCTATCCACATGTCCATTTAGATTTCATCCCACGCAAATCATTTCTCTTTGTGGAATTCTTTGAATAACCTTATCTAACTTCTCCTGGAGTACTTTCTTCAAATCGTACTTGATAAGCCCAAATTATATGTTTATAATTCGGTCACCATGTTCTTATAGGTATATTACACTATCCTTTAAATTCTTATTTACAATAATACCAACTCCATTTGAGCCTCTTTTTTCCATAGTATCATAATTTAAAACCTATGTTTCTAATCTCTTTAGCTTTTCTCCAACCTACTTTGTCTCTTGTAAGCATAGAACATGAATCTTTCTACTAATCTAAGGATCTACCACCTCCATTAGCTCTTTAGTCAAAGTTTCAATATTCCAAGTACTAATACGAATCTTGGAGGACAAAAAGAGGATTATATAATTGATGAATGATATTTTAATGTTTGAGATTATGATTTCTTTTACTTCTCTAGTGATGTAAGTTTGAAAAATGTTTATTACGTTGTTTTGATTTGGTAATAAATCAAATTAGACCAACGGTTTAGATTATTTTTAATTAGCAATTAGTTAGCTTATTTGTTTGTTTATATTATAAATTTATGATTATTACTAATTAATGACTATATAATGTAGGTAATTACTACTTACTACCTTATTAAATTCAATTTATATTATTATTTTAATATAATGCCAATGTTTCCCCCCACGTATTCTGGTTCATAATAATTATTTAGGATTTTTCTTGATTTTTCCTAATCGTTTGACTATTTAAGTATGTTTTAGAAAATATTTTACATACTTTACGATACAAAAGATATGATATGAATGTACTTTATCATGGCAAAAACAATACCTATTACGTTACACTACTTACAACTATGGCTTGCATTACTAACAAGCTAATATTTTGAGACAAAGCAATGATCCACCACGTCGAGCCAGCTGGCAACGCATCTCAAGCTTAGCTTGTTCTGAAAAATCCATGTATTTGCACATTTTGACGCCAAGAAAACAATATTTCTAATGAGACTCTTGGACAGAAAAAATAATATGGAAGTCCCCACCCAAGATCTTTTGTCCCTCATGTCACTTTCGGGCTACCGAAGGCTCACAAAAATCCCTCATGATGTTGCATGGATTTAGGTCCATATATATAATATATAGAGAGAGAGAGAGAGATCAATTGGGTTAAATTCCAAAAAAGAAAACCCTGATTTTGATTGAATTGAAAGTAGTTGCTATTATATATATACATATATATATAGAGAGAGAGAGAGAGAGATCAATTGGGTTAAATTCCAAAAAAGAAAACCCTGATTTTGATTGAATTGAAAGTAGTTGCTATCTCTTGCTGCATACTAATTCCCACGGCATCTTACTGCGTATACTTCAACTTTCTCCTGCTTATGCACTCTGAAATACTTTCTTCCTATGCCTAGTAAATACACACTTGCAATTTAAAAGGACAACTGTGCATGTCAAATTATTGCATGCAAGCATCTATGAGTCTACAAACAAAAATCAGTCAAAATGTTGGCTGCTCACGACTATACGCACCATGAAATTTTTGAGCCGCTCTGTTTCCGACACATCTGAGCTGGAAAGTTGCTCCTCATATCGAATACGAGCATTGTACATCTCCATAGCCTTTTTATATGCAGAAGCAATGTTAGAAGGAAGTCCATTAAGATCATCTGAGGTAATTCCATCAAGATTCCCTTGTTCAACCTCCCACTTCTTGTACTCAGAAAGAGTGGAATTCATGTTCGCAAGTGGCACTGACAACTGGCGATGGAAAAGGCTGCGAATGCGATCAAGCTGCTTAACTTTCCCCTGCATAAATATAACGAAGTGAGCGAGATACAATTTACTTCTTCCAGATCTAAAAGTTTACCTGGAGTGTACAATAAATAAACCGACATGAAGCTTACAGTGCACAACCAATTTTATCAGAGAAACATGGTCGCCAGGGACAGATGGTAATATAATTTGGAATGCTAGACTTTGCAAAGTTTCAACCATCTCACATCTGGCCAAAGAATAAACCATGTCCTATGTATTTATGCAGCATGGCCATACATCAAGATCTGTAGTTTCCGTTGGCAGAAAATTTATGAGTGACTTACGAATAGTAGCTCTATTTTCTATCATGAGAATACTTAGTTGAGAAAGAAACAATAAAAACAGTGATATCTGTGTTTGAAAACGTGGGAGCACAACGGATATCGAATATCACAAGACGATAAGAATCGATGAAGAGAAAATGTGGAGATCGAAGGAGGGGGCAAACCCTCCAATGGAGGCCGCCCCCTCCTCTCTCTCTCTCTTTCTTAATCTCTCCTCTCTCTCTCTCTCTTAATCTTACTCTCTTAACCCTAATCCATATGTGCAGTCTTTATATAATAGGTTGTTAGACACAAAATACCCTTAGTACTACGGGCAATTACAATAATACCTAATACCACAGATACATTCATATTTTTCAACACCCCCTCAAGTTGGAAATGAGATACTTCGAACTCCAAACTTACTGAAAAACTTGTTCTTACTTCACCACACTTATGGATAATTATGATAATCAAACCAACAACCAAACACTTAATAGAAGATGGAATTGGATAGGCTGACTGTTCTGATGCAGTCACCCCTCTCTTTCTTCTTTCAATCATACTTCTACAAACAAATAAAAGATGGAATTAGGTTGTCTTTCTCTCTTTCTCTCTTTCTCCTTCCAAGCTGCAGTTGGTGCTTACACAACATAATGTAGATGAATTTTGGTATATGCAGTCCCCCCTTAGGAGTCGCCACCCTCTCTTTCTTCTCTATATTTTTTTGCGCCTTCTTACACAATATAATGTAGAAGATGGAATTTAGCATGTGCAGTCTCCTCCTAAGGGCCGCTGCCCTCTCTTTCTTCTCTATACTTTCTTACCCAACATAATGTAGAAGATGGAATTTGGCATGTGCAGTCCTCCCTAAGAGTTATCGCCCTCTTTCTTCTTTATATTTTTCTTGCGCCTTCCTACATAACATAATATAGAAGATGGAATTTGGCATGTGAGGAGCCGCCGCCCTCTCTTTCTTCTTTATATATTTTTTTTTGTGCCTTCTTGGCTTACATACTCTTAATCAGCCTCTAAGGGTGTTCTTCAACAACTTCATGGTTGCACCAATGTTCAGCAACTTCTTGACTGCAACAACTTCAAGTTAACATTCATGATTGGTCATTTTCAGCACCTTCTTGGCTGCAACATTTTCAGGCAGCATTATTAGCTGCACATTTTTTCAACAAATCTCTTAGTTGCACATATTCAACAAATTTCTTTCACATTCTTTGGTTGAGTTTAAGTGGTTGGCATGTCTTCACAACTCTGGTTACAGGTGAGTTGGTAATAGACACCGCATGAGGAGTGACGAATGTATCTCGCATTCTTGGCATTGACGCAGCATTGCGAATGCAAGATGACTGCCCAACTGCTTTGGTGGGCAGTGGCAATGATGCCCTACGATTATGCCTACTGGATCGATCGCAAAGGATTCTTGAGTGAGGACATTTCTTGTGATTTAGCAAATCCTGGCTGATGTCTGGTGGCTCACCACGGGGTTGATCTAAGAGTTCGAAAGCCCTAGTCCACAAAAGAGATCATGGCATTGCTTTCTTCAGAATGGTTGTAGTTAACTGACGTCTCGCTCCCCTTAGGCTTAAGAAAACTTGTACTGTTGGAAACTTTCCTCTTAAAAAAAATATCTTGCTTGTTATCACGATCACAAGGTCCCAAAGATTTTCATCACTGAGTTCTCGCCTTTTCTCTTTGTGCTGGGGCGGAATGCATTTGTATTCTATCTCGAAGTATCAAGAATCGCCAACATGACCTGTATGCAAGCACACTACTGGGCTACAATCACACGGAACCCTTGAACTGTGCCATGTATAATGTCCATATCCTGCTCAATTCTTGGGCATGCGAACCATATCCATGCAGATTGAATGAAAGAGAATGCCGCAACTGGACGTATTTGAGATGAATCTTCAGGACATTGTTGAAGGATTGGATTCTTTAGAAGATCAGCAGCACTTGGTCGATGCTCTGGGCTTTTCCGCAGCATGCTTTTTTATGAGACCCCTAAATGCACCAGAATACATGGTGGGGGGCGGAGCCACAATAGACTTGTTTATTTTATTGATCAGTGCTTGCATATCAAACGCTTTAAATGCTGGTTTGTGACCGATCATTTCATAAAAGCAGCACCCTAGAGACCATATGTCACACTTGGTGCCATAAGGAATATCAGCAAGAAGATTTGGGCACATATAGATGGGAGTTCAACAGAAGAGGCAAGGTCATCAGAAGTTAACATTTTGGCAAGTCCAAAATCATCTACCCAAATGTCTTGATCCTTTGTTAAGAATATATTCGAACACTTTACATCACGATGAAGAATGTGGTTTGCATGCAGATAATCAAGTGCCATTAGGAGTTGTGCGAGCCATTTGCATAGTTTCTCTTCTGGAAAATGAACTCCAACTGACTTCTTTATGGCCTCTGTCTGTTCTTCCCAGACTCCACCGTCTCTGTCAACTTGCTGCAATCGGAAGCGGTGCAGCGCAGAGAGGAGCACCAGGACGGCCGCATTCTTCAGCGGATTTTCAATCCTTACGGTTCTGCAGCTTATGTCTTCATCCAGATGGGCGCGTACAGAGGCGAGCTGGACACCTTCGGCGACGGTGGCCTAGCCTCAAAGCCGCTCCACGTCTTCGCGAAGCCAAGGATTGAGTGCGAATGGGTTTTTGGCAACGCTTCTGTCAAGCCCATCCGTGTGAACGGCAGCAAGATGTTCCCTTCCTGGGGCTACGAACGAGTCTACATGGTGGTGGTCGTGAATTGCATATCAGCCACGAGGTTAAGCACATGGCAGAGCCTACGTGCCAATGGCGTAGCCATGGATACAGATGGTTATCACGTGGAGTCAGAAAGCCCTAGGGTGTGGGACCGAGTGGATGCCGTCGGAATGCATCTCCCTTCTCGCCGTTACCATTCTCTCTCTATGTGCACACACACACACTGCATTGCTGCCCCTTCTAACCGGTCTGCCAACCAGAGACCCCTCCAGTTTGAACACATGAATATTGCCCGTCGTTGCCATCCAGCATGTTCCCAGCGACCACAAGATTGTCTTTTGCAGTCACTACCTACGGCGACGAGAGGTTTGATCTCATGAACGACCGATCGAGTCACTGGAGCCCCTGGTCGCCACCTTCTACCGCCATTCACCTGTTGCTCTCATCAATCGAACGACTATAATGCTATGTTTGAAAACGTGGGAGCACAACAGAGATCAAATATCACAAGACGATAAGAATCAATGAAGAGAAAAATGTGGAGATCGAATGAGGGGGCAAGCCCTCCAATGGAGGTCGCCCCCTCCTCTCTCTCTCTCTCTTTCTTAATCTTACTCTCTTAACCCTAATACATCATGTTCAACCCTTATATAATGGGTTGTTAGACAAAAATGACCAAAATACCCTTAATACTACGAACAATTACAATAATACCTATTACAACAGATACATTCATATTGTTCAACAATTTGTACCTTCAAGGATTAAAGAAAAGAAAAGGTTTGCAACCTATGGACTAGCATTATAATAACCCACGAAGCAAGAAGCTTTCTCCTCCACTGGTTGGGGTCAGCAACCTTGGCCTCTTAGATGCGATTGAGCATGATATTGTCTCGTAATAGCATTTAGCTCCTAAAAGCACAAACATGTCACTGTTTTCTTCCAATATTTAGGAACTTTCCTCTCCATCATTTGAAGTATATACCATCTAATTTCTCACACCTAATTGCAACTTCATCAGTTTGCCTCCCTACCAAACCTATTTTTTCATTTTGTGACATGAAAGACCATCCCTTGGCCATCAAATATGTGTTGATCTTTTTATGATAACTTTCTCATTCTCTTGTTCTCATAGAAAACCTATTAAGAAGAAATATGCATTGATCAAGGAAGTTTAACTTAGAAAAGTGAGCAGATTGGAGGCGTTCCTCCAATCTGCACTTGCGGCTCTCCTCACCTTGACTCTCTAATTAAACCCTAAATTCTATTATTTATACTAACCTATTTAACTTGAATTCCTAAATTACCCCTGATTATTACTAATTACTACTAAATAAACATGACACCCTAATACACTTAAATAACGATATTGCTAGACATCTTTTACATCACACGCCTTTAACACTCCCCCTCAAGTTGGATGAAGGATGTTTATAACACCCAACTTGGATAATGTCTCCTTTAATTGTCTGCTGATAGTAGCTTTGGTTAGGAAATCAACTCTTTGTTTAATAGATTGAACATACTCCAACTTGAAGTCTTGATTAGCTATCTTCTCTCTGATGAAGTGACAGTCAATCTCTATATGCTTGGTTCTTTCATGATACACTGGATTAGAAGCTATCTGAATTGTTGCACTACTGTCACAGTATAGAGGTATAGAATGATTAAATGGAAATCCCAGTTCGTTGATCAGTGAAGAAACCCACTTTCCTTCACACATAGCTTGTGCAATAGCCCTGTATTCTGCTTCTGTTGTGAATCTGGCAACCACTGTCTATTTTTTACTCTTCTAAGATATAATATTACCTCCCAGTAAAGTAACATAACCTGTAATTGATTTTTGGTCATCCCGTGAACCAGCCCAATCTGCATCAGAATAAAGTTCAATGTACAAATTTGATGATCATGAATAAAGTAAACTCATTTCTGAAGTTGATTTTAGGTATCGAAGAATTCTATATACGGCATCCATATCATTCTTGGTAGGAGAGTCCATATATCTGCTCACAATATTGACTGCATAGGTAATGTCAGGACGAGTAATAGTCAAATATATGAGCTTACCAACCAACTTCTGATATTTGTTAATGTCTTTGAAATCTTCACTATCACCACTGAACAATTTAGATTAACTTCCATAGGAATGTCACTCAGTTTACATTCTAGCATATGTGTGTCTTCAAGAAGATCCATTAAATATTTCCTCTGAGTTAGGAAGATACCTTGATTTGAATAAAGAACTTCTATGCCTAAAAAATAGTAAAGTCGACCCAAATCTTTTAGATCAAATAATTTGTGAAGATTCATTTTCAACTTAGATATCTCTTTGAGGTCATCTCCTATGACAATTATATCATGAACATAAACAGCAAGAATAGATATTTTGGTTCCCTTCTTGAAGAAGATCGTATGATCATTTAGACTCCTACAGTATCCCAGACTGCAAACTGCTTTATTAAATCTATCAAACCAAGCTCGTGGAGATTGCTTCAGTCCATAAATTGCTTTATTGAGTTTACACACTGTATTAAGAGGCATGTTTATCTTCATTCCTGGAGGAAGTTCCATATATACTTCTTCATTTAAATCTCTTTGTAAGAAGGCATTTTTAACGTCTAGTTGCCATAGATCCCATCCCAAATTTGTTGTCAAACTGAGAAGTATTCTTATTGAAGTCAGCTTAGCCACCGGTGCAAAAGTTTTTGTATAATCAATCTCATATGACTGGGTATATCCTTTAGCAATCAATCTTGCTTTATATCTCTCCACAGTGTCATCTGCCTTGTATTTAATAGTAAATACCCACTTAAATCCTACAATATTCTTATCATGAGGTAGTTGTGTGATGGTTCATGTATTGTTTTTCACAAGAGCATTCAGCTCTTCTTCAATTGCAGCTTTTTATAAAGGACACTTGATGGCTTCTTCAAATTTCGAATAAATATTATGTTTCTCAGCATTCATAACAAAGTTCTAGTAAGTCTGAGAAGTATTGTCATATGAAATATAATCAAAAATAGGGTAACGTGCATATGTACGTTTACCTTTTTGAATAGCAATAAGAAGTTCGAGATCATATGTCTCTTCTACCTGAGGATCTGAGTAAGGGGAAATATCTTTGGTACTTGTATTAGGGGTTGGTTCTTCTTCAGTATAGATAATGTTTCTTAATCCTCTCTTATTCATCAAAATCTCTCATTCCTTATTGACTTCATTTCTGTTATCATTTGTATCTTCTTTGGCATCATCTGGGACTACTGGTAGGACATACGGAGAAATTTCCTGAGATGTAGTGGACTCCCCCTGAGAAGTATAATAGGGAACAGATTCTGTAAGGTAACATCCATAGAAACATACAGTTTCTTGCCCAAAAGATCATATAGCATTTATAGCCCTTATGAGAATTAGAGTAGCCAAGGAAAATGCACTTTACAGAATTAGGATCCAACTTATCACGATTCGGTAAATGAATATGGATAAAACAAGTACAACCAAAGATACGGGGAACTATATAAAATGGTTTTAATTCTCTATTGAGACACTTCATTGGACTTTCACCCTCAAGTACAGTACTGGGCATTCTATTTATCAGGTGAATTGCAGTAAGAACGGTTTCTCCCCAATAGAATTTAGGAACATTATTTTGAAGTAACAGAGTTCTGGCTACCTCTAGAATATGACGATTTTTCCTTTTAGCTAGTCCATTTTGTTGAGGAGTATAAGGACATGAAGTTTGATGGACTATACCATGTGTGTGTAAATATGTTGTTAATTGATTCCTTATGTACTCTCCCCCATTGTCTGAACGAAGGATTTTTACCGAAGTATTAAATTGGGTGAGAACAAATTTATGCACAATTAAAAAAATTAACGAAACTTCAGACTTTGATTTCATTAAATATATAATCGTAAGGCGAGTATAATCATCAATAAAGGTAACAAAGGATCTCTGACCAAACAAGGAAGTAACAGGACTAGGACCCCAAATATCTGAATGAATAAGTTTAAAAGGCTGAGATCTTCTAGAGTTACTCAATGGATAAGTGGCTCTTTGATGTTTCCCAAGCTGACAGACTTCACATTCAAACTGAATTTTATTGACTCTAAGATGAGATAGGACATAAGGAAGTTTAGACACAGGTAAATGACTAAGACGACAATGCCAAAGCCGAATCTCTGAATCCTGAAGTGGTGTTGCTGAAGCTTTATAAGAAGTTCCACGCTGAAGATGATCTTCCAAAATGTATAAGCCCTTCTGTAATCTACCATGACCAAAGACTTTTTCCGCCTTCAAATCCTGAAACACACAATCAATAGGAGTAAAAGTTATCCTGCATTTCATAGTATGAGTCAACGAACTAACTGAAAGTAGATTTATTGGAAAGCTAAGAACATGATAGACCGATGATAACGTAACAAAACATGTGGGCACACTTCCCTGTCCAACCATATACGAATAAGAACCATCCGCTAACTTAATAGGCTCTTATTTTGAAAGATATGTGTACTCTGAAAAATAGGATGATTCTCCTACCATATGACTGAAAAATAGGATGATTCTCCTACCATATGATCTGTTGCACCTGAGTCAATAATCTAGAGTAAGATAAGTTACCCTTTACAATATGAGTTACTTCTAGTGAAGCTTGAGAAGTAGATGGTTGAGACTGTCCAGATAGTCTTGTTTCGAGTCCTTCAATTCTCTTAAGAAGTTCCTGCATTCCATCTGTATTAGTCGCAGTATTCTCGACAGAATGGGCAGAGGAATTCCTGTTTTTGTAATCATCTGGTTTGCCATGTAATTCCTAACAGTATTCTCTGGAATGTCTTGTTTTTTCATAATGAGAACAGATAAGTTTTTCTTTTTCATCAGGATAGGATCTACCACGTCCTCGTCCACGAACTGGATATCCTCCTCTTCCTTGATAATGTGAATTTTCTCCTCTTGTTTGAAGTGTATGTTGATCAGTAACATCAACATTATTCTTCTCAAGATTCTGTCAGTCCTCTTCCCTGATTAATAAGGAATAAATTGTTCCCAATGAAGGTAGTTCATCTCTTCCCAAGACATTGAGTTTTATTGACTCAAATTCTGAATTAACACCCCACACTAAATCAAATACCTTTTTCTTCTCAATCTTTGCATTTCTTTTAGTTTGACATGAAGTGCATTTGATACTGGTGTAGTACTGAAGTTCATCTCAAAGTCCTCTAAGATAAGCATAGTAGTCACTGATAGAACGTGAGCCCTGCTTACAATTCCTAATCTTTTCTAAAATTTCATATTCTTTTGCTACATTCTTCTTCCGGGAATAAGCTTCTGAAACTGCACACCATATGTCATAAGCAGACTCAAGAAACATAAATGTCTTAGCTATTGATGGAGTCATTGACTGTAGTAACCAAGATGATATTAGTGCATCTTCTCGTTGCCAAACAAGATAAAGAGAATCATGTATATCTGGAATACGTGTCTGACCCATAAGGTGAGCCCATCTCCCCCTTGCTATGATAGCCAGTTCTAACCATTCCAAATAATTTCTTCCATCTAATTTTGTTGTGGTAATTTGAAAACTTTCTCCTTTTTCATTCATAGGATGCTCAAACAGCATAGCTGGATTTTCAATTGCCTTGCTTTTACTCGCCATAGATATTCAATTCAAAGATAACAAAAGACAATATGTTTAGTAATGTGACTCAATTATGTCTTCTGCGCCAAGATATGAGTACACGATAAAGATGTAGTTTCCCAATAAAAAATCTGTACTCATAATCTGTCCTTTCTAATTATCAAAAAGAAGAAGGACCAATCAACTAATGTTGATTGGCAAATCTGGCCGAAATCTGATCGTTGAACGATTGGCTAATCTGGCAAATCTGGAAAATCAACTAATGTTTACCAATAATCAGATTGCTGGCCGATCAACTAAGGATACCAAGACAGCTTACGAATTCTGTCTTCCCGATTTTGTATGCCTTCACGATTTTGTATTTCACGACTTCAATAAACCAATATCTAGAAATGAATCACTAATGATTCACGCTGATTCAAGCAATCGATCTCTGACTTTCTTCTACAACACGCATAAAAAACTTGTTTCAATGATTTTCTTCAAACAACATCATTGAAATAAATGCCCAAATAGGCTCTGATACCATATTAAGAAGAAATATGCATTAATCAAGGAAGTTTAACTTAGAAAAGTGAGCAGATTGGAGGCGTTCCTCCAATCTGCACTTGCGGTTCCTCTAGGGTTGTTGACTGCCACCTTGACTCTCTAATTAAACCCTAAACTCTATTATTTATAATAACCTATCTAACTTGAATTCCTAAATTACCCCTGATTAGTACTAATTACTACTAAATAAACATGACACCCTAATACACTTAAATAATGATATTGCTAGACATCTTTTACATCACACACCTTTAACAAAACCGAGAATGAGAAACTTATCCATTCACTCATAGATAAATGGTCCCAAATCCATTCAAAGGAGGAAGGCTGTTTAGGCAATCGGCATAGCATAAAATTTTACCCATTTTTTCAACCAGACACAATCTTTTCAACACTAATGCACCAGATCCCATAAAAAGCCCAAAGTTGTGCTGATTGGGTGTGAATAGTACTAAAATGCAAAATCTCCTATTCACTAGTATCAATCCCTACTATGGGAAACAGTAATTAAGGTAAGGCCTCAGTTTGGGAAGAAAAAACTTTTTGCTCCCTACATTTTCATCTCATATTGTCCATTACATCACCTGTGATTTGTCATGCTTTCAGCTTTCTAGCCATCATGTTGCAGTTATCCTCGCTTTATGTTTGTAGTAAACTAACATCTTTTATAAGACAGTGTATCATCATCATGAAATTCTCCAAGAGTTATGCATGGTTGTGCTAGCCACTCCTTACTTTTCACGGTGGGTATTGTAAAGAACTTAACAAGGCTGTCACTAAAGCTTACGGAATCATAGATTTACTATAACATAGGAATCAGATGATTGTTCCTAATAGTCCATCCAATGTCAACTTTACAAAGGCTTCTCCACTTCTTATGAACTCTAAAGTATAGATTTCCTTTCATAGTTTCACGAGCAAGCAGATGCAAGGGAGTACATTAACCAGGAACACACAGAAGCTCAAGGTTGAAGAATTTCAACAAATAAATGTTCTAGATCTGCCTCTTGCATCATGTAACATAAAGCCAAATAACAATTCTTTCGAGGAAGATGAAATTAAATTAATAAAGCTCGTAGGTGGCACAACAGAACATTACCCTTAAGTCTCCCTCACACGCACACACACGCTCAATCGGGAAAGGAATCAATTGTTGCTTACAGATAGTTGAAGTAGGGACCTAAATCCTCAAAGGCAGTTAACTTGGATGTGGGTCCATCCAAGGCCCTTTGAGAACTAAGCCCCATCTCGGTGGCTTGGCTATAAACTAATAGCAGCATATGTTGCTCACTGGAGTCAACACATAGAGGTTAAAATTCTATGCCAAATAATAACGTATACATAACATATGCTGCAAATCATCTCTATAATTTAAAAAAGAAGTCTTACGTCAATATCAGCATCAGCAGTGCTCAGATGATAAGCCTGCTCAAATTCCCTGTATGCATCCCATATATTTTTTCCCTCCACAATATGTAGTCCGCCAGCAGTTAGAGCTTGTTCAAACAAATCCCTCATTTTTGTGGCACCATCGAAGGTCAGTTGGGAGACAGATGGATCACGCTCTTGAATAAAATCCAAATAATCACACCAAAGGGGCACCGACTGCAAATAGCATGAAAAGGAGAAGACATAAATGAGTCACAATTCAGCAGCATAGGCGACATTTTCAATTTGTTTACCAGGGTAGGGAAAAGAAGTTGGTCAAGGGCATCTTACCAGATAATCATGAACTCCTTGTTCATATATATTTTTGACTGTTTCCAGTACCTCGGAGCTGAAACGAAAGAAAACAATTGCATGATTTGCAACTTAAAGTGCAACACACCAAACACTACTGTTCAGATGCTTCAACGTGTTCAAAGACAACAGAAACCGCAAACACCAATCAGCCATTGCAATATATCTACTGGAGGCAACTGACCGATTTTCTTGAACCAACATATGACAAGTACTTCCAAAATCTAATCACATTCACTGACATAGGTGATATTTTGAAAAGCAAGATATCGTTGGCATTTTAAAGGTGGGAAATATTATAGTTAAAACATTGGAACATTTTCAAAAGATTGCAAATATGTTTACAACATCATTTTGTTATTTTCATTTTAAAGTTTAAACTCCAATTTTAATTTTTGTCTCCAACATTTTACCTATCTTTTTTAGTGATTCTGTGTACTTCGACATACGGTATTCAAATTCATCATTTCCTACAGTTTCACTTTGCTTTATTTAGAAAAATAATGCATCTTTCTCCAATATTTTCTTGAGGGATACAACTTTATAGCAGAGAAGAAAAATCGCAAGGACAATGAGTAGAACAGTGATCAATGGCGCACCAGGACAATTCATTCAAGCCCAATAATAAAGTAGGTAGTGTGAGAGTTACAGTTTATCATGCACATAACAGTTTCCTATGAAATAAAAGAGTAAGTAATCCATGGTCCATCAAGAAGTATTTATACAGCTGGGAATAAAATTCAGAACATTGTAGAACAAACTATTACTGGTAGAGTATTAAACATTGAACGATTGAACATGTAAAAAACAAACAAGTAAGCAAATAATAGCAAGTAACAAGTAAGTGAATAAATATATTCTCCTAATGCAATAAAATTATAAAATACACCCTAGGTCCTATCTCCTAACTTCAAACACTTCAGATGAACTGAATAGCTTGAACATTACACTGTGAATCAGTCCAAGAACTTGGATATATCTGATAATGTACATCATAATAAACCTTTATCATCCATCCCATCATTAATATTCTGGAAAACTCTAGTAGCAGACCTAAGATTGTGCATTTAAGAAGCCTCATCATTCATCCATCTTCAGGAATCCATCGACATATATACCATACAGAACTTCACCCGAAAGTAACACCAGAAAAGAGAGGAAATGCCTCTGAAATAAACAGCATTTTTTTATTTATATCGTTCGTTTCCGCTTTCATAGTCACCAGTAACGTCAAAACAGACGCCGGGAGGGAATGACGAAACGAAAGAGAAAACTGTTCTTACACTCGAACACTTAATTGCGCCGTAGTGAACCCACGAGATTATCTAGCACGCTAGGAGTTACGAGTTGGAGAAAAAATAACTACAATAAACATATAAAATCATGCATATTACCCAGTTCCAAGTGAAGCCTCATCACTCGCCCACTCCTGCCACATGGTTGGGGACAATGGAAATACTGTTCTCATCGATTCCCTGGCAGCTCTAAGCTTCTCGATTTCTCCGGCCTTCCTCAAACACTTTATGTACTGCGTGAAAAGAAGAAACACCTTCCACAGTCAGGGTTAAGAATCAAAATGCGCATTACCACCCTCTCGACTAGCAGATAAGTCGGAAAAAACGGCACTGAGATGTGTAGCCACACGGATTTAACGGAATAGGCAGGGATAATTTGCAGAAGCAATAAAGAAAACAAAGAAACAAGAAGAAGAAGAAGACTACCTTGACGCGAGCATCGAAATCGTTGGGATTATCCCGAATTGCTTGCTCTAGGTTTTCGACGTTGAGCTCATCCTCGCCGTTGTCGGAAACATCGGAATCTGAGTAAGAGTCGCATGCCATCTTCTCACCATCGCCAGAGAACGGGTTTTGAGCCTCTACGATCTCTGTATCTTGGTCGGTAGCTCCGTTTCCGTCGACCATATCTCTCTCTCTCTCTCGCGCGCGCGCGCGGCCCGGTTCGTTCTCCTCCTCCTCCCCTTCCCTCTTATACCCCTGCATCTTCTTTTTACTCCACGTTTTTCTTTTCTTCCCCATATTCCATCCATTTGCGTTACGAGGCAGGACTTGTTCGATTCGCCAAAGGCTTTTTGTTCCCTTCCAATCTAACTTGTTTTTAGGTGCTCTCCATCTCCTCTTGCTTTTCTTCTCTTGAATTTTTCCTTTTTTTCTCTCTATTTTATGGTTCACCATGTTTTGCAATGTTTCTCTAAAGGAGATTTAAAAATGGTTACGGTGGTCCATTGTCTGTTTTATTGCAGTTCTTGCTTCATTATATCCTTCTTGACCTTTGTAAAGTGTTTAATGGTGTTTATTTCTTATAGTTCCGAAGAAAACTTTTACTATGGATGTTACTTTATAAAGTGTTTGTAAAGTACGATAGTGGAAAAACATGTGTGAGGACTCATGAAAGAATAACAAACTTCTTTGAAGTTAATATTGGTTTACATCAAGGATCAACTTTAAGTCCATACTTATTTATAATGGTGATTGATGAGTTAACAAAATATATTCAAGATGAAGTACCTTGGCGTATGTTATTTGCACATGACATTGTGTTAGTAGAAGAGTCTAAGGAAAAAGTTAATAGAAAATTGGAACTATGGAGAAACATTAGAAAGCAAAAGCCTCTGATTTAGTAGAATAAAGACAGAATATATGGAATGTAAGTTTGATCATTTGGTTACTTCATATGACAGAAATTAAAATCATCACACATTGCATCCCCAAAAATGAAAGTTTTAAATACCGAGGGTCAATTTTGCATAGTGATGGAAGAAATGAGGGAGATGTTACGCATAGAATAAATGTTGATTGGTTAAAATAGAGAGAAGCATCAGGTATTCTTTGTGATAAGAAGATACTATTAAAGTTAAAAGTAAATATTATAGAGGAGCAATTAGACCTTCAATGTTTTATGGTTCACAGTGTTGGGCAATTAATCATCAACATGTACAAAAGATGTTTGTGACAGAAATCAAGATGTTGAGATGGATGAGTGGTCATACAAGAAAATATCATATACATAATGAGGTTATTAGAAACAAATTAGGAATGACACCAATAGAGGGTAAAATGAGAGAATATCGTTTAAGATGGTTTAGACATATAGAAAGAAGATCAAAAGAAGAACCTTTAAGAATGTATGAAAAACTAAATTTGAAAAGTATTAAAAGAGGTCGAGGACGACCACAAAAGTGTTAGAAAGAAACAATAAATAATTGTCTAGCTTATTGTGAGTTAACTGCTAACATGGCACATGATAGGGTGCTGTGGAAACAAAGAATCCAAGTAGCGTGACCCCGTTTAGTTTTGTTGTTGTTGTTTGTTATTACTAAACATACACCCCATGCTTTTCTTCTTTAATACTGCCCCTAAGAAGTCGTCTGTCTCCTCCCTCTTATTGACGTGTTCCTCTCATTCTCCCATTGGCTCTCTCTACAGTTATTCCATTGATTTGGATCATGACGAAGGTTGTTGGGAGGTTTGGAGCATAGGATATTGGATAAAGTGAGGGCCTCAAAGATTTGAACCCCTCTCTCTATCATTCTCTTCCTCTATAAGAACGTGTATATGAATGGTACATTCGGTATTATCTTCTTATATTTCTTCTTCTACTATGTTTATTTATTCTTTTATTGTGTTTTTCGTCATGCGCTGTGGGAAAGAGATGCGGCATGTCTGCGACACCTCCTTTAGAGATGTCATAGCTAAGCCTTTTTTCTATTTTGTAAACTATTTTGAGGATATAGCTTGATGAAATAGTTGATGCAATTAGGACCGGTTGATCTATTTTATAAGTCATGATTAGGCTTCGTCTCTTTACTTCACATGGCATGCTTAAGTTGCATCTAGGATGCATTTCTTGTTCTGCATGTGTTTTATATATGTAATACAACTTGTTATGATTTATATTGCATTTTTGTCGGATGTTCTCGTATTGTAATAAAATGATTCTTTTAGATTTTATGATATAAATGACTCGAAGAGGTAATGTTGAATCATATAGAACCGACCAACAAGAAGACTACTATATTTTTATGGCATCGTTGAAATGACAAAATGTTTTTGGGGTGGCATTCAATAGATGATTACATTGACACCAAGAGGACAGTCATGTGGAATCATGACATGTAGAAGATTATCCTAGTATTCAGTCTCACATTAACATGGATCATGCAAGAGTTCCTTCTGGCTACCATGATGAAGCTCATTCTTGAGAGTGTTGTCATCATAGTAGTATCGATCAAATATCCTATAGAGGGTGATGATGCGATCTCTCCCTATCCTAAGTTTATTTTTCATCTTTACAAGCTACATTGCAAATAAGATTGGGAGGAGAAGGTAATTCTAAACATTTATGTAGTATCACATTATATATATAATAACTAAAAGATTCTTACGTAGTTATGTAATTAACAAATATTCTATGTAAACTTTTGAAATTGGTCATGTGGCACACACAATACAATGTTGTAGTTGAATGACATTTTTCTAGAGGAGATGAGCTTCTGTAAGGCATTTGACAAGGATATTAATATATAAACTAGAAGACCAATCAACAACAACAACTAAGCCTTTTCCCATACTAGATGGGGTCGGCTATATAGATTCTTTGTTTCTAGAGAGCCCTATCATGTATCATGCTAGCAGTTAACTCAATATAAACTAGATCATTATTTATTGTTTCTTTCTAATACTTTTGTGATCATCATCTTCCTCTTTTAACATTTTCATAATCTAGTTTTTCCAATATTCTTGCGGGAGCATCCTTTAAGAGGATAAATGAGGAAAAGTTGTTTAAGATGGTTTAGACATCTTAAACAACTTTTCCTCATTTATCCTCTATTAGTGCTACTCCCAATTGGTTTCTAATAACATTATGTATACGGTCTTTCCTTGTATGACGACTCATTCATGTCAACATATTCATTTCTTTTATAGACATCTT
Organism: Brasenia schreberi; assembly: GCA_036023115.1. Classification (NCBI taxonomy): domain Eukaryota; kingdom Viridiplantae; phylum Streptophyta; class Magnoliopsida; order Nymphaeales; family Cabombaceae; genus Brasenia; species Brasenia schreberi. Next base: position 1,777,806 of record JAYKKT010000049.1, read on the forward strand.
TTATATATGTTGATGATTAACTACCCAACACTCATAATCATAAAACATAGTAGGTCTAATTATTGTTCTATAATATTTACGTTTTAACTTTAATCGTATATTCTTATCACACAAAATACATGATGATCATCTCCATTTTAACCAATCAGCATTAATTCTATGCATAACATTTTCATCAATTTTTTTATCACTTTAAAAAATTGACCCTAGGTATTTAATACTTTCCTTGTGAGGGATGATGCAATATCTGCCAATCTTAATTTTTATGCCCTTTGAAGTACCCAAATAATCAAACGTACATTTTATATATTCTGTTTTTGTTCTACTAGGTCGAAAACCTTTACTTTCTAACATTTCTCTTCATAATTCCAATTTCCTATTAACTTCTTCCTTAGACTCATCCACTAACACAATGTCATCTACAAATAACATACGTCAAGGTACTTCATCTTGAATATGTTTTGTTAACTCATCAATGACCAATAAAAATAAATATGAACTTAAAGTTGATCCCTGATATAACCCAATATTAACTTAAAAAGATTTTGTCATTCCTTCATGAGTTCTCATACATGTTTCTATACCATCGTACATGTCTTGTATAAGATTTATGTACATTAATAGGATACCTCTTTTTTCCAAGGTTCTACAAAGAACATCTCTTACACCTTATCGTAAACTTTTCTAGATCAATAAATATCATGTGAATTTTCTTTTTTTTTATCTAAAATATTCCATAAGACGTCTCAATAGATGAATTACTTCAATAATAGATTTGTTGGGTATGATTCTGAATTGGTTCTTTGTTGTCCTCGATACTTGTCTCAATATATGTTCGATGATTCTTTCTCATAATTTCATAGTATTGCTAATTAACTTGATACCTTGATAATTCACCCAATTCATAATGTCTCTCTTGTTCTTATATATGGTATAAGTGTACTCACTCTCCATTTCTCGGATATCTTTTGTGTTCTTCATATTTCATTAAATAGTCTTGTGAACCAAGTGATCCCCATGTCTCTTAGGATTTTAATACTTCTATAAAAATATTATTTGGTCTTATGAATTTACCAACCTTCATATATTTAATAGCCTCTTTGACTTTCTTTTTTTGAATACGCTAATAAAAATTGTGGAAAGCTTTTTATATAAATCCTCACAAATTTTGGGTTTTGCTTCACTAATGACTTTTTTCACTTTTTTCTTTACTTTCTTACAAGCCTCAAAAGTTTTACTAGTCTTTTTAGCATAATGCAATTTGTAACATGCCTTCTTTTCCTTATTTTATCTTACATTACTTTTACTCTACTACCAATCTTTTTTTTGTGTATACGCCTCTCTTAGATTCGCCTAACATATCTTTTATCACTTTCCTAATATGTATAGTCATAATGTTTCACATATTAGAAGGTGCACTTACATAATTTTATGCATCTTTTTGAAATTTTTTTTACTTAAATATATCTTGTTTCTCATATTTGAGGTTTCACCATCTACTTTGAATATCTCTATGCACTCTATTCTTCTTTGTCTTTTATTTGTAAATCTATTACTAAAAGTCGATATTTAGTAGTTAAGTTATTCTTATGGAATTACCTTGCAATCTTTACAACACAATCTATCTTTTCTTCTACAAAAAAATAATCAATTTTGTTTGTGACATGCCACTCTTATAAGTAATTAAATGTTCATCTCATTTTTAAGAAATTGTATTGTTTATAAAGAGATCAAAAGCTATAGTAAAATTTAAAATATCCCTACCCTCCTCATTTATATCCTCAAAAACCTTGATATCCTAATGTATCTTTACCGACATGTCCGTTTAAGTCTCCTTCTAAAAAAATCATCTCCCTTTATTAATTTTTTTGAATTACCTTATCTAACTCTTCCCAAAAAGCCTTACTTATATCATCTTCTAATCCTACTTGGATTGCATAAGCACAAACTATATTTAAATTCTTTATTCCTGACATTAATTACACCATCATAATTCGGTCACCATATCATTGTATGTATACTATACTATCATTTAAATCTTTATTTGTAATAATACAAACTCCATTCCGAGCCATTTTTTCCCGAGTATTATAATTTAAAATATATATTCTCAATCTTCTTTGCTTTTTCTCAAACTCACTTTATCTCTTGTAAACATAAAATGTGAATCTTTCTCTGATTTATATCATCTACTATCTCCATTAATTTATCGATCAATGTTCTGATATTAAAGTACCAATACGAATCTTATTATCTAGGACTAGCTTCCTTATGCTCCACATCCGTCCATTTTGAAAATGTGAAGACCCTTGCTATAACTTGTTCACTACAATTGGGTGACAATGTTGTGGGACTAACTTCTTTATCCACACCTATTCATGATGTGGGAATCCTCTTTGTAAATATTCACTACATCTCAGTGAAGATGTAGAGGCCATTGCTTACTTTTTACTGCATTTGGGTGGGGTACCATCCACAAGATGCTTTTTAATAGTCACACAACTCACATTACCTTCGGCCACAATACTTAGGCATTCAAACATCACCCCAACATGCATGTGATGATTGATACATGGCTTATACACATAAGTTAAACAATCACCCTTCAATGTCAAGAATGAAAGATTAGGTAAAGTATTTTTTTAATTTATGTTTTGCATTATAGTTTATAGGTTATTATGTTTAAACTTTTATGTCATGTTTATTGTTATAGTGTGTTACGGATGCCCTGCAGACAATGAGACTGATAATCCAGACATTGAGACAACACCCACATCCATGGACATTAAGACGCGATAATGGCATGAATCTGCGATAATGGCATAAATCTCCTTAATGATTGTTGTGGATATATAAAGTGATGATTGTCTATATACCTGATGATGATAAAGATTAGATATGTGTCTATTTAGGGCTTTTTTATTGTATGTAGATGTACATGTATTTGTTGCATATGAGTGGTTAATTTAATTTACTTTTTATATAATTGATCTCCTTCTCTATATATACTATGACATGAAATCATAAATTTACTGTACCGACATAAATTAAGAACAACAAAATAAAAGTGACAAAAGGATGATAAACCTCTGATTTGAGTAGTGATGCCCAATGAGCATAAATTTATGCTCACTAGAACTTATCCCATATGGACATAGGACATGCATGTCATGTTATATACCATAAAATTTCTACGAGGCTAAAATTTAACATAGTCATGACATTGTACTGGAGGAAACACTATGTCATTGGAGAGATTCAAAGGTGTGCATGCGAGGATTAACATTTCTTCGGAGAGGAGAAAGATGAAGCGTGAGTGAGAGGGAGTGCCCAAGCTCGCTGAAAATAACAAAACTTGCATTGAACTACACTAACGATTAGTTTTGGTCCGACTCCCACTCAATTTTTGAAATAAACATGATTCATGGGTTGTGGCTGGATCACCTAATGCATTAATCAAATTGTGAGAACCAAAGCAGCCTATCGTAACAAGGGGTGGCAATTTTAGAAAGTATATGCCTGAACTTGGTCCGCATATCTGGTTGTTTCAAACAAACCTAATAAATATTGGGCTGGGTCCAAGAGAAACTAGACCGTATATATATATAGAGAGATGCACACATGTATAACAGATCCATGTCAACCTTTGGTCATAACACCAAGTGCTTGAAGTTCTACGTGGAAATTGCAGGGAAAGGAAGGAGTTTGTGTACATGTTTTCTAAAAGACATTCTTTGGTTGTTAGTTCAAGTGGATCTATTATGAAGATTATGTGAATATTGAGTTTGCAACCTAGAGAGCATCCTTCCCTTCTGGAATTGTTCTTCATATGATCTTTTCTGTGCATATTGTTTTTGTCAACAAGTTAATCAATTTGATCAAAAATGGCAAAATTGGTAGCATATCAAAACGGTAGTATATAATAAATTTAATACGATAGTAAATAGCAATCACCTATATTAAGTTGTCATGTTAATCATAATTCAAGCAAGCAAATAAGTTAACTAGCTGACAATTAATCTTATCAACTCCCTATTGATAAGAGAGTATTGTTTAGTTGATGACGGAGAACATCACCACTACGTCCCTCTTCTATAAAAACTACAAAATATATATGCCGATAGCATGCAATATCTTTTAGAACAATCTATGAGCCTCATTCCATCATGTCTCTCCCTTTCTCAAAAGTTCTCCAATGACATAGTAGCTGCATTTACCATCTTAAAGAACATCCACTCATCTAAGTGATCATAAATCAAGGTACATGTATCTTATTAGTCTACCCAAAATCTAGTCTTATGGTAATTCTTTTACTAGAGGAAAATCAATATGTAAAGCAATAGAGTCCTGGATAGTATCACATAGAAGGTCAAAACTACCCAAAGAGAAAAGAGCCCATCCTAGAAAAACTCTACATCATCGATGATGCTCAAGTCCTCGACCCCTCCCTGACTTTTCTTTAGCAATACTCTTCTCTATATGCTCCTATGAAAATAACTTTCTTTTAGTAGATCTTTTAGTTGGCATGCCTTTAAGACGACGAAGAGGTGACTTCTCTAAGGTAGTGTATCGAAAATTCAAATGCTTATGCAACAAGTCAACTAATTGCCTCTAGTTTTCCTTATTAGGATAAATCAATAACTATTGGACAACTTCATACGTCTTAGCTATCATGTGGTTCTCTTCCTCATAGTTGAATGTGTAGGTCTTTTTCACCTCCATATTAGGGTTTTTTCAAAAGGAATTAGTTGTTGAAAGTTATAGTAACTCACTACTTTTAAAAAGAATATGATCTCATGAGCACAGACATCATAGTGTACATTAACATGACATTGGATATTTCTCGACATGATTTATCTCTTCAATAATTAAATCAAGGATAGGTTGTGAGACTCTTCTCTCTAAATTTATGATAATATCTTGTACACAATAAAGGTAATGCATACTGATAGTTTGGGAAATCTCAAATAACTTCTCCAATTATGTACTCTACAAGCAATCAACAAATGAAGTTGGGTCTATATCATATCGAATTGCCTAATAGGGCTATTGAGAAACCCTTTTAACCTTGTATACACACTCTCCACTCTATCAACCAATATACTATAAACATTAAAAGATTCAAAATAAATTAATATACATATATATGTACACAAACAAGCAAAAACATATACCTCTTAGTCATATGAGTGTTGTACTATATTACTTTACCCATCCACACTAAGACTATCCTCTCTTTATATGGGCCCATGAGTTGTTCCTTAATATAAGAAAGCATGTTTAACAAAAATTTCCACTTCATCTCCATTATAGTCAATGCCTTCATATACATGGTCTCGGCTACTGACTCAATAATATGCCTCCAACTCCTACCAAATGTGACAGCCATTTCTTTATTCTTTATCAACCGAACAATAAATCTCTTGATTTCTTGGCAATATGACTACATAAGAAACGTGGTGACTTTGGGAATGTGATCTCAGTTGCATTTATAAGTGTCAGATCATAATTATCACAAATTACATCAGAAAATCTATTCAAGATATACAACTCTATGATGCATCTCAATACCTAAACATGATTATCATCTTTCTCTACACCCATAAAAATAAATCCCGCAAAAAAATTCTTATTGGTTGACATAAATCTCACTGTCTAAAGGAAAGACATCTTATACTTGCCTTTGTTATAGCAAAATTCTTATTAATTAATATAAAAATAAGAATCAATAATAAAAAGTATCTTATGCCTATTCATCTTATATATATGCAATTAAACTCCAACATCTTTGTGAATGCGCATAAAAACTAAACAAACTGAGGATATGTAAACACAATATTACTAATAATGTTTGTATTTGGTGTCCTTTAATACTAAGTATGGTACTAGTGATTGTTTAATTTATACAATAGTTGTCGTGGAACAATTTGACTACCCATTTCCTTTTTCCTAATTTTCAATCCCGTATTATAGATATGCCTTATTATACTAACATTTAAATCATCAAGATACCTTTATTGAGATAAAATATGCTTGGGCTTGCAATGACTTTTGTCCATCTCTTTTGTTACATTGTACTTAGCATTACTTAATCTTCCTGCAAATGTATTCCCTAACAAATACAAACCTAGAGCATGAGTATGCAACAAACCATAATCAACCTTCATAAACTATATGCTCTACTCTCTCTTATAAGTAAGAATGGACACTTCACCTTCTTCATACCATTCTACTTTCAATATCAACTTTTTTGTTACTTTTATTTTCACCATTTCTCACACCTAAGTTATACCTTGCTTCTTACACTTTTGCTTTTCAAATAAATAGTGATGATAATTGTGTTTATGCTTCCTATTAACACCTCGTACCCACTTAGCAGAATGTAAAACAATACTACATCTATGGTTAACAGAAGCCAATAATCAAGTCCATCATCTTCATGATTAACAAATGTAGTCACATGTATCATCAGCTAACCAATCAATAAATAGATCAATTTGTTCACTAAAATCAATTTCAGTACTATCGATTGTCACTAACCCAGAATGTACATAATAATGCATACTTCAATAATTTGTCATACATAAAAAATCTACTACACCATAATGAATGCTTTCTCTAGATTTTTTTAATATCTTATAATATACACTAAATGATAAATTAATAAAATGAGTATGAGAAAAAGGCTAGACAATAATAATATATATCCTATTATAACTGAAAGGGTAACACTAGTTGGAAGTATCTCCATTTTAGAAAGTGAGAAACACTGGCCCCACTTCATCTTCAAGGAAGACATGCCAAGGACATGGAATCATGTTGAGAAAGAACATGTCAACGAGTGTATCACTCTTTGAATGAAGAAGCACCCTGATCATATCACTCTTCAACAAGGAATGTGTCTCTTGCATGTTTCTTCCCCAACCACTGACTTCCACACCTTAAATTTCCCAACGCAAATCTTGCTTAGGGACATTTCACTAAGGGATGGAGATAGCGATTGTTGTTGATGAACAAAACAATCACATGGATATCAAAGTGGTCCAAAAATTTTTGAGGGATACCAGATCCCTTTTCAATGAAGTGAGAGATGAAAAGATCCAAAAGCTCAATCTTTTTAGCAAGATTTGATAAAGATCATGAGGGAGAGAGATTGTTGGTCAAGAGAAGGGCTATGACCGGCTAGGGAGGGAGGTTATTGACCATCGGTGGTGTTGTGGAGAAATATGGTTGTGAAAAGAGACATAAAACTATGGGGGTATTTTTAGTATTATTGAAAATATTGGGATATTTTCAATATTTGCATAAAAAGAGTGCATGTATAGTAAAACGGGGTGTATGTTTAGCAATTATTATTTTGAATCTAATGGGATTTTTTATTAGAAAATATTTTATCCGTTTCTTTTTTCACTTAATTGATTTTGGGGATTTTGTTGTTAGTTTGTGCTATTACGATTAGTTAATTAATGTTTCAAGATCTTCCAATTATATATTTTGCTTGTACTTTTTACTCTATAGTTATTATGATCTCACCTCTTGGTTGGTTGTAGCTCAATGGGAGATCCGCATTGGGGTAAGTTAACAAGCATACCGTTTTTGAGTTTTTAACTGTTCAACATAACGCTTTGCCGAGGAACAATAAAGTGTACAATATTTGTTTCTTTTAGTTGATGTCTTCATATTGCAATACATTTTTTTTCCTTATTGGTTTGTTGTTTAATACCCTACATTTTGTATTGAGATATTTGAACCAGCATGTTGCAACAATACTGTAGTTATTTAAGTATGGTTTGATTTATTATAACAAATAAGTTAGCATGACTCAAAACATGTTACATAGATGCACATATGCAGTTTTGCATCATTACAACACGTTCATGGTTCATTTTGTCGGATTAGCCTTTCTTATTGCAACATGCTTATGGTTCATCTTATCATTTGTTTTTTGGCTTATGTGTTTGTATTTCTTTTCTAAAGATCATGGATTTAAAAATGATCAATATAGCCCATCAGTTTGGAATGAAGCTGTTAGTGCCAAAAATCAAGGAGATGTGACGAGTACCCAAGGAGCTTGAAAGAGGAAGTCAGTTTAGGCTCATGATGTAGAGAAATCTCAGGAAACAAGGCAATGGTAATGATAGCTGGCGACCATTAGGGACATATACCTAATATCACAACATAAAAGCAACAGAAACGAAGCAAGTAAAAAGTTATTGAAAAACATGTGAACGAAAAATGAAGGACAAATTCACCTGTTGCCACCTTAAGAGAAGTTCATAAATAGTGGCTGAGTCAATCAAAAGAAATATACACACATAGTCATCAACTCTTTTATTCTCTTTTTCTTAGGAGTATTTTAACTTAGCATTGTACCGACTCTTTCTTCAACACAATACTGCTTCTCATTGCTTCACAATCTGTCTTGTTAACCACAACTTGCTTCAGCGTGTATTGTCAACAATGCCAGGATACGCTCATTCAGATTCTCAAGGACTCACGTTCATCGACTGAGCCTTATCTGGTTTCTCCTTTGAAAATGAAAGTCAAAGTTCTCCAACACATGCCACATCATGTCTAGCTCCACCAACGGGTTCCTGTAAGTGTCATTGGAATTGCATTGTGACTTTTAATGACAACAGAAGCATAATTTCCACTTACTAGATTGTATGCTTGAATAGTCATGAGTTTTGGGAACGAAAGTAAGGCTGTCATATACTAAAATCATGAAAAATAGGATGCTCAAGTATTAACCACAATACCACAAAGACAAAATCATGAATAAGCTGAAGAAAGACAAAATAAATTTCCTGATCTGCATCTATTGGCTAATTAAAGTGGATTTGGTGTTGACTTTACACAAAGTTATTTGGTGTCATTGATAACCCCTAGACTAAACATGTTAAATTCCACTTGAAACACGACTTTTGACTTCACTATGGTGGGGCAAAAGTTGAATATTATTTTTCATACAAGGGGATGCCGTGAAGTAGATGATAGCATTCTTATGGAAAATAGAGACCTCACTCCCAAGACAATCAAATATGAAGATTGAAAAAAGAAAGCATAGAAACATTCAAAATACTAGCATAATTTGTCACTACAATAAAAGATTTCGCACATGCCAAAATGTCTTATAAAAGAATGATTATAACTTTCAAAACAACATTTTGAGAAGAGTCATATCACTTAAAAGAAGATGGACAGAAAGGTTATTTGAGTAGGAGCATATCTTTACATGCTTTCATAGCTACTTAAAGGAATGTATGGTAAAATGGTTTAAATGAAGTATCATCTTATTGATTATTTTCAGCTGATCTTTTCTATGGACCTTAATCTCCCATTCAATTTCTTAGGATTGTGGTCCTTTAATATAAATTGTTTCATCCTTAAGTTGGGTAAGGTTGACCCTATGCTTTTCGACATGCATGGTACCACTCATCTTCCTTGTACATGCTCTCCCAACTTCAAGTTCTCATTTTATTCAAAGAACTTGTTTTACAAGGGATTCCTCAAACCTAATGCTCATCACACTAGAGAAGTAACAATGGACAAGCATGCTCATTTTCTTCTATTCTAACTATATAAATTTATTATTTGCCCAAGCACCGTAGTAATTGCCAAGGAGTTTTGTATAATATTTTAGGCATTGATCTCCAACCACCACTTTGATTTTTGTTCCTTCTTTTTGAGCACTCTCTCTTGAGGTATATGCACATTTATTTCCCATATTGCTAATGAGAAGTTAGCCAATATCAACTATATCCCCATGATGGTTTTTGTAATGTTATATATTTTTATATTTTCCTTGGTAGAGTAGCATTGCTAATTCTGACCAGCTCACCCAACTCAAGCTGTGAGAATCCTTTTTGGACGGGGTTCTGTTGAGACTTTAGTCACAGATTAGCACCAATTTATCTATTTTTAAGATTTGCTAAATGGGGTTGGGGTGTCTTCATCTTCAAATCAGATGACTGTTGAAACATATCATCCCCAACGTTTAGCTTGTCAATTTGGGCTTACCCAGACATAACTTTAGCAAATGGTGCTACTACTTCAAACTCAATGGTGTCTAAAGTGGTTGCAACCAACATGAAATTGGTAGAGGGATACCCTGTAATGAGTTCACATACAACCTGAGAGTGACACAAAGAGTAGTAGTCAATGACAATTTTTGCTTTTCTTTTGATAAAGAGTCAGAAGGGTTTGTGTAAATTTTTACTAGCTTGATCACCATTGTACCCAACTCTTTGTCATTCACATTGGTTGATTAGGCCTACTCCAAAATATCAGCAAGTGAGAGTTGTCCTGCCTTCATGGTTGGCATGACTCTTCTTGTCTTTCTTCATAACTAGGTAGGTACCTCACCTTCTACTACTTTTGCGTAGGATCCCATTTTGGACTCCAACAATGAGGACTGCATTCCAATGTCTTGGAGACGATTTTGATGAGCAAATTCTATTTGTTCACTTTTTATCATCAATTGTTGTTTGTCCATTTACGTTACCTTGATCTTGATGTTGGGCATGTAATATCTTGTGAGGAGGACTTTCATGAAGCCACACATTTAAATGAGGTGCCTCCTTCTAGAACTTTAGGCCCAACATTGGAAGTTACTATATTGATATCAGAGGCTAACCTCCTCAATGCTGATATATACCTCAAGACCCTGATCTTGCAACATGGGAGAGAACTTGTGACATCATGGGACCTCCATCGAAGATCACATCAAGTGACCTTCTTATTGAGATCCCCTGAAGTGAAACTCCTGTGCCCTTAATAGTAGAGCTTGTGGCCGATTGTACATTCGGATCGATGGGTCATGAAAGTGATTTCAATCTTCATTTGCCCGTTGAGGACATTACTTCTACTAGACTAGGTTCCCCAAAGGAATAGAGACGAAGGCCACTATCTTTTCACCTACAAATGTTATCCCTTGATCGACAATTATGGCCTAGGGAATACCGAATCGGAAGATAATGTGACCGTTGATGAGTTTGATCATATCTTCTTTCATAACTGTCTTCATGGGCAAGGCTTTGACCCATTTAGTAAAGTAATTGATGGTCACTACTATAAACTCATAGCCCATGGATGATTTTGGATGTTTCTTCCTGAATAAATTTATAGCCCATCCTTGCAATGACCATGGCTTGATGATCGGGAGAAGTTTTGAAGCCATACCTCTTAAAAAGGTTCATGGCATTGACATTGCTAGTAGCATCTCTATGCAGAGTCGATACAATCCTAGTGCATAGTGGACTAGTAGTATCAAAGTTGGTATATCAACCACTTTATTTTGGATGAAAATGAGTGAGCACTCTAGATCCCTCATGAACCTCAACCATTATTGTTTGGGCTTCTGTCATGGCTAATTATTTCAGTAACACATCTTGGTGACTCTATTTATATAAATCATCATCCAATAACATAATTCAAAGCTCTTCCTCGAGTTTTAATATTTGAACTTTGGGATGGTTGATCCAAGTATCGCACTAGCTTGGTTCGCCAATCCTTGAGAACCTTTGCCTCCTTATCTTGCTATGTTATCAGGAGTATTGACCTTTGGGCTGCATCCTTGTACTTATAACCTAGTTAAGGCAGATTGAGCTAGATCATTTGCAACATCGTTATCATCTCTTGCTATATCCGCCAAATTTACCTCTATAAATGATTCAATAAACTTCTTTGCTAAATTAGGACCATGACATTTGTAGTAACCAATGACTTGACTGAAAACAACTTGAAAGTCACCAAATACTTCTAATCTTTTAGCATCGACTACTAATGCTAAACCCAATCCATGGATAAGGTATGATACTTGACTCTAAGGACATAATGCGCATTCTGACATTCCTTGTGGGGATCTAGTGAACACACAAATTCCTCCTCTTTGTTACATTTAGACCCATTGAACATCATTCTCCATGATTACTAAACACACATTCCCTCTACTACCTCGATAGATAGACAACTTCAGCACAAATATGATGAGAAATTCAACAACTATCTGTGCTTTAACCTGTAAGTGGTAGGTATTTTAAGTCAAATGGGCATAGTTTAATTGTTCACTTGACTAGCCTACCTTGGGGAACTGGACAACTAAGAAGATATAATAGGCGATCAATTTCTCAGATCATATGCACTTTTAATAGCCAAAAGATAATACTATAAGTCTGAGCAGTCATGAGACAAGGCCAAACATAACTTTTATATTAGAAAATAATGAGATTCTATGTTCGTGAGTAACCAACTCTAATAGAAGATAGTACACTCGATACTATCATTGGTACCATCTGCTAATAAAGAATATACAGAATCTTCCTTATGGCTATGTACAATTTTAATGGTTTCTGAAGTACATGGGGCATTAATATGAGAGGTTTCACTAAATATTCTTTTATCCTTTCAAAAAACTCTTGTTGTTTTGAGGCCTATATGAAGTCTTAAACATCTTTCAACTTGAGCAACACTATGAGAGGTACCATCTTTCCTACAATATTAGCAATAAAATATCATAAGTAGTTGACCTGTTCGATAAACTTGTAATTCCTTTTTAGTTTAGGCCACTTTTAAATCAATGACGGCTTTGACCTTACAAAGAATAGAAAATATCTTACAAAAATAACAAAGGCATATTTGTTAGGGTTCATTTTCAAATTCTGCCCTCTCATATGCTAGAATGCTTGCTTGAGATCGAGCAATTGTTGTGTGAAATCTGTCAATTTCACTACCATATCATCGATGTATACCTTCGTATTTTTTCCAATCAGGTTACAGAAGATGCACTTCATCACTCATTGATATATGAGACTGACATTCTTAAGTCCAAATGACATAACTACCAATTCATAAATTTCTAATGCCTTTCAGCATTGGAATGCTATTTTGTGTGTATCCTTAGGGTTTACGTAGATCTAGTTATACTCTGAGGTATCAGCCATAAAAGACAAGATTCTATGGGCGACAATTGTGTCAGTCAATATATTGGCCATGGGCATCATATATTCAGCCTTGCTATGGCCAAATTGAGACTCTTGTAGTCTATACAAACACAAAGCTTCATGTTCCTTTTGATGACCAAAACAATGTTGGACAACCACTCAACCTATCGAGTCATCCGTATAGACTTGGTGTTGAGGAGATGTTGAATTTTTACTTTAATAGCCGACAACATCTCTTGCTTAAATCTCTGTGTTGACTATTTATGATGTCTAACCCCTTAGTTTCAAGGAAATCCTAAATTCAAACAAGTCTTGGGATAAACCTACTATTTCATAGTATTCCAAAGGGAAGCATTCTTTATTCTTTATATTGTTGTGACAACTCAAATAACCTCAACCAACTTCCTTTAGGTAAGATAGTGCTTACATTCGTTGGTCTTGCTGCTTCCTCGTGTCAAGATTCGCCTCTACCAATAGATTGGCATGGACAAAACATGCATCATACTTTTGAATATGACAGTTGAACTCCACCCGTTCTCCGATTGGTAGTGCTATAAGTCAAATATGCAAAGTAGGGAAACCTCAAGATCCTGGAAGAAATCAATGATCACTTGGGGGTGATCATCCATAAGTTATCCTTGGGAGAAGCCTTAGATCGTCTTGATCATATGTGAATTCTCGAGTAATTAATTGACACAATCTTACGCCCTCGAGCGCCTCAAGTATAATGAGTAGACTTACCCAAGGTGAATAAAATAATGCTTCGATACATGGACATTGGCTGCACAGGGATCTTCCTCGATGTTAACAACCTTGATCGTGTCGTCTATCCAAAACATAAGCTTCTAAGAGAACGCCAAGGACATACAATAGTTTATGTGTATTCAATCCCTGTCAAGAAATAACAAATATCTTGGGTTGGTACCTACATGATAAATGGTTCTCCCTAGACATAGCCGATTCGGAACTGGTCCAATAGTTTGAACGAGAACCATAACTGGGCCCGGGTAACCCCGCTTTGGTTGTAGTTCATTGTTTTTGAAAACCGGTACAAAACCATAACTGGACCCAGTGGTTCTAAACCATTGTTTATATTTATGTAATTTTTGAAAATCATATATCAGAAGTGAGCCAATAGCCTAGTGGGAGGCACTCCTTGCAGGTATGCCTTTTGTGAGCTTGTTCAATAAAAACATGCTTAAATACATTTTCTGTACAATCATTATCATTAAAATGTCCTTCAACTCAATCGCAAGACATACCTAACCTTTGTAGTAGGTGGGGAGTTCGAATCTCATTGGCACTTTGTGTTTTTTAATAGTGGTAACTGTAAACACCCCAAAATAAAACGAATTTCGAAAACAAACACCTGGTTTGAAAAATCATTTCAAAGCCAAATTTTGGAGTTTTCGAAAACCCAAGGGCTGTAAAAGCTTCAAAATTTTGTTAAAACCCCGTTCAAAGTTGATTTTCTCATATATGGGTCAAGTCCCAATTTTGTCAAAACCAAAAATTCAACAGGTGAAGCCCGAATGCCAAAGCAGCCTCAAAAATAGGTTCAGAAGCCCAAAAGCAGCACCCTGGCCTGATAAAAGCTAGGGTCAAAAGATGAAAAGAAGGCCCCGACCTGAAGCAGACTGCCAGCCCGGAGCACCCAAAAGCCAAGTCAAGCACATCCACCCAAGCAGCAGAAATCCAAGCCAAAAAATGGCGAAAATAAGCAAAAATGAAGTCCAAAAAGGCGAGAAGGAGTTCGAATGATAAAGTTGGGGAAAACCCAACATAAGATGGAGCGCTGATGAAGCCAGGGCCCGCACAAACCGTCCGTCTCAAAACGCCAAGAAGGACTGCTCAGATAAAATTTGGATTGGATCTGGACCATAAATATCCAAATCCACATCCAAATAGTGTTTGGATTTGGATCGGATCTGGTCGTAAATATCTAGATCCAGATCCAAATAGTACTTGGATTTGAATTTGGATCTAGATCTCAAACCCATATCCAAACCCAAGACCCACCTCACTTGCCTATAAATAGAGGTGAGGGGGTCTCCAAGAAGGGATTCATGTGAACTTGATTGGGCGGAGAGAGAGTGAGAGGTAAACCTAGCCATGTTGGCTCAAGGGTGAGGTAGGTTCAAGCCTTGTTGGCTAAGTGGGCTGCAACCAAGGTGGCTCGGTCAAGGAAGGCTGCAATCATGGCTTGGATGTGGGCTCAACCAAGAAGGACCGACTCTAAGAGGTAGGCCTCCTAATCGTAGCCTAATCCACCTAACCCACTTCACTAAACCTCACCCTAACTAGACTAACCCTAGCCTAACCGACTCAAATAAGGAGGCTAAGCTAGACCCCAAAACCCCAAGGACACCCTCGACTCCCTGCGCCCTACGCGCACCTCTCGGCCTCCCGCCTGTGCTTGCCGCGCGCCCTGCGCCCCAGCGCGCCCCACCTGCGCCTGCCGCATGCCCCAGCGCCTAGCACCTATCACACCCGGCGCTTAGCGCCGAGCTGCTGCCCCTTTTCACACCCGGCACCTAGCGCCTTGTTGTGCCCTAGGACATGCTTTGCCTTAGGACCAGCCACCCTTTGTTGCCGCGATTTTCTTTAGCCCTAGCCATCCACACCTTAGGAGCACCTAAGCCTTCCCCTTAGGCTGACTAGAGCCAATCCACTCCCAAGCCCCACCTTGTTGCCGTGAGCCTCTTGGCCGAACCTAGGTCTTCCCAAGTTCCAAGCCCAAGGGAACGGCGTGTCCCTAAGCACACCCGAGCCCCAACCTCTCTCAAGACCACCTAAGGAGACCCCTCTTGGCTGCCCAAGGTGGACACAAGCCCAAGCACGAGCAAGGAGAAGAAAGCCGAATCACTTGTAAGTGTTTAAAATTCGGTATTTACATTACTCCTTCTATACTTAATACAATTTTGATACGGGGTTGTAGTAATGGAGCGTTGTCTCCCCCCGAGATGTAATATTGGTGCTTGACATACGAGACACATACGTGCACTTGAGCCTTAGCTCTTATCTCATACACGAGACACACACGTGCACTTGAGCCTTAGCTCTTATCTCGTACACAAGACACCCACGTACACTTGAGCTTTATCTCTTAATCGTACACAATTAGCACACACACGCATTGAGCTTTCGCTCTTACTCCAAAGACTCTAGTAAGAGCTGTGTTAGTTGCAATTTCATTTGGGTTGTTACTTTCAGCTGTGTGCGTTGTCATTTCAATTCCATACTTGCACACAAAGGGCACCCGAGCACTTGCTCAACACTCTCACGCACATTTTGGCCTTGGCAGCCCCTAAGATATAGAGTATCTATATACTTTCAGCTGCATGAGTTTTATGTTCAGTTATGTACGTCTTTACATTTCGGGTGGTTCAATTTCAGTTGCGTGAGTTGTCTTTCCATTTACACACCAAAAGACTCACTCACATTCAGCCTTTCCGCTCTTATATCTATATCTCCCTTTCAGCAAGTTAAATTTTAGTTGTGTGTGTGAGTTGTCTTTTAATTTATACACAACACACACGAACACGTTGAGCCTTACCGCTCATATATATATATATATATATATATATATATCTATATTTCCCTTTCGGCAAAGTTCAATTCTGTGGTGTGTGTGAGTTGTCTTTCCATTTACACACAACACACACGAACACGTTGAGCTTTACCGCTCATATATATACTTATATTTCAATTTCGGCAAGTTCAATTCAAGTCGTGTGAGTTTGTCATTTCAATTCTACACTCACACACGCGTGCATTGAGCCTTTTCACTCTTAATATAAGTATATCTCCCTTCCGCAATTTACATTCAAGTTGTGTGAGTTCGGGTATTTCCCCTTCAGCTGCGTGAGTTGCACTTATGTTTCGGGTATTTACTTTAAGCTGGGTGTGTGAGTGGCTTTCAATTCAAGCCTAGCTCACATCATAGCCAACCCGTGAGAGTTCGTGCATCCTTGCATTTTGCACAAAGAGGAAACCCCAAACCACGCTCAAACTTCGCTAAATATAGGCCACTTGAAGCACACACATCCGACCTAATTAGCTTAAAAGCTCCAAGACTTGGATACAGATAACCCCGTAAATAAAACCTGCAACTTAGGCAAACAATCCTCATACTCGCTTTTCTTTTCAAAAAACAAGGTTTGTTTTAAAGATCGAAGTTTTCTAAGCGCTGGAACTGACCCTTGAGCACCGGTTCAAGAAGGTTTCAAGTGAAAAGATCCCGCTTGTCCACGATCACCCTTTTTAAAGTCAGATATATTTTAAAACCTTTGCTAGTTTGAGTAAGCTAGCTGGCACGCCCATAAAGCAATGTAAACTCGAAAAGAACTCGTTTCTGGTCTTGTAAATCAGGAGCGTAGGGATTTTCGTGTCTTACAGTAATGTTTTTGGGGTGGTTTCGGAATCAAAATAGGAATTGGAAGTGCCCATGTGGCAGTTCAGTTCTTATTCTAGGTTCCAGGCAAACTAGAACCTATACATGTCTAGTTCTTGAAAATTGGGCATCTTGAGATTGGTGGTCTATTAAACCTGCCCACAATGTTCTTGATGTATAGTGGTCGAAAGTGTTTGGTAATGGCTTCGTTTAGTTTCTCCAAGATTATTGGCATCAGAACTGCCCTGAAACAAGAACCACCCATGTGGCGGTTCAATTTTGGTTTCATGTTTCAGGTAAACTGGAACTTGACTTATCTAGTTCCCCTGAAAATTGGGCATCTTGAGATTGGTGGAGATCAAATTGAAAACTGTTAAACATGTCCACAACGCTCTTGATGTATAATGGCCCGTGGTATTTGGTAATGGCTTTGTGCAACTTCTCAAAGATTATCGGCAAGTTGTTTATGCTATGGCCACCCGATCTGGTTCCTCTGCTATAAATTCTTCATCCTCATTGGCTTGTTCATGCTTAATGAGAGCGAACACTACAGAAAGGATCATGATCAAGACTTGCTGAGGATAAGTACATCAACATCAAAGTTTTCGTTGTAAATATAACCATCATCTAAGGAATAACCACTTTCCAATGTGCCCCACGAAACCAATTGCAGGAGATCAACTTGGGCAAGTGGTAAGACTTCCTTTTGGGATTCACCAACCTAATGAACTAGAACTAGTTTGCCGCCTTCATCCAAAAACCTAGAATCCATAATAAGATCTTCTAGCTCTAGTCACTCTATTCCATTGGCATTCATCATATCAGTTGTCGTTTCCCTAGGTTAGGGTTTCATCAGGGAGGTGAGTCGCAACATCCTATGGGTGGAGATAGTCCTTCATTATTTTGAGTATCTTGATCTTCGGATTCGAAGACCCATGAATCCTCATCATTGGCTTCCTCTATGGGCTTAGTGATAAATGCTTTCCGCCCACTCTCTAAAGGACGGTGGCTGCCTCAACCTTCTGATTGGTCCACTCCTAGCTTGAGTCAACCGAGACTTCCAAATATTTCCTCTACTGGTGGAGAACTGTTTTGATCCATTCATCGGTCTATTATAGAAGGAAGTGCACATGTCCCTCTCAACCAATAGGTGTGTCTTCTTTCGAATTACTTGTTTCGATTTTGTTTGGTGCCAATAAATAAAGAACCTTGGCCAACCGAAAGGAAAAAACCCACGAAAAAAGGAAACCTAGACAAGGAAGACATGAGAGAGCTCATTCCCACTCCAAGGAGGAGTTCATCCAAGGAAGAGAGAGGGGAGAGATCTAGAGAGAAGGCTTCAGGTCACCCCCCTTAACTCCTTTGATTGTTCCATTATTGTTATAAGGTTTGAGTTCTTGCCTCCAACCATTGTATTTCAAGAGTAGGCAACCATTTTTCGTGGAATATCATTGCAAAAGAGAGGACAACCCCAATCCAAAAACACGAAGGTAAGGGTTATAGGTAAGTGGAATCCGTTAACTCCATAAATTTTTGTTTCTTCTACCCTAATATACGATATATCTTATACGTCCTCATTTTTCTATGCTTATATGTTATATCATCTCCTTCCCCTTTCTTCGATGGATTGATTGTCTCTAACTCAACTCAAAAAGCCATAATTTGATGATATGCGTATGTAATTACTCTTATGGTGAATTAATCACCCATAAGTTTATGTTGCAGGTGGACATGGGGCTATGATCACATATATTTTTCAAGTGAGCAATCATCTTAGAGAGATGCTCAAGGGAACGAAAAGTTTGTTTACAAAAATAAATGACAAGCCAAGTGGGACTTAGGTCATAGAGGAGTCGTTTTGATCCCGTTGAACTCTTTCAAAACAAGTTGATTTCTGAGTCTTATTCAAAACATTTTTCAAAACTTGACCATAGGTCCAAAACTTCCAATTACAAGTTCGAAACCCTCAAGCATACATCATGTCATGTTCAAAAGGTTCCTTGAGAGATCTGTCGATTAAGGCCTCCTCAAGCTATAAAAATTGGTTTTCTCTAAAATATGTTATCTCAAGCTTGAGAGGATAGAATCACCTTCCTAAAAAAAATAGTTGAGAGATTTGAACGGGAGATTGCTGCCTTGAGTTAAGAAGTCGATGCAGTTGAGTCATGTTCTTACCATGAGAAGCAACCTCGGGTCTATAGGAAGACAAACCGTACCCGAAAAACCAAACCGACCTCAAAAATTCGATGAATGATAAGCCCACAAAAGTAGCAAGTGTTAGGATTGAGCCATCTCTTCCTAACACTACTAGCCATCCACTTCTTAATACCCCTTTCTCTACTAAAAATTTAAAAATAGGGTCATGATCCCATTTATAAGCTTCTTAATTTTGGGCACCATCAATCGAGATGGTACAAAATGGCAAGCTAGGGTCATCTTCTATCAAAGTAGATACGATTGAAAATGGGGTTGCATTTGTCTTGAGTTGCTTTTTTGTGAGTTGTAGGTTGCCTTCTATGATGGCTTGTTGTATTATAGTGTGGAATTTAATGTATTGGTTGATGCCATGAGTGTTGACATACCAGGTCTTTTTTAGGTTCTCTCGAGAAGGAATAGAGTGGCCCTCAAGGAGTCGTATTTGTTGATCTTTTAGTAACATATCAAAGATTTGATCGGCCTTACCTCCTCCTTTCCTTTAAAAGGTTGTAGATCATTACACGTGTAAGGATGCCTTTGTGTCAACTCAACCGCCATGACCTCAACTAAATCAAGATCTACATTCATTTCGTGCATCATCTTCTTGAGGCATGAGACAAAGGTACTGTTGGGATTTCTTGGATCCTTCCTACTTAATAGCTGAAGGATTGTGAGCATTCAAAACATACTCCACCTCAGTCTGTCGGTTCACCAATTGGACAAGTCTAGCATAAATGACCTACTAATCCCTTGTTGATGTCTGATCGTAAGCAATTTCTTGCCAAAGTCATGTATTAGGCTTCAGTGAACTGTATTTGACAATGGGTGACCATGTCATGAAACTTCTCAAAGAAGGCTTTGACGGTCTATCCAACCATCTATCGGAGATTTTTTAGATTCGTGGTTGTCAGTTGATGTCAAATCTTGTTAGAATGCTTGAGGAAGGCTTTCTATATCTCCCATGTCTGAATCGAGCTAGCCTTTAGAGATATGTACCTACCATTTGCTTGACCTATAAATGAAGATATGAAAAGCTTGAGCTTATGTAACTCGTTGTTGCCTAACTCTCCGCATTTGAGGGTGAACTAGATATTCACTAGGATATTTGTCATCCTATCCTAAGAAGGTAGCAAACTTTGTCTTGAAACCCCTTGAGATGGTAACAAGTCTATCAACTAATTCGAGGTAAGGCTTACGCATCAGCCTCGAGATTCGGTAGCTATAGCTCGATAACAAACCCATTGCTAATGAAGTCGATGACACAATCTCATTTAAATAGCATATCCCTGAGGTCCAATGGTTGATGAGGCACTGGCTAATCAACTGGTTGGTACTGCTAGTTAGCCGATTGGAACTGCCTGAAATAATGCTGGAGCATGCAGGCTTTGACCACACAGACATGCCATTGTAGTTGAACCCACGAGCAATACTTGATGTGTTGCGGCAGTGGAGGAAAACCCATACCAGCCTAGGCCATTATAAAGTTGGGTGCAAGTGGTGGCATCGTCAATTGAGACATCTAGTGCGTACTCCTAATGTATTGGTTGGAACTTGGATTCCTGTCAAGAACACAAATGGTTGCCTTGTAGGGAATGCCGTCAATAAGGATGGTGTTGGAAGCAGTTGCCCTACCTAGTAGAACAAGTTAGGAGTCCTTCATGCAATGTTGATGTGCTTTGTATTTCATGTCTGGTAATTGGAGCATTGAAGACTCAATGGTGTAACTTTCAACATATATATCGAAAGTAGGTCATTGTTGGGCTAGAGGCTGAGTGACTCCTTTCACAACCTGTTTTTGCTTCTTAGCTAGAATCTTATGTTCTCGTAGGATAGCTAATTGATTTGCAATCATGGTGGCATAATCTCTCACATCTAGCAAAATAAAGAACCTTGAAAATCAATTGATGACAAATGACTTTAATCATTCAAATGCCGCTTCACCATTGACCTGAAGATGTGAATTGGATGGGCTGTTCTCATGTAGTAATTTGCTACCTGAGAAGCTAAGGTCTAACAAAACAGATCGCTTGGGCCAAGCATATATGAACTCTAGACTGGTGAGACATGCTCGAAATCAGCATGGGAGGAGGCCATTGGGTACACCCGACTATATCGAGTCCACACACACTATGTAATACCAAAAAAAACATGTTATCCCATTGGGTATGCCAAAAACTGTGTGGTCATCCGAAGTGGAGACACAATTCCAGTGGCACTTGGATGAACCTGCTGGTTGAGATAGACATGATGGAGGACATACTAGTGAACTTCGACCCTCATTCTCAAAGGGGATGTATAAGCAAGCGATGAATGTGAGTCTCTAGGAATTTGATTGAACATATCTTGGTTACTTTCAATATTACATGTTCGGGAGAAGAAGATGATGAGGCAAGACAGGCAAGGTGAGGCATTGTCACATTAGAGGAAACATCAGTAAGCCATTATTACACTATTATAGACCTTCCCCAAGGTGACAACAATTATAGACCTAGTATAGAAAGTAGTAAAAAGCTAAACTTGGATCATTACAATCACTATTGTAGACCTTCCCCAAGGTGACAACAATTCTTCATCTTTGTGTGCACAATTTCCAATAACTTCTCTCGCCTCTTCTATGCTACTTCTACACGAAAATGCTAGGTTGCCAGCTGTCACCATTATTACTTCGTACCTAAAGGTTGGTCTATGTTGTAAGCCTAAACCAACTTCCCACTTCAAGCCCATCAAGATTTCATCACGTGCCCCACAAATTTTCAACATTAATAAATGCAAAGAAAGTTATAAAACCATAAGCAAATATTTGACAAACAATGGCTACTATGTGCTATTTAGTACATACATATATTTATCGATCAAGCAAGAAGACACATTTAAGATTTGAAAACCATCTAATGTTTTCCTTCATTTGAAGGTATGTTGCTGCCTAAATTATTAAGGGCATTACTATCTGCACACCCCTTTTACTATGCACACACCCCAATTTTCATAAATACCCAAAATACCCTCACAACATTTCCTCTCCTCTCCATAACAAATTTTGACGATATTTTCCTCTTCCTTAGCAGATTATTTTCACCCAATTTATGTTCATTGAGAAGTAATATATGCTTATTTGTAACCAATTATCATCGATTAGTTACTTACGAACCTAGTTTGAATCAAATGAACTAAGAAAAAAGAAAACAAATTGAAAAGATGATCAATCCGATTGATTTCTAAATTTTTCATGAATTTGAAGGGTTGGTTGTTAGTTAGATCATTGTATCTTCGTTGCTTTGCTTGAAATTTCAAATTTTCAAATATTTGAAGATGATTCCCAATTTTGAGTGAAAGCAGAATGAGAATTGAATCCGTGGAGGGAAATATGGTACATGCACATCTCTCCATGAGGAGAGACATGACTAGACCACATCTCCCTTTTTCGTGTCCCCCTCTGTAAGGGAGACTCGGCCTAGCGCCATCGAGATGCGCAGGTCTCATATCTTCTTTAATCGAAGAACATTTTTTCCGATATTTGATATCCATGTCTTTATTATACAATGCCAAACAACATAAACATGTTCACTTTTAATGGAAGCGATTCAGAGAAGAAGACGACTAATCAATGTACTTATTATACGATGATTAAGGAGTGTGACAATGATTTCAGTACACTGGATGATATATTTGTTGACTTGTTGGCAACAGTAGAAGATGAATTTGTTGATTGCAAGGATGATGAAGTAGAGTATTCCCTTGTGTTTGTGATAGATGATACATTTATGAGTCGTAATGAACTTATTGATTATGTAAGACTAGTTAGGAGGAAGTATAACATTGTTATGGTTGTTAGTCATTTGAAGAGCAAAAGTGTAATAAGTAAGGTATTGCTTTAGTGTGGAAGGAGTGACAAATAGAGGCAAAATCAAAATATTGATTTTGAAAGGACTGGGTGGATGGACACTAAGAAGGTTGGTTGCCTCTTCTTATTAAGAGGAGATGATAGAGTGGATGGTTATTAGAAGTCGCATGCCATAACCATACTTTAAGGTTGTATCTCAAAGAATACTCTTTTGTAGGGAGATTAACTTTGAATATAGTATAACAAAAGACCTCACATACAACTATTGCAAATCAAAGTACATTTTAAGGCATTTAAAGTAGTGAACCAAAAAGATATGAGCACAACAAGGCATATTTATAATGTAAGGTTGAAAATCATTAAATAAGATCGTAATTCTCAAAGTTATATAACAACTATACATGATCTAGACATTAACCATTATCATACATGGTATCGTAAAATCCATGATAAGGATACTGTGAGTGATATTGTATTCACCTATCCTTGTTCCGTGTAACTACATGCATTTTCATGGGTATTAGAATTTGATAGAACATATAAGGCAAACATGTAATTGTCTTACTGTAAACACCCCGAAATCCCACGAATTTCTCAAATAAACCTGGTTTTGTAAAAGCAGCCCCAAAGGGCTATTTTCAGTCTGGAAACCCAGGAGCCTTCTAGGCAATCCTGTACATATGTTTAAACTGTATATGCTTTAAAATATGTATAATGCGGTTTTAAAACCTTTTAAAATATATTTTTAAACCCTACGAAGCGGCTTGGCCTAATGAAAGCAGGACCAGAAGAGCTAAAGAGAGCCCGAAACCGGAGCACATGTCGAGCCCGACACAACAACTCTTGTGTTAGATTCACCCCCAGGATCTCGAACGTCCAAGTCCCTGTTATCAGCAAAAATCGTATGAAATCATCTTCAGAAGGTAAAAATAGAAGCGGACGACCATGTTGGTGAAGACCCAACGCAGACGGAGTACTTATGCTGTCAGACCCCGCACAAACCGTTCGTTTCAAACATACCCTGAAGGAGTCAGAATTCAGTTTGGATTGGATCTGGACCATATATATCCAGATCCCAATCCAAACGTATGTGTGGATTTGGATCCAGAGATCCAATCCAATATCCACATCCATGGCCCACATCACCTTCTCATAAATGGAGGTGGGCCCCACTTGAAATTCACGTGGGATTATGGGCATGAGAGAGAATGGGGAGGATAAGCATGAGGGGAATCGTATTAAGCTTGACTTGTATGTCAAGTTTGGGGTCAATCATGTGGGTTGGCCTAATTAGTGTGGGTTTAAGCTTGTATGAGCCAAAACCTAACTTAGGGCTGCACCAACATGATGCAATGAAGCCTATGGGTTATAAAAAGGGAGCTTCCTAACCCAATCCTAAGCCAAAACCCCTAATCCTAGCCATTTACCCTAATCCCGGCCTAATCCTAGCCTAAACACCTAACCCACTTCCCTAATCCTGGCCTAATCCCAACCTAATCACCTAACCCACCTCCCTAATCCTTCCCTAAACCTAGCCTAATTCCCTTAATCCTAACCTAATCCTAGCCTAAACACCTAACCCACCTCACTAAACCTCACCCCAAAACCAACCCACCTAGCTAAGCCCTAAACCACTAAACCACCCCACCTAAACCCTAGCACACCATATCCCTAAAACCACCTAAAACAAAATATCTGCCCCCCTCAAAACCAGCCCACCTTATCACCACACCCCCACCACCTAACCACCAAACCACCCTCTCAAAACCAGCCCCCAACCGACCCTTTGAAACCTATAACCCCCCCCTAGTGGGCGGGTTTTTCAACTTTTTCTAGCCAGCACTTGGGCCAACCGAGCCCTCTCTCACCTTGCTCCCTTCTCTCATTCCAGTCCACCACTACCCCCAGCCTGCACCACTCCACGCCACCACTACCTCCCGGCCTGCTCCACTCCACGTTGCCACCAACTGCCCGGCCAGCTCCATCCACCTTCCACCCGGCTGCCCTCCTTCCACACACCTCCCTCCCTCTCCTATCCGGTTAGTACCTCATCCCAACTTCACCCTATCTTCTCTCCCCCTCCACTCTCAACCACCCACACCACCACAATACTACACCACCACAACCTTCCCGCCACCCTTCCCCATTCGGCCATACACAACCCATTACACCACCCGCTGCCCTACTTTCCCTTTAGTGACATCCCAGCCACCTTGCCTTGCTCCCTAGGACCTGCCCCCTCCACTCTCAACCACCCCTTAGCTCCACCTTCCATAGCACCCTACCTTCCCATCCGTGACATCCCCTAGCTACCCTAGCCAGCCACCACTTAAACCGCACCTAGTCGGCCAACCACAACCGGCTGCACCCAAGCCACCCGCCCAGTCATACCCTCTTCCTTAAACCATCTTCCTTAGTCACCCCTTAGCTCCACCTTCCATAGAGCCTTCCCTACGCCTTAGTGACCCTCCCTAACCACCTCAGCCCGAGGCACCATAGCAACACCATCCCATTCAGCCGGCAAGTCCCCAAGGCGCCACACCCGTGCTTCTTTGTCACCCGGCCACACACCCTTGCCGTGCCATTCCGAGGAGCTCCCTCTTGCAGCCCAAGGCGACGCCCAAGCCCAAGCTCAAGCAAGTTACCTCCGGACCAACTATACGTAAGTGCCTAACTCAGTCCTCATTTGTAGGCTTGCTTAAGTTAAATTCAATTTGATACGGGGTTGTAATAACGGAGCATTGTCTCCCCCTGCTTGTAATAACGTGGCTTGGCACACCCACACACACGTGCACTTGAGCCTACCTCGCTCTTAGTTGTGCACGATTTTGAACACACACGGGCCTAATCAACCCTTAAGATATAAATTTATTTATATACTTTAAGTTGCGTGGGGTTTTGCTTAAGTTGTGTGTGTTGTCTTTCAATTCTCGCACTCACACACATTGAGCTTTCGCTCTTATTTGCAAGACCCAAGTAAGGGCCGTGTTGTACTTTCCTTGGGTTTAATTTTATGTCATGTGTGTAGTATTTCAATTATACACTGACACACATTGAGCTTTCGCTCTTACTCCCAAGACCTTAGTTAAGGCCATATTGCAATCTATATTTGGGTTTAATTTCATGTCGTGTGTGTAATATTTCAATTATACACTCACACACATTGAGCTTTCGCTCTTACTCCCAAGACCTTAGTTAAGGCCATATTGCAATCTATATTTGGGTTTAATTTCATGTCGTGTGTGTAGTATTTCAATTATACACTCACACACATTGAGCTTTCGCTCTTACTCCCAAGACCTTAGTTAAGGCCATATTGCAATCTATATTTGGGTTTAATTTCATGTCGTGTGTGTAGTATTTCAATTATACACTCACACACATTGAGCTTTCGCTCTTACTCCCAAGACCTTAGTTAAGGCTATATTGCAATTTATATTTGGGTTTCATTTAAGTCGTGTGAGTTGTCTTTCAATATCACGCAACACGTTGGCGACCTTCGGGCCCATATATATTATAAGTATTTCCCTTTCAGCTATGTCTTTAAGATTTGGGTTTTAAGATTCAGCAGTGTGCGTAGTCTTTACATATATACACGGCACACACTTGCACTATTGAGCCTTTCCGCTCTTAAGATATAACCATATTTCCCTTTTGCAATTTCCCTTCGGCAATTTACATTACAAGTCATTTCCCTTCGGCATTTTTTTTTTAAATTCGGGTTTTCCCTTTGGAGTTGCATGAGTTTGCATTGCATATACGCCATACCACGAGTTAGGATGCATATTGCATCAAAGCAAAACCCCATACTCCCGTTCAAAATCGCCCCACTTATGATGAGTGTTCATAACACACACCTAGTTGGCCCAAAAAGGGATAAAAAGGAAGACTTAGGCACGTGCAAATCCACGTGAAATAAAAACTGAAAATCATACAAAAACAACCCGAATCAAACACGTTTTCATAGGTTCTTATATTCCAAAACTCGATTTTAAAAGCGTACAGACTGACCCTTGCGCATCGGTGCAAGAAGGTCTGCGACGAAAAGAGCTTGCTTGCTCACAGTCGCCACGTTAGGAGTCAGGTTTAAAAATTTTTCTTCGCTAGCTTAAGTAAGCTAGCTGACACGCCCTTTTGCTTAATTAGGACTTAGGCACACCAAAAGGTCCGCTTCAGGCCTAAGAACCAGGAGCTGGAATTTTCTGCGTCCACAGTTATTTGGCACGCTCGATGGGACGTGAGTCTTTAAAAATCGAGTTACTCTAGGAACCTTGCGAAAATATTTTTCAAAAGGTGTTGTTTTTAACTCTTTTCTTTACTTATACTTAGGAATTTTGAAAAGCTTGAAAGCATGTCAAAATCCAACCCAAGTGAAGTGTCGAGCCAAGGCTCATGCGCATCAAGTTCTCACTCTAGGAGGGTTTTGAAAAATAAAATCAAACTAGACGAGATAGAGGACTTGAGAAGGGAATTCGAGGCCAAAATCGATGCTCTCAACCAAGAGGCTGAAGTAGGCGATTCATGTTCATCGAATGGTGAACAAAGGGCCAAGAAAAAAACTGAAAAACCTCACAAGCACAAAGAGGCCTCCGTAATAGAAGGCAACCAATACCACGAGTCCTTCACACAAAAGGACCGTAAAGCCCTACAGCAGCAGGTGAAAGAGCAAAATAAAGAGAAAAGGAGTTATGCCCTGTCTGATTTCCTTCCCATGGATTACGAAACAGACAGTGACGACGAAATGCCGAACTTCCATCGGTATGGTGGCTTGGGAGACCCTAGGTCTCACTTGCAACTTTTCTCGTGTCGAGCCCATAAGAAGAAAAAGGACTCGATGAAATGGGTGTATTGGTTCCCTTTATCCCTTAAAGGCACAGCTGCCAAAAGGCTGGCTTCCTACAATTTAAGCCAGTTCGCTACTTTTGAAGAGTTAGCGAATTGCTTCATGCAAAGATTTGCACATAACGTAGAAGTCACGCCAACTTTAAACACTTTAAGGGATACGAAGCAAGGCATGAACGAAGACGTACATGCCTTCATTATTCGATAGAGGTCCCTTTTGGGCCAAGTGCGAGAGCCAATATCCGAAGGATGCGCAGTCATGCTCATCCTGGATAATTTGAAAAGCGAGGTAAAGACCCTTCTCTCGCTCCATGAAATCTCAACTTTCAATAAGTTGATCAAAAAAGCATCCCTTTTCGAAACAAACTTGAAAAAGGGGATATACGATCACTTATGAAAAGGAAGTGCCGTTTCCAAAACCCGCTTGGAAAAGCCCATCACTTATGGGCTACCCACGATGGACAAAGGGGCAAAGCCCCATAAAATCGCCAATGTCCGGGTGGATCCAGGTCTGGCGGGCACTTCAAAGAATTTTGAAAAGTTAGAAAACAAAAGGGAGAGAAATTTTCAAAAGCCTATTGAAAAATGGGAGTACACACCGCTGGGGCAACCTGTGTCGGAGGTCCTAGACCTCCTACTTGCCCAAGGCATGATTGAACTTCTCGAAATTCCCGAAGGAGTCACTTCCAAAGGGGGATATTTAAACCATTTTTGCAAGTATCATCGGCTCAAAGGCCATGATACAAAGCGTTGTTTCTCCCTTTTAAACAAAATCAAGAACTTGATAGCGGAGGGCCGACTCCAGGTCACTGCGAAACCTGAGCCAACTCAAGCTATCTTCAAAGAACCCTTTCCCAAGCACGCCAGTAGCAATGGGAAAGGAAAGGAGGTATGTACCCTCACCTTTTCGAAAAATCTAGCGCAATCGTCAGAGTCTGGTCGACTCACTTGTGTGTCTACTCTTGTACTTTACAAGAAGCCTGCCCAAGTAGTTATCCGGGGACCACCAAGAGCTGAATCCCCGGCTCAACCAGTTTTAAAACTTTAAGGTACTCCTAAACTCTCAATTAGAGCCAATTCAAGTGCGAACCCTAGGTTGGTCGTGGGGGAATTGACTAGATCCGGGAGGATCTATCAACCCCCGCCCTTACAAAGTGCTAAAAAGGTGGTCAGTGTGCCTGGCCCCTCAAAAGTATGTATTCCTAGAGTTCTGCCAAAAGCAGACAATGGGAAAGTCGTCCTAAACCCTTATGATTTCGAAAACCATCTTTCAAAGATTCCTATCCACATGTCCATCCTAGAGCTTATACAAACTTCGCCTAGGCATAGACTCGTGCTAGAGAAAATTCTAGAAAGAGCTAAGGTTAGTTCGAACATAAGTCCAGAATCCCTGTCTGACCAAGTGGCATTAATAGGAGCAAAATCGCCATCACTTTTTCGGAAGATGATGTAGATAGACCCTACGAGTCCCACAACTAGGCCCTGCATATCGAGTTGGTTCTGAATAACCACTCTTTGGACAGGTGCCTAGTCGATGGGGGAGGAGGGCTCAACATCCTTCCACTTCATGTGGCGTATCAAATCGGAGTCACCTTGACTTTTGTGAACCCAAGCCCCATCGTTATCACTCGATACGATGGGAATGCGTCTAGGCCTTTAGGATCGATCGAACTCCTGATGGAAACGGGAGGGATCACACATATGGGGGTGTTTCATGTTTTGGACATCCACCCCCATTATAACCTGCTACTGGGAAGGCCTTGGATATACAGCTTGTGCGCTGTGCCATCCACCTTCTACAGGTGTGTCAAGATCCCTTTCAGGGACCAGGTCGTGGTGATCCTAGGTGAGAACCACCCTCAGCTTTAGGGGATCATAAACTCCCCTTGCTTGTCAAGCTCTCAAGCCCATGAGGCTAACCTGGGGCAGACCATGGTCGAGCCACCAAGGCTCGTGTTAAACAACCCTAGGAAGGTTGTGTATGTGAAGGGGCCGCCCAAAGCAGGCACCCTCCGAATCCTAACCCTTCTAGGAAGACCCAAACATCCCTTATTTCCAAAACCCCTAGATAAAAAGCCATACGAGCACGATATGGACAACAACAAGTTCTAGGACCATGATTTGTATCGTAATTTTTCAAAAAACAAAAAATCGTGGAACATGTTGTTGAATATGGGCTACACGCCCTATAAAAGTTTAGGGGCACAAAACCAGGGTCTCCTAGAGCCCATCCTTCCTAGGGCCAACCCAAGCCGATACGGGATCGGCTATACTCCTAAAATACCGCCAGAGCCACCCCCTGTGACCACCTGGGTCAAGGGTGTCCTAGAGCCTACCCTAGAAGAGACCTACAATTTAGACCTCTAATTTCGAGTCTAACACGTAGTGTTTTCCCTTTGTAGGTATGATGGAAGATCCCTTTCATAAAAATACAAAAACATTTGAAAAATTTAAAATCAAAAAAATGGAAAATTCACAAAAACCAAAAATGATGAAAATCAAAAACTCAAAAATAGAGTGGTTTGTATAGTTCCTAAATTTCTTATTTTGCAAAAACCCAAAAAAATCGAAAATCTACAAAATACCAAAAAGATTTTGTACATAGTTGCTCCTAGTAAGACTTTGGAAAAAGGAAAGGATTTCGAAAGGAACGTCGTCTGCATAGCCAGACCAAAAATTTCGAAATCGATTGAAAATCCAAGTATAAAACCAGGTCTTTTGAAAACTCACACATCAAATTCCCTCGGGTCTATAACCCACGAGAATGATCGAAGCCTAGAAGTGGATCCCCCTGAGGAAGATCCCACTTCTAAGCTCCCAGAATTTCATAAAATTCTCGATTTTGAAAGACCTTCCAACTCAGTAGGAGGAGATTTCTTAGAGGTAAACCTAGGGAGTGATTCCAATCCCAAAACCATCAAGATAGGCGCATGTTTGCATGAACATGAAAGATCAGCATTCATTGCATTTCTACGAACCTATTTAGATATGTTTGCATGGACGTATGAAGACATGCCGGGCATAGACCCCAGCATTGTCGAACATCGTCTTCCCTTAGATGCAGATGTAAAACCCATAAAGCAGAAGCTTAGGAAAATACACCCGAATGTACACACGCAAGTCAAAGAGGGTTTAGAAGATCTGTTAAAAGCTGGATTTATAAAACCCATCGCGTATTCTGATTGGTTGTCAAACATTGTTGTAGTTCAAAAAACCAATGGGAAAATTCGAATATGCATCGATTTCAGAAACCTGAATAAAGCCACTCCAAAGGATAATTATCCTTTACCAAACATAGATTTGATAGTCCATACTACTGCAAATCATGAGATATTTTCGTTTATGGATGGCTATTCAGGCTATAATCAAATTAAGTTAAGTCCACGAGATTAGGGTAAGACCGCATTCACAACCCCGTGGGGGCACGTACTACTATACAGTCATGCCCTTTGGTTTGAAAAATGCAGGCACGACATACCAGAGAGCCATGACCATGATCTTCCATGATCAGATTCATGAGCTCGTAGAAGTGTATATACATGATCTCTTGGCAAAATCCAAGACCCGATGCACTCATATCGAATGTTTACAAAAGATTTCCTAGATCATAGACATGGCTCCACCCTCAAAAATAAAGGGATATAGAAGTCGACCCCTCTAAGTGTTGGGGTAGAGTTTGGAAAGCTTCTAGGCTTTATGGTAAGCCAAAGGGATATAGAAGTCGACCCCTCTAAGTGTCGAGCCATCATAGACATGGCTCCACCCTCCAATCTCACCCAAATTCGTAGCCTCCAAGGTCGATTACAGTCCGTTCGCCGATTTATATCAAATCTAGCGACTAGATGCGAACCCTTCAACAAGCTGTTGAGGAAGGGCACGAAATTCTCATGGGATGACGACTGCCAGAAGTCCTTCAAGAGACTAAAGGCATACCTAGTTAATCCCCCCGTTTTGAATCCTCCAGAGCAAGGAAAACCACTTTTACTTTACATTTCCGTGCATGCGAATGCTTTAGGAGCCCTATTGGCTCAATATGAGGATAACACCCATAAGGAGTATGCCATCTACTATATTTCGAAAACTCTCTTGGCTTATGAAGAAACTATCAAGCCATGGAGAAGACGTGCTTGGCCCTAGTCTGGGCTTGCCAGAAATTCAGACACTATTTCCTAGATCATGAGATCTGGATAGTGTCCAAGCTTGATCCAATCAAGCACTTGTTCGAAAAACCCATTCTCACGGGTAGATTGGGCAAATGGCAACTCCTTCTAATGGAGTATGACCTGAAATACCATCACCAGATCTCCATTAAGGGGCAAGCCCTAGTAGACTACGTGGCTGAGTTCTCCCTCGAGGACGCATATCCCACACTTGATGAAATGCCCAACGAAGGCATATTGCAAAACCATTTCCAAAACCACATTTTGGCAAACACTTTCGAAAACCAAGTATGGAAGATGCACTTCGATGGGGCACGAAACCAACGAGGGGCTGGTGCTGGGGTCATCCTCGTCTCCCCTGAAAAGGGTGAGATTCCCTTAGCAATCCGCCTAGATTTCGAATGTTCCAACAACATAGCTGAGTATGAAGCACTCATACAAGGCTTAAGGATTTCGAAAACTCTAGGGGCATCATGCATTGAGGTCTTTGGAGATTCGCTCCTTGTTATAAACCAGGTTTTGAAAATTTGGCAAGTACGTAATGAAAAACTACTTCCATATCACGAGTTGGCCACTCATATTGGTTGATCGATGTAGAAGCTAGGAATTTAGCAGATCCTATCAATATTCAATACTTAAAGAAGTATTATGTGTAGGATTTGGGTTAAATTCTAGTTTTCGAAAAACTTTAGGGATAGCTGCCCTGAGAACTGAAAATAAGGTGCAAAGGCAAAATCGTGTAACCCTGAGTGAGAGAATTCGCACTTGTGAAAGAGTGGAGTCTTCAAAATCGTGGTTACAATTCAAAATCCTTTTTCTTACAAAGAAAGGCCTAGTTCAATATAGCAAGATACTTGCAAGTAGTACGTGCTATTTCTAAATAGGCTGATCTGGAATGGATCGAGTGTGAGCTTGGGATAAGTCCTCCCCTCTTCTCTTCTCCTTCCAAAAGGAAAACATGGCCCAAATAAAGGGAATTTCCCATCCAAACTCTCTTTCTAAAAGAAAGAAACCAGAATTCAAAAGAAAAATCGATTCTCTTGTGAAAAAAAAAAAGAGGGATTAAAGAAAAAATACTCCCAAAGGGAGACCCTCTACGAAAAAAAAGGAAAAAAGAGGCTAAAAAGCTCAAAAGGAGCAGTTTTTCGTCTTCTATGCCTTAAACCACGGGACGCTTCAGAAGGGACCGTGGTATCTCTTTCCCATCCCTGGCTTATCCCAAGCTAAAACATGGTTCATTTCGAGAAATCCTAAAGTAAAAATAGGATTTACTTACTTGAATTTCATTTTGTTTGAGAATTCGACGTTTCGAGTAAGACGTAGGAATTTGAAATATAGCTTGTTTTTTTATAAAACCTCCACTAGATAAGCAAGTGTCAATACTCAAGCAAAGGCAAACACGAAGAGCTCGAGATCCTTAGGATCGAGACTCAAGACAGTTGTCCCTTTTTGTAAATAGATTTTGTAAATAGATTTTGAAAATCGAACATCGAACAACATAGGATCTGGTCACTTGGAGCAGCAGGCCTTGTAAGTCTCAAGAGTTCGACCATATCTGGTCTCTGGGAGGTCGCTACTCTTGGCACCACACCCATGTCATGCATCTACATTCCGCGCATGGCACTTGCATAAACATAATCCCATTTTAGGACCATAAACCATTTTGTATATCCCTTTGGCGTGATATCTCCTCCTACCAGGGTTTTAAAAGTGAGATTTTGCTAAAGATTGGGACGATCCCATATTTTCGTGGTTAGATCTAGGGAGACATTAAAAGGGGTGTTTGTCATCTTTGCCATTATCCAAATAGATTTGGACAATGCCAAAGAGGGGCATCTGTAAACACCCCGAAATCCCACGAATTTCTCAAATAAACCTGGTTTTGTAAAAGCAGCCCCAAAGGGCTATTTTGAGTCTCGAAACCCAGGAGCCTTCCAAGCAATCCTGTACATATGTTTAAACTGTATATGTTTTAAAATATGTATAATACGCTTTTAAAACCTTTTAAAATATGTTTTTAAACCCTACGAAGCGGCTTGGCCAGATGAAAGCAGAACCAGAAGAGCTAAAGAGAGCCCGGAACAGGAGCACATGTCGAGCCCGGCATAGCAACTCTTGTGTTAGATTCACCCCCAGGATCTCGAACGTCGAAGTTCCTGTTATCAGCAAAAATCATATGAAATCATCTCCGAAAGGTGAAAACAGAAGCGAACGACCATGTTCATGAAGACCCAACGCAGACGGAGTACTGATGCTGTCAGACCCCGCACAAACCGTTCATTTCGAACATACCCTAAAGGAGTCAGAATTCAGTTTAGATTGGATCTGGACCATATATATCCAGATCCCAATCCAAACGTATGTGTGGATTTGGATGTGGATTTGGATCCAGAGATCCAATCCAATATCCACATCCATGACCCACATCACCTTCTCATAAATGGAGGTGGGGCCCACTTGAAATTCACTTGGGATTATAGGCATGAGAGAGAATGGGGAGGATAAGCATGAGGGGAATTGTATTAAGCTTGACTTGTGTGTCAAGTTTGGGGTTAATCATGTGGGTTAGCCTAATTAGTGTGGGTTTAAGCTTGTATGAGCCAAAACTTAACCTAGGGCTACACCAACATGATGCAATGAAGCCTATGGGTTATGCAAAGAGAGCTTCCTAACCCAATCCTAAGTGAAAACCCCTAATCCTAGACATTTACCCTAATCCCGGCCTAATCCTAGCCTAAACACCTAACCCACTTCCCTAATCCCGACCTAATCCCAACCTAATCACCTAACCTACCTCCCTAATCCTTCCCTAAACCTAGCCTAATTCCCTTAATCCTAACCTAATCCTAGCCTAAACACCTAACCCACCTCACTAAACCTCACCCCAAAACCAACCCACCTAGCTAAGCCCTAAACCACTAAACCACCCCACCTAAACCCTAGCACACCATATCCCTAAAACCACCTAAAACAAAATATCTGCCTCCCCCTCAAAACCAGCCCACCTTATCACCACACCACCACCACCTAACCACCAAACCGCCCTCTCAAAACCAACCCCCAACCGACCCTTTGAAACCTATAAATCCCCCCCCCCTAGTGGGCGGGTTTTTCAACTTTTTCCAGCCAGCACTTGGGCCAGCCGAGCCCTCTCTCACCTTGCTCCCTTCTCTCATTCCACTCCACCACTACCCCCGGCCTGCACCACTCCATGCCACCACTAGCTCCCGGCCTGCTCCACTCCACGTCGCCACCAACTGCCCGGCCAGCTCCATCCACCTTCCACCCGGCTGCCCTCCTTCCACACACCTCCCTCCCTCTCCTATCCGGTTAGTACCTCATCCCAACTTCACCCTATCTTCTCTCCCCCTCCACTCTCAGCCACCCACACCACCACAACACTACACCACCACAACCTTCCCGCCACCCTTCCCCATTCGGCCATACACAACCCATTACACCACCCGCTGCCCTACTTTCCCTTTAGTGACATCCCAGCCACCTTGCCTTGCTCCCTAGGACCTACCCCCTCCACTCTCAACCACCCCTTCGCTCCACCTTCCATATCACCCTACCTTCCCATTCGTGACATCCCCTAGCTACCCCAGCCGGCCACCACTTAAACCGCCCCTAGTCGGCCAACCATAGTCGACTGCACCCAAGCCACCCGGCGAGTCATACCCTCTTCCTTAAACCATCTTCCTTGGTCACCCCTTAGCTCCACCTTCCATAGAGCCTTCCCTATGCCTTAGTGACCCTCCCTAACCACCTCAGCCTGAGGCACCACAACAACACCATCCCATTCAGTCGGCAAGACCCCAAGGCGCCACACCCATGCTTCTTTGTCACCAGGCCACACACCCTTGCCGTGCCATTCCAAGGAGCTCCCTCTTGCAGCCCAAGGCGACGCCCAAGCCCAAGCTCAAGCAAGTCACCTCCGGACCAGCTATACGTAAGTGCCTAACTCGGTCCTCATTTGTAGGCTTGCTTAAGTTAAAATTAAATTTGATACGGGGTTGTAATAACGGAGCATTGTCTCCCCCCGCTTGTAATAACGTGGCTTGGCACACCCACCCACACGTGCACTTGAGCCTACCTCGCTCTTAGTTGTGCACGATTTTGAACACACACGGGCCTAATCAACCCTTAAGATATAAATTTATTTATATACTTTAAGTTGCGTGGAGTTTTGCTTAAGTTGTGTGTGTTGTCTTTCAATTCTCGCACTCACACACATTGAGCTTTCGCTCTTATTTGCAAGACCCAAGTAAGGGCCGTGTTGTACTTTCCTTGGGTTTAATTTCATGTCGTGTGTGTAGTATTTCAATTATACACTCACACACATTGAGCTTTCGCCCTTACTCCCAAGACCTTAGTTAAGGCCATATTGCAATCTATATTTGGGTTTAATTTCATGTCGTGTGTGTAGTATTTCAATTATACACTCACACACATTGAGCTTTCGCTCTTACTCCCAAGACCTTAGTTAAGGCCATATTGCAATCTATATTTGGGTTTAATTTCTTGTCGTGTGTGTAGTATTTTAATTATACACTCACACACATTGAGCTTTCGCTCTTACTCCGAAGACCTTAGTTAAGGCCATATTGCAATCTATATTTGGGTTTAATTTCATGTCGTGTGTGTAGTATTTCAATTATACACTCACACACATTGAGCTTTCGCTCTTACTCCCAAGACCTTAGTTAAGGCCATATTGCAATTTATATTTGGGTTTCATTTAAGTCGTGTGAGTTGTCTTTCAATATATACACAACACCCACGCAACACGTTGGCGACCTTCGGGCCCATATATATTATAAGTATTTCCCTTTCGGCTATGTCTTTAAGATTTGGGTTTTAAGGTTCAGCAGTGTGCGTAGTCTTTACATATATACACGGCACACACTTGCACTATTGAGCCTTTCCGCTCTTAAGATATAGCCATATTTCCCTTTTTCAATTTCCCTTCGGCAAGTTATAATACAAGTCATTTCCCTTCGGCATTGTTTTTTAAATTCGGGTTTTTCCTTTGGAGTTGCGTGAGTTTGCATTGCATATACACCATACCATGAGTTAGGACGCATATTGCATCAAAGCAAAACCCCATACTCCCATTCAAAATCGCCCCACTTAGGCTGAGTGTTCATAACACACACCTAGTTGGCCCAAAAAGGGATAAAAAGGAAGACTTAGGCACGTGCAAATCCACTTGAAATAAAAACTGAAAATCATACAAAAACAACCCGAATCAAACACGTTTTCGTAGGTTCTTATATTCCAAAACGCGATTTTAAAAGCGTACAGACTGACTCTTGTGCATCGGTGCAAGAAGGTCTGCGACGAAAAGAGCTTGCTTGCTCACAGTCGCCACGTTAGGAGTCAGGTTTAAAAATTTTTCTTCGCTAGCTTAAGTAAGCTAGCTGACACGCCCTTTTGCTTAATTAGGACTTAGGCACACGAAAAGGTTCACTTCAGGCCTAAGAACCAGGAGCGAGAATTTTCTGCGTCCACACTTACTATTGTATAATAATGTTTATCATATATTAATATCATTAATAGTTATATATATTTTTGTTTTCTTTAAATACAAGGTGTCTTTCCTTATTATTGTTGTGTTCACATCAACCTATAAAAACTTTTTCGTAGCCTTTGTTTCTTGAGTGTAAAAAAGGAAGAGAATTATATTTGGGTGTTGAGGTGTATGAGAGAGTTATGTACTCGAAACAAAATTCCATGTGTTATATAAAGTAATCATGATCTGGCTTTGGTGAATGCCATTCAAATAATTTTTACAGATACACCATACTTTTTGTGTATATGACATATAACCAAAAAATATTAAAGCATTTATTATAAAGTTGACAGGGAATAAAGAGATGGTGAGTATTTTTATTTTAAGTGTAAGTTGGATAAAGGTAGTCCACTCATTAGATGAGAGCAGTTACAAGGAGGCAATCAATACAATAGAAGTGGAGTAAATTCCTCACTCTACTCTCCTATGTTAAAGTGTAGTGGTTGGACGTATACAAGGAGATAATTGTCTTGGTATGAACAGATAAAGTGATTTATTATGGTACACGTACGATTAATAAGTATATGAATTTGGTTTTCAATACATTCTTATTATCTATTGTTCTTCAAATGTATAATTATTGTATATTCATATTTATTGGGGTAGAAAATACACATGCAAGGTTAAAAGGGTTTATTGGTATCTCAACTAGGAGATTTGACACAATTTTCAAACAATTACATTCGTTGATAGAACTGAAAAATTACAAAATTAAAGAAGTCATTTGATTAATCAAGAACTCTATCCATGCATTATGTTGACATAACAAAACAACTGGTTGTGATCCTTCCGATGAGAGTATCATGACGTTTTCTTAAACTTATTGTAAAAGAGTACAATCATGGAGAAATGGTAGGTTTAAATATAATTTGTGATGTTCACATGGTCTACCTTGTGCCGACAAGCTCAACCTTTCGACTAAATGTGATTTTTCGATAGAATTGTGAACTATTGATCCATTTTGGACGAAGCTAGATATGAAGGAGGATACTCCATATATTGGTGATAGGTAGGAGAGGATGCATGAATATCTATAGAGTCCGTGTTGAAGAAGTTATGAAATTATCTACAGCATGATGTTCGATGATCATTTGAGTTCTAAGTTCACTACCTTATGGGAACCACCAATTTGTTGTCTTAAAGGGAGACTATCTAAACAATCTACGAGACAAGACTTGTCAACTTGGGAGAATACAGACATGACTATACCACAGAGAGGTAGGTTTGAGTTGAGGACACGATGCATCTCCTAGGTTAGACCATTCATCTTTAGAGAGTTGTGATCCTCTCAATCATTGACAAGAACATTTTCAAGCAACTTGACTTCAAACTGACATATGAAACAACAATATCACGCTTTATGACCCTCTTTGTAAATACTTGGGTAAATATTATTGGAGATAAAAATTACAATACAAAGTCATTGGTGCACTTGTAGAACAAGAGGAGGAGCGGTGGTCTGAAGCTCATAGAGAGCGTTTTAAAGGAGGTAGCACGTAAGCATGACATATATGCATGGGTTTTTGTAGATGGTTATGTAGATGTTGTAGTCCGACGTATTACATATATGAGAGATACACCTTATCCTAGTCAGTATTAGATGTTCATGCCAAATATGAGTCTAGTTATCACTACTCAATGGAACGTAACATCGGTAGTCCTCTCTACGATAGGGTTAACAATATTTTTGTTACTACTGTAAGATATTAAGCAATCCACTATAAGGGATGTGTAGTACATGTACTATCATAATGTTGCACGATATTTTGTAGTGATGAGCACAATATCTATATATTTCATTATGTTATTTATAGATAGTTCATAGATTAAAATAGTTATTAATCCTCCCTTTTGTTTATTTTTTCATAGATGCACATGGATGATAGGTCTCTGATGCCTCCTATCTTCCTAACATAACAGTGTGTAAGCACGAAAATTCTCACTTCTGGCTTTTGAGACTTGAAATGAACCTTCTCGCATCTACGTCGCTTTTAAGGGCATGCCAGCTAGCTTGCTTTAAACTAGCGAAGTTTTTTGAAAATATCTGACTTTTGGGTAATTGTGAGAAAGCGGGATCTTTTCACTTTAAACCTTCTTGAACCGATGCTCAAGGGTCAGTTTAAGCGCTTATAGACTTCGATAAAAACAATTTTAACTTTGAAAATATAAGTGTTTGAAAAATGGATTTGATTCGTGCCTACGTTGTAAATTTTATGTACGGGAGCTATACGATTCCAAGTCTTTGAGTTTTAGCTAATTAGGCTGGGTATGTGTGTGCACAAGTGGCCTAAATTCAGCGAGTTTGAGCTTAGATTCAGGGTTTCCTCTTTGAAAACGCGTGAATGCAAGGATGCATGAATACTTTTCGGGTTTGATATGATGATGTGAGCTAAGCTCGAATTGAAAGCAACTCACACATACAACTTAATGTAAATACCTGAATGAAAGTGCAACTCACGCAGCTTTAAGGGAAATACCCGAACTTGAAAGCAACTCACACGACTTGAATGTAAATTGTAGAATTTGAAATATACTTATATCTTAAGAGCGGAAAGGCTCAATTGTGAGTGAGTGCTCTTGGTGTGTAAATGGAAAGACAACTCACACAATTGGAATTGAACTTGCCGAAATTGAAATATAAGTATATAGTAAGAGCGGAAAGGCTCAATGCACACGTGTGTGTAGTGTGAAATTTAAATGACAAACTCACACGACATGAATTGAACCACCCGGAAATGTAAGTGCGTACACAACTGAATGTAAAACTCATGCAACTAGAAAGTATATAAATATGCTATATCTTATGAGCAACAAAGGCTTAAAAGGTGCGTGAGAGTGTGGAGCAAGTGCTCAAGTACTTCTTGGGTGCGAGTGTGAAATTTAAATGACAAACTCACACGACATGAATGTAACAACCCGAATTGAATTGCAACTCACACGGCTTTCACTAAAGTCTTTAGCTTAAGAGCGAAGGCTCAATGTGTGTGCAATAGTGTGCAATTAAGAGCGGAAAGGTTCAAGTGTACGTGGGTGTCTTGTGTATGTTTAAGAGCAATATGGCTCAAGTGTACGTCTATGCTTCGTGTATCAAGCATGAATATTACATTTCGGGGGGAGACTACGCTCCATTACTACAACCCCATATCGAATTAAATTTATATGGCACAAGCCATTTTCTGTTTGAATGTAAAGGACTTACAACTTTCCTAGCCCACTATGTGGGGTTTCCTTAGGAGGCGTACGCCTTGCTTGTTGAGCTTGTGCCCTTGTGTGCTCAATGGTTCGGTCTTCAAGCTTCGCCCGGCAGGTCTTTGTGGATGCTTGGGGTGGCTTTGACTTGATTTGGGCTATGGCCTTGTTTGGGGTAGTTCGGCTTGAGGAGTATGAGCTTGCTTGGGTTTTATTGGGCTGATTTGAGGTTGATGTGAGCTTGACCTAACTAGGTTAGTTTGGTTTAGGGTGACTCGAGCCAAGGGTGGCTCGAGTGGGCTTGGTTTAAGGTTGATATGGGCTTAACCTAACTAGGTAGGTTTTGTTTAGGGTGACTTGAGCCAAGGGTGGCTCGAGTGGGCTTGGTTTGAGGTGTTCTTCCAAGGGACTTGGCCGATTTTGGTTTAGGTGGCCGGGTCCTAGTTAGGTTAGGTTATGATAGAGTTTAGTCCTAAACTAGGTTAGGTTTAGTGAGCCAGCCACCTTGGTTCATCCAAGGTGGGCTCGGTTTTGGGTATGGGGACTTGGATGTGACTCGAGCCAAGGGTGGCTCGAGTGTTTGGGTTTAGTCCTTGGTTGGGTTCGGCCAGTGAGGTGTTAGCAAGGGATGTGTGCGGCCGGGGTTCAGGGCACGCAAGGCAAAGTGCAGCGAGGCGTGAGGCGCGCTGCTGGGTAAGGGTGGCTTGGGACAGGTTGCGGCAGGTAGGTGGCGCGTCAAGGGGGACGGCCTGCAACAAGGCAGGCCGTGTGGGTTTTTTTTTTTAAAAGGGGGACGAGGCACGGCCTGCACTAGCAGGCCATGTGTGGGCTTTCTAAGGGAGACAGCCTGCCAAAGGGTAGGTCGTGGGGTTTCTGTAGACACGGAAATTTCCCACTTCTGGTTCTTAGGCCCGAAGTTAACCTTTTCGTGTGTTTGAGTCATTTTTATAACAAGGGCGTGCCGACTAGCTTACTCAAGCTAGCGAAGTAAGTTTTGAAATCTGACTCTATCGGGGCGACTGTGAGCAAGTGAGCTCTTTTCGTCGCAGACCTTCTTGCACTGATGCACAACGGTCAGTCTACACGCTTGGCAAAGTCGTTTTAAACAAACCTCTTTGAAAAGTACTCGAAGTGTTTGGGTTTTGTTTGTATGATTGCAAGTTTTATTTCACGTGGGATTTGCACATGCCTATGTCTTTCTTTTTATGCTTTTTAGGCCCAACTAGGTGTGTGCGCAAGTGACCTAAGTTGGGCGATTTTTGCATGGGAGTGTGGGGCTTGCTTTGATGCAATATGCGTCCTTACTCGTGGTATGGCGAATATGCAATGCAAACTCACACAACTCCAAGGGAAAACCCGAATTGAAAGACAATGCTTAAGGGAAATTACGTAATGTAAATTGCAAAAGGGAAATATGACTATATCTTAAGAGCGGAAAGGCTCAATTGTGCAAGTGTGTGTCGTGTATATATGGAAAGACTACTCACACAGCTGAACCTTAAAACCCAAATCTTAAAGACATAGCAGAAGGAAAATACTTATAATATATATGGGCCCGAAGGTCGCCAACGTGTGCGTGGGTGTTGTGTATATATGTAAAGACAACTCACACGACTTGCAATGTAAAACCCAAATAAAATTGCAATATGGCCCTTACTAGGGTCTTGGGAGTAAGAGCGAAAGCTCAATGTGTGTGAGTGTGGAATTGAAAGACCACGCACACAACTTGAATTAAAACACCCAAATGAAATTGCAATATGGCCCTTACTAGGGTCTTGGGACTAAGAGTGAAAGCTCAATGTGTGTGAGTGTGGAAATTGAAAGACAACACTCACGACTTAAATTAAAACCACGCAGCTGAATATATATAAGTATAACTATATCTTAGGGGCTGTTAAGGCCCGTGTGTGTGCCAAAATGGTGTGCAGCTAAGAGCGGAATGGCCCAAGTGCACGTGTGTGTTGATGTGCCAAACCACATTATTACAACCGGGGGAGACAACGCTCCATTATTACAACCCTGTATCAAATTTAATTAAATGTAAGCAAGTTCATATAAAGGACCAAGTTAGGCACTTACGTGTAGCTGGTCCGTGTTCAACTTGCTTGGCTTTGGCTTAGTGAGTTGCCTTGAACAGCCGAAGGGGAGCTCCTTGGGTGTATGTTGGCAGCAGGTAGGGGGTGCTAGCCGGGTGGAGTCTTGACGCTGGCTGGGTGATGGAGTGGCTAGGTGCGGCAGGTTAGGGGTGCTGCTGGGCTGGGAAGTGGGTGACTAAGGGAGAAGGTTCAGCTAGGAGCTAAGGGGGGTGGATGGGATATGGTGTGGGTCAGCTGGGTGTGAGGGAGAAGGTTCAGCTAGGAGTATAAGGTGGGTGGATGGGATATGGTGTGGGCCGGCTGGGTGTAAGGGAGAAGGGAAGGATGGGCTGGCGGGTGGATGGGAGTATGCAGTTGGGAAAGAAGGAGGTGAAAGGCTAGATGGGGTTGAGGTGGGGTACTAACCGTGGATGGAAGTGGCGCTGATGGATGAAGGTGGTGGTCGGATGGTGGTGGAAGGAAGGTGGTAGCCGAAGGGTGGAGCTCCTCGTCGAAGATGGAAGGCGGTGGATTCAGTTGAAGTAGAGAGGTGGCAGCCGGGTGATGAAGTGGCGGTGGTGTAGACGCGCGAAAAATCCCCGCCTCTTCGCCTCTTTCGGGGGCTTGGAGTGGATCTTCTCGTGCGTTTAAGGCCTATGTATACAAATAGGGCGTGCCAGCTAGCTTACTTAAGCTAGCGAAGATATTTTTAATACTGACTTCTAAACGTGGCGACTGTGAGCAAGTAAGCTCTTGTCGTCGCAGACCTTCTTGCACCGATGCGCAAGGGTCAGTCTGTATGCTTTTGCAAAAATCGAGTTTTGGAGAGAAGGTCTACGAAGCGGTTCGAGGTGTCTATTTCGGGTCTTTAAGATGCGATTTGCCTATTTTAGATCACGTGGATTTGCACGTGCCTAAGTCTTTTCTTTTATCCCTTTTCGGGCCACCTAGTTTGTGTGTTATGAACACTCCACTACATGGGCGAATTCGAGCGGGGCTTGCTTTGATGCAATATGCGTCCTACCTCGTGGTATGGCGTAGATGCAATGCAAACTCACGCTACTCCAAAGGGAAAACCCGAAATGTAAAGACAATACTGAAGGGAAATAGCAGAAGGGAAATAACCGAAGGGAAATAACCGAAGGGAAATAACCGAAGGGAAATAACCGAAGGGAGATATGTATATATCTTATGTATATGAGCCCTTACTCGGGTCTTGCAAATAAGAGCGAAGGCTCAATGTGGGTGCGTGCTTGAATTGAAAGACTTACACACACGACATGAAATTAAACC
Organism: Brasenia schreberi; assembly: GCA_036023115.1. Taxonomy (NCBI): domain Eukaryota; kingdom Viridiplantae; phylum Streptophyta; class Magnoliopsida; order Nymphaeales; family Cabombaceae; genus Brasenia; species Brasenia schreberi. The sequence continues at coordinate 1,822,311 of JAYKKT010000049.1, forward strand.
CAAATATAAATTGCAGTATGGCCTTGACTAAGGTCTTGGGAGTAAGAGCGAAGGCTCAATGTGTGTGAGAGTGCTTGAATTGAAAGACTACCCACACGACATGAAATTAAACCCAAATATAAATTGCAGTATGGCCTTGACTAAGGTCTTAGGAGTAAGAGCGAAGGCTCAATGTGTGTGAGAGTGCTTGAATTGAAAGACTACCCACACGACATAAATGAAACCCAAATATAACTGCAATAAGGCCTTTACTAAGGTCTTGGGAGTAAGAGCGAAGGCTCAATGTGTGTGAGAGTGCTTGAATTGAAAGACTACCCACACGACATGAAATGAAACCCAAATAGTATAGGTCAGCCCTTACTTGGGTCTTTCAAATAAGAGCGAAAGCTCAATGTGTGTGAGAGTGCTTGAATTGAAAGACAACGCACCCAACTTAAACAAAACCCTTCGAAAATGAAAGTATATATATACACTTATATATTAGGGGCTGATTAGGCCCGTGTGTGTTAAAAATCGTGCACGACTAAGAGGGTGCACGTGTGTGGTTGTGCCAAGCCATGTTATTACAAGCGGGGGGAGACTATGCTCCGTTATTACAACCCCGTATCAAATTGAATCCCAAGCAAGTATACAACTAAGGACCGAGTTTAGACACTTACGAGTAGCTGGTCCGTAGAGGTCTTGCTTGAGCGTGGACTTGGCCTTGGGCTGCAAGTGGGAGCTCCGCGAAGGTAGGTGATCAAGGGTGCTGGCCGGCTGCAAGTGGGGCGCGGGATAGGCGCCTCGAAGGTGGCCGGTGGCAAGTAGATGGCGGCTCCAAGTAGGGGGTTTAAAGTGGCTGAATGAGTGGGTTCTTAGGGTCACTAGGGGAGTTGAGAGTTTAGGGAAGCTGGACCTAAAGGGTGAGCTGGTGGGAAAGGCCGAATGGGACACCTAGGGGAAGGCCGAATGGGAGATGATGGCTAGGTAGTGGCCGGCAGCTTGGGTTATACTAGGTTCGGCTAGGTTAAAGTGGTGGTGGCAAGGGGGCTGAGATGAAGGTAGGATGGGTGGCCAAGAGTGGAGAGGTGGAAGAGAGGGGCTTTGAGGGAGTTTGGGGCACTTACCGAATGGGGAGAGGTGGCGGATGAAATGGGAAGCAGGCGGGCAGGTGACTGTTGGCTGGTTCGGTTGGGTGGAGGTGGTGGCGTCCGGCTGAGGGATGGTGGTGGTGGATGGAAGAGGGAAGGTGGCGGTGCAGGTGGTGGCTGGTGGAGCAGGTGGAGCAGTTAGGGAGTGGAGCAGGCGGGCGGATTGGAGAGTGGAATCGGCTGGGCTGAGGTGAGGGCTCCCACTTGGAAAACCCGCCCACAAGGAGGGGGGTTTAAATAGGGGATGGGTAGGTCGGTTAGGGCTGGGCTGTGGGTAGTGGTTAGGTGGTTTAGGTAGGGTGGTATGTAGATAAGGTGGGCTGGAAGGGGTTTGGGCCAGATATTTTAAAACTAGGGGTTTGGGCAAATCGTGGGCTAAGGGTGGTTTAGGGGTTTAGGGCTAGGTTAGGTGGTTGGGTTTTAGGGTGAGGTTTAGTGAGCTAGGTTAGGTGATTAGGCTAGGTTTAGGCTAGGATTAGGAAAATTAATCTAGGTTTAGGGAAGGATTAGGGAAGTGGGTTAGGTGATTAGGTTGGGATTAGAACAAGATTAGGGAAGTGGGTTAGGTGATTAGGCTCAGATTAGGGGTGGATTAGGGATTTAGGCTAGGCTTAGGCATTTTGGGTTAGGTTTAGGTGAGGGAGCTCCCTTAGCATGGCCCATAGACCTTGATCACCCCATGTTGGTGCAGCCCTAGGTTAGGTTTTAGCTAATTACAAGCTTAAACCCACTCAATTAGGCTAACCCACATGATTAACCCAAACTTGACACACAAGTCAAGCTTAATACAACACTCTTGATATTTTTCATCCCCATTCTCTCTCATGCCCAATATCCCACGTGAATTTCAAGTGGGCCCCACCTCCATTTATGAGAAGGTGATGTGGGCCATGGATATGGATATTGGATTGGATCTCTGGATCCAAATCCAAATCCAAGTCCACATATGGGTTTGGATTGGGATCTGAATATATATGGTCCAGATCCAATCCAAACTGAACTCTGACTCCTTCGAGCTGGGTTCGAAACGGACGATTCGTGCGGGGCCTGACAGCATCTACTCCGTCTGCGTTGGGTCTTCGCCAACATAGTCGTCCGCCTCCGTTTCTGCCTTCCGGAGATGACTTCGAATGCTATTTTGATAAGAACAGGGTCTTGGACGTTCGAGATCTTGGGATGTGAATCAGATACAAGAGTTGCTGCACCGGGCTCGACAGGTGCTCCGGTTTCGGGCTCTTCTTGGCTCTCCTGGTCCTGTCTTGATCGGGCCAAGCCACTTCGGGGTTTCAAAACATGTTTTAAAAGGGTTTTCAAAAGCTATATCATATGTTTTCGAAAGATAAAGTTTAAAACATATATACAGGGTTGTCTGAAAGGCTCCTGGGTTTCCAGACTCAAAAATGGCCCTTTGGGGTTGCTTGTATAAAACCAGATGGATTTTGAGAAATTCGTGGGATTTCGGGGTGTTTACAGGTGGAAGGGCAGGTGGTGGAAGTGGTGCAGCTTGGAGGGAGTGAAGGGGGATGAGTGTGGAAGAGAGAGTGGAACCCGCAAGAGAGGGGGTACTTATAGGCTAGGTATGGGCTGGGTCAGTTGGGGTGGTATGGGCCAGATATTTGTAATAAGGTGGGCATGGGGAGTGGTTTGGGGTAGGTCGGTTAGGGGGGCTGGTTGGTGGTTTAGGATAGGTCGGTTAGGTGGTCTGGGACTTAGTGGTTAGGGGTTTAATTAGGTGCACTAAGGTGGGTTTAGGCTTAGTTGGTTAGGGTCTAGGTGGTCTAGCTAGGTGAGGTGAGCTAGGTGAGGTCGGCTAGGTGAGGTTGGGGCGGTTTTGGGTGAGGATGGCTAGATTTGGGTAAGGTTTAGGGGAGAGTGACTAGGTGAGGTGGGCTAGCTTAGGGCTAGGTTTTAGGAACCTCCCCTTGGCGCCGGTCCATTGACCCAGTTGCAACCATGTTCAAGTTGGTGCAACCCCAGGTTAGGTGTAGGTGCATACAAGCTTAAACCCACACTCTAGGCTAAACCCACAAGGTTAACCCACCCTTGACCAAAAGTCAAGCCTACCAACTTTCTCACTCATACTTTATCACCCCTTTTTCTCTCTCTACCAAAGCTTTTCACGTGAAATATTTGTAGGCCCCACCTCCATTTATGAGAAGGTGATGTGGGCCATGGATGTAGATATTGGATTTGGATCTTTGGATTCAAATCCAAATCCAAATACATGTTGGGTTTGGATATGGATATATATGGTCCAGATTCGACCCAAATCTGATTTTTGATTCCTTCATGGCGTTTCAAAACGGACGGTTTTGGCCTTCTGTCGGGCTTCTCTCCGAACGAACTTGGATTTTTCTTCTTTCTCTTGCTTTGGCCTCGGGATGGCTTTTGAAGTTTTGAGAGTTTTGAAAATTGGAATTTTTGGGGTGTTTATAGATGCCCTTCTTTGGCATTATCCAAATTGATTTGGATAATGGCAACTATATGTCAACCCAAGATGCATCTTCCTCCAGGACTTCGAAAGGGTACTTTTGGAACACCAATAGGCATTAAATGGAGAAAAAGAATGGAGTAGAATATCTCACTTTGATGTGGAAACGTAAGAATGGGTTTATTGTGTTAAAAAAGATTTGTCTTTATCATATTGTATTTATAAATCATAAATAAAAAGGGAAGACCAAATGAATAAAGGAAAGTTCTTACGAATAGGTCCTTTGAGTGATAAACAAATATGTCTGCATTCATTGATATAAACACTCATATAAAATAGGGCCCCCCCCCCCCCCACCATTGCGTATTGTTACTTATCGGGTATAGAATAGATCTGCTTCTTTTTGTTCCTACGAAGATAATTGTTCCATTATTACTAAAAAACTAGAACAAATATTAATCCTTTACCCGAGAGAATCTACTGAAAAAGTGAGGTCCATAGCATAGTCTTTTCCAATGTGATAAAGTTACATAGTGTCTATTTTGATGAAGGGGTATTTCCATGGGTTTGCCTTGGTATCGTGTTCATACTGTCGTATTGAATGATCCTGGTCGCTTGCTTTCTGTCCATATAATGCATACAGCTCTAGTTGCTGGTTGGGCCGGTTCCATGGCTCTATACGAATTAGCTGTTTTTGATCCCTCTGATCCCGTTCTTGATCCAATGTGGCGACAAGGTATGTTCGTTATACCGTTCATGACTCGTTTAGGAATAACTAATTCATGGGGTGGTTGGAGTATTACAGGAGGAACTATAACCAATCCGGGTATTTGGAGTTACGAAGGTGTTGCCGGGGCACACATTGTGTTTTCTGGCTTGTGCTTCTTAGCAGCGATCTGGCATTGGGTGTATTGGGATCTAGAAATATTCTGTGATGAACGTACGGGAAAACCTTCTTTGGATTTACCCAAGATCTTTGGAATTCATTTATTTTTATCTGGGGTCGCTTGCTTTGGCTTTGGTGCATTTCATGTAACAGGTTTGTATGGCCCTGGAATATGGGTGTCCGATCCTTATGGACTAACCGGAAGGGTACAACCCGTAAATCCCGCATGGGGTGTGGAAGGTTTTGATCCTTTTGTTCCGGCGGGGGGAATAGCTTCTCATCATATTGCAGCGGGTACCTTGGGAATCTTAGCGGGTCTATTCCATCTTAGTGTCCGCCCGCCCCAACGTCTATACAAAGCATTACGTATGGGTAATATTGAAACTGTGCTTTCCAGTAGTATCGCTGCTGTGTTTTTTGCAGCTTTCGTTGTTGCTGGAACTATGTGGTATGGTTCAGCGACTACTCCGATCGAATTATTTGGCCCTACTCGTTATCAGTGGGATCAGGGATATTTCCAGCAAGAAATATATCGAAGAGTTAACGCCGGGCTAGCCGAAAATCTGAGTTTAGCGGAATCTTGGTCTAAAATTCCCGATAAACTAGCTTTTTATGATTACATCGGTAATAATCCGGCGAAAGGAGGATTGTTCAGAGCCGGCTCAATGGACAACGGGGATGGAATAGCTGTTGGGTGGTTAGGACACCCAATCTTTAGAGATAAAGAGGGACATGAACTTTTTGTACGCCGTATGCCCACCTTCTTTGAAACATTTCCGGTAGTTTTGGTAGATGGAGACGGAATTGTGAGAGCCGATGTCCCTTTTAGAAGGGCAGAATCAAAGTATAGTGTCGAACAAGTGGGTGTAACTGTTGAGTTCTATGGTGGTGAACTCGATGGAGTCAGTTATAATGATCCTGCTACTGTGAAAAAATATGCTAGACGTGCCCAGTTGGGTGAAATTTTTGAATTGGATCGCGCTACTTTGAAATCCGATGGTGTTTTTCGTAGTAGTCCAAGGGGTTGGTTCACTTTTGGACATGCTACGTTTGCTTTGCTTTTCTTTTTCGGCCACATTTGGCATGGTGCTAGAACCTTGTTCAGAGATGTTTTTGCTGGTATCGACCCAGACTTGGATGCTCAAGTGGAATTTGGAGCCTTCCAAAAACTAGGGGATCCAACTACAAAGAGACAAGCAGTCTGATACAACATTCTTTTGTTCCTTTTCGACTTTATTTTATTTTGTTTTTGTTGTGATTTGAATTTGACATAGGGAACCGGATAAATCTTGATTTGAATCATTGCATTTTGTTTTACTCTTGTTCTTTCTTTTTCTTTATCCGGGAGAGGATCCCCAAATGAACAGGTATGGAAGCTATAATTTAAAACACGATCGAATCTATGGAAGCATTGGTTTATACATTCCTGCTGGTCTCGACTCTAGGGATAATTTTTTTTGCTATCTTTTTTCGAGAACCGCCTAAGGTTCCGACTAAAAGGGTGAAATGATTTTTCATTATCTCAATTGAAATGATGACCCTACCTATTGGGAGGGTCATCATTTCAGCTAGTCCCCGTGTTCCTCAAAAGGATCTCTTAGTTGTTGAGAGGGTTGCCCAAAGGCGGTATATAAGGCATACCCAGTAAAGCTTACAAGTAAACCAGATATGGAGATGGCGACTAGAGTTGCAGTTTCCATTATTAGGTAATTTCAAGACCACTATGGATCTACGATAAGATAGTTTATTTACAACGGAATCGTATACAAAGTCAACAGATCTCAAAAATGCATGCAATAGAATTTATGGCTACACAAACCATTGAGGATAGTTCCAGATCTGGGCCAAGACGAACTATTATAGGCGATTTATTAAAACCATTGAATTCGGAGTATGGTAAAGTAGCTCCTGGATGGGGAACTACACCCCTGATGGGTGTCGCAATGGCTCTATTTGCAGTATTCCTATCTATTATTTTGGAGATTTATAATTCTTCAGTTTTACTGGATGGGATTTCTATGAATTAGATTCACAAGAACCGACTAACTAGCTTTTCAATAGAAAGTCAAGTTAAGCATTTAGGTCTTTGATTTTTAGCCCATTCCTTTTTGATTTGGTAGTTCGACCGCGGAATTCTTTTGTTTCGGTATTTCCGGAATATGAGTGTGTGACTTGTTATACCTATTGATAGTACAGAACATAAAATAGATCTGTCATCTTGATAGAGATGGTTTTACCCCATCAGATATTTATTCTAGTATCTGGAGCACGGAATATAGAAAATAGATTCGAAAGTATTAGAACTATGATTCATACTTAATATTTAGACCTCGCAACCGGACTTAAAAATCTTTTTCAAAGAGTTAGAAGTTAAGTTATAATAAATCGAAAGATTTTGATTCTTTCAAACCGCCACCGCTTATCTTTATTTTGATCAAAGGACTTTTTTTTGGATTTTTTCATTATATCTATTCATTGAATATGTGATGATCCAGTAGTTCTTACTCAGGGAATTTTTGGGCTTAGATTAAAGGTTTTTTTTTTCAATCATCGTGGTTCTGGTATGAATCTGAGGTTTTTTTTTTTTAATTGATTCATAGGGTCTTAACAAGAGAATTCCTATCAAATAATAAAGAAGACAGCAGTAAAGTCGCATTACACACACAAAAAAAAATAACACAAATAAAAGAAAAAATGAAGTAAATAGAATATTCAAGAGGCCTGTAACGATCAAGATAAAGACGAGTGAGCCGACTTGAGATTTTGGCATTATAACCACAAAGAATAGCTTTCGGATTTCTACTTTTTCTTATCTTCAGAGAAGATTGGAATCATAGGATTAAGTTAAGAGGTTTCAAACTTTCTATTACACATATCCGTTTCCGTTACAACCAGTATTGGGGTATTTCTGTCTGAGCCGTACGAGACGAAATTCTCATATACGGTTCTCAGAGGGGGAGTTCCTTCGGTTCACCTATCTCAATAAAGTATATGATTGGTTCGAGGAGCGTCTCGAGATTCAAGCGATTGCAGATGATATAACTAGTAAATATGTTCCTCCTCATGTCAATATATTTCATTGTCTAGGAGGGATCACACTTACTTGCTTTTTAGTACAAGTAGCTACAGGTTTTGCTATGACTTTTTACTATCGACCGACCGTCACAGAAGCTTTTGCCTCTGTTCAATACATAATGACTGAAGCCAACTTCGGTTGGTTGATCCGATCAGTTCATCGATGGTCAGCAAGTATGATGGTTCTAATGATGATCCTGCACGTATTTCGTGTTTATCTCACAGGCGGTTTTAAGAAACCACGTGAATTGACTTGGGTTACGGGTGTAGTTCTGGCTGTATTGACTGCGTCCTTTGGTGTTACTGGTTATTCTTTACCTTGGGACCAAATTGGTTATTGGGCAGTCAAAATTGTAACTGGCGTACCCGACGCTATCCCTATAGTGGGATCGCCTTTGGTAGAGTTATTACGCGGAAGTGCTAGCGTGGGTCAATCTACTTTGACCCGTTTCTATAGTTTACACACTTTTGTATTACCTCTTCTTACTGCCGTTTTTATGTTAATGCACTTCTCAATGATACGTAAGCAAGGTATTTCAGGTCCTTTATAGAGAATATGGATCATATATATTTGTAATCAATCATTTATCATTTGGGGAGGAACAATAGTATTTCATTGCTACAAATATGGATTATTTAAAAGAATAAGACATGTATTTGGATATTTCCCTTCAACTTAACAAAATTGGATTATTTATTTTATTTGACATACACGAATAGTTGAAGGGAATTCTCCGAAGAAAAAATGGATTATGGGAGTGTGTGATTTGAACTATTGATTGGACCGCGCAGATATATGACTTTCCCTTATCTGCCACATTTGAATTTACAATGAAATGTGTCTTTGTTCCAACCACCGCGCAAGCCCCCTACAGAGGATAGGCCGGTTCGCTTGAAGAGAATCTTTTCTATGATCAGACTCGATCATGTCCTCATGAACAGGCATCTGTAAGGCTCCAGTAAAATCCAGTAAAATAAGTGATGTGGTATAATCCAGATTTACTTTATTATCTATTAAACTTAACTTAAATGCATTCATTTTCTATGCATATGATTTGACTGATACTACTATCGGATGAAACAAGTAGATCTAAAGAAGAACAGAGGTTAGATTATATTAGTAACAAGTAAATCCTTTGTATGTAAAAAGTCCCGAGATTCTTTTTTTTGGGGGTAGGGGGGGATAACAATCTGAGATGACCCAAAAGCACTATCTGAGATGACTTAATTTACTTAAAAAGAACTGAATTATCAACTTTGAAAGCCTACTTGGGTATTGAGCATTTACTTAATTTACTTAATAAGAACTGGATATGGATGTAACTCCGGAAAAGAGAATCGGGTCCATTTTCTTACATAGAATCCTCATATATGTGTGGATAACATATAAATTTTTTCTATAGATACATTCGATTCCTTTGATTATTGCTCGAGCTGGATGATGAAAAATCATCATGTCCTGTTCTTTCGGGGGATGGATCCATAAGGATTCACCTATCCCAATAACAAAGAAACCCGACTTGAATGATCCTGTATTAAGAGCTAAATTGGCTAAGGGGATGGGACATAATTATTACGGAGAACCCGCATGGCCTAATGATCTTTTATATATTTTTCCCGTAGTTATTCTAGGTACTATTGCATGTAACGTAGGTCTAGCGGTTCTCGAACCATCAATGATTGGTGAACCGGCAGATCCATTTGCAACTCCTTTGGAAATATTACCCGAATGGTACTTCTTTCCCGTATTTCAAATACTCCGTACAGTACCTAATAAGTTATTGGGTGTTCTTTTAATGGTTTCGGTACCAGCGGGATTATTGACAGTACCCTTTTTGGAAAATGTTAATAAATTCCAAAATCCATTCCGACGCCCAGTAGCTACAACAGTCTTTTTGATCGGTACGGCAGTAGCCCTTTGGCTAGGTATTGGAGCAACATTACCTATTGATAAATCTCTAACTTTAGGTCTTTTTTAAATTGATTCAATTGTGAAATAAAATATCATGCCATGTGTATTGTGTATCTAGGGAGAATTCACTTTGAAACGACTAATCCCTAGATACATCTATTCCATTTTTGACTAAGTATATGGATTTGTGCTAAAAATGGAAACTCCATATTTTCATCTTTATTTTTTCTAAAAATAAAGATGAAAAAAAATCCAATGGATTTCAAATTTATGCAAAATGCTTTTCTATTTCTAAAATGTCCAATATATGTTTTACATCTTCTACGCGCGAAAATGTTCAATTTTCATAAGGTCTTCATCTGTTATTCAAAAGTTCCAATTATGTATATTGGACCTTTTGAGACAATTATAGATCCTGGGAGGCAATTCTAATTGGTCAATAAAAATGGATTTCAATGCTATTTCTTTTTGATTTTTCCTTAGTTTAGCCAATATATCATGAAAATAAAATGTAAAAAAAAAAATTCTTCCGCATGTAAAAAGGAATAAATAAATCAATCAAATTCCGGGAGGCTTAAAGCGCAAATGGACTTCCATTTGTCCATATTTTTCAAATTTATGCAAATACTTTTCGATAGGATTTCTAAATCCAATGTCCAATATATATATTTTACATCAACGATTTCCACAGAAGGTGGTAAAATGATGTCTTGAGCGGTTACATATGTTCAATTTTCCATAAATACAATTTCTTTCAAATTCATTAAAAATGTACTGATTCTTTCTATGGTAGAATATTCATGTATTTTGCACGTGTGATACATGTTTCTGAGCAAAATCTTCAATCGCAATGCCTATTGATTGGTCAATAAAGCGTCCATAATAAAGACGCTTACTGTACTCTTGATTCAACACACTTCCAATGTAGTTCAGTATTTCTTTTTTAATATATTTTATATTTTATTTTGATCCTTGAGTTTAATTCTTAATTTTCAATTGGATTTCAATCCTTGAAATCTTGAAATTTCTTCAATGTTGATTTTTAGTTTTACACCTTAGTTTAGCCTAATATATCATGAAAAGTAAAAAATAGGTACGAATGCTCTTAACTTTTCCGAGGCCGGGTTGATTGTTCGTTTTAAATTTAATTTTTTCTTCTTCCGCATGAATCCAAAACCGGCAAAGGAATAAATAAATCGATCAAATTACGAGAAGCTTCGTAAAGCGCTTCTTTAGGAGTTAAACTTCCATTCGTCCATATTTCGAGAAAAAGTATCTCTTGTTTTTCATTCCCATTCCCATAAGAATGAATACTATGATTCGCATTTCGAACAGGCATGGATACAGCATCTATAGGATAGCTTTCGTCTTGATGGTTATTTGGGGTTTTTATACGATATCCGCGATTCCTCTCGATTTGTAATCCAATACACAAATTAATAGGTTCTGTTAGGTTAGCTATATGTTGTGTATTATCAACGATTTCCACAGAAGGTGGTAAAATGATGTCTTGTCGGTTACATATCCAGGACCCTTGACACAAATAGACGCGTCCGTTCCATACAGATTACTTCTCAATACAATTTCTTTCAAATTCATTAAAATTTCATGTACTGATTCTTGAATACCTACTATGGTAGAATATTTCATGTGGTATTTTGGAACAAATTCAGATTCGTTGCTACGTGATGATACATTTCCCTCAATTTCTCCGAGCAAAACTCTTCATATTGCAATGCCTATTGTATCGGCTTGGCCTTTCATAAGTGTTTCCTTAAATTTGGAAATAAAGCGTCCATAATAAAGACGCTTACTGTTACTCTTGATTCAACACACTTCCAATGTAGTGTCCGAGTAGATACTCTTACTTTCTCTCGAACCATAGTAATATATTTTATTTTTATTTTGATCAAACCCTTGAATTGTTTATTTCTCTTGAAATCTCTTCAATGTTTATTTTTAGTTTTATTTACACGTCTTCATTTTTTAGGGGACCTACATCCATTATGTGGCGTAGGGGTTATGTCATGTACGAAATTTAATAGTATACCACTTCTACGAATGGCTCGTAATGCCGCATCTCTTCCGAGACCTTGACCTTTTATCATGACTTCTGCTCGTTGCATGCCTTGATCCGTTACTGTTCGAATAGCATTTCCTGCTGCGGTTTGAGCGGCGAATGGTGTCCCCCTTCGTGTACCCTTGAATCCACAAGTACCGGCGGAGGACTAAAAGAAATCACCCGACCCCGTACATCTGTAACAGTCACAATGGTATTGTTGAAACTAGCTTGAACATGAATAACTCCCTTTGGTATTTTACGAGCATGCTTACGCGAACCAATACGTCCATTTTTACGCGAACCAATTTTTGGTATAGGTTTTGCCATATTTTATTATATTTTTATTATTTCATAAATATGAGTCCGAGATATATGGATATATCCATTTTATGTAAAACAGATCCTTTATATATTTATATTTTATATATATATATAATATATATATTATATATTTATAATATTATTTTTTCTATTTTTTATATAATATATATATAAAATAGAATATTTATTAATATGAAATAATAAATTTGAAATATTGAAATATCAAATTAAAAATATCAATAATATTTCTTATAATACTTATTATATATATATATAATTATAGAATATTATATATAGAATATTTTTTATATATATAATATTTATTATATTTTATTTTTATATTTATATATATATTTATATATATTAATATAATTAAATTAATATAATATTTATTTTTCTTTTTTTTATTAATATTTTTCTTTTTATTATTTAATTATTTATTATTTTATTATTAATATTAATTATATATTTGATTTTAGATATATATTTTATATATATTTTATTGAATATAAATTTATTTGATTTGTGCATCCGGTGCTTTCGAATAGAAGCCCTCTTTTGTATCAATATTATCCCTGTCTCTGTTTATGTTTCGGATTGGAACAAATTACTATAATTCGCCCTCGCCTACGGATCAGTCGACATTTTTCACAAATTTTACGAACGGAGGCTCTTATTTTCATATTTGTCAGTCCTTAACTTAATCCCGAATCTCTTTATTGGAAGAAAATATGGTTTCCTTAAATTTGGAACTTATAATTGTACCCCCCAAAAAAAATGTTGAAGTTGAAAAAACAGTCTAATTAAATGACTTATACTTCCATTTTTACTTTCCCGTTCGTATACATATAAAATAAGAGTACGTCGAATCCTTTCGGAAACATAGCCTAGAATCCTATTTTCATTATATAAAGGAACCTGGAACATACCCCTGGGAAGTGATTCAGTAATTAAACCCTCATGAATCCATTTTCTTTTTTCTTTTATTCCTATTTCATTTAAACCCCTTCATGCATTCACTAATGTATGAAGAGTGATATTAGAAACCTGTGTTTTCTCTCTTTTTCACAAGAATGGATAGAAGTTTTTCATATAATTCGGATATCAGAAAGATTACCATATATAAAACAAAATTTCTCCTCCAATTCTTTCTAGTCGAGCTTCTCGATCTGTCATTATACCTCTAGAAGTAGAAAGAATTACAACCCCTATCCCTCCTAAATTGATTCGTATAGGAATTCGTTGATAATTAGAATAGATTCGTAGACCAGGTGTACTGATCCGTTTTAAATTTAAAATAGTTTTATATGATCCTTTCCTATTTCTTCTATACCGTAGAGTTAAAACTAAAAATATTTGTCGCTTTCCTATGTTTTCTCACGTTTTCAATAAAACCCTCTCGTAAAAGTATTTTAACAATGTTATAGTTGATGGTTGTTTCTCAATTCCATCGCTATTACAGAACCGTACATGAGATTTTCACCTCATACAGCTCCTCGAATGAAGCGATTCAAAAATAAAATAAATAGATTTAACCGATAAAATAATATACAATAATATACATATGTTTAATGAATAATATAATAGAATCGCGGGATTTTTTTAGATTTCATAGAATCTATTTGTCTATTGGAAATTTGTATATCTTGTTTTGATATATAACTAAACATGTAGTCTTATAGACAATTCTTGCTATCCATATATAACTAGATAATGTTGTTTTGTTATGTTATAAGGTTCTAACGAATCTTTCTTTTTCTTTTTATTATCCTATCGGATTGGACCAAATTTATAAATTAAATTCAATAAAATCAAAATTCTCGCGGGCGAATATTTAATTTACTCTTTCATTATCAATTTCAGATGTAATGTAGGGTTAGCCCACGACTCCTCAAAAAAATGGATTGGTTCTTGCTTCGTTTCGCCATCCCACCCAATGAATCATTAAGATTTCTTTTTAATAAAATCTTAGGTATTTACAGGTTCCGTCGTTCCCATCGCTTCTCGATTAATGGTTAGGTCTGAATTCTACAACGGAGCCTCTCTAATAAGATTTAAAATAAGATTTTCTTTTTTCTTGAATCAACCTTCTCAGTTTTTATTGACTTGTGGCTCTTGATTTCTTTGTTCTAGGAATATATTCATCTATATATGGATTAATGAATATTGATGCTTTATTACACTATCTTTTTTGAGATGACCCATAGACCTTTCATATTAGAATTCTATATCATTGATTTCCCCTTCACTTATCCGTATATTCTTATTGCTTTACAACTATCAGATATCGTTACTTGTGGCTCTTTCTTTGTTCTAGGAATATATTCATCTATATATGGATTAATGAATATTGATGCTTTATTACACTATCTTTTTTGAGATGACCCATAGACCTTTACATATTAGAATTCTATATCATTGATATTCTTTTTCTCTCTTTCTTTCACCCCTTCACTTATCCGTATATTCTTATTGCTTTACAACTCATAATCAGATTCGTTTTTATTTCTTTTTTATGCAATATTTCAGTTGCTATAATTATATCACCAATATATCATATCTTTATTTATATTTTTGATTTTGACTAGTTCTTTAGATTCAGATAATGCGAAGCGATGAGTTGGTTATTAGTTCTTTATTAATTAATTCATACTACGAGTCGGTTTTTTTTTGTTGAATTCTAACCACTCTAAAAAAAACCAACGAGTCGCACACTAAGCATAGCAATTATATCAATATCAAATGATTAATTGAATTTTTTTATTTTATTCAATCTTATAAAATTTCTCATTTTTTGTTTTATCGAAACATGGAAGGTTAAAGATAAGGAAAAGTTTCTTATTCTTTGTTTACAAATATCCAAACTTTGATCCCTAATATCCCATAAATAGTTCGAACTGTATAGGAGCAATAATCAATTTTAGCTCGAATGGTTTGTAGAGGAACCCTACCTTCTCTGATCCATTCGAGACGGAATTTCTTTTCCGTCGATACCAATTTTCTTGAACTCTTTTGATCCATTCGACACGAAACAACTCTTTCTTTTTTCCGTCGATACGCCCCGCAATTTGTAGCAACTTGAACAATTCAGTTTTTTTGCACATTCATCTGTAATTCTTCGATTTTTCGGCTACCTGCCTTTCAGTTAATTCATTGCTTTACGAAACGAGACTCTATTCTTTAATTGTCCGGCTATAAATTCTGCAAGAATATTAGGGTGTCTATAAGCGTTTGCAATTCTTGTAATAGCAATGTTGAGTTTTCGGTACACACAATTCAGTTTTTTTGCACATTCATCTGTAATTCTTCGATTTTTCGAGGCTTATCCTCTATTAATAACTTTGGAAATCCCATATAGATTATGACTTGAATCAGATCGATTCTTTTTTGAATCTTTATCCGTGCAATTCCCTCGACACCAGAAGATATTCTTATATTTTTTGTATATAATTCTTGATACAATCTCGTATTTTTTTATCTTCTTGTAGACTCTCGGAATAATTTGTTGGTTGTGCAAACCAAAGAGAATCATGACTTTGAGTTGTACCAAGTCTGAAACCAAGCGGATTTATTTTTTGTCCCATAATTCCCCACTACTATACATAAAACATAAAATACATAAAACATAAAATGACTACTATACATAAGATGATACGTCCTATTTGTGTACTTTCTTTTTTTATCTATAAATATATCTTTATGACTCATTGACTTAGTTTGTTGAAATCTATATTGTGACTAGCATTTGCTGCTGCAGAATAAACCAATAAAAAAAAATGGAATAAGATACTCAACTCAATAAAGCATAAGTTCTAGTATCATAACCCTTTATCCAAAAATCTCATCTCATCAATTACTATTTGTGCTTTGTGTTGTTAACAGACACGCATATATTTTGACCTAGGGGTTACTGTATATTGGTTCTTTTTTATCATAAGGTTCTATTTTCACTAAAAAATGAATAAACATTTATTTAATTTATTTCTTAATTATTAAGAATTTTCATAAAATAGTAAATTATTTTTGAGTCATTTCTTAATTACTATTACTAAATTAACGTTCAAATTCACGTTAACGACATAAGGTTCTATTTTCACTAAAAAATGAATAAACATTTATTTAATTTATTTCTTAATTATTAAGAATTTTCATAAAATAGTAAATTATTTTTGAGTCATTTCTTAATTACTATTACTAAATTAACGTTCAAATTCACGTTAACGACGAGATCTATTATCATTTTTCGCATGTCCTCGGAAGTTTAGAGTAGGTGAAAATTCTCCCAATTTATGGCCTACCATACGATCTGTTATATAAATAGGTAAATGTTCTTTTCCATTATGGATAGCAATGGTATGGCCAATCATTGTGGGTATAATGGTAGATGTTCTGGACCAAGTTATTATTATTTCTTTTTCTGCTTTTATGTTAAGCTTATTTATTTTTCTTAATAAATGATTCGCTACAAAAGGATTTTTTTTTAGTGAACGTGTCACAGTTAATTACTCCTTTTTTTTTTGTAAAGACGAAGAAACAAATTCTATTTTCTCTACTCTACTATTTACTACTTTTTACGGCGACGAAGAATAAAAATATCACTATATTTATTTCTTTTCCTACTCCTTCTTCCAAGCGCGGGATAACCCCAAGGAGTTGTAGGTTTTTTTCTACCAATCGGGGCCCTCCCTTCACCACCTCCATGGGGATGGTCTACTGGGTTCATAACTACTCCTCTTACTACAGGACGCTTACCTAGCCAACATTTAGATCCGGCTCTACCCAAACTTTTCTGGTTCGCCCCAACATTACCCACTTGTCCAACAGTTGCTGAGCAGTTTTTGGATATCAAACGAACCTCTCCAGATGGTAATCTTAATGTGGCCGATTTACCCTCTTTTGCAATCAGTTTCGCTACAGCACCTGCTGCTCTAGCTAATTGTCCACCCTTTCCAAGTGTTATTTCTATGTTATGTATGGCCGTGCCTAAGGGCATATCGGTTGAAGTAGATTATTCTTCTTTTTGATCAATCAAAACCCCTTCCCAAACTGTACAAGCTTCTTCCAAAGCATACGGCTTGCTTTCTGGATGTAGATGCTGATATCTAGACAGATGGATCTTATATATATCGTAGAATTCTTATTCTTATATATATCACACAATGAAGTAGCACATGAGTGGATATATGGGAATCCAAATCTGCCAAATCACTCTCATGCTACGATCTACTACATCCTAGGTCTCCCCATTCCGTCATCTGGCTTATGTTCTTCATGTAGCACTCAGACCGAATGACTCTATGAAATTACGTCGATACTTCCATTCCACATATTACGGGTAACGTAGGAGACATCTCTATTTTCCCCCGGGGGATCTTTAGAATTACCACTGCTTAGCTTTCAATTCGCCTCTGACCATCAAATGAAATGTGAATAACCTATCCTCCTCTCTTTGAAACAAGGGTCGCTTCCGGTTCTATCCGTGCTTCAAACAATTTTGTTTTCTCCATATTACCATATCTCTAGAGTCAATAATTTTATATGAGGAACCACTGAACTCAATCACCTGCTGCCGTTACTCTTCAGTTTTCTGTTGAGGTCTATCCCGTAGAGGTACTCAAATTGGATCAGTGATAGATTTCTAGGTTTTGTCGTAAACCTAATTGGTTACTTCCAATTACGTAAATCAATAGTTCAAACCGCACTCAAAGGTAGGGCATTTCCCATTGATATAGGAACTTCTGTACCAGAAACAATGGTATCTCCAATTAGAGCCCCTCTGGGATGTAAAATATATCTCTTCTCACCATCCCCATAGTGTATGAGACAAATGTATGCATTTCGATTAGGGTCGTATTCTATGGTTACGATTCTACCAGATATGTCTTTTTCATTCCGTCGAAAATCGATTTTACGGTATAGACGCTTATGACCTCCCCCTCTATGCCTTGCGGTAATGATTCCTCTGGCATTACGACCTTTACCACAACGATGCTGTCCATAGATCAAATTTGTTCGTGGATTGGATTTCACTTGACTGTCTACGGCTCCTTTGCGTGTGCTAGGGGTAGAAGTTTTGTATAAATGTATCGCCATGTTATTAAGTATTTTTTTTTATTTAAGTTCTTTTCTCTATAAGAGGTGGAATAGAATAACCCGGTTGAAGCGTAATGATCATACGTCTGTAATGCATTGTATGTCGCATAATAGGTCCCATTCTTCTACCCTTTCCCGGGAGTCGATGGCTATTCATAGCTACTACCTTGACACCAAAGAAGAGTTCGATCCAATGCTTTATTTCTGTCCTAGTTGATCCTGATTCGACATTAGAAGTATATTGATTGTTCCCCAATAACCGAATACTTTTTTCTGTAAATACTGCATATTTGATTCCATCCATAAATCCATTTGCTTCCCTATGAGTTCCAGTATCTATAAGAATACTAGTTTTTACTGTTCATATGTTATGATTTGAATATACCACACCAATTCGTTATGTATGGATGATGAGATTCCATTGATACAGATCGTTCTTTTTTCTCTTTCAATCGTTCTTTTTTCTCCGACAGATGGTCAGAACTTCATCTGGTTTCGAATGCTACTGAGAGGTTCACTAGAGATCAGAAATTGTTGAAGAAACAACAAGATGTTTTTTCTTTTGCCCCTTCCAGGCGATCGGAAAAGAAAGAAATGGTTGATATATTCAAGATAATTACGTATTTACAAAATACCGTCTCAATTCATCCTATTTCATCAGATCCGGGATGTGATATGGTTCCGAAGGATGAACCGGATATGGACAGTTCTAATAAGATCTCATTCTTGAACAAAAATCCGATAGACTTATTGGAGGGAGAGTCCAATTCGCGTGCATCCAGCAGGAATTGAACCTACGAATTTGCCAATTATGAGTTGGGCGCTTTAACCATTCAGCCATGGATGCTTAGCGGGGATCCTCGTACATGGTGAATAAACAAATTCCAATTGAAGTGAAATCTTTCGGATAAATCAATGCAATTTCGTTTAGGAGAAATCAATGAAACGGCATCCATTCAAATCCTGTATTTTTGAATTGAGAGAGATATTGAGAGAGATCAAGAATTCTCGCTATTTCTTAGATTCATGGACCAAATTCGATTCAGTGGTGTCTTTCACTCACATTTTTTTCCACCAAGAACGTTTTGTGAAACTCCTTGGCCCCCAAACTTGGAGTGTCCTGCTTTCACGTGATTCACAGGGTTTAACAAGCAATCGATATTTCACGATCAAAGGTGTAGTACTGCTTGTAGTAGCGGTCCTTATATATCGTATTAACAATCGAAATATGGTCGAAAGAAAAAATCTCTATTTGATGGGGCTTCTTCCTATACCTATGAATTCCATTGGACTCAGAAATGATACATTGGAAGAATCTTTTGGGTCTCCCAATATCAATAGGTTGATTGTTTCGCTCCTGTATCTTCCAAAAGGGAAAAAGATCTCTGAGAGTTGTTTCATGGATCCGAAAGAGAGTACTTGGGTCCTCCCAATAACTCAAAAGTGTATCATGCCTGAATCTAACTGGGGTTCGCGGTGGTGGAGGAACTGGATCGGAAAAAAGAGGGATTCTAGTTGTAAGATATCTAATGAAACAGTAGCTGGAATTGAGATCTCATTCAAAGAGAAAGATATCAAATATCTGGAGTTTCTTTTTGTATCCTATATGTATGATCCGATCCGCAAGGACCGTGGTTGGGAATTGTTTGATCGTGTTTCTCCGAGGAAGAAGCGAAACATAATCAATTTGAATTCGGGACAGCTATTCGAAATCTTAGCGAAACACTTGATTTGTTATCTCATGTCTGCTTTTCGTGAAAAAAGACCAATTGAAGTGGGGGGTTTCCTCAAACAACAAGGAGCTGAGGCAACTATTCAATCAAATGATATTGAGCATGTTTCCCATCTCTTCTCGAGAAACAAGTGGGATATTTCTTTGCAAAATTGTGCTCAATTTCATATGTGGCAATTCCACCAAGATCTCTTCGTTAGTTGGGGGAAGAATCAGCACGAATCGGATTTTTTGAGGAACGTATCGAGAGAGAATTTGATTTGGTTAGACAATATGTGGTTGGTAAACAAGGATCGGTTTTTTAGCAAGGTACGGAATGTATCGTCAAATATTCAATATGATTCCACAAGATCTATTTTCGTTCAAGTAACGGATTCTAGCCAATTGAAAGGATCTTCTGATCAATCCAGAGAGAATTTTGATTCCATTAGTAATGAGGATTCGGAATATCACACATTGATCAATCAAACAGAGATTCAGCAACTAAAAGAAAGATTGATTCCTTGGGATCCTTCCTCTCTTCAAACGGAACGAACAGAGATCCCTAAATGCCTTTCTGAATCAGATCGATTCCCGAAATACCCTTCTGGATATTCCTCAATGTCCCGGCTATTCACGGAACGTGAAAAGCAGATGAATAATCATCTGTTTCCGGAAAAAATCGAAGAATTTATTGGGAATCCTACAAGATCAATTCGTTCTTTTTTCTCCGACAGATGGTCAGAACTTCATCTGGTTTCGAATGCTACTGAGAGGTTCACTAGAGATCAGAAATTGTTGAAGAAACAACAAGATGTTTTTTCTTTTGCCCCTTCCAGGCGATCGGAAAAGAAAGAAATGGTTGATATATTCAAGATAATTACGTATTTACAAAATACCGTCTCAATTCATCCTATTTCATCAGATCCGGGATGTGATATGGTTCCGAAGGATGAACCGGATATGGACAGTTCTAATAAGATCTCATTCTTGAACAAAAACCCATTTTGTGATTTATTCCATCTATTCCATGACCGGAACAAAGGGAGATACACGTTGCACCACGATTTGGAATCAGAAGAGAGATTTCAAGAAATGGCAGATCTATTCACTCTATCAATAACCGAGCCTGATATGGTGTATCATAAGGGATTTGCCTTTTCTATTGATTCCTACGGGTTGGATCAAAAAAAATTCTTGAATGAGGTATTCAACTCCAGGGATGAATCGAAAAAGAACTCTTTATTGGTTCTACCTCATATTTTTTATGAAGAGAATGAATCTTTTTATCGAAGGATCAGAAAAAAATGGGTCCGGATCCCCTGCAGGAATGGTTTGGAAGATCCAAAACAAAAAATAGTGGTATTTGCTAGCAACAACATAATGGAGGCAGTCAATCAATATAGATTGATCCGAAATCTGATTCAAATCCAATATAGCACCTATGGGTACATAAGAAATCTAATGAATAGATCCGATCGCAACTTCGAATATGGAATTCAAAGGGATCAAATAGGAAATGATACTCTGAATCATATAGCTATAATGAAATATATGATCAACCAACATTTATCGAATGTGAAAAAGAGTCAGAAGAAATGGTTCGATCCTCTTATTTCTCGAACCGAGAGATCCATGAATCGGGATCCTAATGCATATAAATACAAATGGTCCAATGGGAGCAAGAATTTCCAGGAGCATTTGGAGCATTTCGTTTCTGAACGGAAGAACCGTTTTCAAGTAGTGTTCGATCGATTACGTATTAATCAACATTCGATTGATTGGTCCAAGGTTAAGGTTATCAACAAACAAGATTTGTCTAAGTCACTTCATTTCTTTTTGTCCAAGTCACTTCTCTTTTTGTCTAAGTCACTTCTCTTTTTGTCTAAGTCACTTACTTTTTTCTTTGTGAGTATCGGGAATACCCCCATTCATAGGTCCGAGATCCACATCTATGAATTGAAAGGTCCGAATGATCAACTCTGCAATCAGTTGTTAGAATCAATAGGTGTTCAAATCGTTCATTTGAATAAATTGAAACCTTTCTTATTGGATGATCATGATACTTCCCAAAGATCGAAATTCTTGATCAATGGAGGAACAATATCAGCATTTTTGTTCAATAAGATACCAAAGTGGATGATTGACTCACTCCATACTAGGAATAATCGCAGGAAATTCTTTTATAACACCGATTCCTATTTCTCAATGATATCCCACGATCGGGACAATTGGCTGAATCCCGTGAAACCATTTCATAGAAGTTCATTGATATCTTCTTTTTATAAAGCAAATCTACTTCGATTCTTGAATAATCCACATCACTTCTGCTTCTATTCTAACAAAAGATTCCCTTTTTATGCGGAAAAGACCCGTATCGATAATTATGATCTTACATATGGACAATTCCTCCATATCTCGTTCATCCGCAACAAGATATTTTCTTTGTGCCTCGGTAAGAAAAAACATGTTTTTTTGGAGAGAGATACTATTTCACCAATCGAGTCACAGGTATCTGACATATTCATACCTAACGATTTTCCACAAAGTGGTGACGAAACGTATAACTTGTACAAATCTTTCCATTTTCCAATTCGATCCGATCCATTCGTTCGTAGAGCTATTTACTCAATCGCAGACATTTCTGGAACACCTCTAACAGAGGGACAAATAGTCAATTTTGATTCAACTTATTGTCAGCCTCTTTCAGATATGAATCTATCTGATTCAGAAGGGAAGAACTTGCATCAGTATCTCAGTTTCAATTCAAACATGGGTTTGATTCACACTCCATGTTCTGAGAAATATTTACCATCTGCAAAAAAACGGAATCTTTGTCTAAAGAAATGCGTTGAGAAACGGCAGATCTATAGAGCCTTTCAACGAGATAGTGCTTTTTCAAATCTCTCAAAATGGAATCTGTTCCAAACGTATATGCCATGGTTCCTTACTTCGGCAGGGTGCAAATATATAAATCTCATATTTTTAGATACTTTTTCAGACTTATTGCCGATACTAAGTAGCAGCCAAAAATTGGTATCCATTTTTCATGATATTATGCATGGATCA